>OX451740.1:389090000-389832857 GCA_948472305.1 Vicia faba | reverse complement strand
CCCATAAATTTAAATCTAGAATTATATCATACACATTGTTAATTGGTACTGGTATAATATAAGTGCCTAACGACATCATTTATACATTTTCAAGATACTTAAAAAACATCATATGGAACACGATATACACGAGTTCCTAACAAAATACTAAGATATATGTAGTGGAAACTGTAACACCCCAATTCTACCCAGCGGAGGATAATAAAATCAGAGTTCAACATGAATAGGATGTTACATTTACAACTTAAAATCAAACTTCATTTAATCGCATATAAAACAGATACATAACACTTCATTTGGATGAACCAATAACAACCTAATTTATTCTTTAAAATCAAACAACATTTTATTGATAAGCAGCGCAATATACATACTCAACTTCAATTCACTTAACATCTCTTATTCAACTAAAACAACTTCAAGACAATAATTATTTCATGTAATCAACCTAAAAATTCAGCAACTGAAATAAATATCAACAACTAAACATCAAATGTTCATCCCCCCGAGTTCTACGTATCAGAGCGACGACACCGACTCGAACTAACAAAGGTAACAACTATCCTTCTTGATTACCTGTACGTTAGCAACAGAGGGCAACATTTAAACAAAAGGGGTAAGATATCTGATAATATAATAAGTCGTATGATAAATAATATATTAGATCAGATCATATAAAATTACCACTTCACAACTTACAAACAACTTTAATCACAATAAAACATCAACACGATATAACTACTAAATTCAAAGCTTTTAGATAATACTTGTCACAAAAAGTCAACAACATAAAGCAACAAAAAATATATCATCACCGTAACTCAAGATGCAACATCATTTGCGACTCAATTACAATGCACATGCATGTGGTACCATTGGAGCAGAACTCCCAACTTAAAAATCTGCCAATTAATAGAGGCATCAACAAGGCATAAGCCTTCTTCACAGTTTTCCAATCCAGGCCATCACAGAGTATGCAAATGTATATGACTCAATGAATACACTATCACATACTCACAATAATCGTCATCTATCGCAAGGCATAAGCCCATATCACCATTGTAGCGGTAGAAATGTTCAAGACTAAGCCATTGAATTGACTAGACTTTATACAAATCAAAATAAAAATTGCCACCGCGCTTTATTGTTTCCAAAGGAATGGGAAAAGAGCGAATAACCCAAAAAGGGAGAAAGATTCAAGGTAAGGGGGTTGGTTATACAAAGGGAATGTATTAGCACCTTAAACATCTACGGTACTCCGCAGGAACCTCTTTGAAAAAATCTGTATATTTTGGTTATGAAAATGTGTTATGTAAAATGGATGGTAGAGGTGAGAAAATAAATATTTTTTTTATGATTTTTGCACCCGCCGCAGTTGTGAATCTTTAGTGCCTACGTACCACCTTTCGTGCAATAGGGGATCAGGGTACACGTAGTTTCTCTTTTGAAAATTTGAAACACGAGTGTGTTGGTTAACTTTATGAGATAAGACATGAACGTCATTGTCCGTGTGGAAAACATACTTACTACCCATAATCATGAGAAAGGAGAATTTGCATCATCTCAAAGTGAAGGATATGGCTTGGATTTTAAAATCAACAATGCCTCACTCAACACCCAAGTGGAAAATATTTCTCTTTACTATATATTGTAGAAGTATAGTTGTTTGCATCACTACAAGGATTGACAAGGGTCTAATCTTTTAAGAAAAGTTTTAAAATAAAAAGCCAAAGTGGCAAATATGGTTTGAAATGAGATTGATTGACTTTTAGTCTTCTCACAAAAAATGTCAAGGTATTATTAAATTAATTGAAATTTATTTATGAAAATGTTTGAAAATGCATGGACCTAAGTCCAAGTTTATTATAAAAAATATTTCAAGTTTTAAAACAAGAAGAGTTTTTAAAAGGAGGGAGAGGATTTTTGAAATTAAAGAAGGTAGAAGGAGAAGAAGAGGCTATCCTAAAGCATAAGGTAAAAGCTAGGGATAAGAACCATCTAACCAACAAGAAGCCAATACTTGACATTATGAGTCAATATAGAATTCCCATTCTTTGGATTGAAACGAAGCAAGCAAAAATACTAGACCTCTTGAGAGAACCAAACTTCAAGTGTATTAAGTCTTCGCAAAAATTGGGCAGAGTAACGGCTGTATACGGGTGAATTCCAAATTACAAAAAAAGTATGTAATCACAATAACCTGCACACAAATCAAACAAACAACCCAATGTCTCGAGGTAAACCTCAAGAACTCCAGACAAAATATCAAATAAATTCACAAAGTCTCCAAGATAGGCCAAAGTCTCTAATCCTAAGTCTAAGAAGTCCAATGCTCCATAATGCCAAGGATAGTAACCAAATAGTCCAAATATCATTAAAGATTTTTATGATTCATGTTGATTATTAAGTGTCTTTAAAAGGAAAAGAAAAGCTCAAGTGAGCAAAAATAAAAATGACATAAAAATAAATGCTCAAGGGAGAAAAAATAGAAAATGGCATGAAATGTAAATGCTCAAATTAAATGGTACATAAAGTATAAAAAATAATAAGCATAAAGTAAAGTCAATTGTTAGAAATTAGTGGTTAGTTGGATGATCATCTTGAAACTTACATTTGGAACTCATTAGAGGATTGGTAGAACCAAAGCCTCCACACAACAAGTCACATTTGCTTTTTGTCAAGTATATCATCCATTTTGGAATTCTCAAAAGTAACATTTAATGATAAATGATGTTTAAGTGATCCGCGTTGACCAAAGGTGTTGTAGATCCATTAGAGGATTGGTAGAACCAAAGCCTCCACACAATGAATCTCAAGGTTATTGGATCAAAGAGATCAAATTAACATATTTGGGCTTGCAATCATAAGTTTGGGCCACGAATGATCATTTATTCGAATAGGGACAAACATTTAGCGCTATGTTAAGCAATCGTAAGTGGACTTATGTAGAAGTCGCACCTATTTTGAGGCTGGTCAATAGCAATCTATGTACTTCATGTTTGGATAAATGATATAGAGATCACCATCCCTTAACATGTAGCACAATTAAAAAAGAAAGGGATAAGATGAGGAGGGAGGGGAATGATAAGTTAATTTAAATCACCATTTCAAAATTCTTTCATCTTTAAATTCAACCATTCCTCTAGATGGATTAAAGTACTAAACATATCATTAATCCAAAGCACCAAAAATGAATTAAATAATTCATTCTTAGGTAGATTTGAATTGATGAACATTTATCCAACTTCATCTACATCACAAAGTTCATTGAGTTTAAAAACAAATTGGACATTTAAAATTACAATCCAAATTATCCATCAAAGAGAGTGCAGAAAAATATTTGAGTCAAAACAGTCCCAAAATAAGGCAGCAAAAGTATTTTTGGCACTGTTACAATCAATTGTGCCTGGACAGCAACCTATTGCATCAGTGCAGTTTTTTATCAAATCAATTTTCTATGACAATCAATTGCAATGTTACAACAATTGATTGTAACCTGTAAAAAAATAAGTAGAAAACTGCATTTTAAAGATTAAATTCTTATTCCAACTTTTTATCAAACACCTTATGATCATGGATCCAATTGAGCATGAAAATTACAGAAAATTTTGAGGAAATAGCACTCATGGAGTTATAAAACAATGCTCAATGAATCAAAACCAGAAATCCACAAGAGATCACATTGTGAAAGATGATGATCCAACTTACCAAAGGTAGAATTTGAGAGTTATCAAACAACTTCAGAATTTGCTCCAGTTCAACAACAAGAATCAATCACCAAAGCTTGGATGTAGAGAATTAATGGAGAAAAAGTGTTTGGATGAAGGTTTAGCTCAAAGATTAGTAAGCTTCAATGCAAAGCTTACTAACTTTTTGAAAATGGAGCTTTGAGTGAATTTGGTAAAATGGAGAGAATTGAGAGATTTTTTAGCAAGATGATTTTGGCTATCAAAAGCTTGTCATTTGAATGAAATGAGGTCTCTATTTATAGAGTTTTATGATTGGGATTAGTGGTAATTTGGTAATTGATTCTTGGAGCCAAATTTGAATTAGTGATATAATTTCAAATTATGCAGAAAAAATTGGAGCCAAAATGATAACAATTTGAATTTGTTGGCTTTTTTTTAAAAAACACGTGCATTTTGCCATTATGAGTCGATACATAGGGGGTATGTGTCGATACATCCTAGCTGCATAACACAGCATGTGTCAATACATGCCTCTATGCATCGATACATACTGTTATTCCAGCACATTACAGAATCACACAAACTGCATGAGTCGATACATAACACGTATGTGTCGACACATGCTAGTTTTACAAACAGGATGAGTCGATACATACATGCATGTGCCGACACATGCTGGTTATTCAAGTAAGACGAGTTGATACATACATGCATGTGTCGACACATGCCAGTTATGCACAACAAAATGAGTCGATGCATACCTTTATGGGTCGATGCATGCTGGATTTTTTGCCACAATAAGATCAATCAACTTGCAAAACCTTATTTGTTGGATGCCTTGACTTGGTACCTACAAAACACAATTTTTGCAAAGACAAGGACAAATATTTTTTTTGTATTTTGATTAGAAGTTAGTCAACAACACATATACAAAATACACAACCAAGGTGCTTGGAGATTCCTTAAGAGCCAACTTAAAGATAGGAGATAGAAAAAGAGGAAGAACCAACCATAATGTGATCTTGTCATGATTTAGTTGATATGATATGATAGAGGAATCTTAGGGGAAAAAATTGGGGTACAACAACCATTATTACCAGTAAATAGAGTTAATTCATCATTTAAAATTCCTTGCAACTTCGCATTATCAACAAGAATTCACAGCTACAATCACAACAACACAACAACTCAACATAAATCAACATTGGCCATAAGCCTGCCACATCAATCAACGATTCAACATCAACTCAACATAATTCAACTTTTCCCATAGGCCTACAACTTGATATTTCAACAACAACAATTAACACAACGTTGGCATAAGCCTATAACTTAGTACGTCATAACAATAATATCATATCAACAATGGTAATTTGACAACAACATCAACAAGAAAACAACATTGGCCATAAGTCTAACAATTCAATACCACCTGTAATTCATATTTTTCAGCAAAGTATACAATATACCGCATCAACCAAAATATACTACAAACACTCCACGAATTTGTTCAGACAATTAGACTATTTCCGGTTAATTAATCTTTCGCTAAATTACCAACATTTTCTACTCTACACTACTCTTATTAAGTCTATATAGTTACTGATAGTATAAATACTACCTGTTACTAATATCTCGCTGCCAAACTAGTACCATTACTCTCTGTTATTAAAAATACTATTTGTTACCAACATACACTACCTGTTTTCCACTTAATAAATTACTATTAGTTACTACATTGATCTTCTGCCAATTTATTCTACTAATTACTTCTACCGGTAATTCTCTGCTAAATTATTGTATCTGTTATTAATATACTACTCTGCTAAATTAATTGAACCATCCTCTGCTACTTAGCATCTTTGTGCAAATTTAATTTCTGGAACACCATTGTTATTAACTCTGCTGCTACTGCTACTCTAGATACCAACTAAGTGTTAATCTAACAATTACCTCTGCTAGGTGCCAGCAAATCTGCTACTTGGTTTAAATTAATATAATGGGATACTACTATAATTAACTAAGCTAATTCTGCAACTTATTAAATCCATATCTTCTAAATATTGATTTCCACAAATTAATCATACTGATAACTCTGCTATATACTGCTACCAAAAACTTCTATGCTAATTCATACTAAAACTACTACATGAAGGCTCCACTACAACAACAAGAAAAAAAAATTGAGACAACATGTTCCCCTCGGCACCATTGTCATGCCGATCGGCACGCTCCCCCTTTCAACATTGTGCCGGTCGACACCCATGTCATGCCCCTCGACAAGTAGGTTTTCCAGCCTCCCAGTCTGTTATTGATTACTAACGTATAATTTTCAGTTTCAGGCCAACCACGTAGAACCACACAACAACGTAACAACTATATCAACATATAATAATTTCCAATAAAAAATTCATCGATTGATTCACTACAAATTCCTCGGAAAATCTAATTGTGGTAACATCAACTCATGAAAACAACAATTACACATACAACAACATTCCCACAACGATAATTTTATACAGACCAATCCTTGCATAATATTTATCATATTCCCTTTTATAGAGTCAGAACCCCACCCTTGCCTTGGATTGGAGATCACTCTATTCTACCGGTTAAAGTCTCTTGCCCTAGCTTCCAACCTTTGCCTCTTCTCTGTAACTTTGCAGCTTCTCACGTACCAAATTCTTCAAGACTTATTCAATTAACCTAATTACTTATAATTAGATTAACCTTATAATTATTAATATTCTTATTGGGCCTAACTTTCACACCTCACCTATTACTCCATACAACCAAATAATGAGCCCAACTAATAAACCTTATATTATTCTAATATCTATATTAATATTATTTCTAATATTAATCAACCAATTAATTAAATATCAATCAAATAACAACTTAGCAACTTAAATCAACACTTCTCGACATTTCACAACTTCAACAATTTCAACAACATTTTCAATCATTAATCCATAATTAATTTAAGTAAATAATTAATTAAATTAACGGGCGTTACAACTCTTCCCCACTTAGAATATTTTCGTCCTCGAAAATCTATTCGATACTACCACTCTTAGTACGAGTTTTGCATCCAACTCGTTGATTTCCAAGTTGCGTTTGGCAACACTTAGACCACTACTTTCCTGATAACTTAGTAACTTAAGACGATTCAAATCGATTACACACATGCCAATCATTCAACACTTTGCGACATAATCGTTACTAGCATCTCAACTACTCCACCATAATCTGACATATAAACATTTAGAGTAGTAACAACTATAACACACTTATACTTGGATATACATCATTGCAATATCATATAACAACCTTTTTCAACACCAACACACATACACAATTTCATTCCCATATATATATGTACGTCACTTATCAACAAAATATCAATAACTCTATTCATATCATCATATCACTCTTATAGTGACATCAACATAGCCAACATAATCAACTTTTTCATATCATGAAGTATCATTATTTACTTACGGAAATCAATAATAACATCTCAATAATGATAAAAAAAATCATTACAACATCAACTTAACTGTATAACTCAACAAGCATACCCATAACTCACCATCAACCAACCATCCACAACAATCTTCTTATAAAATCCGCAAATATTTAATATCAAACATAGTGCCCTGGCACAACATCTCTATATCAGCAATCCACCAAATCAAGCATGTAGATTAAGACACACCATTCCCATAGGCTTCTGATGTTTTAATCCTTTACTTTTAATGATTCGTACACGCATAGAAACTGCGCCACATCACACTTCAGCTGTGCAACTCTGATAATCCATCTTAAGTCACTGTCCTCATTAAAATTTTCGTCAACTATCTAGTTCACAAGTTTCAATCTAGTTTCAGAATTTCTTTGACATCCACAAAAAATATCATTGTTCACTTGATACTCTCAATATTTCACTTTGCAATGTTACTCGCATTTAAACCCACTACTCTAAATTGTTCAATAAGTCTCAATTCTTTCCTAGCCATCCCTCTATTTATTCACACAAATTGGTGAGCGACTATTCTCACGATATACATCAATCACTTTACACACCATTAAGATAGCAAGGTAAGTCTATACCATCCAACACGATCTCGTCTACTATCAACAAGAGATTAAGGGTGATCAGTTCCTCAATTTGTCAATAGACATCCGACAACCATAATGGAGTATAAACCATCATTACCAAAGTATAATAGTGTTCCTTTAGAACATGTACTCAAGTCACCTAAAGCACCATAATCCAATAATTTCCAATGAGGCTTACAAATACTTTCATAATTCCTCTCTCATTCGATTTTGTCGATGAGGCACCAACGCTCAACATATTACACGGTCCACATTACACTCACTTAGCCTCACACGAAGGTTAAGTATTCTCTAACTCAAGAATTACTTTCTTCATCTCCGCATCATCAGAAATACAAATTCAATTACGGAATCTCAACACACCCTGCGCATCTAACTTGAAATCATCATTCTCATGCTGATTGAGTCCAACCACCGAATCTACCAATTTGACATCTAACTTTTGAGCTTCTTTGATACTGTCCAAAAAATAATTGTTAATATTCAACATCCCCAACATAACACTCTTCGGTGTCACTATGCAAACTAAGCTCATATCTCTGAACTGTTCAATTAACTCATATTTTTTAACCACCATTGCCGACATATGTAAAGTATTTAGACTTAAAGCATCAGCCACAACATTAGCTTTACCTGGATGATAATTCAAACTGAAATCATAATCTTTCAACAACTCTAACCATCTTCGTTATCTCATATTCAATTCCTTATGATAAAAAAATAATTTAAACTCTTATGGTCGCTAAATACTTCAAATCTAGAACCAAAAAGATAATGTCTCCAAATCTTCAACATAAACACCACCGCCGCTAACTCTAAGTCACGTGTAGGATAATTCCTCTCATGAACTATGAGTTGTCCATTCAGAATTAGAACACCACTAAGTTCCATCTTAGATGCATTCATAATACACTACCAATGACTCACTCGGATTAGAAAAATAATACCGAAGCATTCGTCAATCTTTTCTTTAGTTCTATAAAACTTTCTTAACATGCAACATCCCATACTTGAAATGATGAACGACTGTCCTTTTCAATGCTGAACATCTCATTTCTCAACTTATTCGTCAGTAACATATTATGATTGACCTCGTCTCGAACAATTGCAATAATAATCATTTATGCCCAAAAAGCCTCTAGTTCTGTACACAACTTTAGAGTTCCTCCATATGCGAATGAATCAACCATATTTGAAAATACTTTCATAGGATAGAATATATTTCCATCTCCCCATAGGTTCAAACAAAACGCCAATGCGATACTCGAAACACAAGATATGAATTTCCAAATTTATCCGAAAATGCGAACACCGACGTCATACAGCGACATACTACTTCACACCTTACGATAACATCAGAACATAATTTCTTTGTACCAGTACGAACACTTACCATCCTTGAAATTGTACTTATCTCCTTAAATTTCTGACTCTGACTCGCGATTCAAAACATTCCCAACAACTTCAACAACTTTTTCAATCACTCATAAGGATCCCACAACAAGGTCTACAAAAATCTGTCACTCTATCACCGTTCAAACGTTGACATCTTACGCAAGGTCTACTCAAACTGACAACTTCATAGTCCACCAGCAGCGCTGAAACATCACAACTTTCTAAATTCTATCTTCTAAAAATTATCCTTGTTACTTAATAATCACCTTCAGAAACATCAGGGATTTACACTCTACTCATATATCAGTAACCGTTACATTGCTCCTCATCCTTCGAGAAGTAAACATCAACAATATTTTATCATCCTCCCTTAAGATGTTCCAACTTGATTAACAACCAAAATCTTTAATCCACGTCACCTTCGGATTCTAGAAACAACAAAACTTCAATAATACTCGCACTGTCACTATAATTAGCATACTGAACTAACATCTTACAACCAAAACATATCTGAGAAGCAAAGCTTTTCCCCACTTATCTTTAAACCAACACCTGTAAACAAGCGATTAGAAAAGCAAGCAAGAACTGACAATGTTTCACACACTTGTCGCGTACTAAGGAACAATTAACATTAGACAACTTGGTCGGATGAACCGACTTGCTCCGATACACTAATGTAACACCCCAATTCTACTCGGTGGATAATAATAAAATCAGAGTTCAACATAAATAAGATGCTACATTTACAACTTAAATTCAAACTTCATTTAATCGCATATAAAGCAGATACATAACACTTAATTTGGATGAACCAATAATAGCCTGATTTATTCTTTAAAATCAAACAACATTTTATTGATAAGCAGCAGAATATACATACTCAACTTTAATACACTTAACATATCTTATTCAACTAAAACAACTTCAAGACAACAATTATTTCATGTAATCAACCTAAAATTCATCAATTGAAATAAATATCAACAACTAAACATCAAGTGTTCATCCCCCCGGAGTGCTACGTATCAGAGCGACGACACTAACTCGAACTAACGAGGGTAACAACCATCTTTCTTGATTACCTGCACGTTACCAACAAAGGTTAACATTCAAACAAAAGGGGTGAGATATCAAAAAATATAATAAGTCGTATGATAAATAATATATTAGATCAGATCATATAAAATCACCACTTCACAACTTACAAACAACTTTAATCACAACAAAACATCAACACGACATAACTACTAAATTCACAGCTTTTAGTAATACTTGTCACAACAAGTCAACAATATAAAGCAACAATAAATATATCATCACCACAACTCAAGATGCAACATCAATTGTGACTCAATTACAATGCACATGCATGTGGTACCATTGGAGCAGAACTCTTAACTTAAATATCTGACAATTAATAGAGGCATCAACAAGGCATAAGCCTTCTTCGCAGTTTGGCAATCCAGGCCATCACAGTGTATGCAAATGTATATGAATCAATGAATGCACTATCACATACTCACAACAATCATCATCCATCGTAAGGCATAAGCCCACATCACCGTTATTGCCAGTAAATAGAGGTAATTCATCATTTAAAATTCCTTACAACTTCGCATTACCAACAAGAATTCACAACGACAATCACAACAACAAAACAACTCAACATAAATCAAAATTGGCCATAAGCCTGCCACATAAATTAACGATTCAGCATTAACTCAACATAATTCATCTTTGGCCATAGGCCTACAATTTTATATTTCAACAACAACAATTAACACAACATCGACATAAGCCTACAACTTAATACATCACAACAACAATATCATATCAACAATAGTAATTTGACAACAACATCAACAAGAAAACAACATTGGCCATAAGCCTAACAATTCAATACCACCTGCAATTCATATATTTCAGCGAAGTATACAATACACCGCATCAACCAAAATATACTACAAACGCTCCGCGAATTTGTTCGGACAATTCGACTTTTTCCGGTTAATTAATATTTCGCTAAATTACCAACATTTTCTACTTTGCACTACTCTTATTAAGTCTATACAGTTACTGCTAGTATAGGTACTACCTGTTACTAATATCTCACTGCCAAACTAGTACCATTACTCTCTGTTATTAAAAATACTACTTGTTACCGACATACACTACCTGTTATTCACTTAATAAATTACTATCGGTTACTACATTGATCTTCTACCAATTTATTCTACTAGTTACTTCTACCGGTAATTCTCTACTAAATTATTGCATCTGTTATTAATATACTACCCAGCTAAATTAATTGAACCATCCTCTGCTACTTAGCATATATGTGCAAATTTAATTTCTAGAACACCATTGTTATTAACTCTGCTGCTACTGCTACTCTAGATACCAACTAAGTGTTAATCTAACAATTACCCCTGCTAGGTACCAACAAATCTGCTACTTGGTTTAAGTTAATCTAATGGGATACTACTATAATTAATTAATCTAATTCTGCAACTTATTAAATTCATCTCTTCTAAATATTTATTTCCACAAATTAATCCTACTGATAATTCTGCTATATACTACTACAAAAAATGTCTCTTCTAATTCATACTAATACTACTACATGAAGGCTCCACTACAGCAGCAAGAAACAAAACAAACAAAATAAAATTGAGATAACATGTGCCCCTTGGAACCATTGTCCTGTCGATCGGCATGCTCCCCCTTTTAACATTGTGTCAGTCGGGACCCATGTCATGTCCCTCGGCATGTATGTTTTCCAGCCTCCCAGTCTGTTACTGATTACTAACGTATAATTTTCAGTTTCAGGCCAACCACGTAGAACCACACAACAATGTAATAACTATATCAACATATAATAATTTCCAACAACAAATTCATCAATTGATTCACTGAAAATTCCTCGGAAAATCTAATTGTGGTAACACCAACTCATAACAACAACAATTACACATACAACAACATTCCTACAACGATAATTTTATACAGACCAATCCCTTTTATAGAGTCAGAACTCCACCCTTACCTTGGATTGGAGATTGCTCTATTCTACCGGTTAAAGTCTCTCGCCCTAGCTTCCAACCTTTGCCTCTTCTTTGTAACTTTGCAGCTTCTCACATACCAAATTCTCTAAGACTTGTTCAATTAACCTTATTCCTTATAATTAGCGTAACTTTATAATTATTAATATTCTTATTGGGCCTCACTTTCACACCCCACCTATTACTCCATACAACCAAATAATGAGCCCAACTAATAAACCTTATATTATTATAATATCTATATTAATATCATTGCTAATATTAATCAACCAATCAATTAAATATCAACCAAATAACAACTTAGCAACTTAAATCAACACTTCTCGATATTTCGCAACTTCAACAATTTCAACAACACTTTCAACCATTAATATGTAATTAATTTAAGTAAATAATTAATTAAATTAACAAGCATTACAGAAACTATCTTGAAATATTGAATTTTTTGAAACGTCTTCGCACAAATTTACCTTTCCCTTCAAATGGAAACTATTTTAAGATTGATGATAGTGGTGAGGATTGAGTGTCTTAAGAAGAGGGAGGAATGTCCAAATCAAAGAGGTTTGACAAGTCAAATGTAAAATTCTTTACTTGAAAGAAACCAGGTCACTCATGAGATATTGTCTTGAGAGAGAGGTAATGATGATTATGCTCAAATAATAGTTTCCTTAGATGAGAATAGTTATGAAAGAGTTGGTGTGCTAGTAGTGTCAAGTTTGGATATTGAAAAGGGTTGAGTCAGGGACTCATATTGCTCTTATCACATGTGTCCAAGAAAATAATACATTGATACTTTAAAGCTAGACCAAGATGGGTCAGTTTTCCTTAGTGACAATAAGGCATGCAAGGTTTATGGTATTGGTACAATCAGACTTAAAATGTTCGATAATTGTTAGTTTCTTCTTCACAATGTGAGGTTTATTCCAAAACTCGCGTTAAATTTGTTATCCTTAAGCATATTTGATGATATAGGATATTGTACTAGAGTTGAACATGAGGTGTTAAAGATTTCGCATGGTAAAGTGATCATAACTAAAGGGTATACAATATATGGCTTATATATTTTAGAAGGTTTTAATGTTGTTCATTCATCATGAGATAGTGAAGACTTTCAAGATAATAACAAGCTATGTGATTTGAGTTTAAGTCATGGTGAACACATGGGGGTTGTTTTAGAGAACTTTAATGAGTTTTACAAAAGACACGTGATAAATCACATTTGATTATTGAGTTGTTAAGGTTGGTGCCAAAGCAACTTACCTAGTCAGCATGTTTTCATTTATAAGAATAAAATTTCAAACACTTATGGTGGTTTTAGTAGGAATTATGAAAAATACCCGTATTCTGAGATTGCCAAAACTTTGCTTATTGATCAAATCATGATCAATCAGCTTGATGGTAAAGTTGTGGATTGTGTCTTCAATGGATATTCTAGATGAATGAAATTTTATGAGATATTGGGAGGTGAAACTAGAGGGTCTAAGTTCATCAATCGCAAATTTATTACTTTTACAGAGTCATATTAGAGGAATAAAAGTAAAGTCATTTGAATGAAGCTTTTAGAAACCATGGAAGAAAAAACTCAATTTGAGGCGGAGTTTCCTACTATGGATACTAGTATTAGTGAGGGAATGGTTATGGAGGCCTTTGATTATCATTTGACTCTTGATTAGGTAAGGGGGGGGGGAGATTGTACCTTCTAAAAGGAATGTTATGCTATCCTTGAGTGTTATTCTTTAAATGTGGCAGAAATTTATGAAACTCAGAAACTAAGACCTTCAGTGAGGAATTCGAAAGCAGGTAAAGTCAAAGATGGTTGAAGAATCGTGTTTGTGGTATTGTTAGACTATCAAATTAGAAAAAGTTGGTTGAAAACAAGTGGATTCAAGTGAGAGATCAAAGTCTAAGGGTGGTATGAACTTGTTTAATATTGTTGAAAAAATGTTTCAACATGGTAGAGAGTAGTAAGGTGGTTGATGAGTAAATTGGCATAACCACGATTTCAAGTCAAGGTGGATATTATAGAAGTATGTCTTAAAACCTTTAAGAGATGAAGAAAAACCATGCTTCGAGATTGAAATAAAACACAAATCCTAAAAATAGCATGGTCTGGATAGTTTGCGAGTATCGAATTTGTTCAGTTTGGTTTATGGATTTATTCATTAATGTTAGAATATTTTCTATTAATTTAGAGATACTATAAATTAATATAAAAGATATTATAAGATATTTATAATATTTTAAATTAATATAAAATACATTATAAGATGTTTATAATATTTTAAATTAATATAAAAAGATATTTATAATATTTTTTATTTTAACAATTAATGGGTTATGTTTTTGGCCCATTAAAGGTTCGTTGGGTTTTATAATTTATAAATATGCTTCTTTTATCATTCTTGTTTTCCCAACCTTTAGAACTTTACGGCTGAAGATAGGAGGAAGGGTTATGAATCCTCGGTAAACTTAGAGAGACAATATTTTTTTTTTGGAAAAATATTGAGAGTGAAATTATGTTCCTTATGGGATAAATGTTGGACCAGATGTCTGGGACAACTTGTTCAACCAGATTCAACACACTATGACAACAAGAATAATTTAAAGTAAAACAATAAAGAACACAAGATAATTGGTAACTCACTTAGTGCAAACCACACCTGCATATGTGGAGCATCCAATACAAAAAAGGAAATCCACTCTTATATAGAATTAGTACAAAGTGTCTTAGATCAACAAGCCACTTATTCAATGCCCATCTTCTTAATTCTACCCTAGTGTCTTTCAATTTAGGACTCCCCCTAAATATGATAATCCCCTCTCATTTTCTCTAAATCACTAATCCCGAGTGATAAACATCAATAAACACAATGATGAATGTTAAATTACAACTCAACTAAACAAATCAACTACAATTCCTTATGAATGAATTAATAGAGCGATGTTCAATTATCACAAACAAAGACTCAGACTGAAACATAAATTATCAATCAAGCTCCTCATCTTCAAGAGTCTCTGTATATAGCAATCAATAGTTGGGCTCCCCCCCTTGGATTTAAGCAGTGATCACGTCCATATATGGTGGAGATTCAATTAGGATTTTTCTCTCTAAAAAACAACTCCACTAAAAAGATTTGATTTGATTTAAATTCAAATTTAAATCTCCATGATTTAAATTTAACCTAAGTAAATAATCAAACAAATCATATTTCAAAAAGATAACAACAATCCTTGTTGCACACAACAACAATAGAACGCTCTCCGATAAACTAAAAAGCATGCACACACAACAACAACCTTATCATGCAGACAAGGGACATATGTTGCACACATGATGGGATATTTGTTCCCTCACATGTCCTTCTTAATAGAAACAACTTGAACAAACCACGTTGTTTTGCATAATGCACACAATCCAAAAGGAACAACAATCTCCCCCTTTTGCAAATTTTGGAAAAACAATATTCTTCAAAAACATCCAAGATATGCAACATAATTTGAGCATTAAGCACACCACAGACAAGCACACATAGAAAACAACAGTAGAAGCGGGAATCAGAGTAGCAGCGACACAAATTAGTAGATAGTCTAAATTCAAATGGTTGATACTCAACAATCAATTCTCCATAACAATCAATCATGCAATCACAAAGTCATCAATTAGTCATGCATGGACATATATTAGTTAGTTATCAAGTCAGAATCAACCGAATACTACTAACACAACCAGATCATCTCACACTGGGTCTGCTGCCATGTCAGATGCTCCAGTATGTGTATATAAATACAAAACCATAACAAATAGTACCAAACACATAAGTTATTACCATCCTCAATAGAGTCAGTTGAAGAAGTCAGCACCACACCATACCGTCAATAGAGTCAGTAGTCAAAACATACAGTCCCAGAAAGATTAGTCATTCATCTTAGATGTCAGTATGTTAGCACGCACATATAACATATTAGGAGTAAAAAATGATCAATAAATACCAAAAATGTTGAATAAGATGATAAAGCACCAAGACAACTACTGGTAACAGAACCATAAACACAGTGGAGTATCATAAGGCAAGGTCATTAAATAACCATAAAAATAGTCACAAAAACAAAATGAAAAAAAAACATCTTCAGCTTGACGACATTAGTCTTCAGAGCTTGATATTCTTCTCCAGTTGAGAATTATGAGCTATCAACTTCTCTATCACTAGAAGATTGTTCTTCCTCTTCCTCTTCACTGTTATATGTTTCTTCATTATTTTCCTTTTCATTGTTCATCATATTGATCAAATGATCCACCCTCTTTTTACTAATGGTACTTGCAGTTATTGTGTCTTGCTGAGACTTTGAAACTTCTATTAGTTCTTGTAGCACCTCTTTCTTGTGACTTTGGAAACTGGAGAAGAGTTTGACCGTCATGCTTTACTACAATGTTAGGGACATGTGTCCCCTCAAATAGTTTCTTATCAATAGTAAAAGGCACAACCTTTTAGTTTGGAGTTTCTTAAGGATACAAAACTTCATGATGTTTGTAATATGGTGGGAGAACTGACTTGTTTTTGTGTTTTATCGTAAATGTTACGGATAGCAAGAGTCGCCACCGACTTTTCTTTTATCCAATAAGGAAAGGGTGAAAAGAACAGGAAAGACCTTGATATATTTTGAGTTCGGGGGGTAGGCTATGGAAAGGGAAGGTGTTAGCACCCTTTTCATCCGTAGTTATCTACGAGCTCTTAATCATTTAGCTCAATTTGAAAATATTGCTTTTTTGTGTGTTTGAAAATATTTTAAAAGTTGCCAATGTAAGGAGAACTTTGTAATAACCCTTTTATCAATCCTCAAGAGTGTATACAAAGTGTTTTGAAAATATTCGTTTGAAAAGTGTAGTGAGAATGTTTTATTTGTAAAATTTGTGAGCAAATGATTAAAAGTATTCTACCCACTCAAGTTCGTTCTTGTGCTTTTCCTACTCCTTTAGATAGTGTTGTCCGTAATATTAGTTAGTAGGAAGCCTTATCCGTTGGATGTGAAGGGACATGAGAAGGGTCATCGCACGGTCATCAAAGGCAACTTGTAAGGATTCTGTAGAAATTTCATAAGGGACTAGATCATTTTTTTGAAAGGCAACATCGAAGGGTCATTGAGGGACTATGATCTTTTATTCGAGGGTCTTTTCTAAAGCATTCCTACTTTCGAGGGACATGACCGTTTATTCCGAAGACAAAGAAGAGAGGTTGCCCTAGAGGTGTAAGTGTGCAAGTGTGTTTATTTTGGTTATGTTTATCTTGCAATTAGGTTTTCTAACGTTTGGTTTTATCTTGCCATGCAAACCCTAATTACTAACAGTAATATACCAAATATAGTAGCAGAAAATAAAGGCGGAAATGTAAACATAGGCTATTACAGAGCTTTGGGGAAGTTTCATAATAGAGATTGTAGAAAAGAAATCCTAAGCTATTACATACTAGGAGCAATTACATAATAATAAAATGCGGAAAAAGATAGAGCTAGGCTATTACAATTGAACACGCCCTATACATTTTATCTAAGAAAATAAAAATAAGATGAAAATAGAAAAGAAAATGTTTTTGGTGTTTTTTATGAAAAAATAGTTTTGATGATAATTAATTAATTTAACCTAAAAATATAATTAATTTTAATTAATAAAAAAAGGTTAATTTTGAGAAAAAGTTATTTAAAAAACCTAAAACCTAATTAATTAGGGTTTTAAAAAATAAACTAAAAACATTTTTTTTTGTATTTTAATTAAATAACAAAAATAAGTAAAAATGGAAAAAGAAAATATAAGAAACAAACAAGGATTGGGCCTAGATTAAAAAAGGGGGTGCAGAATAGCGAAGAAGTCCAGGCCCAAAACGCAAGCCCAAACACTGGTCCACGAGAACTGGTGTGTTACATTAGTGAAGATATATCGTGGGGAGGCGTCACTGGAGTGATGGATCTGGATCTGAGGGCTTCAAAATTGAGGGTGGACAGTTGATGTATGAGGACACACTCCATGTGATCTGCAAAAATTAGAAAAATATGAAAACATCAAAAGGCAGGGATCGAACCCACGCCTTGGTTTCCAATGCCTTAACGCTCGCTGCCTTGCCACTAGGATGGCTGTTTCATCCGGCACATCAATGACAATTAAATATAATATGAAACTAATAGACTGGGTCCGAGAGGCGCCAGAGCCCTAGCTCCGGTCGTCTTCACCGGTGAGCTCGTTTTTCAATCCTGAAAAATAAAAGAAGCCAGCGATCCAGAGGTACCCTACCCCCCTAGTTGGGCCTTGCGAATTCAATGGAGGCATTGGTTTTGGCTGATTCTCCTTGTACAAAGAGATACGAAGAAGACAACCTAAAACAAAGTAAACATGGCAAATCCTTATCCGATCATTATGGGGGCCATGTGATGGGTTTATCCTGCGTATTGATACCTCAGAAGCATGTTAATAAAGTTAGTATGCATTAAAACAACATGAAAATGACAATATGAATTTATGAAAAAAAACCAAAATCGATGATGTATAGCAGAGTCTCAGGCTCTTTGGATCATCACAATCGATCCATTCTTACCCTATGGTGTCCCTGAAGTCGAATGGATGTTTGGATTGCTTTGAAAGAGACTGAAAATAGGATTTGTAGTTTGCCCTAGTTTTTGATAATTTTTGGAATTTTGGAATGGTGATCTTGTGCAAGGTTTTCGTGTCTTGTCTTGTCTGAATAAAGAGAATATATAGAGAGGATAATTAGGTCAAACAAATGGGCTTGGACCTTTGTATGGAAGCCTTGATTTTATCTTATTTAATTTTGAAATTAAATAAATAAATAAAAATGAAATGAAAATACAAGGGGTGTATGAATGGGTTCAGAGGTTCACTATGAACTGCAAAACACGTTTGGACCTTGAAACATAAGCCCATTAGCCCAAAAATTCAAGTTTGATCAATTTGGGTTTCATGCATTTTCTCAAAATTTCCCAACTTGCACCAATCATAACACTCTCAATTTTTATCACATGAAAGTGATCTTGGACTTTTTGGAAAGCTCAAGATATCCTCTACTATCACTATGTTGATCATTTTTTCATTTTAAGACTTTATCTTGATGTAAGTTGCCTTGACAAAAAGTGTCTTTTTGTTGACTTTTGAAATGACCTATAATGTTTTGGCCCATATCTCTCAAATGAAGCATTTTTTTGGACTTGAGCTTAGAGAGTCCAAGTTGTAGAGAACTAAACTTCCTTCAAAATGAGCTTTGGTTGAGGAAAATATGATGAAGCATGTCAAAGTTATGCTTGGTCAAAGTTCAGTTGACTTCTCCTTTAGAAAATCCTAATTTAACAACTTTTAACTTTTGATGAATTGAGAGTTTTCTTGATGAAACATGATCAACCATTGATAAAATGATGAATGTGACTTCAAAATCTTTATGTTGACCCAAAATCTTGAAGTTTGACTGTATGTTGACCATAGTTGACTTTTTGTCCAATACAGTTGATTTTCAGTCATTTGAGAAATTGACTGAGCAGACTTGTGCCGCAAGGCTTGAAATTTGGCATGAGAATTCTTATAGACATATGAGAAACCATGGAATCCACTTGAGGCGTTATAAGCTCAATCTTCCTTGAGAAAAATTAAACCCTAGTTATAGGTCAACTACTTAGGAGGAGAGTTTGGTCTGATCAAACCTTAAGTGGCCTTGAGCAATTAAAACCCTAGGAGCATGAGGAGATATCCTGAAGAAAATGGGAGGGAAAATTTTGGGGTACAACAGTTGCCCCAATTCAATCTTCCTAAACCCGAAGAGTTAGATTGGCCTGTTTGCCATTCGTTATTTGAAGGTGTAAGAGGATTGAACACTTAAGTGCCCAGAAATTTGCACTCACATGTGCACGAAGTAACACTGTTGGTTGAATGTATTGTTGGAATGGGCTTAAAGATGCCATTCGGAGAGGTGATAGAGTGTCTTTGGAGATGGGCTTATAGATTCCATCCAAAGTAACTGTTGATAAAAGTATCAGAATGAGTCTTCATTTGACTATATCTGGGACGTATACTAGAATGAGTCTGTCTGACTCTATCTAGCAGATGTGCTGATGAGTGTCAGAATGAATCTTATGTCTCGATTGTATCTGAATAATATCCTAGAATAAGTCTATGTATTGACTGTATCTACGAGAGGATCAAAATGAGTCTTCGTCCAACTGTATCCGAGATCTGTGTTAGAATGAGTCTACGCCTGACTGTATCTGTAAGAGAATGTCAGAATGAGTCTTCGCCTGACTGTATCTGAGATTTGTATTAGAATGAGCCTATGCCTGGCTGTATCTAAGTATTTTCCGGAATGAATATCAGAATGGATCTATGTCTTGATCGTATCTGAATGATATCTGGAAGATATACTAGAATGAGTATCAGAATGGATCTATGTCTCAACCGTAATCTGGATTGTATCTAGAATATGTACTGGAATGCGTATCAGAATGGATCAGTGTCTCAATTACATCCGAACTGTATCTAGAATATGTGTCAGAATGAATCTACGTCTGATTGTATCCGAAAGATCATCAGAATGAATTGTTGATTAATTGTATCTGAAGGATGAGAAATTGTTAACAATGTTTATCTATTTGCGAACTAACCTAAAAGAAAACAAATTTAGTTTTTATGCAGTGTTATGATCTATGCAATGTATTATGCAATGACATTATCAAAATAAATGAGAATGATATATGCGTTTCGTATGCATCTGCTATGACGTATTACGAAATAATGTATGGACGCGAAATGTTGTTGAAGCGCATCAGTAGCTCTGTACAACATCTTTGGTTGGGGAGAATAAATACCTGACTATTGCTGAGGATGAAGAACATGAGTCTTCAATCTTGTTTAGAACGTCTTCATTGGGGATTCCTGCTTTCTGTTTGAGGATACTCTGATGGGGACACTCGACTTCTGCTTGGGGATAGAAGAATTCCAGGAAAAAATGATCGTTCATCATTCTTGAAGGACTTGATTCTTATGCACCCTGTCTGGGGATAAAAGATATGGATAATCCTATGATGTGTCGTCTGATCGAGTTTCAGATACCGTAGCAACTCTCCTGGGGATAACAAACTTGGTTACACTTTGTTGGAGAAGAGAATTTTGTCGGGGATTCGTAATAATCAGAGAAATAAACTCCACTGGGGAAATAAACCCTGTTGGAGAAGAGAATTCTACCGGGTATATTACGGTGTTGGAGAAATAAACTCCACTGAAGAACTCCTGCAAACTGTGTTGAGGCAATCATCTCTGATGGGGATGAGCTGCTGGAAGATGCCCTAGTTTCTGTGAGGGGATATTAGACTTGTTGGGGAATATCACTCTGTCGGGGATAAGCTCGTGAAGGTAGCTCTGTGGGGATTTTGAGAAAAGCTGGAACTTTATCCCAATTCCTAGGGTCTTTAGTAAATGCTTATTCCTGTTTGTGATACGGTGGGAGAACTGACTTGAGGTTTTGCGTTTGTTTTTGCACTTGTTCGGTTTAGCAAGAGTCACCACCGACTTTTTATTTTATCCAATGGAAAGGTCAAAAAGCACATGAAAGAACTTTGAGATGTTTCCTTGGGTTCGGGGGGTAGATTATGAAAAGGAAAGGTGCTAGCACCCTTTTCATCCATGGTTATCCATGGGCTCTTAGTTACTTGTTTTAGATCACTTGCCTTTGCTTTTCAATTGTTTGAAATGGTGCTTTGTGTGTGTGGTTTTTTGAAAATGTTTTGAAAAAGATGTCTTGTCTAGGCAACCTTTGTAATAATTCTTGTTTGAATATATACAAAGGTGTGTGTCTTTTTGAAAAGATATTTCAATGTTTTGAAAGTTGTTTTGAAATTGTTTTGAAGTTGTGTTGTGAAGTGTGTTTGAAAAAATGGCAAGGATGTTTTGCAAGTTTTTGATCAAGTAACTAAGAGTTGTCTACCCTATTTTACTCAAATATTTTTCTTATGTTTTTAACCCTTTTTAACAGTGTTGTTTCACCATTGTATTTGATGAACAAACTTATGTTAGGATGTTTAACGGGATAGGCGCGGGTCATCGTATACAATCATTGAAGGCAACTTGTGAGACGCTCTAGCAATTTTGTAAGGAACGAGATCGTTTTATCGAAGGAAACATCGAGGGTCATCGAGGGACTACGATCTTTGTTTATCAAAGGGGAATTTGCTAGAGTGTCTCATACTCTAGGGACATGATTGCATTTTCTGAGGCAACAAGCGAGGTTACCCTAGAGGTGCAAGTGTGAACTGTGTATTGATTCTCATGCATTTGTTCTTGTATTAGGTTATCTAGCGATTGATTTTAGATCTTCGCATACAAACCCTAATTACTATATTGAAAGTGATAAATTGCTGGAATTTAAAGTCTAAGTTATTACAAATAAGTATCCAGGGATGGGGGTACAAATTATTTACAAATGGGGATGAGTCTCATTAGAATAATAATGTCTAAGTATATGTTACAACCAAATCGAACTGTCGCAATTCAGTGTAAAAATTATAACAAAGTATAAGATAAAGAGAATCAAAGAAATATGAGATGCATGTATTTATTTACAAATGATCAAATAAAAATTTAACCTAGTGAAGATTAAGTATTATTATTATTATTATTATTATTTTATGTGTTTTTTTATGAATTATGTAAACAAATAGTTTTAAAGAAAAGAAAAATTATTTAAGTTAATGCTTCTAATATATACATATTCTTTTAAAGAAAACAAAAAAAAAACTCCATTATTAATGTATTTTAATGTATGTAAAAAAGGAAAATTATATTAAGAAAATTAAAACAAAATTTTAATATTTTTTAGTCTTATCATTAACAAAAGAAAAAGAATCAAATCAATAAAAAATGAAAGTAAATAATGAAAGTATTAGTTTGTTTAGAAAAGATAATGGGCCTAAAGAATTTGCTTGGGGTTAGGCCCAAGATAAAAATAGAACTAATGCAATGGACAGAATGGAAGGGGGAGGCGTGCTTAGCAGAAGTATTGTGGGCTTAGGTTTTGTTTGGGGCGAAGGCCCAAATGGTGAATTTGAACAAAGTTTTGTTAGGGTTCAAAGTTGTGTCTTCATTAGGGTTTGTTGTTTTGGTTTTACAACGACGCCTCCTTCTCTCACTCTCTTCTGCCTCTTCCTTTCTTTCTCAGGCCATGGTTCTGACTTGAAGTTCCTTCTACGCCCTAGCCACCGGAGCGTCGCCTCTCACTTCTTATCCCTTCACCGTGATCCAGAGTTTTTAGAGAAACAGTACGATTCATTATCTTTTTGGGTCTTTTACAGTTTCAACGTTTGATTCTTGCATGTTTATCGTTTGCAATGTTTTAATCTTTGATGCTTATGCGTGAGATGCGGAAAAATTGAGGAAAAGGAAACTAATACCTTGGGCATTTTTCTGGGTCAAAAACGGAATGAGAGAGATGTGATGAGATGGAGGCGCTCCTTGGAGGCTTAGGGCGGAGGAAGATGATGGCTACGCTTTGGCTTCTGGTATCTTTGTCTTTTCTTCCTTTTCGAATGTTTGATGATGAAGTTGCTTTGAGAACTGTGTTGTTTGGACTTTTATTGATGTTTGATGATGATTTGATTTTGAGAACCCTATGTTGTTTTGCTTCTAAGATTCTTCCTCTTTCTTTGTTGACCTTGATGATTTGATGATGATCTTTACCTTCTGAAGACTGGCTTATGTTGTTTTGATTTGAGTTTGCTGCTTTGTTAGTGATGATGTATAAAATCTGAAACTGGTTGTGTTTTTGTTGATGATGATCACGTTTCTGAAACTTTTGTGGGCTTCTAAATCTCTTCCTCTTTGTGTTTGTTAATGATGAAAGAAATTCTGAAACTTCTTTTGTTCTTTGTTGTTTTGGCCAGCTTGACTTGAATCTATAGTTTGGACAGGCTGTTTATGCAGGTTTGATTAGTTAGGTGGTTTGGTTTGTTGACAAACAAGTTTGTAGATTTGCAGACAGGTTTGCAACTATGAGTTAGCAGGTTTGGGTTGGCAGATTTGGCCTTTGTTCTGTTTGTTGACAGGTTGGGAAGTTTTTGTGGGCTGGTTTGGGCTCACAGGTTTGCCATTGGTTCTGAGCTTTTGAGAAGTTGCAGTTTTGGGTAAGTTTGTAGGCTTGAGTTTTAGTTATTTACAGGTCTTTGTAGGTTGAGAAGTTTTTGGTTTTGACAGCAGTTTGAGTTTTTGTACAGGCAGATTTGGAGTTGAATTTGTTTGTGGGTAAACTTGGCTTGTAGACTTGAGTTTTACAAGTAGGCTTGCAGAGATTTTGTTTTAGCTTGCAGTTTATGCAGGTTTGTAAGTTAGGGAGTTGCAGTTATGCAGGCTTGCTTGTTTGATGTTGGGAGCAGGTTTGTGGTGTTTTTGTTTTAGCTTGCAGTTTGGAGGTTATGCAATATTTTCTCCCCCCTCCTAGACTGTTATGCAGGCTTTCTCTTTTATATCTTTTGTGTTTCTTTTATCACTTGAAAAACCTTCCTTTTGCCAAAACTGCAAACTTTTTCTAAGGTTCTCTCTTTCTCTCTCTTTATAAGCATTTTTAATTGCTTATTATATTGTATTCTGAAAAGTCTGCTGGCCAGAACATGATGATAGCTAGGAAAGGTCTCTTGCTTGTAACTTGGTTCATCTCTCTGCATTGTGTACTTTCTTTGAAAACTTTGCAACTTTCTGCTTTGTGTACTTGGTTGCTTGTATGCTTCTGCATTGTACTTTGCCTTGACAGCTTTGCAACTTAGTTTGACATTCAGTTTGCATTTGTAGTTAGCTTGTCATGCTTGCTCATGCTGACTTGGTTGACTAATGCAGTTTGAAACTCAGTTTGCAGTACCCTTTGCTTTGCCTTGCAACTTGCCTATGTTTTTGCATTTTGAATTAATTGTATGCTTGCAATTTATATCTTTTATTTTTCTCTCTGTGAACCGAGAAGAGCGATCTTCTTGTGATTTGCAGAGAGGAAAATAAAATATGATGAACATAGCATTTCTGATTCCGGCCGGTAGACTTTAATGATGATTTCTTTTCTATCTGCTTGAAAATTATTTTTTCAGTTAATTGCGCTGATTTCTTTTTCTTCTGTCTTTTGCAGGTAAGCACCAGTTGGATGATAGAGGAAGCAGTAGCAGTAGAAGTCAAAGATCTTACGAAATTAGGCTTAGATTTATTTTTCCATTTATTGTAAACAAATATTATTGTAAATACCATAAGTTGTAATATTACAATATTCGAATAAATTTGTAACAACATTTGAAATAAATAAAAAGTCTTTGTCAAAAAAGAATTTTCTACTGTCAAATATTCTAATCTTTCCTTGTATTGTCTATTTAATTATTTAAGACTCTTAAATCAAAATAACTGGAAATGTATCCCAATAACTTTAATTCAGATGAAATAAATAATCAACAAACTTTGCCATCTCGCAACCTTGCATTAATCACAATACGCCTGGTATTCCAATTAACATATGCGTTGTACAGTTAAACAAACAAACATTCCATAAACCTTTCACTCCACTAATCAAACAAATGCCTTAATGTTCCAAACAAAAGTCTCAGCTCTTATCCCAGATAATTAGGTTTTGAGAAATAACCAGTAATCTTGAACAAGCGTAAAAATAATGTAACAATCAAATGAATTTCTGAGGATTCAATTTCTTCTGAGAAATGCGAGGGAAAACCCTAATTCCAGATTTGTTGCCAAAGAAAAGTCTACTTGATCAATTCCTGAGCCAATCTCAACAATTAGAGAAAAACCCTAATTCTGGATCGACTGATAAAGAAAAGTCAGTTTAACCGATTCTCGCACCAACCTTAAAAATCAGAGAAAACCCTCAGGTTGTGATTTCTTGTGAAAAAGGGAGGGCAAATTTTGGGGTACAACAGTTGCCCCTGTTCAATCTTCTTAAACCTGAAGAGTTAGATTGGCAATTTTGCCGTTCGCGACTCGAAGGTAAAAGATGATTGGACACTAGAGCGCCCATAAATTTGCACTCGTCAAAGCATAGTTGAGGGAATGGGCTTAAAGATGCCATTTGGAGATGTGACAGAGTCTTGTCGGAGATGGGCTTAAAGATGCCATCCGAGAATGTTTGTTGAACTGTATGTTGTAGGTGAAAGAATGAGTATCAGAAAGGTATCCGTGTTTGGAACATCTCTGAGCTGGGGATCCGAATAAGCAATAGATTAGCATCCGTGTCGGGAGGCATCCGTGAATTGTTTTCAGAAATCCTTGAAGTTTGAAACTTGCTAAACTTATCCTGCGATGGATGAAATATTAGCTGAAACACAAAGTTATGCTGTATGATGCAATGCATGTGTTATATCAATGCTTATGATATATGAATGTAATGAATGCACATGTAAGCTGATTAGGCGTCTTGCTGAGGAAGATAAATCCTGGATAGCTGGGGATAATAAAATCTTTGACCACCGTCGGGGAAAGTAAATCCTTGGCTACTGTCGTGGATTGAAAATCCTTTGATCGTTGAAAATGAGAAGTCCTTGGACCACTGTTGGGGAAATCAGGAGTTTGGGTTGTATGCCAATCTACTGGGGATTCCTGTTTTGAGGAGATCTTCACCGGGGAATATCTGAAAAATCTGTGAGGATTTGAGAATGAGAGTCTTCATTCTGCTAGGGGAATTTGTACTGAGGAGCCGAGAACGAGAATCTTCGATCTACAGGGGACTAAAAATTCTGACAAATTCATGCTAAGAGTAAAGAAAACTTTGGAGAATCAAGGATGAGAATCTTGATTTTGTTGGGGAGTAAGAACTCTGTGGGGAATAGCCATACTGTGGAGGAGTGGCTATCCTGTTGGAAAGTAAAACTCAGGATTCTGGGAAAAGCTTATTCCTGTCTGGAAGAAGTTCAGGTTTAGGTTGTACACCACTTTGAGAATGAGAATCTTCATTCTGTCGGGAATATCAGAAATTCAGATGTTATACCACCTTGAGAATGAGAATCTTCATTCTGTCGGGAATATCAGGAGGTTGAATTGTATACCACTTTGAGAATGAGAATCTTCATTATGTTGGGGAAAATCAGGAGGTTGGGTGTATGTCAATCTACTGGGGAAGCCAAAATGAGAATCTTCATTCAGATCTTGGGTCAGAAGGTCGGGTGTATGCCAATCTACTGGGGAAGCCAAAATGAGAATCTTCATTCAGGTCTTGGGTCAGAAGGTTGGGTGTATACCAATCTACTGGGGTTTTAAGGATGAGAATCTTCATTCTGTTATACGTATCAGGAGCTTGGGAGTATACCAATCTTTTGAGGTTTCAAGGATGAGAATCTTCATTCTGTTAAGGGTCAGGAGGTTGGGAGTATACCAATCTTCTGAGGTTTCAAGGATGAGAATCTTCATTCTGTTATACGTATCAGGAGCTTGGGAGTATACCAATCTTCTGAGGTTTCAAGGATGAGAATCTTCATTCTGTTAAGGGTATCAGGAGCTTGGGAGTATACCAATCTTCTGAGGTTTTAAGGATGAGAATCTTCATTCTGTTAACGATATCAGGAGCTTGGGAGTATACCAATCTCTGAGGTTTCAAGCATGAGAATCTTCATTCTTGAGAGAAACAAAATTTTAGGAGCTTCATTTGTCCATTATTCTGCTGGTGGGTTGCTTCTGTTGAAATTTAGGAATTCGTCTGTAATTCAGCTGGAGAAAAAGCTTTGTCGAAATTTAGGAACTTGTCCGTAATTTGACTGAAGAAAAGCTTTGTCGCTTGAATTTGATTGTACCTTTCCTGAAAGGTAAAGAATAGTGGCATATATCAAACAATGATGTTCTCAAAATAAATGAGATCGCGTTGCATGATGTCCTGATGCACGGAGGTGTAAATGTTTTTCAAGACGACCTTTCGCTGGGGAAAATAAATCTCGAGCTAATGAAGGAGAAAAGAGTTGGATTCTTTATCTCTGGTATTGAAGAAAACCAGAATAAATCGCTGGGAGATTTATCTGAAATATCAAAAACCCAGAAGATCTTCCATTGGCATAAGAATTAGGGAGATCTTAGTGTTGATCTGACCAAAACAGAGAGGGTCTTGGATTAACTTTGATTCAACCGGATGATGGAGGAAACTTTGACGACCATAACTTCCAACAGGTGATGAAGGAATCTTCGATGACCGTAACTTCCAACAGGTGATGAAGGAATCTTTGACGACCGTACTGCGTATGTTGTGAATGTTATTGAAATGTAATTTTGTTTTGGAGAATAATTCCTTGACAAATGTTGGGGAAATAAACCCATGACTGCTGGTCTGCTAGAGAGGTGATGAACTTCTCGAGGACACTTGAATTTCTTTTCAGAAAGATTTCAGAGAGGTTTGTCACTGCCCCTAGTATCAAATGCTTGTGGCACTGCCAGGAAACTTGGACTGTTCGTAACCCTTTGATGAGATTGACGTTTAAATTTCCCAAGTGATGGTGAGGGAGACTTGCCCCAGGTTTATCTGCAGTTGAGAGATTTCTTAAAATCTTGACTGGACTGCCCCAGGTTTAATGGGCTTTGAAATATTTGTTGAAATCTTGACTGGACTACCCCAGATTTACTGGACAATACCAAATCAAGTCCCCTTTTTGTTGATGGGAGATTTTTGCAATGGGAGTATCATCCCACTTGAAGTGATTTTATTCACTGAGAGCTTTCGTTCATCCGAACATTCACCGTGTGAATCTCTTCGCTGTCAAACAAATAAACATGTGCAAACAACGATATTCAAATAATGCAAAGTTCATGCTTGTCTCGAAGTTTTGAAAAAATGCGTTTTTTAGCAGAAAACTTTTTATAAGACAAATTCAACACAATATTTAGGGCAAAGCCTTACAGGAGTCAGGATACCTTTTGTAACAGTATGCTTTCAAACTAACCCATGCTTCAATTAGGACTTTTGAAGGGTTATAACGTGGCTTGGTTCACGGTTTAAGAAACAAAGGAAAAAGGCCTAAAGTATATTTGTACCCACCCGCTCTTCATGATGTTCTTCAATCCTAAACTCAGTTAATTGTGCGTTGAACTCTATTCGAGTTTGGAACAACGTTTTGGTGATGGTCCACACAAGTTGAATTTTATGGGAAGGAAGTCATTTTTGCAACATTTTTCATGTTGTTGAGGATTTATAATGACCTCGTTATTTTGATTCATTATCCATAACTTTTGCCTGACTGTTCTTGTTTTCGAGATTACAATCAGCGGGATGCCCCAGCTTTCTTAAGCCTCCTTCGTAGGTTTTGGATCAGTGGGCTGTTCTCTTTTGAGAGATAATGACTGCCTATGAGATAAGGAACCATCACTGTCTTTTGGTTCCAAAGGAATGTTTTTGACGTCATTCGTTGCATTACGAACTGAGAGTTTGCGACTTCAATGCGCATCCTTTTGAACTAACTGAGAGACTACCCTGCCCCAGGTTTAATTAAAGGTTTCAATTTGTGTTTAAAACAGAAAACTTCTACTTCTTTGGCTCGAAGGGGTTGACTAGGGATTATCTTCCTTATAAATCCAGTGTTTAGGATTTGAAAGAAACGCATGTACATCGTCAACAAGGTCTGTCCAAAAGCATACTGCATGAGATTATGGTATTGTTTCGTCATCCTCCCTCGAAAGGCTTGTAGCTTTTGCAAGAGTTAAATGTCATAAAGAAAGTAGAAAGCATAGTTCAAGACTAGTGAAAACGAATGGATGAATTCAAGACAAACATATGCAATGCATTAGTGAAACAGAGTTTGACATCAACAGATAATTGTTTGAAAAAGAAATTAAAACTTGAAAATTCAAATGAAACAAAAGCCTCTTAGTTCGAACTTCTCATTTCAGGTGGAGAACCCTCAGCGGAAAATTTTCATCTCGCCATCCGGCATGAATTTCAACACTCCATTGTCAATCGAATCTTGAATTTTGTTTTTCAAAGCCCAACAGTCGTCGGTGTCATGTCCAGGACTATAGGAGTGGTATACACAAAACGCGTCGGGGTGATAGCTAGGAGAAGAGGTATTGGGCTTTCGAATAGGATCCCTTAAAGCAGTCAGATTGACCTCCAACAAGCGTTCCAGTATTAGAGATGATGGTATGTCAGTCTCAGTGAAATGTCTTCCAGACGTATTTTGCTTATGCCGATTACCACGTTGACACTGGCGAGGTTGTTGTTGGGCTTGTGACCCTGAAGCAAGTTGAGGAGTTTTCCCCTTGTCTTCTTGTCTCAAAGGAGGTTGAATGATGACTTGATCTTCAACCCTAGTTGTTTGCCCCATTTGGTTATCTTGAAGCAGTTTGTTGACGAGAACTCTGAGCTCCTCTTGTCTTTGAGCCAAGTCTTGAATGAGAGCCATCTGGCCCACTAGTTGTCCCATCATCTGGATCTTCATTGTTGCCAGCTCAATCTGTAGTTCTTCTAACTGATCATTCCTAACGCCGCCTGGATTTTCTAGGACCATGCCCCTTGTGAGGAGAGCTTTCACTTCTTCTTGCCCCTGGAACAGGTTCAAGAACAATTCTTGAAGTTGAGCGTTTTGAGCCTGGATATCTTCGACAGTCCTTTGTAGAGCCATCTCTACTGAAATAAATAGTAGGAGAATAAGGAAACCTGAAAAGGAAAACCTGTCATGATACAATGCATGATATGTGGATGCATGTTTTCAAGAATCTTGCGAGGTAAACACAAGAAAATGTTAGAGGTTGAACTTTGATCAAGAAATATTTGATTGGAGAGCTTTGTATCGGTGGATGTCTTTCCACGAGAATCAAGCTCACCATGTCAAGTGGGTCATAGCCCCCGATTCAAGTTGTTGTACTTGATCTTCAACGGCGTTCGTTTAGAGGAAGATGAATCCTCTTGCCCTTTGGTAGACGTCTGGTTCAACGTGACCCTGCATCAAAGACCCTTGAGATCCTTGAAATGGTTATTGAAAATGCTATGGTATGATGTTATGTACAGGTATGCAAAAGTAAGTAAGTGTATATACAGGTAATCATATTCACACAAAGCAAACAAGTCCATAGGTTTAGGCTTGCATGGGGTTCGTAGGTAAGTACCCTTTTGAAGTTAGGAGGCTCAACCTGTCCTAAAATAGAAACCGGGTTCTAAGGAGCTCAATATCACTGGATTATTTTCTGTGTTCATTGTTTTGGTTTAGCCACTTAACTGGCGACCAAAATATTCCAAGAAAACAACCCTCAATGAGTGTAGTATCGAGTGTCTACGAACTTCGGACTGTACCAAATCCGGTCACCTCACTACCCCTAAAAAGGCCAAGATGGTCAAGTAAGGTTCTAAGAGTTTGTTAGTGCTTCATGACATCACTCAGCGGCCCCGTATTCTCTTTGATTAACTCAAAGGCTACCGATACCCACAAATATGTCACACTAACGTAGCTACTGCTTCAACCATGTCGGTATAACCCGCACAATTCCCTCACAGTTTATTGCTACTTACCTAAAAGGTGCCCCCAAATCTGGTTGTAGGATTTAAAATAAACCCAAGCAAGGGCCCAAAAGAGTAAAGTAATCAAGGCAAACAAGATAAGCATGCAAAGGTGATCTAAAAAGCCTAAGGTAACCCCACTTTTAGAAATAGTCCCCAGCAGAGTCGCCAGTTCTGTGATACAGTGGGAGAACTGACTTGAGGTTTTGCGTTTGTTTTCGCACTTGTTCGGTTTAGCAAGAGTCGCCACCGACTTTTTATTTTATCCAATGGAAAGGTCAAAAAGCACAGGAAAGACCTTTGAGATGTTTTCTTGTGTTCGGGGGGTAGATTATTAAAAGGGAAGGTGCTAGCACCCTTTTTATCCATGGTTATCCATGGGCTCTTAGTTACTTGTTTTAGATCACTTGCCTTTGCTTTTCAATTGTTTGAAATGGTGCTTTGTGTGTGTGGTTTTTTGAAAATGTTTTGAAAAAGATGCCTTGTCTAGGAAACCTTTGTAATAATTATTGTTTGAATATATACAAAGGTGTGTGTCTTTTTTAAAAGATATTTCAATGTTTTGAAAATTATTTTGAAATTATTTTGAAGTTGTGTTGTGAAGTGTGTTTGAAAAAATGGCAAGGATGTTTTGCAAGTTTTTGATCAAGTAACTAAGAGTTGTCTACCCTATTTTACTCAAATATTTTTCTTATGTTTTTAACCCTTTTTAACAGTGTTGTTTCACCATTGTATTTGATGAACAACCTTGTGTTAGGATGTTTAATGGGACAGGCGCGGGTCATCGTATACAATCATTGAAGGAAACTTGTGAGACGCTCTAGAAATTTTGTAAGGGACGAGATCGTTTTATCGAAGGCAACATCGAGGGTCATCGAGGGACTACGATCTTTGTTTATCGAAGGGGCATTTGCTAGAGTGTCTCATACTCGAGGGACATGATTGCATTTTCCGAGGCAACAAGCGAGGTTACCCTAGAGGTGCAAGTGTGAACTGTGTATTGATTCTCATGCATTTGTTCTTGTATTAGGTTATCTAGCGATTGATTTTAGATCTTCGCATACAAACCCTAATTACTATATTGAAAGCGATAAATTGCAGGAATTTAAAGTCTAAGTTATTACAAATAAGTATCCAGGGATGGGGGTACAAATTATTTACAAATGGGTATGAGTCTCATCAGAATAATAATGTCTAAGTATATGTTACAACCAAATCGAACTGTTGCAATTCAGTGTAAAAATTATAACAAAGTATAAGATAAAGAGAATCAAAGAAATATGAGATGCATGTATTTATTTACAAATGATCAAATAAAAATTTAACCTAGTGAAGATTAAGTATTATTATTGTTATTTTATGTGTTTTTTTATGAATTATGTAAACAAAGAGTTTTAAAGAAAAGAAAAATTATTTAAGTTAATGCTTCTAATATATACATATTCTTTTAAAGAAAAAAAATATCCATTATTAATATATTTTAATGTATGTAAAAAAAGAAAAATTATATTAAGAAAATTAAAACAAAATTTTAATATTTTTTAGTCTTATCATTAACAAAAGAAAAAGAATCAAATCAATAAAAAATGAAAGTAAATAATAAAAGTATTAGTTTGTTTAGAAAAGATAATGGGCCTAAAGAATTTGCTTGGGGTTAGGCCCAAGATAAAAATAGAACTAATGCAATGGACAGAATGGAAGGGGGAGGCGTGCTTAGCAGAAGTATTGTGGGCTTAGATTTTGTTTGGGGCGAAGGCCCAAATGGTGAATTTGAACAAAGTTTTGTTAGGGTTCAAAGTTGTGTCTTCATTAGGGTTTATTGTTTTGGTTTTATAGCGGCGCCTCCTTCTCTCACTCTCTTCTGCCTCTTCCTTTCTTTCTCAGGCCATGGTTCTGACTTGAAGTTCCTTCTACGCCCTAGCCACCAGAGCGTCGCCTCTCACTTCTTATCCCTTCACCGTGATCCAGAGTTTTTAGAGAAACGGTACGATTCATTATCTTTTTGGGTCTTTTACAGTTTCAACGTTTGATTCTTGCATGTTTATCGTTTGTAATGTTTTAATCTTTGATGCTTATGCGTGAGATGCAGAAAAATTGAGGAAAAGGAAACTAATACCTTGGGCGTTTTTCTGGGTCGAAAACGGAAGGAGAGAGATGTGATGAGACGGAGGCGCTCCTTGGAGGCTTAGGGCGGAGGAAGATGATGGCTACGCTTTGGCTTCTGGTATCTTTGTCTTTTCTTCCTTTTCGAATGTTTGATGATGAAGTTGCTATGAGAACTGTGTTGTTTGGACTTTTATTGATGTTTGATGATGATTTGATTCTGAGAACCCTATGTTGTTTTGCTTCTAAGATTCTTCCTCTTTCTTTGTTGACCTTGATGATTTGATGATGATCTTTACCTTCTGAAGACTGGCTTATGTTGTTTTGCTTTGAGTTTGCTGCTTTGTTAGTGATGATGTATAAAATCTGAAACTGGTTGTGTTTTTGTTGATGATGATCACGTTTCTGAAACTTTTGTGGGCTTCTAAATCTCTTCCTCTTTGTGTTTGTTAATGATGAAGGAAATTCTGAAACTTCTTTTGTTCTTTGTTGTTTTGGCCAGCTTGAGTTGAATCTATAGTTTGGACAGGCTATTTATGCAGGTTTGATTAGTTAGGTGGTTTGGTTTATTGGCAAACAAGTTTGTAGTTTTGCAGACAGGTTTGCAACTGTGAGTTAGCAGGTTTGGGTTGGCAGATTTGGCCTTTGTTCTGTTTGTTGACAGGTTGGGAAGTTTTTGTGGGCTGGTTTGGGCTCACAGGTTTGCCATTGGTTCTGAGCTTTTGAGAAGTTGCAGTTTTGGGTAAGTTTGCAGGCTTGAGTTTTAGTTATTTACAGGTTTTTGTAGGTTGAGAAGTTTTTGGTTTTGACAGCTGTTGTACCCCAAAATTTTCCCTCCCATATTTCTCAAGACATGTCAAGAATCATCTCCAAGTTGTTCAAGATGGCTCAAGAGTTGGACAGTCAAATCACCTCCAAGGGCAGTCAATTCAAAATTAGGGTTTTGTGTTGCATCAAGGTCCTTACATCCAAATGGTCTCAAATGCTCCCCAATGTCCTAATATGTTCTCAAGTTCATCCATATCAAATTTCAAGCCTTGCAGAGAAAGTTTGTTCAGTCAATTGCTCAAGAGGTCCAAAAATCGACTGTGCTAGGGAAAAAGTCAACTGTGACCTACAAATAGTCAAACCTCAAGATTTTTTGCCAACATTCTCATTTTGAAGGATAATTCATCATTTGATCAAGGGTTTATCATGATTAATCAAGGATTGCTCAAGATTCATCAAGATTCAAAAGTTGCTAAATTAGGGTGTGATACGGTGGGAGAACTGACTTGAGGTTTTGCATTTGTGTTCGCAAATGTTGCGGTATAGCAAGAGTCGCCACCAACTTTTTATTTTATCCTAAGGAAAGGTCAAAAAGCACAGGAAAGACCTTTGAGATGTTTTCGTGGGTTTGGGGGGTAGATTATGAAAAGGGAAGGTGCTAGCACCCTTTTCATCCATGGTTATCCATGGGCTCTTAGTTACTTGTTTTAGATCACTTGCCTTTGCTTTTCATTTGTTTGAAATGGTGCTTTGTGTGTGTGGTTTTGAAAATATTTTGAAAAAGATGCCTTGTCTAGGAAACCTTTGTAATGACTCTTGTTTTAGTATATACAAAGGTGTGAGTCTTTTTGAAAAGATATTTCAATGTTTTGAAAGTTGTTTTTGAAATTGTTTTTGAAGTTGTGTGGAGATGTGTGTTTGAAAAATGGCAAGGATGTTTTGCAAGATTTTTGATCAAGTAACTAAGAGTTTGTCTACCCTATTTTACTCAAAGATTTTTCTTATGTTTTAACCCTTTTAATAGTGTTGTTTCACCATTGTGTTTGATGAACAACCTTGCGTTAGGATGTTTAAACGGGACAGGCGTGGGTCATCGTATACAATCATTGAAGGCAACTTGTGAGACGCTCTAGCAATTTTGTAAGGGACGAGATCGTTTTATCAAAGGCAACATCGAGGGACTAACGATCTTTATTTATCGAAGGGACGTTTGCTAGAGTGTCTCATACTCGAGGGACATGATTGCATTTTCTGTGGCAACAAGCGAGGTTACCCTAGAGGTGCAAGTGTGAATTGTGTATTGATTTTCATGCATTTGTCTTGTATTAGGTTATCTAGCGGTTGATTTTGAATCTTCGCATACAAACCCTAATTACTATACAGTATATAGAAAGCGATAAATTGCGGGAATTTAAAGTCTAAGCTATTACAAATAAGTATCCGGGGATGGGGGTACAAATGTTTACAAATGGGGATGAGTCTTATCAGAATATAGTGTCCAAGTATTATTTACAACCAAATCGAATCATCGCATTCTCAATGTAAAAATATAGCAAAGTATAAGAATCAAAGAGAATCAAAAGTATTATGCCATGCATATGATTATTTACAAATGATTAAAATATTAACCTAATGCAAACAAGTATTTTTTATTATTTTTGTGTTTTTGTTAGTGTTATATAAACAAAAAAAAGGTTTTAAAGAGAAAATCAATTAACTTAATAAAATCTATTTTTATGTATTTTTGGGTTTTTTAAGGTAATGAAAACATTAATAAAAATTTATACAAAAAGTTAGTATATTATTTTACTTAACAAAATAAGTTATGAAAAAAAAGAAATAAGGTGATAAAAAAAGGATTGATTTGTATAAAGAAATTAAATGGGCTATGAGGAAAAGGATTGGCCCAAAACGAAATTGAAGGAGAACCAAAGGGGGGTGTAGTGCCAGTTTTGTTTGGGCTTAAGGGTTTAGTGTGTGGGGCAGGCCCAATGGTTTGACAATGTTTTTTTGTTAGGGTTTATTTGCAATTCGTTCAGAACAAGGTTTGTTTGGCTTAGAACGACGCCGCTCACCATCTTCTTCTTCGTCTTTCTCCAACGCTCAGCCACTGATGTCTCATCCAATCGCCTTAGGCCACCAGACGCGATGCCTCCACCTCCTCCTCTTCATGGTCGTTCAGGCAGTGATAAAAAAAGGTAATGATTTTTCCTTCTGAACATTTTTTAGGGTTTTTGGATTTCAATCTTGCATGTTCTATCTTTTTATATGCTTTGATCTTCTGTGTTATTGATCTTTGATTGTTACATTTGTATGAGGCGTAAAAAAAGGAAGAGGGGATAATACCTTTGGGTTTAGTTTTGGAGATGAAACTAAGGAGTGGGCGGCGGCGCTCTCAGGTGGCCAAGGCGGAGGGAACATGATGATGCTTGCTGGCTTCCTGGTACTTCATATCTCTTGCTTTAAACCATTTTATGATGATATTATTCTGAAAATGCTTGTAATAGTTGCTTCTGAGTTCTCTCTTTGCTTATCTGAATGTGCAAGGCTTTGACAGGCTTGTTGGAGTTTTGTTGTTTTGACAGGCTTGTTGGAGTTTTATTGTTTTGATAGGCTTGTTGGAGTTTGGCTTGATACAGTTTTGAGGCTACAGGCTTGTTTTGGTTACAGGCTTGAGGCTTCCCTCTGTAACAGGTTTGAGGCAGGCTTGAAGCAGGCTGCAAGGCTTGCTCGTTTGGTTACAGGCTTGCTGTTGTTATGCGTTTACAGTTTGAACTCGTTTGAAGTTTTATGCAGGTCTTTGGCTTGAAGGCTTGCTTATGTAAGTTTGGTGTTTGAACAGGTTTTTGGCTTGAAGGCTTGAAGAAGGCCTCAAGGCTTGTGTTTCTGTTGTTTGCAAACTTGAAACGTTCTTATGCAGTCTAGAAGGTTTTTGTTGGTTTGCTTCTGGTATGGGCAGGCAGGTTTACTGGTACAGGCCTCAAGGCTTGTGTTATCTGTTTACAGTTTTGTGGTATATTTTTCTTTATGTGTTCTGCCCCCTTCTGAACTGAAATCTTTGTTATATTTATCTATATGCTTCAGCCTGCCAAACTGCAAACCTGCTTTTCTTTTCTCTCCTTCTCTCTCTCTCTCCAGAAAGCATATTTTATTGCTTAACTGTACTTTTATTCTGAAAAGGTGTTGGCTGGAAAATGATGAAAATGTACTTTTACAAGCTTGCTTGCAATTTGGTTTTCCTCTGCATATCTTCTTACCTTCCAGATTTTCTGCATTGGCTTTTTGATAGCTTGTATTCAACTTTGTTGACAACTCTTTGACAGTTTTGTTGACAGCTCTTTGACAGTTTTGAAGTTGTGACTTAGTTTGCCATTGTGCAACTTAGTTTGCTTTATTTGACATTGCAATTTGGTTTGGCATTTCAGTTTGGTTTGCCTCTTTGACAGTTTGAATTTATGCAGCTTTGTGCATTTTGTTTAATTGATTTGTATGTTTGCAAAAATAATTTTACTTTCCTTCTTTGTGAACCAAGAAGAGAAATCTTCTTGCGATTTGCAGAGAGGACGAGCAAAATACGATGAAAACCAAAACAAACTGATTCCGGCCAACAATCTTTAATGATGAATTTTTGATTATCTGTCTGAAAATGCTTTTCCAATTTAACTGTTATTGACTTCTCTTTTTCTGTCTTTGCAGGTAAACACCAGTTGGGGCAAGGGAAGTAGTAGTAGAAGATGAAGACTTCAAGAGATTTAGAACATAGATTTATTTTATTTTTAACCATTGTAATAAACATCATTATAAACACTGTAAATAAATTTACTGTATTCAAATAACACTTGTAACAATAATTAAAAATGAATAAAAAATCTTTTGTCAGATAATTCTTTATTTCTTCTGCACTTGTTTATTTAATCATTTAAATTTCTTGAATTATAATAATTGGAAATTATCCCAATAATTGTAACTTAGATAATATAAATAATCAACAAACGTCGCAGTCTCACAGCCTTGCATTAACCAACAATAAGCCCGGCGTTCCAATTAACCATATGTATTGCACAGTCAAACAAACAAACGTCCATACGCCTTTCACTTCACTGATTAAACCAACACTTCAAACTTTCAATCAGAAGCCTCAAATTATATCCCAGATGTTTTAGGCTTTGAGAAACAAACATCAATCTTGAACAAGCATCAAAACAATGTGACAGTCGATTGAAATACTGTGGACTCAATTCCTTTTGAGAATGCATGCGCAAACCCTAATTTTGGATTTACTGTCAAAGAAACGTCTGCTTGATCAAACCCTGAGCCAAACTGAAAAATCAGGGAAAACCCGAAGCTGTGATTTCTTGTGAAAAAGAGGAGGGAAAATTTTGGGGTACAACAGTTGCCCCTGTTCAATCTTCTTACACCTGAAGAGTTAGATTGGTGAATCTGCCATTTGTGACTTGAAGGTGAAAGATGATTGAACACTAGAGTGCCCAGAAATTTTCACTCGGTGATGTGATGGTAGAGGAAATGGGCTTAAAGATGCCATTTGGAGATGGGCTTAAAGATGCCATCTGGAATGTGACAGAATCTTGTCGGGGGATGGGCTTAAAGATGCCATCTGGAATGTATGTTGAACTGTTATGTTGTTGGTGAGTGGACGAGTATCAGAAAGGTATCCATGTTTGGAACATCTCTGAGCTGGGGGTCTGAATAAGCAATAGATTGACATCCGTATTTAGAAGCATCCGTAAACTGTTTTCAGAAGTCTTGAATATGAACAAGCGATAGGTTAACATCCGTATCTGGAGAACCCGTGAACTGTATTCAGAAGTCTTGAATCTGAACAAGCGATAGGTTAACATCCGTATCTGGAGAACCCGTGAACTGTTTTCAGAAGTCTTGAAGTTGAATAAGCAATAGATCAGCATCCATGTTGGGAAGCGTCCGTAAACTGTTTTCAGAAGTTTTGAATCTGAACAAGCGATAGGTTAACATCCGTATCTGGAGAACCCGTGAACTATTTTCAGAAGTCTTGAAGTTGAATAAGTAATAGATCAACATCCATGTTGGGAAGCGTCCATAAACTGTTTTCAAAAGTTGTTAATCTTATCCTGAAAAGGGTAAAATATTAGCTGAAACACAAAGTTATGTTGCATGAAATGTATGATGCAATATATATGTTATATCAATGTTTATGATATATGAATGTAGTGAATGCGCATGTAAGCTGATGAGCTGTCTTACTGAGGATAGATGAATCCTGGATAGCCGGAGATAATAGAATCTTTACTGCTGTCGGAGAAAGTGAATCCTTGACTGCTGCAGGGGATTGCAAGAATCTTTTGATCGTTGAAAATGAGAAGTCCTGAAACCGCTGTTGGGGAAATTAGGAGTTTGGGTTGTATGCCAATCTACTGGGGTTTCAAGGATGAGGACAATTTTTTAGGAGCCTCAGTTGTCCGTTATTCTGTTGGTGGCTGTAATTTCAATAGGTGACGAAGGAAATTTTGACGAACGCTACTCCAAAAGGTGATGAAGGAACCTTTGACGATTACTACTCCAAAAGGTGATGAAGGAATGCTGGATGACTACAACCTCAGCAGGATGATGAAGGAATCTTGGACGACTACAACCTCAGCAGGATGATGAAGGAATCTTGGACGACTACAACCTCAGCAGGATGATGAAGGAATCTTGGATGACTACAACCTCAGCAGGATGATGAAGGAATCTTGGATGACTACAACCTCAGCAGGATGATGAAGGAATCTTAGACGACTACAACCTCAGCAGGATGATGAAGGAATCTTGGACGACTACAACCTCAGTAGGATGATGAAGGAATCTTGGATGACTACAACCTCAGCAGGATGATGAAGGAATCTTGGATGACTACAACCTCAGCAGGATGATGAAGGAATCTTAGATGACTACAACCTCAGCAGGATGATGAAGGAATCTTGGATGACTACAACCTCAGCAGGATGATGAAGGAATCTTGGATGACTACAACCTCAGCAGGATGATGAAGGAATCTTGGACGACTACAACCTCAGCAGGATGATGAAGGAATCTTGGACGACTACAACCTCAACAGGATGATGAAGAAATCTTGGACGACTACAACCTCAACAAGATGATGAAGGAATCTTGGATGACTACAACCTCAGCAGGATGATGAAGGAATCTTGGACGACTACAACCTCAGCAGGATGATGAAGGAATCTTGGACGACTACAACCTCAGCAGGATGATGAAGGAATCTTGGACGACTACAACCTCAGCAGGATGATGAAGGAATCTTGGACGACTACAACCTCAGCAGGATGATGAAGGAATCTTGGACGACTACAACCTCAGCAGGATGATGAAGGAATCTTGGATGACTACAACCTCAGCAGGATGATGAAGGAATCTTGGACGACTACAACCTCAACAGGATGATGAAGGAATCTTGGACGACTACAACCTCAGCAGGATGATGAAGGGATCTTGGATGACTACAACCTCAACAGGATGATGAAGGAATCTTGGACGACTACAACCTCAGCAGAATGACGAAGGAATCTTGGATGACTACAACCTCAGCAGGATGATGAAGGAATCTTGGATGACTACAACCTAAAAAGGTGATGACTTTTATCTGTCGATCAGTCTGCATATGTTAAGAATGTTGTTGAAATGTAATTTTGTTTTGGAGAATAAATCCTTGACAAATGTTGGGGAAATAAACCCATGACTGCAGGTCTGCTTATAGAGGTGATGAACTTCTCGAGGACACTTGAATTTCTTTTCAGAAAGATTTCGGAGAGGTTTCATCACTGCCCATAGTATCAGATGCTTGTGATATTTCCAGGACACTTGGACTGCACGTAACCCTTTGATGAGATTGACGTTTAAATGCCCCAAGTGATGGAGATGGAGACTTGCCCCTGGTTACTCTGCACTTCTTTGAGAGATTTCCTGGAATCTTGACTGGACTGCCCCAGGTGTGCTGGATAGTGACATGTCATGCCCCCTTGTTGATAGGAGATTTGTCAATGGAAGTGTCATCCTTTTTGAAGTGATTTTGTTCACTGAGAGGGCTTTCGTTCCTCCGAACATTCACTGTATGAATTTCTTTGCTGTTTAAACAAGTAAACCATGTGCAAACAACGATATTCAAATGATGCAAAGTTTATGCTTGTCTCGAAGTTTTGAAAAATGCGTTTTTTAGCAGAAAACTTTTTATAAGACAAATTCAACACAAGATTTTAGGGCCAAGCCTTACAGGAGTCAGGATACCTTTTGTAACAGTATGCTTTCGAACTAACCCATGCTTCAGTTAGGACTTTTGAAGGGTTGTAACGTGGCTTGGTTCACGGTTTAAGAAACAAAGGATAAAGGCTCAAAGTATATTTGTTCCCACCCGCTCTTCGTGATGTTCTTCAGTCCTAAACTCAGTTAATTGTGCATTTGAACTCCAAATGAGTCTGGAACGACTTTTTGGTGATGGCTCACATCAGTTGAATTTTAGAGTGCAGTCATTTTTGCAACATTTTTCATGTTGTTGAGGATTTGTAATGACCTCTTTCTTTTGATTTGTTATCCCTAACTTTTGCCTGACTGTTCCTGTTTTCGAGATTACAGTCAGTGGGATGCCCCAGCTTTCTTAAGCCTTCTTTATAGGTTTTGGCTCAGTGGGCTTTTCTTTTTTTGAGAGATAATGACTGCCTATGAGATAAGGAACCATCACCGTCTTTTGGTTCCAAAGGAAATGTTTTTGATGTCATTCGTTGTATTACGAACTGAGATTTTGCGACTTCAATGTGCATATTTTGAATTAACTGAGAGACTACACTGCCCCAGGTTTAGGTTGAAGGTTTCAATTTGTTTAAAAATAGAAAACTCCTACTTCTTTGGCTCGAAAGGGTTGACTAGGGATTATCTTCCTTATGACTCCAGTGTTTAGGATTTGAAAGAATGCATGTACATCGTCAGCAAGGTCTGTTCAAAAGCATATTGTATGAGATTATGACATTGTTTCGTCATCCTACATCTAAAGGCTTGTAGCTTTTTATCAAGAGTTAAATATCATAAAGAAAACACAAGAATAGTGAAAACGAGTGGATGAATTCAAGACAAACATATGCAATGCATTAATAAAACAGAGTTTGACATCAACAGATAATTGTTTGAATAACAAAAGAAATTACAACTTGAAAATTCAAATGGAACAAAAGTCTCCCAGTTCGAGCTTTGTCATTTCAGGTGGAGAACCCTTAGCGGAAGATTTTCATCTCACCATCCGACATGAATTCCAGCACTCCTTCGTCAATCAAGTCTTGGATCTTGTTCTTCAGGATCCAACAGTCGTCAATGTCATGTCCAGGACCATGGGAGTGGTATGTACACCTTTCATTGGGGTGATAGGTAGGAGCAAAGGTGTTGGGATTCCGGGGAGGATCCTTTAAAGTAATCAGATTGACCTCCAACAAGCGTTTCAGTATCAAAGATGATGGTATCTCCGTCTCAGAGAAATGTCTTCTAGGTACATTTCGCTTGCGCCGATTACCCTGTTGATGTTGGCGAGGTTGTTGCTGGGCTTGTGACCCTGAAGCAAGCTGGGGAGTTTTTCCTTTGTCTTCTTGTCCCAAAGGTGGTTGAATGATGACTTGATCTTCAACCCTAGTTGTTTGCCCCACTTGGTTATTTTGAAACAACTTGTTGACGAGGACCCTGAGCTCTTCTTGTCTTTGAGCTAAGTCTTGAATGAGAGCCATTTGGCCCACCAGTTGTCCCATCATCTGAATCTTCATTGTTGCCAACTCAAATTGTAGCCCTTCCAACTGATCATTCCTGATGCCTCCTGGATTCCCTAGGACCAGGCCCCTTGTGAGGAGAGATTTTATCTCTTATTTCCCCTGGGACAGGTTCAAGAACAATTCCTGAAGTTAGGCGTTTTGAGCCCGGAGATCTCGGTTGTCTGGCTGGAAAGCCATTGCTGAAATAAACAGCGAGAACATGAGAGACCTGTATTGGGAGACCTGTTATGCAATGATATGTATGATATATGTATGCAATGTTTTCAAGAATCTCTCGGTGTAAACACAAGAAAATGTTAGAGGCTGAACTTCGATCAACATCTTTGATTGGAGAACCTCTTAACGGTGGATGTCTTTCCACGAGAATCAAGCTCACCATGTCAAGTGGGTCCTAGCCCCTGATTCAAGTTGTTGCACTTGATCTTTGACGGTGTTTGTTTAGAGGAAAACCCTCTTTCCCTTTGGTAGACGTCTGGTTCAACGTGACCCTGCATCAAAAGACCCTCGAGATCCTTGAAATGGTTATTGTAAATGCTATGGTATGATGTTATGATGTTATGTACATGTATGCAAAAGCAAGTAAGTGTATATACAGACAGTCATATTCACACAAAGCAAGCAAGTCCTTAGGTTTAGGCTTGCATGGGGTTCGTAGGTAAGTACCCTCTTGAAGTTAGTTGGCTCATCCTGTCCTAAAATAGAAACCGGGTTCTAAGGAGCTCAATATCACTGGATTATTTTCTGTGTTCATTGTTTTGGTTTAGCCACTTAACTGACGACCAAAATATTCCAAAAAAACAATCCTCAATGAGTGTAGTATCGAGTATCTACCAACTTCAGACTGCACCAAAGTCGGTCATCTCACTACCCCTAAAAAGGCCAAGATGGTCAAGTAAGGTTCTAGAGTTCGTTAGTGTTTCATGACATCGCTCAGCGGCCCCGTATTCTCCTTGACTACTCAAGGGCTACCGGTACCCACAAATATGTCACATTAACATAGCTACTGCTTCAACCATGTCGGTATACCCCGCACAGTTCCCTCACAATTTATTGCTATTTACCTAAAAGGTGCCCCCAAATCTGGGTGTAGGATTAAACAAACCCAAACAAGGAACCCAAAAAGTAAAGCAATCAAAGCAATCAAAGCAAGCATGTATAGGTGATCTAAAACCCTAAGGTAACCCCACTTTTAGAAAATCCCCAGCAGAGTCACCAGTTCTGTGATACGGTGGGAGAACTGACTTGAGGTTTTACGTTTGTGTTCGCAAATGTTGTGGTATAGCAAGAGTCGCCACCGACTTTTTATTTTATCCTAAGGAAAGGTCAAAAAGCACAGGAAAGACCTTTGAGATGTTTTCGTGGGTTCGGGGGGTAGATTATGAAAAGGGAAGGTGCTAGCACCCTTTTCATCCATGGTTATCCATGGGCTCTTAGTTACTTGTTTTAGATCACTTGCCTTTGCTTTTCATTTGTTTGAAATGGTGCTTTGTGTGTGTGGTTTTGAAAATGTTTTGAAAAAGATGCCTTGTCTAGGCAACCTTTGTAATGACTCTTGTTTGAGTATATACAAAGGTGTGAGTCTTTTTGAAAATATATTTCAATGTTTTGAAAGTTGTTTTTGAAATTGTTTTTGAAGTTGTGTGGAGATGTGTGTTTGAAAAATGGCAAGGATGTTTTGCAAGATTTTTGATCAAGTAACTAAGAGTTTGTCTACCCTATTTTACTCAAAGATTTTTCTTATGTTTTAACCCTTTTAACAGTGTTGTTTCACCATTGTGTTTGGTGAACAACCTTGCGTTAGGATGTTTAAACGGGACAGGCGTGGGTCATCGTATACAATCATTGAAGGCAACTTGTGAGACGCTCTAGCAATTTTGTAAGGGACGAGATCGTTTTATCGAAGGCAACATCGAGGGACTAACAATCTTTGTTTATCGAAGGGACGTTTGCCAGAGTGTCTCATACTCGAGGGACATGATTGCATTTTCCGAGGCAACAAGCGAGGTTACCCTAGAGGTGCAAGTGTGAATTGTGTATTGATTTTCATGCATTTGTCTTGTATTAGGTTATCTAGCGGTTGGTTTTGAATCTTCGTATACAAACCCTAATTACTATACAGTATATAGAAAGCGATAAATTATGGGAATTTAAAGTCTAAGCTATTACAAATAAGTATCCCGGGATGGGGGTACAAATGTTTACAAATGGGGATGAGTCTTATCAGAATAGTAGTGTCCAAGTATTATTTACAACCAAATCGAATCGTCGCATTCTCAATGTAAAAATATAGCAAAGTATAAGAATCAAAGAGAATCAAAAGTATTATGCCATGCATATGATTATTTACAAATGATTAAAATATTAACCTAATGCAAACAAGTATTTTTTATTATTTTTGTGTTTTTGTTAGTGTTATATAAACAAAAAAAGGTTTTAAAGAGAAAATCAATTAACTTAATAAAATCTATTTTTATGTATTTTTGGGTTTTTTAAGGTAATGAAAACATTAATAAAAATTTATACAAAAAATTAGTATATTATTTTACTTAACAAAATAAGTTATGAAAAAAAAGAAATAAGGTGATAAAAAAAGGATTGATTTGTATAAAGAAATTAAATGGGCTATGAGGAAAAGGATTGGCCCAAAACGAAATTGAAGGAGAACCAAAGGGGGGTGTAGTGCCAGTTTTGTTTGGGCTTAAGGGTTTAGTGTGTGGGGCAGGCCCAATGGTTTGACAATGTTTTTTTGTTAGGGTTTGTTTGCATTTTGTTAAGAACAAGGTTTGTTTGGCTTAGAACGGCGCCGCTCACCATCTTCTTCTTCGTCTTTCTCCAACGCTCATCCACTGATGTCTCATCCAATCGCCTTAGGCCACCAGACGCGATGCCTCCACCTCTTCCTCTTCATGGTCGTTCAGGCAATGATAAAAAAAGGTAATGATTTTTCCTTCTGAACATTTTTTAGGGTTTTTGGATTTCAATCTTGCATGTTCTATCTTTTTATATGCTTTGATCTTCTGTGTTATTGATCTTTGATTGTTACATTTGTATGAGGCGTAAAAAAGGAAGAGGGGACAATACCTTTGGGTTTAGTTTTGGAGAGGGAACTAAGGAGTAGGCGGCGGCGCTCTCAGGTGGCCAAGGCGGAGGGGACGTGATGATGCTTGCTGGCTTCCTGGTACTTCGTATCTCTTGCTTTAAACCGTTTTATGATGATCTTATTCTGAAAACGCTTGTAATAGTTGCTTCTGAGTTCTCTCTTTACTTATCTGAATGTGTACGGCTTTGACAGGCTTGTTGGAGTTTTGTTGTTTTGACAGGCTTGTTGGAGTTTTATTGTTTTGACAGGCTTGTTGGAGTTTGGCTTGATGCAGTTTTGAGGCTACAGGCTTGTTTTGGTTACAGGCTTGAGGCTTGCCTCTGTAACAAGTTTGAGGCAGGCTTGAAGCAGGCTGCAAGGCTTGCTCGTTTGGTTACAGGCTTGTTGTTGTTATGCGTTTACAATTTGAACTCGTTTGAAGTTTTATGCAGGTCTTTGGCTTGAAGGCTTGCTTCTGCAAGTTTGGTGTTTGAACAGGTTTTTGGCTTGAAGGCTTGAGCAGGCCTCAAGGCTTGTGTTTCTGTTGTTTGCAAACTTGAAACAGGTTCTTATGCAGGCTAGAAGGTTTTTGTTGGTTTGCTTCTGGTATGGGCAGGCAGGTTTACTGGTACAGGCCTCAAGGCTTGTGTTATCTGTTTACAGTTTTGTGGTATATTTTTCTTTATGTGTTCTTCCCCCCTTCTGAACTGAAATCTTTGTTATATTTATCTATATCCTTCAGCCTGCCAAACTGCAAACCTGCTTTTCTTTTCTCTCCCTCTCTCTCTCCAGAAAGCATATTTTATTGCTTAATTGTACTTTTATTCTGAAAAGGTGTTGGCTGGAAAATGATGAAAATGTACTTTTACAAGCTTGCTTGCAATTTGGTTTTCCTCTGCATATCTTCTTACCTTCCAGATTTTCTACATTGGCTTTTTGATAGCTTGTATGCAGCTTTGTTGACAGCTCTTTGACAGTTTTGTTGACAGCTCTTTGAAAGTTTTGAACTTGTGACTTAGTTTGCCATTGTGCAACTTAGTTTGCTTTATTTGACATTGCAATTTGGTTTGGCATTTCAGTTTGGTTTGCCTCTTTGACAGTTTGAATTTATGCAGCTTTGTGCATTTTGTTTAATTGATTTGTATGTTTGCAAAAATAATTTTACTTTCCTTCTTTGTGAACCAAGAAGAGAAATCTTCTTGCGATTTACAGAGAGGACGAGCAAAATACGATGAAAACCAAAACAAACTGATTCCGGCCAACAATCTTTAATGATGAATTTTTGATTATCTGTCTGAAAATGCTTTTCCAATTTAACTGTTATTGACTTCTCTTTTTCTGTCTTTGCAGGTAAACACCAGTTGGGGCAAGGGAAGCAACAGTAAAAGATGAAGACTTCAAGAGATTTAGAACATAGATTTATTTTATTTTTAACTATTGTAATAAACATCATTATAAACACTGTAAATAAATTTACTGTATTCAAATAACACATGTAACAATAATTAAAAATGAATAGAAAATCTTTTGTCAGATAATTCTTTATTTCTTCTGCACTTGTTTATTTAATCATTTAAATTTCTTGAATTATAATAATTGGAAATTATCCCAATAATTGTAACTTAGATAATATAAATAATCAACAAACGTCGCAGTCTCACAGCCTTGCATTAACCAACAATAAGCCCGACGTTCCAATTAACCATATGTATTGCACAGTCAAACAAACAAACGTCCATACGCCTTTCACTTCACTGATTAAACCAACACTTCAAACTTTCAATCAGAAGCCTCAACTTATATCCCATATGTTTTAGGCTTTGAGAAACAAACAACAATCTTGAACAAGCATCAAAACAATGTGACAGTCGATTGAAATACTATGCACTCAATTCCGTTTGAGAATGCGTGCACAAACCCTAATTTTGGATTTACTGTCAAAGAAACGTTTGCTTGATCAAACCCTGAGCCAAACTGAAAAATCAGGGAAAACCCGAAGCTGTGATTTCTTGTGAAAAAGAGGAGGGCAAATTTTGGGGTACAACATAGGGTTTTGCAGGAAAAGTCAACTCAACTTTGACCAAGCATAACTTTCTCATACGTTATGAGAAATGACCCATCCAAACATCATTTTTAAGAGGATTAAATTTACTACAATCCATCTTCACACCCCAAGATCAAGAAATGCACTCACAAGAAGTTACAAATTTGGACATTATAGGTCATTTTTGAAAGTTAACAAAAACACCTTTTTTTCCAAAGCTTATAACTTTATCATGGAATATCAAAATGAGATGAAACCAAAATGGTTGGTTAGAAGACATCTCAAGGTTTCTAAAAAGTCAAAGAACACCTCCAAAAGTTCAAAATTGAAGAAGTTATGCATTGTTGAAGTTGGGCATTTTTTCAAATTTGCCAAAAGTCAACTATCCTCAAAACTCCAATCTTTGACAAAAGGGACCACTTTTTTCCACTTGATTTGGTCTTTTCACACCACACACGTGTCCTATCTTCAATTTAATGACCAACTATTAATTTTTCTATTTTATTTAATTTTTATTGATTTACTTCATTTTAAATAAATATTAATTCAAATAAAATCCAAAAATTGATGGAATAAGATTTTTTTGATCATTACAGGTCTTCATTAACATGATACACCAAATCAAATTCGTATCAAGCATTGTTGTGAACAAAATCTTGGATTTGGTATAATTTTGGAAACTTTATCAATGGTGATCATATCAAATCTCAAAATCTTCAATGCACATGGATTGAGAGCCCAACTCTTGACCTAATGCAATCCCTTATACACACACAAGCCAGGCATATCAAGAACACGACCTCAGAGCTGGAAAAACGGCCAAACAAAAGTTGAAAAAAGCTTGGAAAAAGTGAAAACTGAAATCATACTTAAAGCACGATTCAATCCAAAATCTCCACATAACCTTCTTGCCTGAGATCCAACGAAGTTATTGGGATCGAAATCAAGCCTTGAAGCAGCCCCAAACTCGCTGTAAGTGTTCTTGAACATAGCCCTGCATATGAAATCGTGAATCCATGTTCTTGCATCTTTTTGGCTTTTTTTTTGTACAATCATGCTTAACGTCCAATTTCCAACATTTCTGTATCATTTAATTTCGTTTTCATGGCCTATAACTATGTACCCGAAGCTAGGGTTTGTGTTCTTGTTTTTTAGGCATTTTTGATACAGGCAAAATCAAGACCAACCATGGACATGGTTGTGTTCAGGGAAGAGAGACGAACACATTGATGTTCTCCATTTGCATTTATATGGCCTGTAACTCATGTTAGGATGATGCCACAGATTTTGATACGGAACCAAATCCGCAGGAAACAAACCAGAGATTTATGGGGAAGACGAAGACGTGTCTTCTTCCCATTGGTCCATTCAAAACTTGCGCCATTTTTTTTATTTCCAGGCATAGCGTTATGTTTTCAATATAATATTTGTTATGTATTTCATTAACAAACAAGCACAATGGTTCGGTTGGTAAGCGCGCTATCACAAAGTCCCTTGGGACCTGGGTTCGAATCCCAGGTCCCCCAATATTTGTTGTGATTTTTCTCCAGGCAATTGTATGCAACATCATAAGCGTGGTCCACCATATTCCTCCTGATCTCAAATGCCAGATGGCTTTCAGGCCAAATCTGAAGGCCAGGATTGTAAGCTCATCATACTCCCTAGTCAAAGGCACGCGCTGGATTGGAAAAGTCAAACGAGGCTGAATGAAAGTGGGCCAAACAATTGCCAGACTCACCACCAATTTGGGCCCAGCACACCCCTTGGTTATTTCTTTTCATATTTCATTTTTTTATTTAATTATTTTATTAAACATTATTATTATTTATACTAACCAATTAATTTTTTCTTTCATAAAATCAAAAACACAAAAAAATATTATTTTTACTAATTTCATTATTTTATTTTTGTAAATAAACTTTAATCAATTAATTTAGTTTTTAATTAGGTACAATTTTAATATTTTTTGCAATAAATTAAAATTAATGTAGAATTAGATTTTTTTAAAATAATTTTAATCATTTTTATTTTTATTTCCTTAAATATAAAAAACCCAAAAATATATTTTTTATTTAATCAATTAATTAACTTAGGTTTAATTTAATTTAATTCAAAAATAACCAAAAAATATGCTTTCTTTCAAAAGGGGTCAAAACCCTAAAAAATGCGCCGTCTTAATTTTTCGCACGCGATCTATATTTCCAATATTGTAATTGCTTTCAGTATGTAATAGCTTTTAATTAGGACTTTCATTATTTATCGCTTTATTTTACTTTCCGCAATTTAAATTTCAAGGGTTGTTTTTGGCGATGTAAATACCCGACGCCTTGTAATAGTTTAGATTTAATTTCCGCAATTTAAATTCCGCAACTATACACTGTTAGATGTCTGATAATAGGGAATGCATGACAAGATCAAATGTATGAACTTAAAATCAACATAGCTCACCCATAACATGTACAAAGATAAATAACTGAAAAACAATACACTCGCACATGCGCACTCTTAGGGTACACCTTACTTGGTTGCCTTTGAACGTGGTCATTGAGTATAGGAAGTTTTAGAGGTCGCCCTCTTTCCCAAAGATCATAAGTTGCCTCGAAATGGTTGCCTCGAAAAAATGATCTAAGACATTAGGGTTACCACTAAGGCGTCCTAACATTGCTTTAGTGACCACACGTTCCTTAATCGAATTGACCCGAAAACTCCAACGCCGATCCTACCTACTCCTCAATAGCGGGATAGCGTTGTCTAAAGGACATTTGCACAGTTTAATTCCTTTTTCGAGTAGGTAGATGGTTCTTAAATACTTGCTCCTTTTCAAACAAAACAAAACTTTTCGCACTTACACTCTCTTCAAAACAAAAATATCTTTTCAAACCCACAAACTTAAAGAAAAGCAAATTTTGAAAACACTTTGAGCAAGTACCTAAGAGCCTGTGGATAACCACTGATAGAAAGGGTGCTAACACCTTCCCTTTCTATAATCTACCCCCCGGACCCGAGAAACATCTCGAAAAAGGAATTTTTCTGTGCTTTTTTCCTTTCCTTGTTGGATAAAATAAAAGACGGTGGCGACTCTTGCTTACCGTGACATATTGCGAAAATTAACACAAAACACAAACCAACATTCCAAAAACAGTCAGTTCTCATTCCCACCGATCACAGAACTGGAGACTCTGCTGGGGACTTTTATAAGTGAGGTGTACCTTAGGATTAGATCATTGTGTTTTCAATTGTATGCTTTGTATGATTTATATTTGTGGGCTTGTATCGGAGTTTCTATAGATCCTAACCCGAATCTGAGGGTACCCTTTAGGTAAGTAGCAATAAACCGTGAGGGAACTGTCTGGCGTAGACCGACACGGTTGAAGCAGTAGCTACGTTGGTGTGGTACTTTAGTCTGTACCGATATCCCTTGTGTTGGAACGAGGAGAATATGGGTCTTCTAAGGGGTCATTAAGCACCAACTGACCTTAGAACCTTAAATTGACCAACTTGGCCATAGAACAATAGCAGTATGCTACACTCATTGAGACTAAACTCTCGCGATGATTCCGGCCACAAGAAAAGGTTGCTAAACTGGAATTATGACCGATTGAGGGTAGTCAGTTATATTGAGATCCTCTAGAACCCGGTTACTATTTTTAGGACAGGTTTAAACCAACTGAACTGAAAGAGGGTAGTACCTAAGCTCCATGCCAGCCTGAAATCTAAGGGCTCTGTTCTGTGACTTGTGTGCCTTTACCATGTTTGCTTTTATGGATACTTGTGATGTGCTTACTATCATGACATCATGACATCATAACATTGCATACATCTTGCATAAGGACTAACCTATTTCAAAGACAAGAGGGTTTCATCTTTGCTCTGTTTTGTAGGTCATCATGATGCCCATGCGTAAGAATACCATCCGGATCAACTTTGTCCAAGTCTCTACCTTGCTTAAAGAGTTGGTTGCCAAGATTCCTGACACTACTTCCTTCATCAGGAGGCATGGTTCTCTTCTCAGTTTGGTCACCTCCAAATTGGACGAGCAGATGATGAGTGTCCTGGTTCAATTCTATGATCCGCTGTACCATTGTTTTACTTTCCTGGACTTCCAGCTGGTTCCTACCCTAGAAGAGTTCTCTGAGCTGCTCGGTATCTCTGTTCTGGAGCAGACCCCGTTTACTGGTTGGGAGAAGACCCTTAGGCCCAAAGAGATTGCTGTAGCCCTTCATTTGACTAAAGAGGAGGTAATGGCTAATTGGGTGACTAGGAGTGGAGCAAAAGGATTTCTGACTAAGTTCTTGGTTGGCAAGGCTAACTACTTCTGGGATAGCCTAGACTTTAAGGCGTTCGAGGATATTCTGGCTCTCCTGATATATGGCTTGGTATTGTTTCCGAATCCTGACACTTTTGTTGATGTGAATGCTATAAAGATCTTCATCTCTCAGAATCCTGTACCCACTCTCTTGGGTGACATTCTCCATCAGCTCTATGCTCGTACTGCCCGAAAGTGGGGAACCTTGATGTGTTGTGCTCCTTTATTGTCGAGGTGGTTTATTTCGCACCTCCCCAAGTCAGTGCTGAAGAACAAAGAAGGAATGGGATGGGCTTATAGGGTGATGTCTCTTTCTCATAATGACATTATCTGGACTCTCAAGGGTATGGATGAGGTGACTATCATTGATCGTTGTGGAGAGTATCCTAATGTTCCATTGATAGGAACCCATGGAGGAATTTCTTACAATCCATGCTTAGCTCTCCGTCGGTTTGGAAGAGCCAGAAGAGAAGGACCACATGAGATGCTAATGCCTCATATCATCTTCGATTTTCAAGGGGATAGTGACGAGCAGTGTCGCAGATTCATAAGGGCTTGGGATAGAGTTCACCAATCTGATCCACATGAGTTGGGCCTAAAGACTTCTCTGCCAATGGAGCCATATCTCATATGGGTCTGTATCCGCGCCCAAAAGCTGGGTATGCCATATGAAGCTGTCCGACCTGTCACTCTTGAAGTTGCTAATGAAGAAGGGGTTCTTCCAACCATTCTCCATCCTTATATGCCCACTGACATTGGGGCACTGAAGAGGTCTTGGATGCAGTTGAGGGATGAACGGGATTCTTACCGAGAGAAGTTCAACGAGCAAGAGCAGAAGATCCAGAGGTTGACTAGACAGTTAGAGAATGAGCGGATTCTCAACGACTATGTCTGCACTGATAAGAAGAGACCATGGGAGCATTGATGGACCTTTGATGATTTCCTTTCTAGTTTCATTTTTACTTTTCAGTATTTCCATTCTTGTAACGCCTTAAGGGCAATTTGTTGAACAATTTGAATTACAAAATTATCTAATAAAGTGTGTTTCCTTTCTTGTTTACAAATTTGAATCTCAATTATCTTTGAAATCATAATCATACGCATTTCATCCCATGCACTTCATAAACAGGTACCCTTTACAGGTCTCTTACCTTCTTTGTTGTTTATTTCAACATCATGTATGCTGAACCTTCAACTGAGCAAGCTATCAAGGCCCTCCAGGCCCAGAATGCCCAATTTCAAGAGCTGTTCATGAGTCTAGCTAAGGGTCAGCAAGACCTGAAGACCCTGATTCTGAAGGAGAAAAAGAAGAAGAAGAGGACAGTCCTGTTAAACATTGGTCCTAGGTTTGGAAACAGGCTACAGAATGAAGTTGATCTAACCACCTCATCTGGAGGGAAAGATACTCCACAAGAAAGGAGGGCTCCTAGCCCTGTGGTCTCCGACAACGAGACGGACTACGGTGAAGAACAGTATCCTCCTGTTGAGGATAAGTACAAACAACTGGAAGACCGTTTGAGCACTATGGAAATTCAGAAGGTGCCCGGTCTGGACTTCGGAGATCTAGGTCTATCATCTGGGGTGGTGATTCTCCATAAATTCAAGGCACCAGCCTTTGCCAAGTATGACGGAGTTTCCTGTCCGAAGCTGCACCTCCAATCATATGTGAGGAAGATACAGCCTTACACTGCTGATAAGAACCTATGGATCCAATTCTTCCAAGACAGTCTCTCAGGGACTCAGCTTGAGTGGTTCTATCAGTTGGACGGAGCCAGTATCCGCAGTTGGGAAGATTTGGCTACTGCATTCTACAGGCAGTATTCGTACAACTCCGACCTCGCTCCTACGCGTACCCAACTCCAGGGTATGTCAATGGGAACGGGTGAAGGATTCAAATATTATGCTCAAAAGTGGAGAGACCTCACCGGAAGGGTACAACTGCCCTTAGCTGATCGGGAACTTGTTGACATGTTTTTTGGGACCCTGTCTGGTCCATTTTTCAACCACTTGATTGGAAGCTCTTCATCTGGGTTTACAGATCTTATTTTGACTGGTGAGAGGATAGAGGCTGGTATTAAGGCTGGTAAGATACAGAAGGGTGCTTCATCAAGCACCGAGAAGAAGCCATTTAAGAAAGAGTCCAGTGCTGTCTACAGTGTAAGAAGACATAATAGACCTAAACACTGCCAAGCTGTCAATGCGATTGTTATTTCAAAACCTGCTGGTGCTCCTCAGTACAACAATCAACAAAAGGACGAGAGACCTAAGAGGCAATTCACTCGTCTCAGCATGACCTTATCTCAGATTCTGCCACAGTTGCTGAAGACTAATCTGGTGACTCTAAGGGAAGCCCCAAAGAATTCAAATACAACGTCACCAAGGTATAACCCTAACGCCCGTTGTTCTTATCACTCTGTAGTCTGGGGCATAATACAAATGATTGTTGGAGTCTGAAAAATAAGATACAAGACTTAATTGACACGAAGGAGATTGAGTTCGAGGCGCCCGAGAGGCCTAATGTTGTAACTGCTCTCATGCCCAAACATGGAGTGAATGCTATAGAGGAAGACTTATTTGTAGTTTCTGTGGATGACATTGTTACCCCTCTGATGACTGTCAAGAAGAACCTTTTGCTATCCGGTTTATTTCCGGTCTGTGACGAAGGTTGCTGTATGTGTTCTGCCCGTCCGAATGGTTGTCCGCTTTTGAAGTCAGGTGTCCAACGCCTGATGGATAGTAAAGAGATTCTGTTTGAGAAGACTATTGTTCCCTTAGTTCCTTCTGAAGAAGTTGCCATCATTACCATTTTCGACAATTCTTCCAAGGCTCCCTCGAGGAAGCCTGTTAGAATTACATCTGTTCCAAGAATCGCACCTATGATCATCACTGTTCCGGGGCCTATCCCCTATACCTCTGATAAAGTTGTCCCTTGGCATTATGGGGCTGATGTTTATTTTCATGGAGTTAAGCAAGAGTTGGATGCTGACACTGGCATCAACAACATTACTGGACCTGCTAAAGTCACCCGCAGCGGAAGACTTTTCTCACCTGATATTGCTCCACCAACAGCCCGAAGACCTGTTGTTATTACACCTATCGATGTACCCGCCACTATTCCTGATCAAGTTCCTATTCTTACCCCTGTCGCCGAGTCATCTGACGCTCGGGGCAAAGGGATCACCACTGATGTGCCTGCCCAGACAGAGGCACCGAAGACAATTACTGTTGAAGCTTTCAAACAGGAGATAGAAGAGATCCTGAAGATTATTAAAAAGAGTGACTATAATGTAGTTGAGAAACTGGGGAAAACCCCATCCAAGATTTCTATGTTGTCGCTATTGCTGTGCTCAGAGGCCCATGCCAAGGCCCTGATTACCTTCTTGAAGACTGCCCACGTGCCACAAGAGACATCAGCTGATCAGTTTACAGATTGTGTGGCTAATTTGACTGCTGATAATGGGTTGGGTTTCTCTGACGCCGACTTGACTGCTAAAGGGAAGAATCACAACAATGCCCTGCATGTCTCCATTGAATGCAGGGGCACTACTCTTGCACATGTATTGGTTGATACTGGTTCCTCATTGAACGTTTTGCCCAAGAAGGCTCTAGACCGGTTGGATTATGAAGGGTTAAAGTTGAAACCAAGTAACATTATTGTCAGGGCCTTTGATGGGTCTAAGAGGATGGTGCATGGAGAGGTTGATATCCCGATCAAGGTCGGTTCTCAGGTCTTCAATTCTACATTCTATGTGATGGACATTCGGCTATCCTACTCTTGTTTGCTGGGTCGTCCATGGATCCATAAAGCCAGGGCCGTAACCTCAACGCTTCACCAGAAGCTGAAGTACCCGGTCAAAGGGAAGATTGTGACGGTACAGGGAGAGGAGGAGTACATGGTCAGCCACCTCAACTCTTTCTGATACGTAGAGATGGATGGGGAGTTCATTGAGACCCCATTTTAGCATTTTGAAGAGGTTCCCCAGACACTTGCATCAGCTGAGACTGTGGTTGAAGATTCTCCTATGAAAATGGCTTCCTTAAAAGATGCCCGGGCTGTTATTGAGAAAGGTGGGTGTGCAAAATGGGGCCGACTCCCTGATTTTACTCAGAAGACTAACAAGTTTGGTTTGTGTTTCACTACAGAAGCTCAAAGGGCTGTTCAAAATGCACGAATCGGAAAACCTCCCGTGTTCATCAGCAACTCGGGAGTGAATGCCATTGAAGATGACATGGAAGAGTTTGAGTTCGACAACTGGATCTATCCTACGACCGACGGTGGATCAAGCAACTGGACAGCAAAGGATTTCATCCCTATTACTTTTGTTACCCAGTAATGAAACTTTTGTTTTGAATTTGTAATAGACAATGTCTTAAACTTTATGGCCCGATGTCTTACCCAGGGCACTGTAGCTTCATTTGTGAGGGCTTTTGTGTGTCATTTTCATATATCATTAATAAAAGCATTGGACGTTCTTGCATTTCAAATTTCGTGCTCCTTGTTTTTCTTTATTATATATTGCAAAACAACTATTTTACACACACTCACATATACAGGTCCACATCCACTCTAGATCCTACTGGTAACAATTCTGCTACTGCCGGTTATGACTTCGAAAATCCGATCAACTTAGCCGAAGACGAGGGCGAAGATGATTGCGAAGTGCCTGTTGAACTTGCAAGACTGCTACTCCAAGAAGAGAGGGTTATTCAGTCACACGAAGAGCTGGTGGAAACAGTGAATCTGGGTACTGAGACAGATAAGAAAGAGGTCAAGATCGGTGCGAATCTGGAGCTCAGTGTGAAGCAAATCAGATGCTGCCTGACTATGTTGAGATCTTTGCCTGGTCTTACGAAGATATCCCTGGGTTGGATACTGATATTGTGGTTCATCGCCTGCCTACCAAGGAAGACTGTCCTCCATTAAAACAGAAGGTTTGTCGTATGCGCCCAGAGATGTCTGAGAAAATCAAGGCTAAAGTTATGAAACAGTTTGACGCCAGTTTTCTAGCAGTTACTTCTTACCCTCAGTGAGTGGCCAATGTGGTTCATGTGCCGAAGAAGGATGGTAAGGTCCGAATGTGTGTTGATTACAAGGATTTGAACATGGCAAGCCCCAAGGATGATTTCCCTCTACCCCATATCGACGTTCTGGTTGACAACACCGCTCAGCACAAGGTATTCTCCTTTATGGATGGTTTCTCCGATTATAATCAGATCAAGATGGCTCCCGAAGACATGGAGAAGACGACCTTTGTTACTCAGTGGGGTACCTTTTGCTACAAGGTCATGCCTTTTGGGTTGAAGAATGTTGGGGCAACATACCAGCGTGCCATGGTTTCTTTGTTTCATGACATGATCCATCATGAGATTGAAGTATACGTCGACGATATGATTGCAAGGTCCCAAACTGAGGAAGAACACCTTGACCATCTACAGAAGCTGTTTGACAGGCTGAAGTTGTACAAGTTGAGGTTAAACCCAAACAAGTGCACCTTCAGGGTGAGGTCTGGTAAGCTACTAGGTTTCATCGTGAGCGACAAAGGTATTCAAGTTGACCTTGCAAAAGTGAAAGCCATGCAAGAGATGCCAGCTCCCAAAACAGAGAAAGAAGTCAGAGACTTTCTGGGACAACTGAATTATATTGCCCGATTCATCTCGCACCTAACTGCTACTTGTGAACCAATCTTCAAGCTGCTGAAGAAAGATCAGGTAGTACGTTAGAACGATGAATGCCAGACCGCTTTCGAAAGGATCAAAGAGTATCTCCAAGAGCCACCCATCCTGATGCCACCAGTTGAAGGGAGACCTTTGATCTTATACTTGACAGTACTTGACAATTCAATGGGGTGTGTGCTGGGGCAGCATGACGAGTCTGGCCGAAAAGAGCATGCTATTTATTACCTTAGCAAAAAGTTTACCAACTGTGAGACCCGATACTCACTGCTCGAGAAAACTTGCTGCACTTTGGCATGGGCTGCTCGCCGGCTGAGACAGTATATGTTGACTCACGCTACTCTGTTGATATCAAAGATGGATCCAATCAAGTATATCTTCGAAAAGCCTGCCTTGTCCGGAAGAATAGCAAGATGGAAGATGATATTGACTGAGTATGACATCCAATATACGACCCAAAAGGCAATCAAGGGAAGTGTATTGGCAGACCATTTGGCACATCAGGCAGTGGATGATTACCAGTCTATGAACTTTGAATTTCCGGACGAGAATATCATGTTGGTAACTGATTGTGAGACACCTGGACCGGATGAAGGACCTGAGGAAGAATGTTGGGGAAACATACCAGCGTGCCATGGTTTCTTTGTTTCATGACATGATCCATCATGAGATTGAAGTATACGTCGACGATATGATTGCAAGGTCCCAAATTGAGGAAGAACACCTTGACCATCTACAGAAGCTGTTTGACAGGCTGAAGTTGTACAAGCTGAGGTTAAACCCAAACAAGTGCACCTTCGGGGTGAGGTCTGGTAAGCTACTAGGTTTCGTCGTGAGCGACAAAGGTATTCAAGTTGACCTTGCAAAAGTGAAAGCCATACAAGAGATGCCAGCTCCAAAAATAGAGAAAGAAGTCAGAGACTTTCTGGGACGACTGAATTATATTTCCCGATTCATCTTGCACCTAACTGCTACTTGTGAACCAATCTTCAAGCTGCTGAAGAAAGATCAGGTAGTACGTTGGAACAATGAATGCCAGGCCGCTTTCGAAAGGATCAAAGAGTATCTCCAAGAGCCACCCATCCTGATGCCACCAGTTGAAGGGAGACCTTTGATCTTATACTTGACAGTACTTGACAATTCAATGGGGTGTGTGCTGGGGCAGCATGACGAGTCTGACGGAAAAGAGCATGCTATTTATTACCTTAGTAAAAAGTTTACCGACTGTGAGACCCGATACTCACTGCTCGAGAAAACTTGCTGCACTTTGGCATGGGCTGCTCGCCGGCTGAGACAGTATATGTTGACTCACGCTACTCTGTTGATATCAAAGATGGATCCAATCAAGTATATCTTCGAAAAGCCTGCCTTGTCCGGAAGAATGGCAAGATGGCAGATGATATTGACTGAGTATGACATCCAATATACGACCCAAAAGGCAATCAAGGGAAGTGTGTTGGCAGACCATTTGGCACATCAGGCAGTGGATGATTACCAGTCTATGAACTTTGAATTTCCGGACGAGAATATCATGTTGGTAACTGATTGTGAGACACCTGGATCGGATGAAGGACCTGAGGAAGGATCCCGATGGTCTATGTACTTTGATTGATCTTCAAATGCTTTAGGTAATGGCATTGGCGCTGTGATCATATCTCATAAAGGCTCTCATACTCCGTTTATCGCCCGACTATGTTTCAACTGCACCAACAACATGGCGGAGTATGAAGCATGCATTATGGGTCTTCGAGCAGCAATTGACCTAAGGATTAAGTTTCTAAGTGTCTTCGGAGATTCCGCTCTCATGATCATTCAAATAAAAGGCGAGTGGGATACGAAACACCCAAATCTTATTCCTTACAAGGAGTACGTGTTGACATTGCTTCCCCATTTCAAGGAGATAACTTTTGAACACTTCCCTAGAGAGGAGAATCAGCTAGTGGATGCGTTGGCTACAATGTCTTCTATGTTCAAGGTCAATTGGGACAACAAGGCTCCCCGGATTATCATTGAAAGATTGGAAGAACCTGCACATTATTGTGATCTTGAGACTGAAGAAGTAATAGGAAAGCCCTGGTATCATGAGGTGAAGAGGTATCTTGAAGCTCAAGAATACCCCGAGGGTGCATCTGTTAATGACAAGAAGTTTCTGAGGAGCTTCGCGGCGAAGTTCTTTATCAGCAATGGCATTCTTTACAAGCGTAACCATGATTCGACCTTACTGCGTTGTGTGGATAAGATTGAAGCAGAAAGGATCATGGTAGAGTTGCATGAAGGTACTTTCGGAACCCATTCCAGTGGACATACCATGGCAAAAAAAATCCTTCGGGCAGGATATTATTGGTCCACGATGGAAGCCGACTGTTATCAGCATTCTCAAACATGCCACCAGTGCCAGGTCTATGATGATAAGGTGCACATACCTCCAGTTCCTCTGAATGTCTTGACAGCACCTTGGCCTTTTGCAATATGGGGCATTGATATGATCGGCGAGACCAGACCTACGGCATCCAACGGGCATCATTTCATCCTGGTAGCTATTGATTATTTTATGAAGTGGGTTGAAGCAGCTTCCTTTGCTACTGTAACCAAGAACGTCGTGGCACGGTTTATTCGGCACAATCTGATCTATCGATACGGTGTACCAGAGAGGATCATTACGGACAATGTACCAATCTTAACAACAAGATGATCACTGAGCTCTACGAGAAGTTCAAGATATAGCATCATAACTCTTCTCCCTACTGGCCGAAGATGAATGGGGCTGTCGAAGCGGCAAATAAGAACATTAAGAAGATTGTGCAGAAGATGACAGTGACATATAAAGACTGGCACGAGATGTTACCATTTGCTCTTCACGGATACCGTACCTCAACACGAACGTCAATAGGGGCAACACCCTATTCCTTGGTTTATGGCATGGAGGCAGTCTTGCCTATTGAAGTTCAGATACCCTCTCTTCGGATCATGAAGAATGCAGGTTTAAGTGAAGACGACTGGATTCAGACCCGACTTGATCAGCTGAACCTAATTGACAAAAAGAGACTTACTGCTATTTGTCATGGTCAGACGTATCAAAAACGGATGATCAAGGCATTTAACAAGAAAGTTAGACGACAAGAGTATCAAGTTGGGGATATGGTAATCAAGCGCATTATCCTACCTCAAGGTGATCCCAGGGGCAAATGGACCCCTACTTATGAGGGGCCATTTATGGTTAAGAATATTTTCTCAAGAGGGGCTATGATTCTAACCACCATGGATGGTGACGACCTTCCTCACCCCGTCAATGCAGACATAGTAAAAAGATACTACGCATAATCAAAGACCCGCTAGGTTGACTGGCCTAGGCAAAAATAAGGGCTTCCCAGCGAACCAAAAGGGTTCGGGCAAAAATAAGGGATGAAAATGAAAAATTTTGTACACCCGGCAAGTCGAAAACCTGAAAAGGCGGCTTAGGCAAAAATGGGTATCCCGGTGGACTGAAAACCCGAAAGGGCAGTCCAGGAAAAAGTTAGGGATCAAAGCATAACACTATGTCTCATTGGATCACCTCGCATCCAGACTCCGGCATCGACTATCAAGCTCGGACGACACTAATCAATCAAATTCATCTTCAACTAAGCAGCAAAGTGATGAGATGCTTGAAGATATAAAGACAATAGCAGAGTTGGAACCCAGTGGGATTGTTCACATAGCTGTTTTGTTTCCTTTTCACAAATTGTACAAATTTTATTTGTTCGGCGACGTTCTCTTAATAGGACGTCAGCCTCTTGTACAAAAACGCCTATTTTCAGGCCAAACTTCAAAATCAATACAAATTCATTTTCAGAAATTTCAAGCTATTTTTCCTTTATCTGTTTTGTTTTGCAAAGAACGTCCAATGTTCATTTTTGATATATGCATTTGACATTAATTGCTGATCATAAATATTTACATGCGAAATGAAAGATGAATTACTGGTAATAATAGAAACAAGGGCAAATAAGAATTATCTGAACTGTACAAGTTGCTCTGTCCACCAGGTACCAGGGTACATTCAGCTGAAGAATATGGCTAAGATACCTTCACTCCCTGCAGAATAAGGTAGTAATGGTAGCTCTCCCAGCTGAGACTTGCAGCTATGAACAAATCAACAATACTCTCCCCAAGCAGAGTTCATCCACCATCAGCGCTAAAAAGGTTTGGTATTCCCAGAAGGTCTTAATATTCCTCAGCAGAGTATAAAGATATTCCCCAGCAAGCATAAGATCATCCCCAACGAAGTTATTTCCTTTCCCCAAGCAGGAGTTCAATCCTTAACAGATTTAGTGTCACCAGCAACGGTAATCCATCCCCAGTGGAGTTCATCATTAAGATCCCCAACAGAGTTTATCAGCGGAATCCCCAGCGGAGTTTATCGTTAAAATCCTCAGTAGAAAATATCTTCCCCACAGAGTAATTCCCCACGGAGTAATCTCTTCATCAGTTTACTCCCCACCAGAGTTCCCTTCTCCCGCAGGTCTATTCTCGCAATCACCTTCGTTCACCATCCCCAGCGGAAACGAAGAATTCAACTCTATTCTCCAGCAGCTCCGGGATTTATTTTCCCCAGCTAAAACATTACATGTCCATACATCATGATACATGCATATACGCATCATACCATACAATCTCATTTATGTTGAGAACATCATTGCTTGATCCATATCATGCATTGCATATGACTGAACTTTACCTTTCAGGAAGGATGTAGTTAAACTCTCAACCTGTCAATGGAGACAACCTATCAATGGAGACAACCTGTCAATGGAGACAACCTGTCAATAGAGACAACCCGTCAATGGAGATAACTCGTCAATGGAGACAACCCTTCAATAGAGACAACCCGTCAATGGAGACAACCCGTCAATGGAGACAACCTGTCAATGGAGACAACCTGTCAATGGAGACAACCCATCAATGAAGACAACTCGTCAATGGAGACAACCCGTCAATAGAGACAACCCGTCAATGGAGACAACCCGTCAATAGAGACAACTCGTCAATGGAGACAACCCGTCAATGGAGACAACCTGTCAATGGAGACAACCCGTCAATAGAGACAACCTGTCAATAGAGACAACCTGTCAATGGAGACAACTCGTCAATGGAGACAACCCGTCAATGGAGACAACCCGTCAATAGAGACAACTCGTCAAAGGAGACACCCCGTCAATAGAGACAACCCGTCAGCAAAGACAAAACCATCTACCAACAATCTCCAAATGGCATCTGTAAGCCCATTCCCGACATCACAATGCTGATGCTACTTCATGCGAGTGCAAATTTCTGGGCACTCTAGTGTTCAATCATCTTCCACCCTCGGATCACGAAAGGCCCGGACGCTAATCTATATCCTCAGGTTTAAGAAGATTGAACAGGGGCAACTGTTGTACCCCAAAATTTGCCCTCCCATATTTCTCAAGACATGTCAAGAATCATCTCCAAGTTGTTCAAGATGGCTCAAGAGTTGGACAGTCAAATCACCTCCAAGGGCAGTCAATTCAAAATTAGGGTTTTGTGTTGCATCAAGGTCCTTACATCCAAATGGTCTCAAATTATCCCCAATGTCCTAATATGTTCTAAAGTTCATCCATGTCAAATTTCAAGCCTTGCAGAGAAAGTTTGGTCAGTCAATTGCTCAAGAGGTCCAAAAATCGACTGTGCTAGGGCAAAAGTCAACTGTGACCTACAAACAGTCAAACCTCAAGATTTTTTTCCAGCATTCTCATTTTGAAGTATAATTCATCATTTTATCAAGGGTTGATCATGATTCATCAAGGATTGCTCAAGATTCATCAAGATTCAAAAGTTGCTAAATTAGGGTTTTGTAGGAAAAGTCAACTCAATTTTGACCAAGCATAACTTTCTCATACTTTATGAGAAATGACCCATCAAAAGCTCATTTTGAAGAGGATGCAATTTTCTACAATCCATCTTCACACCCCAATATCAAGAAATGCACTCACAAGAAGTTACAAATTCGGACATTATAGGTCATTTTTGAAAGTCAACAAAAACACCTTTTTTGCCAAATCATATAACTTTAGAATGGAATATCAAAATGAGATGAGACCAAAAGGGTTGGTTGGAGGACACCTCAAGGTTTCTAAAAAGTCCAAGAACACCTCCAAAAGTTCAAAATTGAAGAAGTTATGCATTGTTGAAGTTGGGCATTTTTCCAAATTTGCCAAAAGTCAACTATCCTCAAAACTCCAATCTTTGACAAAAGGGTCCACTTTTTTCCACTTGATTTGGTATTTTCACACCACACAAGTGTCCTATCTTCAATTTCATGAACAACTATTAATTTTTCTATTTTATTTAATTTTTATTAATTTAATTCATTTTAAATAAATATTAATTCAAATAAAATCCAAAAATTGATGGAATAAGATTTTTTTGATCATTACAGGTCTTCATTAACATGATACACCAAATCAAATTCGTATCAAGCATTATTGTGAACAAAATCATGGATTTGGTACAATTTTGGAAACTTTATCAATGGTGATCATATGAAATCTCAAAATCTTCAATGCACATGGATTGAGAGCCCAACTCTTGACCTAATGCAATCCCTTATACACACACAAGCCAGGCATATCAAGAACACAACCTCAGAGCTGGAAAAACAGCCAAACAAAAGTTGAAAAAAGCTTGGAAAAAGTGAAAACTGAAATCATACTTAAAGCACGATTCAATCCAAAATCTCCACATAGCCTTCTTACCTGAGATCCAACGAAGCTATTGGGATCAAAACCAAGCCTTGAAGCAGCCCCAAACTCGCTGTAAGTGTTCTTGAACATAGCCCTGCATATGAAATCGTGAATCCATGTTCTTGCATCTTTTTGCCTCTTTTTTTGTACAATCATGCTTAACGTCCTATTTCCAACATTTCTGTATCATTTAATTTTGTTTTCATGGCCTATAACTATGTACCCGAAGCTAGGGTTTGTGTTCTTGTTTTTTAGGCATTTTTGATACAGGCAAAATCAAGACCAACCATGGACATGGTTGTGTTCAGGGAAGAGAGACGAACACATTGATGTTCTCCATTTGCATTTATATGGCCTGTAACTCATGTTAGGATGATGCCACAGATTTTGATACGGAACCAAATCCGCAGGAAACAAACCAGAGATTTATGGGGAAGACGAAGACGTGTCTTCTTCCCATTGGTCCATTCAAAACTTGTGCCGTTTTTTATTTTATTTCCAGGCATAGCGTTATGTTTTCAATATAATATTTGTTATGTATTTCATTAACAAACAAGCACAATGGTTCGGTTGGTAAGCGCGATATCACAAAGTCCCTTGGGACCTGGGTTCGAATCCCAGGTCCCCCAATATTTGTTGTGATTTTTCTCCAGGCAATTGTATGCAGCATCATAAGCGTGGTCCACCATATTCCTCCTGATCTCAAATGCCAGATGGCCTTCAGGCCAAATCTGAAGGCCAGGATTGCAAGCTCATCATACTCCCTAGTCAAAGGCACGCGCTGGATTGGGAAAGTCAAACGAGGCTGAATGAAAGTGGGCCAAACAATTGCCAGACTCACCACCAATTTGGGCCCAGCACACCCCTTGGTTATTTCTTTTCATATTTCATTTTTTTTATTTAATTATTTTATTAATCATTATTATTATTTATACTAACCAATTAATTTTTTATTTCATAAAATCAAAAACACAAAAAAATATTATTTTTACTAATTTCATTATTTTATTTTTGTAAATAAACATTAATCAATTAATTTAGTTTTTAATTAGGTACAATTTTAATATTTTTGCAATAAATTAAAACTAATGTAGAATTAGATATTTTTTAAATAATTTTAATCATTTTTATTTTTATTGCCTTAAATATAAAAAACCCAAAAATATATTTTTTATTTAATCAATTAATTAACTTAAGTTTAATTTAATTTAATTCAAAAATAACCAAAAAATATGCTTTCTTTCAAAAGGGGTCAAAACCCTAAAAAATGCGCCGTCTTAATTTTTCGCACGCGATCTATATTTCCAATATTGTAATTGCTTCCGGTATGTAATAGCTTTTAATTAGGACTTTCATTATTTATCGCTTTATTTTACTTTCCGCAATTTAAATTTCAAGGGTTGTTTTTGGCGATGTAAATACCCGACGCCTTGTAATAGTTTAGATTTAATTTCCGCAATTTAAATTCCGCAACTATACACTGTTAGATGTCTGATAATAGGGAATGCATGACAAGATCAAATTTATGAACTTAAAATCAACATAGCTCACCCATAACATGTACAAAGATAAATAACTGAAAAACAATACACTCGCACATGCGCACTCTTAGGGTACACCTCACTTGGTTGCCTTCGAACGTGGTCATTGAGTATAGGAAGTTTTAGAGGTCGCCCTCTTGTCCAAAGATCATAAGTTTCCTCGAAATGGTTGCCTCGGAAAAATGATCTAAGACATTAGGGTTACCACTAAGGCGTCCTAACATTGCTTTAGTGACCACACGTCCCTTAATCGAATTGACCCGAAAACTCCAACGACGATGCTATCTACTCCTCAATAGCGGGATAGCGTTGTCTAAAGGACATTTGCACAATTTAATTCCTTTTTCGAGTAGGTAGATGGTTCTTAAATACTTGCTCCTTTTAAAACAAAACAAAACTTTTCGCACTTACACTCTCTTCAAAACAAAAATATCTTTTCAAACCCACAAACACAAAGAAAAGCAAATTTTGAAAACACTTTGAGCAAGTACCTAAGAGCCCGTAGATAACCACGGATAGAAAGGGTGCTAACACATTCCCTTTCTATAATCTACCCCCCGGACCCGAGAAACATCTCGAAAAAGGAATTTTTCTGGGCTTTTTTCTTTTCCTTGTTGGATAAAATAAAAGACGGTGGCAACTCTTGCTTACCGCAACATTTTATGAAAACAAACGCAAAACGCAAACCAGCATTCCAAAAACAGTCAGTTCTCATTCCCACCGATCACAACAGCAATTTGAGTTTTTGTACAGGCAGGTTTGGAGTTGAATTTGTTTGTGGGTAAACTTGGCTTGTAGACTTGAGTTTTACAAGCAGGCTTGTAGGGCTTTTGTTTTAGCTTGCTGTTTATGCAGGTTTGTAAGTTAGGGAGTTGCAGTTATGCAGGCTTGCTTGTTTGATGTTGGGAGCAGGTTTGTGGTGTTTTTGTTTTAGCTTGCAGTTTGGAGGTTATGCAATATTTTCTCCCCCCTCCTGTACTGTTATGCAGGCTTGCTCTTTTATATCTTTTGTGTTTCTTTTATCACTTGAAAAACCTGCCTTTTGCCAAAACTGCAAACTTTTTCTAAGGTTCTCTCTTTCTCTCTCTTCATAAGCATTTTTAATTGCTTATTATGTTGTATTCTGAAAAGTCTGCTGGCCAGAACATGATGATAGCTAGGACAGGTCTCTTGCTTGTAACTTGGTTCATCTCTCTGCATTGTGTACTTTCTTTGACAGCTTTGCAACTTTCTGCTTTGTGTACTTAGTTGCTTGTATGCTTCTGCATTGTACTTTGCCTTGACAGCTTTGCAACTTAGTTTGACATTCAGTTTGCATTTGTAGTTAGCTTGTCATGCTTGCTCATGCTGACTTGGTTGACTAATGCAGTTTGAAACTCAGTTTGCAGTACCCTTTGCTTTGCCTTGCAACTTGCCTATGTTTTTTCATTTTGAATTAATTGTATTCTTGCAATTTATATCTTTTATTTTTCTCTCTGTGAACCGAGAAGAGCGATCTTCTTGTGATTTGCAGAGAGGAAAATAAAATATGATGAACATAGAATTTCTGATTCTAGCCGGTAGACTTTAATGATGATTTCTTTGTATCTGCTTGAAAATTCTTTTTTTAGTTAATTGCGCTGATTTCTTTTTCTTCTGTCTTTTGCAGGTAAGCACCAGTTGGATGATAGAGGAAGCAGTAGCAGTAGAAGTCAAAGATCTTAGGAGATTAGGCTTAGATTTATTTTTCCATTTATTGTAAACAAATATTATTGTAAATACCATAAGTTGTAATCTTACAATATTCAAATAAATTTGTAACAACATTTTAAATAAATAAAAAGTATTTGTCAAAAAAGAATTTTCTACTGTCAAATATTCCAATCTTTCCTTGTATTGTTTATTTAATTATTTAAGACTCTTAAATCAAAATAACTGGAAATGTATCCCAATAACTTTAATCCAGATGAAATAAATAATCAATAAACTTTGCCATCTCGCAACCTTGCATTAATCACAATACGCATGGTATTCCAATTAACATATGCGTTGTACAGTTAAACAAACAAACATTCCATAAACCTTTCACTCTACTGATCAAACAAATGCCTTAATGTTCCAAACAAAAGTCTCAGCTCTTATCCCAGATAATTAGGTTTTGAGAAATAACCAGTAATCTTGAACAAGCGTAAAAATAATGTAACAGTCAACTGAATTTCTAAGGATTCAATTTCTTCTGAGAAATGCGAGCGAAAACCCTAATTCCGGATTTGTTGCCAAAGAAAAGTCTACTTGATCAATTCCTGAGCCAATCTCAACAATCAGAGAAAAACCCTAATTCTGGATCGACTGCTAAAGAAAAGTCTGTTTGACCGATTCTTGCACCAACCTTAAAAATCAGAGAAAACCCTCGGGTTGTAATTTCTTGTGAAAAAGGGAGGGAAAATTTTGGGGTACAACACTGTTTTTATGCATATATTTTGTTAACAATAATCATGTTCAAATGCATATGTTCATTCAATGTGATCATTAGACATTTTTGCAAACAAAACAGAGAAAGTAAAAATTTTGAATTTTGAATTATATTTGTATTGAAAGTTTGCCTATAAACAGGCGATTTTGCACAAAGAGACGAAAATCCTAGTAAGAGGAAATCGTCGTAAAATGGAAAGGGGTACAAATAAAAACAGCTACGTGGAAACAATCACATCATGTTTCAACTCTGTTATTGCCCCTATGTCTTCAAGCATCTCATCCCTTACTGTCAGAAGAAGTTGACTGAATTGATCTATATCTTTCGAAATTGACGTTGGTAACAAAGCTTACTATATGTAGATGATCCAATGGGACATAGTCGTACGCTTTAATCCCTAACTTTTTCCTGGACCGCCCTTTCGGGCTTTCAATCCACCGGGATACCCTTTTTTGCCCAAGCTGCCTTTTCAGGTTTTTGACTTGCTAGGTGTACAAATTTTTATATATGTATCCCTAATTATTGCCCGAACCCTTTTGGTTCGCCGGGATGCCCTTATTTTTTCCTAGGTCCGTCAACCTAGCGGGTCTTTTTAATGTGTAGTATCTTTTGACTATGTCTGCGTTCACAGGGTGCGGAAGATCTTCATCGTCGAAGGTGGTAAGTATCATAGCACCGCCAGAAAATATCTTGTTGATCACAAATAACCCTTCGCATGTGGGAGTCCATTTGCCCCTGGGACCACCTAGTGGTAGAATGATACGCTTTATTACCGAGTCACCATCCTGGTATACCCAATGTTTGACCTTCTTGTTAAAGGCTTTGATCATGTGCTTCTGATACATTTGACCATGAAAAACAGCCGCCTTTTCCCGTCAATCAAATTTATTTGGTTCATCCGAGTCTGAATTCATTCGTCTTCGTCTAAACCTGCATCTTTCATAATCCTTAGAGAAGGATTCTATACTTCGACAGGCAGGACAACCTCTATACCGTAGACTAAAGAGAGCGGGGTTTCTCCAGTTGATATACGTACTGAAGTGCGATAACCATGAAGAGAAAATGGTAACATCTCATTCCAATCTTTATACGTCACTGTCATCTTCTGCAAAATCTTCTTAATATTCTTATTGGCGGCTTCCACAGTGCCATTCACCTGTGGTCGATACGGAGAAGAATTGTGATGTTTATTCTAGAACTGCGTGTAGAGTTCTGTGATCATAGTATTATTAAGATTAGTACCATTTTCCGTGATAATTCTTTCAGGGATGCCATACCGACATATGAGGTTATACTTAATGAACCGAGCCACAACATTCTTGGTAACAGAGGCAAACAAGGCTGCTTCAACCCACTTCGTGAAATAATCAATAGCGACCAAGATGAAACGATGTCTATTAGAAGAAGTAGGCTTAATCTCTCCAATCATATCAATGCCCTACATTGCAAATGGCCATGGAGAAGTTAAGACATTCAGAGGAACTGGAGGCACATGTACTTTGTCAACAAAAATCTGGCATTTGTGGCAAGTTCTGGAATGATGATGACAATCAGTTTCCATGGTAAACCAATAATAACCCGCTCTCTGAATTTTCTTAGACATCGTATGCCCCTGGAGTGAGTAGCAAAAACTCCTTCGTACATATCTTCCATAATCTTCTCTGCTTCTTTCTTGCCTACACAACAAAGCAAAGTTGAATCGTGATTGCGCTTGTACAACATTCAGTTGCTCAGAAAGAACTTGGCAGAAAACCTCCGTAGGAATTTCTTGTCATTGATAGATGCTACTTTAGGATACTCTTGAGTCTAGAGATATATTTTCACTTCATAGAAACATGGATTTTCTTCTACTTCATCAGTATCAACTTCGCAGCAAAGTGCCAGCTCATCTAGTCTCTCAATAGTAATTCAAGGAGCTTCATTGTCCCATCTGACTTTGAACATAGATGACATGGTAGCTAATGTGTCTTCCAATTGATTCTCTTATCTTAGAATATGTTCAAAAGTGATTTCTTCGAAGTACGAAGTTAATGTAAATACATGCTCTCGATAAGGAATGAGATTCAAATGCTTTGTATCCCATTCTCCCTTAATCTGACTGATTACCAGGGCTGAGTCTTCGTATACATTCAAGAACTTGATTCTCATATCAATAGCAGCCTTGATACCCATGATGCACGCTTTGTATTCTGCCATGTTGTTGGTACAGTCAAAGTAAAGTCTAGCGGTAAAGGGCGTATGTCAGCCCTTGGGAGAGATAATCACAACACTAATTCCATTACCAAGCGCGTAAGAAGCTCCACCAAAAACCATAGTCCGTCGAGATCCCGATTCAGGTCCTTCATACGGTCCAGGCTCTTCATAATCTGTAACTAGCATAATGTTCTAATCTGGGAACTCGAAATTCATAGACTGATAATCGTCTACAGCTTGATGAGCCAAATGATCTTCCAATACACTTCCTTTGATTGCCTTATGAGTAGTGTACTGAATGTCTTATTTTGTCAAGACCATTTTCCATCTTGCTATTCTTCAAGAGAGAGCGGGTTTCTCGAATATGTATTTTATCGGATCCATCTTAGAGATCAACAAAGTAGTATGAGTCAACATATACTATCTTAGTTAGCGAGCAGCCCATCCCAAAGAGCAACAAGTTTTCTTGAGCTGTGAGCAACAAGTTTGCATGCTCTTTTGGACCAGACTCGTCATACTTCCCTAGTACACACCTCATTGAGTTCTCTAACACTGTTAGGTACATGATCAGAGGTCTCCTTTCAACTGGTGGCATAAGAATTGGAGGTTCCTAGAGGCACTCCTTAATTTTGTCGAAGGCTATCTGACAATCGTCGTTCCACTTCACTACTTGGTCTTTCTTCAGCAACTTGAAGATTGGCTCACAAGTAGCAGTCAAATGGGAAATAAATCTGGAAATATAGGTCAATCATCCTAAGAAACCTCTGACTTCCTTCTCAGTACAGGGAGCTAGAATTTCTTGAATGGCTTTAACCTTGACAGGATCAACTACAATACCTTTACCACTAACGACGAAACCTAGGAGTTTACCGGATCTTACCCTAAAGGTGCACTTGTTTGGGCTCAACCTCAAATTGTATTTCTTCAGCCTCTCAAATAGCTTGTGCAGGTGGTCGAGATATTCTTCTTCAGTATGAGACCTAGCTATCATGTCGTCAACGTAAACCTTTATCTCGTGATGGATCATATCATGGAACAAAGATACCATAACACACTGATATGTCGCACCAGCGTTCTTTAAACCGAAAGGCATAACCTTGTAACAGAAAGTGCCCCACTGTGTGACAAAGGTAGTATTCTCCGTGTCTTCAGGTGCCATCTTGATTTGATTATAACCAGAGAAACCGTCCATGAAGGAAAATACTTTATGCTGAGCGGTGTTGTCAACCAGAACATCAATATGCGGAAGCGGAAAGTCATCTTTGGGGCTCACCCTGTTTAGATTCTTGTAGTGTACACAAATATGCACCTTACCATCTTTCTTAGGTATTGGAACCAAATTTTCAACCCACTGAGGATAGGACGTAATAACTAAGAAACCTGCATTGAACTATTTCATAACCTCGACTTTGATCTTTTCTGGCATCTCGGGACGCATACGACGAACCTTTTGCTTTATTGGAGAACAAACTTATTTCATTGGTAGACGGTGAACCACAATATCAGTGTCAAGCCCTGGCATGTCTTCGTACGACCAAGCAAAGATCTCAACATAGTCACACAACATATGGATTTATCTATTTTTGACATTGTCTTCTAGGTTGGCACCTATCTTGACTTCTTTCTTGTCCTCTTAGGTACACAAGTTCACAACCTCAACTGACTCTTCATGCGGTTTTATGGCTCTTTCTTCCTGTATTAATATCCTATCAAGCTCTCCAGGTACTTCACAATCTTCCACGCCTTCGTCCTCGGCTTGGTAGATCGGATTTTTGAAGTCATAAATGGCAATACCATAATTGTTATCAATGGGATCCAGGGTGCATATGGATATGCAATTTATTGTGTGAGTGTGTGTAAGAACACATGGCTATTTTTAAAATAAAGTAAAAGAAACACAAAGAGCGCAAAATTTGAATGCAAACATTTAATGATTTATTAAATAAAAATATGCGAATGAAATATGACAACCCTGACAAAAAGGCTTAAAGTCATTGTTTAAAATTACATAACCAAAACTTAAAAGCAAGAAAACAGAAAAAAAAATTTACTCCTGACTAAAGGAGATTGGTACAACGTCTTTAGTCTTCCAATTGCTGAGCCCATTTACGATGGTAGGAAAAATCTAACTATCTAGGTGATAGTCATTATCAGTATCTTCTACCATGTTGACTCTATTGTTATTGATGCATAATGATGGTCTTCCAGCACGAGCACGACAAACAGCCCTCCGAGCCTCTGCAGTTAAACCCCAACCATATTTATCAGACTTGTAAGGAATATCGAAGAGCTGACCCCAAGTAGTGCAACCACCTTCTTCTAACATAGCTCTAGCGTCTTTCGGAGAAGCCATTCTGGGCGGAATCCTGGTAACCTTAGGAATAGCAGAAATGTCTTCAGTAATGGTAGTTGTCTGAGGAATAACTTTGAAGGTATTGCAGGGAGTTTCGATGAATTCTCCATCCATCTCAACATGCTTGAAGGAGTTCAAGTGACTCACCATGTATTCTTCTTCACCATAAACTATAGCAATCTTTCCTTTCACGGGATATTTCAACTTCTGATGTAGATTAGAAGTAACAACGCCTGCCCCATGAATCTAGGGGCGTCCCAATAAACATGAATAGGTTATACGAATATCCATCACATAAAAGGTAGATTCGAAGACTTGCGAACCTACTTTGATTGGAAGATCCACCTCTCCATACACCACCCTCTTTGAACCATCAAAGGCTCTGGCCATAATATCACTGGGTTTCAGCACAACCCCTTCACAGTCAAGTCTGTATAGAGCACCTTTCGACAAAACATTCAATGAGGAACCTGTGTCAACCAACACATGAGCTAAGGTAGTTCCCCTGCATTCAATAGAGACATACATGGCCTTGTTATGGTTTCTTCCTTTAGGAGTTAAGTCAGCATCAGAAAAGCCTAACCTGTTATCAGTCATCAGGCTAGCAACATAATTTTCAAATTTATCAGCAGAGACTTCTTGTGGTGCATGCAAAGATTTCAAGAACTTCACCAAAGCCTGGACATGGGCTTCAGAACACAATAATATAGATAACATGGATATCTTGGAGGGAGTCTGCCCCAATTGTTCAACAATCTTATAGTCACTTTTTCGGATAATCTTCAGTACTTCCTCCATCTCTTGCCTAGAGGTATCTTCAGTGGTAACTTCTTTTGGTGCCTCCGTTTGGGCAGGCTCAGTCATTTGTTCTTTGCCTCGAGTCTCAGTAGTTGACTCGATAGCAGTAAGAAGAGTTAGTGTAGCAATAGTCTTCCACTTCTGGTAACCTTAATGGTCCTGGCAATATTGTCAACATTGGGATCAGTAACTTCAGTATATTCATTTTTGACAACCAATGGTTATTGCTTAACACCATGGTAGTAAACATCAGCTCCATAATTCCATGGGATAGCCTTGTCATATGAATATGGAATTGGCCTTGGTGCGGGAATGATCAGAGGAGCAACTTTAGGTTCAGCAGTAATCTTCACAGGACCCTTGGAAGTGATCATTACAGGAGTTCTAGAAATTACAGATACCTCTTCCAGCTCCAAGTCTTGAAACAAATTCTTAATAGAAGGATTCTTCTCAACTAGAATTATATGGTTATCCATCAGGCAATGGATACCTTTTTTCAGCAGTTTGCAGCCATTGGGTTGGGTTGCGCATCAGTAGCATCTTTCAACGTAACCCGAAAATAAACCGGCTTGTAATAGATTCTTCTTAATAATCAGGAGGGGAGTAGTCAAGTCACTTATAGCAGAAACATAAGAAATGCCATCAATAGCATTAACACCTTTGTCGTGCTTAGGCATAGGTGTAGTAATTACATTGGGGGTCTCGGGAGGATCAAATTCAATCTCTTTGGAGTCAATCATATCTTGAATTTTATTTTTCAAAGCCCATCAACTATTTGTGTTATGTCTGGGACTATTGGAATGATAGGCACATCTTACATTAGGATTGTACCGAGGAGAGGAGGTGTTGGGATTCTGAGGAGGATCTCTTAATGTTATCAACTCTGCTTTCAATAGGTGTTGCAATGCCTTAAACAATGACATGTTGATCTTGGTAAATTGTCTCCTGGGAGCGCCTGACCTACGCTGATTGCCTTATTGATGTTGTTGTATAGGCGCATAATTAGAGATTAGCACAACTCCCACATATTGGTTATGATCACCTCTAGCACGAACCTTCTGGCCATACACATCATTAGCTTCTTTTTTACCGTTGAACGTCTTCTTCACAGTACTTGAAGACGCAACCACTTAAATTTTTCCACTTCTGATTCCACTTTCAACGTGCTCCCCTGATAATATCAGCTCGGTGAATTCGACTGAAGAGTTTCCGATTAGATGATTGAAGAAAGGACCTGTCAAAGTTCCCATAAACATGTTAACCAACTCCCTATCAGACAAAGGAGGTTGAACTTTTCCTGTTAGATCTCTCCATTTCTTGGCATACTATTTGAAGCCTTTGTTTGAGCCTATAGTCATACTCTGTAGTTGCACATGATTTGGTGCAAGGTCAACATTGTACTGGTATTGTTTATAAAAATCCGCAGCCAAATCTTCCCATGTACGGATATCGGTTCCTTCCAGTTGATAGAACCATTCCAACTATGTTCCAGATAGGCTCTCTTGAAGAAGTGCACCCATAACTTCCTATCAGCAGTGTTCGGTTGAATCTTCTAGACATATGGCCTCAAATGAAGCTTTGGACAAGAAACACTATAATACTTTGCAAAAGTAGGACCTTGAACTTAGGAGGGATGACAACTCCTGAGACTAAACCCAACTCTTCAAAATCCAAGCCAGACACTCTATGGATCTCCATAACATTGAGACGATCTTCCAACTATTTGTATTTGTCATCAGCAGGAGGATATTGTTCATCTGAATATCCTGCTTCTTCTTCCTCAACCCCAATTGTTATTTTCCTCAACTTTTACACTCTTATCATCTTCTTCTTAATTATCATCTTCATTTTATGGGACCTCAAAATCCAGAGCTCGCTTGACCGGCCCTCTGAGTCTTCTTCCCATGTTGAGGATACCGGTTGGTTTCTTAGCCTTTTTCTTTCTCTCTTTAGTGATGAGTGTCTTGAACTCTTCCTGCCCCTTGGCTAAGTTCAGGAACCTTTGTTGAAATTGGGCATTCTGAGCTTGGAGATCTTTGATGGTTTGTTCGAGAGCCATTTTTTACTGAAATAAACAGCGAGAAAATGAGAAAACCTCTCTTGGGAATACCTGTTATGTAATGATATGCATGACATGTAGATGCATATGCAATGTTTTCAAGGATCTCGCGAGATAAACAAAAAGAAATGAAATGTTAGAAGTTGAGTATGCAGCTTTATCTGAAGAACGCCAGGTCTTCATCTTTGAATGTCCTTCTATAAGAATCAAGCTCACCATGTCGAGTGGGTCCTAGCCTCTGACTGAAGGGGATGTACTTTGATCTTGACAGCATCTGGCTAGAGGAAAATAAATCCTCCTGCCCCTTGCTAGAAATCCGGCTTATGATAAACCTGCATCACATGTCCCTAAGATCCTTGAAACGGTCAGTATAAATGCCATTATGATATGATGTCGTTATGTTATGTTTAAACAAGATAACAATCACAAACAAACCACACAAGAGCCTTAGGTTTAAAGGCTTGCATGAGGTCCGTAGGTTAGTACCCTTTTCTATTGAAGTTAAGTTGGTTCAACCTGTCCTAAAATAGTAACCGAGTTCTAGGAGTCTCATATCACCAATCTTTCTCGAAGGTTTTATTTTAGTACAACAACTAATTTTCCACTAAAACATCTCGAAAGTCAAACGTCAATAAGCGTAGCATCGAGTATCAACCAACCTTGGACTGCACCAAATCCGGCTATCTCACTACCTTCTAATGGCCAAGATGGATCAATTACGATTCTAAAATTCAGTTAGTGCTTATGACACCATGCGTCAGCCTAATGTTATCCTCGACTGACTCAAGGAACACTAGTACAAACCAAAGAGTCAGACTAACATAGCCATCACTTCAACCATATCGGTCTATGTTGTACAGTTTCCATGATCTATTGCTACTTACATAAGGTCCCTAGATCCAGGTGTAGGATCTTTACAAGAAAATAAACCCAAGAAACCCTTAAAGATAAACCAAACAATGCAAGCAAATAAAGTGATATAGACTCTAAGGTAACCCCTCTTTTTAAGTCTCCCCAGCAGAGTCTCCAGTTTTATAATATGGTGGGAGAATGGACTTGTTTTTGCATTTTATCGCAAATGTTGCGGATAGCAAGAGTCGCCACCGACTTTTCTTTTGTCCAATAAGGAAAGAATGAAAAGAACAGGAAAGACCTTGATAGAGTTTGAGTTAGGGGGGTAGGTTATGAAAATGGAAGGTGTTAGCGCCCTTTTCATCCGTAGTTATCTACGGGCTCTTAATCGCTTAGCTCACTTTGAAAATCTTGCTTTTTTGTGTCTATTTGAAAATATTTTGAAAGTTGCCAATGTAAGGCGAACTTTGTAATAACCCTTGTATCGGTCCTCAAGAGTGTATACAAAGTTTTTTGAAAATATTCATTTGAAAAGTGTAGTGAGAATGTTTTGTTTGTAAAATCTGTGAGCAAGCGATTAAAAGTATTCTACCCACTCAAGGTCGTTCTTGTGTTTTTCCTCCTCCTTTAGATATTGCTATCCATACCATTAGTTAGTAGGAAGCCCTATCTGTTGGATGTGAAGGGACAGGCGAAGGGTCATCGTACGGTCATCGTACGGTCATCGAAGGCAACTTGTAAGGATGCTTTAGCAATTTTGTAATGGACTAGATCATTTTTCGAAAGGCAATGTCGAAGGGTCATCGAGGGACTATAATCTTTTATTCGAGGGTCTTTTCTAAAGCATCCATACTTTCGAGGGACATGACCGTTTATTCTGAAGGCAACGAAGAGAGGTTATCCTATATGTGTAAGTGTGCGAGTGTGTTTATTTCAGTTATGTTTATCTTGCAATTAGGTTTTCTAGCGTTTGGTTTTATCTTGCCATGCAAACCCTAATTACTAACAGTAGCATAGCAAATATAGTAGCAGAAAATAAAGGCGGAAATGTAAACATAGGCTATTACAGAGATTTGAGGCATTTACATAATAGAGATTGCGGAAAAGAAATCCTAAGTTGTTACATACTAGGAGCAATTACATAATAATAAAATGTGCCCTATACATTTTATCTAAGAAAATAAAAATAAGATGAAAATAGAAAAGAAAATATTTTTGGTGTTTTTTATGAAAAAATAGTTTTGATGATAATTAATTAAATCTAAAAATATAATTAATTTTAATAAATAAAAAAAGGTTAATTTTGAAAAAAAGTTAATTAAAAAACCTAAAACCTAATTAATTAGGGTTTTAAAAAATACACCTAAAACTAATTTTTTTTGTATTTTAATTAAATAACAAAAATAAGTAAAAGTGGAAAAAGAAAATATAAGAAACAAAAAAGGATTGGGCCTGGATTAAAAAAGGGGGGGGGGGTGCAGAATAACAAAGAAGTCCAGGCCCAAAACTAAAGCCCAAATGCTGGTCCACGAGATCTGGTGCGTTACATTAGCGAAGGTGTATCGTAGGGAGGCATCGCGGAGTGATGGGTCTAGATCTGAGGGCTGCAAAATTGAGAGTGCACGGTTGATGTATGAGGACACACTGCATGTGATCTTCAAAAATTAGAAAAAATATGAAAACAACAAAAGGCAGGGATCAAACCCACGCCTTGGTATACCAATGCTTTAACGCGCGCTTCCTTGCCCTTGGGGTGGCTGTTTCATCCAGTACATTAATGATAGCAATTAAATATAATATGAAACTAATAGACTGGGTCGGAGAGGTGCCATAGCCCTAGCTCCGGTCGTCTTCTCCGGTGAGCTCATTTTTCAATCCTGCAAAATAAAAGAAGTCAGCGATCCAGAGGTACCCTACCCCCCTCATTTGGGCCTTGCGAATTTAATGGAGGCGTTGGATTTTGTTGATTCTCCATGTATAAAGAGATACAAATAAGACAATCTAAAATGCAATAAACATGGAAAACCCTTGTCCAGTCGTTATGGGGGCCATGTGATGGGTTTATCCTACGTATTGATACCTCAGAAGCATGTAAATAAAGTTACTATGCATTAAAACAACATGAAAACTACAATATGAATTTATGGAAAAAAACCAAAATTGGTGATGCATAACACGAGTCTCAAGCTCTTTGGATCATCACAATCGATTCATTCTTACCATATGGTGTCCCTGAAGTCGAATGGGATGGTTGACTTGCTTTAAAAGAGACTGAAAATAGGGTTTGTAGTTTGCCCTAGTTTTTTATAATTTTTGTAATTTTGGAATGGTGATCTTGTGCAAGGTTTTTGTGTCTTGTCTTGTATGAATGAAGAGAATATATAGAGAGGAGAATTAGGTCAAACAAATGGGCTTGGACCTTTGTATGGAAGCCTTGATTTTATCTTATTTAATTTTGAATTAAATAAAAAAATGAAATAAAAATACAAGGGGTGTATGAATGCGCTTAGAGGTTCACTATGAGTTGTTAAACACGTTTGGACCTTGAAACATAAGTCCATTAGCCCAAAAATTCAAGTTTAATCAATTTGGGTTTCATGCATTTTCTCAAAATTTTCCAACTTGCACCAATCATAACTCTCTCACTTTTTATCACATGAAGGTGATATTTTACTTTTTGGAAAGCTTAATATGTCCTCTAAAATCTCTATGTTGATACTTTTTCATTTGAAGACTTTATCTTGATGTAAGTTGCCTTGACAAAAAGTGTCTTTTTGTTGACTTTTGAAATGACCTATAATGTTTTGGCCCATATCTCTCAAATGAAGCATTTTTTAGACTTGAGCTTAGAGAGACAAAGTTGTAGAGAATTTAATTTCCTTCAAAATTAGCTTTGGTTGAGGAAAATATGATGAAGCATGTGAAATTTATGCTTGGTCAAAGTTTAGTTGACTTCTCCTTAAGAAAACCCTAATTTAGCAACTTTTGACTTTTGATGAATTGAGAGTTTTCTTGATGAATCATGATCAACCCTTGATCAAATGATGAATGTGATTTCAAAATCTTTATGTTGACCCAAAATCTTGAAGTTTGACCGTATGTTGACCATAATTGACATTTTGTCTAATACAATTTATTTTCAGTCATCTGAGCAATTGACTGAGCAGACTTGTGATGCAAGGCTTGAAATTTGGCATGAGCATTCTTAGAGACATATGTGAAACCATGGAATCAACTTGAGGCATTATAAGCTCAATCTTCCTTGAGAAAAATGAAACCCTAGTTATAGGTCAACTGCTTAGGAGGAGAGTTTGGTCTGATCAAACATTGAGTGGCCTTGAGCAATTGAAACCCTAGGAGCATGAGGAGATATCCTGAAGAAAATGGGAGGGAAAATTTTGGGGTACAACAATTTTGATTCAAAATTATTCTAGTTAATAAGAAAGGAAAAGCTATAAGGAGCTTTAGTGCAAAAGAATCAATGTGCTTCACGGTCAGGTTAAACACATACTCTCAAAAGTCTAATTTACATTTGGTTCCAATTTGAAAATGTAGCTTGGCCAAGGCAAGGGTGATGCTTGAACTATGATTAGTGAAGGTAGATAAAAACACAATAAATGTGGGTTTGAATTGGGTTTTAATAAAATATTCCCCTTCATAAAATTATTTGATTTAACTATGAAAGAATATAGAATGCAATAAATATAAAGAGATACATTCAATTATCTAGGTTCACCGTTAACTAGGATACTCATGTCCACCTTCCTCAATGATTACAGATGCACGGGCTACCCTCCGGTGACTAAAAATCAACCAATGATCACCAACCATTGATCCCTTAAGAAATCTGACCTACCCAGCCTTTCTTAACAGGATTTCACAATGACCTGCAACCATTGTCATCTTGAGTCTTCTGACTAAAACTAGCCACTCAAGTAACAACATAATGATACATTCAGTGATCTCCACGAGATATAATAATCATTGACCCTATCAGTAATCCAATCAACTTGATCTTTCTATGAGGGATTTATCACAATGACCCTCAACCAGTGATCTCTTAAGAAATCTGACCATTCTAGTCCTCTAAGAGATATAGCGATCATTAACCCCATAAGGTTTCTGACCAAACTGGTCTCTTAGAATAATATTTCATCTATGATGACTGCAATAAATGTCTTCTCAAGTATTCGGTTCTTCACTCGATCACTTGGGAAAACAACCAATTCTAAACAAAATTGTTTTTTTGGAGATTACATGACTGCTTCTTATCAAGCAAATTACTGCTAATTTAAGCACATATTGTTTTGCACAATTCTATGCAATAACTCTTGTGTACAAATAATTTACACGAAGATTCTTAAGAAATAACACAATCTGAGCAACAACTCTTGTGTTTCACATTGTTTCTACAAATATGTATATAATCTAAATTGAGTGCAATATCTTGTAGTCTTCTTGTCTTCATCTTCTGTGTTGAGCAAGCTATGACAAACAATTTCTTGCTTCTTCATAATTCTGCCAAGGTATATATGATGGGAGTTTGAATGACATTTTGTAGAATTCTTCTTCTTCATCTTATTTCTTCATTAAGTAAGATATGATCAACAACTCATTGCCTTTTCATTTCAACTTTTCAACGTTGTAGATATTTGCTATTAAGAACATAAATGTTGTTTGGACTTAGATATGGTCTTATTTTCCAATATCTTCGTCACTTTGAATTTGAAGCTTTAGTCTTCTTATATAGCCTTCATATGAAAAAATTTGTTGTAAGGATAGATAAGTCTTTTCTTCTTCCAACGGTTGAACCTCAACAGATATATTCAAGAAAGGTTTTGGAACAATATGAAACATCACTTTCCTAGACCCGCTACTTGCAGTGGTTAACGTATGACAATGGGAAAACAACTTCTTTGAATAATAGAACTAATGTATTATTTTCTTCTTGACTAATTTTATTGATCTTTATCTCCTGATGATGTACTTCTGATTCTAAAGTATTAAGCTTGGAAGAGACCAATCACTTGTCTTCGTTCTTCTGATGATTGACTGATGAGTAGTTCAAAAAATACTTTGTTATTGTAGTGCAGGAACACCAGAGTGGTCAGAACCAAATATTGTCTTCAAAATTATGGGCAGCAGCCTATCTGAAACACAAAGTTTTTCTTCTGATCTAGAACTACTCTTGAAGGCATATTTATTTTCTGATCTGTGAGATGAAGATTGTGTTGAGAAGATGTTTCATTTCAGATTCTTTCAATAGTGGATTCTTCTTTTCAGAATGATCGACAAAAACATATCTGAAGTAACAACTCTTTGACATTGTTCGTGAAAGCTTTTCTGATGAAGATATAAAAAGTTTTTCTGAAGAAGGATCTTGAAATCAAATATTATGACAACAGTCTATCTGATTCTCAAGTATTTGAATTCTTAAGCTTTGATTCTTTTCTTCTTGCTGGATAGTTTCTGGTTGAGGAGTGATAATGACCTAGAAGATTCTTCTTTATTGTAGAGTCATAGTCTTTCAGATATTTGAACACTGTCTTCATATATATAAGCAATAACTTATCTGATGAACAATTTCTTCTTTGAGTGAAAGCTCTTTTGATCTACTTCTTGAGTTAATGCTTGATTCTTGATTCCTTGATAATCAGCTTTTCTAAGTTGCATATTTGATGTATGATTTCTGAAGTAACAACTTATATTAGTACATCTGATTTTAACGTTGAGTTCCTTCTTTATGATCATTGAATTCTGATCTTTAAATTGAGCTGAAAGCAACTGCTTATTGTCAGCTACATCTTTGTTGTTTGATCATGAATTCCTTTCTTCTTTGGTTGGAAGCATATATGTTTTCTGAACTGAGAGCAATGCTTCCTTAGAACATACTTGATTCCTTTTCTGATGAACATTCAACATTCCATAGAACTGCTGATGTTTCTATAGAAAAGGTCTCAATAGTTCTTCTGTTGAGTACAATGGTTCTTCTGATGATATTTGTCTTCTTGTGGATATTACTTCTGTTGATTAGATTAGCTTGAGAAGATATCATCATTTGATCTTGTCTTCTGATGGACTTTGAGATGTTGATTAGAAATTATTCGATAAGATCTTCTTTCTTTAATCCTTTCTTCTGATGGAATACTTCCGATGTTGAATGAAGGTGTATATTCTATGGACTTCTTCAAGTCTTCAAAATCTTGACTTTGTCTTCAGAGACATGAGCAACAACTCTTCTGATGAACAAATCTTGACTTCTGATCTTGGAGGAGAAGCTTTCTCTATATGTGTTAAGAATCTTGACTTCGTCTTTAGAATCATAAGCAGCAGCTCTTCTAATGAACTAGTCTTAACTTCTGATCTTTTGCGTTGGAAGCTTGTTTCTTATCTCCTTTTGATTTCTGATCTTGAAGCAACAACTTATAAAAAATTCTTTCTTCTTGGAAACTCATTGAGATTCTTTTCTTGTCGAACATTCAACATTCCATAGAACAATCGATGTTACATTAGAAACATAACTCAATGGTTCTTCTTTTGAATGGTAATGTGATTCTCATGATATCTTGATTAAGAACAAAATCCCCGACAATGAGATCCAATAAAAATACCAATCCCCAACAACGGTGCCATTTTGTTGAAGTGATAAAGAAGCAACAAAAAGTAAGTATTTATTTAGTTTTATCATATCGTCTCCACTGGGGTTAGTGCTACTGAATTTCCGTTCGACAATTTCTCGTGTTTATGAGTCTAGTTTTAAATATGTTTGAAGTAAATATGGGAATTAAAAGGTATGAACATAAACATAATTAATTCTTAGGAGAAAATACTTACCAAGCATGTATATAATCCACTCCTCACAAACTTAAACCTATCGACCAGTTATACTGAACCTACAATACTCATCAATGTCATCACGTGTCAAACACAACACCAATTATATCATCTCAACGACGATATCTCAGAACGACATAACCAACACAAAGACATTAATCACACACACCCAGGTGAATAATAGAACTAAATCTATATCTAGAATCTAGACACTATTAGACAATCACCCTAGATAAGAATTCGAGCAGTATATGTCTATAGCAACCTAAACCCCAAGCACAAAGCCAAAATCCAAGACAATAATCAACAAAGATTTGTAAAGAAAATTAAATTTAACGCCATAGGCAAAAAATATACATGAGTTCAAAGTAAATATATTTATACAATCCAACAAAAATAGAATACACAAAGAAAAAGAGAAATGAACCACAAATCTCACAGTTTGTCAGCGTCGATCGATGAGCAATCCACCCTGGATCACCCATATTCAAGCTCCATTATTGTTTTCTAAGCTAATCTACCAAAAAATGAGGTTCATAAATTTGGGAGCTAAAACTATCCCCCCAAAACATAACCTAAAATAAAGTGAAAATGAAGTTATAACACAAATCTCAGTAGATTGTGCTAAGTGGGTCAAGTGCATTAAGCGCGACTTCCTTATTTTACACATCAAACCACCTAAATCGCGCTAAGCAGGCTCAAAATTCACGCTTCTGCCAAATTTTCCAAAACACTCGTAACGCGCTACAACTCCCGCTTAGTGTGCCTGCCTAGACAGAACTTCCCAAAAATGGACTTTTATTGTGAAAACGTGCATTCGGAGTTATGCCTTCGACACCTTATTCCTCGATGTTCCAAGTGCAATAAATACCTACGAAATGAATGGAAAAACATCAAACAGTACACTACGCATGTTAGTCTACGACACCAGATCTAGAGGGGGGGGGGGTGAATAGATCCCCAAATAAAAATTACCTTTCAAAAAGATTATTTAAAACTTATTTGAAAAACAATGTAGAGTGGAAGGATTTTGGCCTAGATCAATATAGTTGTATAAACGAACCTAGTTATTGGAAACTCCGATATGCATGAGCCATATGGAATTAACATAATGATAAAATCAATCAGCATAATAATATCTCAATTAACCGTTTAATATTCAACACAACGGTTTCCTATTTCCAATAAAATCATATTAAAAACATGACAATTTATCGAACATGTGGCGCGCAATCAATTTTTCAGAATTTTCTTTGAAATTTGTTGATATGATAAAGCACTTACAATTAAAGTGATTATAAACTAATCAACAAAGAAATTTAAACTTTAATAATCAAATATAAATTCTATACGAATCAATCAATCAAACAACACATTCAACACATTGCATATATAGAGTAAATGAAAGTAAGAGATAGAATATTGCAATTTTCCTTTGAGTTAAACAAGATAAAAAATTTGTCAAGCACTTGGCGTGCAATCAAGGTTGCAGAATTTTCTTTTGTGTTGTGTTGAAATGAAAGAGCACTTATAATCAAAAGGGATTATAAGCAACTCAACACACAATTCAAAACAAAAAACGGTTTCAGAAAATTCCTATGTGTCGATAAATTACTCAATGCTATTTGAAAAATTGATGTATGAAGATTAAAGCAAGTAAAACAAAAAAAAAGGAAAGAGACACAAGGATTTGTTTAGGAAGTTCACCAATCATCCTCGCTATGGCTACATCTCCCTCCAATTCCAAATTTGGAATTAGGATAATTTCTTACTTTGCAAAAGTATGGTTACAAGATAAGTATTGAAGAGAAATACTAAAAACATAACCATTTGATGTCGATTCAACCCCTTCTCTTCTTTTGATCTTCAACAAGACCAAGACCAATAGATGCAACCTATTCTCCGCTGAAGTTACTCTCTTGAAAAGATTTCAAACACTCCAAGGTCTGTTGCAAAGATTTTAAACTTTCCAAGGGATTTTTCACTCGAGTAAATCTGATTGCACACTATCAACACAAGATCACCGATTCTATAATCTAATTCTTGCTACTTCCTTAAAAATATTTCAACCACTCTAAGGTTCCTTGAAAAGATTTCAAACACTCCAAGATATTTTTCACATGGACGACTCATTCTCGCACGATCTTGCACGAAAACCCCGAATTCAACAAATGATTTTGGAGGACAAACCCGATGGTTTTTCCCGGATGAAGACCCCTACACATCTCAACCCAAGACAATCGGAAATCCACAATTCTTCATCTAGATGGAAACCCGACAGAACATCATCACAATGTAATGTTGGTGTGTATGAATAGATTGTAAGGTTGAAGAAGAAGAGAAAATGTAGGCTAATTTTATGGTATCATCAAGTTAGAATGATGCATGAATGATATGTTTATAGTTAGAAACATTTAGGGCAAAAAGGAAAAATTCAGAATAAAATAAATTGAAAATTTGACCAAAACAAACTTTATGTATCGACCTCAAATTTGTATGTGTCGACACATACATTATAAAAAGAATGCATGTGTCGACCTGAAGGACTCTATGTGTTGACCTGAACAAGTCAGAAGATACATGCTTTAAAATGTGAGTAAATGTGTCGACCTGAAATATGGATGTGTTGGCACATAAAATAAGAATTTATGCAATTTCAGAAATCTTTCAGTATGTGACGACCTGAAGGTTGTATGTGTCGACCCGTGACTTACTGAAGCTTACAGGCTTAAAAACCAAGTTACATGTGTCGACACATGCAAAGCAAAAACATGCATAAACTATTTTTCAATGTGGTGGGTAAATTTCGAAGACTTTTTGATGATTCTTAGGACCTATAATGCAGAGGAGTGCCACAATACATAAGGATACCGTCCACCATACTGAAATGCTAGATTTTCGAGTTTTGACATCATGCAAAACATCTAATAGTAAAGTTGCACTCACAATTGTGATCGGTGGAAATAGAACTGACTGTTTAAAGCTGGTTCGCGAAATGTCGCGGTAAGCAAGAGTCGCCACCGTGTTTTATGTTCTCCAACATGGAAAGGACAAAAGCACATCAAAATTCCTTCTTTGAGAATGTTTCTCGGTTCGGGAGGTAGATTTATAGAAAGGGAAGGTGTTAGCACCCTTTCTATCCGTGGTTATCCACGGGCTCTTAGGTACTTGCTCTTATGTTTTCAAAAATTTGTTTGCTTTTCAAGTGTGCGTGGGTTTTGAAAAAGTTTCGTTTGAAAAATTTCTAAGTAACTCTTGTATCTGTCCTCAAGAGTGTATGAAAAATTTGTTTGAAAACTTTTGAAAGTGTCAGTGTGAAAAGTATTTTTGTTTGTTTTTGAAAAGAGCAAGTACCCATGAGATCTACCTAATCTAAGGAATTAGGCTGTGTAAGAGTCCTTTAAACAGTGCTACCCCACCAATGAGAGATAGGAAGCACCATCGTTGGAGGTATTCGGGTCAATTCGATTATAAGGGACAGTGTGGTCACCGAAGCAATAGTAGGACACCTTAGAAGTAACCCTAATGTCCTAGATCCTTTTTTATCCGAGGCAACCATTTCGAGGCAACAGGATCTTTAGACAGGAGGGCGACCTCTAAAACACCCTATACTTGACGACCACGTTCGAGGCAACGAGTGAGACGTACCCTAGGAGTGGCATGTGCTTGTGTGTTGTTTCAGTTTTTGATCATGCATTTTGTGAGCTACGGATTGTTTTTATTATTCATACATTCTTGCAGGCATATTAACAGTTAAGAGTGCGGAAAATTAAAGTGCGGAAATATGAATCTACGCTATTACAAGGCGCGGGTCTATACATCGCCAAAAACAAAAATCCGTTTTGAAATAAAGTGCGGAAAGTAAAGAAAGCGGTAAATCCTAATTACTATTACATCCTTTGAGCAGATACATAAATAATAAAAATTAATGATAATGCGCGAAAGAAAATAAATTGGAACGTCCTAGGGTTTTTGACCCTTTTGAGAAAATAATTAAGCTTTGGTTCTTTTTTGCAATTAATTAAAATTAACCTTAATTTACTAATTAATTATTTAATAAAAAGAAAAATGTTTTTGTGTTTTTTTTAATGAAAATAATAAAAGGAATTAAAAGTTAGTAAACAAAACCCTAATTCTAAACTAATTTTATTTATTATAAAAAAGAAATTAAAACTACCTAATTAAACTAAATCAATTGGTTAGTATTTTATTTACAAAAATAATTATTAGTGAATTTAATAAATAATAAAAATATTTACAATTTTGTGATCTCTGAATTTATTATGAAAATAATTAATTTATGAATTAATAATAATAATTATAGTAATTAAAAAGGAAATTGTAAAAGGAAAGAAAATAATAAATAAAAAAAATAACAAAACCAGTGGGGGTGTTGACCCAAGAATGGAGGTGTGAAGCCTGGAAATTCTAAGCCCAATAAGCCAAGCCTGTTGACTTTCTGGATTGCCTGCACGTGCTTTGACTGAAGAACATGGTATTCCTTCTCCCCTGGCCTTTGGATTGTTGATTGGGACACATGGCATGATGACGCCTGGAGGCATATGGTGGACATCATTGCAAAGCCTGCACCTGAAGATGTTATGAAAAATAATATTGAGATTTGGGTGGACCTGGGAATCGAACCCAGGTCCCAACGATTGCCAGACACGTCCCTTTCCACTGAGCCATTGTGCTGCGTTTGTTATTATGATAGATAATGAAAATAATATATATAAAAACTCAATTATGCTGGAAACCAAAAAAGCGCACATTATATTTGAATAAACCAATAGCTGGCTTCCACATCTTGTCTTCTTCACCTGGCCTGTAAAAAAATAAAGCAGATAGCGGGGGTTTTTAACCCCCACAAACTGCAAATGCAAAAAATAGCGATTAGCAGTACGTGTTATATAAAAAGGGCGCGATGGTTGGGTTGAATTCGTCTGGCCTTGACGAATTCAACCATAGGCGTTATGTGGTCCAATTTTTCTCATGCTGTAAAGCCCCAATTGAGAGCTTCGAAAACCCTAGATTTCTTCAATGGTGTCTTTTGATTCATGGCTCTATAACTCAATTCACCTATACCATCAGCTTCAGAAAGGTCATAGCAATGCAAAGCAACAATTATATCATGTTAAATATGCAAGAATTATGAGTTTCGATTCTAGAAGAATTATGCAAACCGTGTGACTGAAGTGAGTGATTCTTTGAGTGTTAGAGCTTGTTCTTGATTGCAAATCGTCCCTGAATGTCCCAGCAAGGTATTGGAATCAAGAAAGGGCTTTGAATTGGCCTGGAAGGTTGAATTCAGTTTTCAACTTTTTCTTGATTTTTTGGAGTTTGGTTATGGGGTTTCACAGCAGCTTGCACGTGAATGATTTTAGGTTTAGCTTCAGCATATGTAGTAGAATGAAAACTAGGGTAAATCTTGGTCAAGAATCCATTGTATTCATGTTTTGCATCTTTGATTTCAATCAAATCTTTTTCAACCATTTTGATTGATAAAACTTGCCAATCATGGAGATTTTGATGTCCTTGATGTGTACACAGATTTCCAACTTCCCCTAAGTGTATTTTCATCACAAAAAGATTTGAAAACCATATCTTTTGAATTTTCCTACAATTAAAATCAATTAAATGAATTAATATTAATAAAAATTCAATTAATTAATGAAAAATAAGAAAATAAATCAATTTAAGCTTAATGGGTCGTGCATAGGCCTTGGGCAATGTTTCAAGAAAGAATTTGAGGCCCATTAGCAAAAACAAGGTGTTTTAGGCAAAGTTGACTTTTGCAAATTCCCAAATATTTCCCAACTTCTCCAATGCATATCTTGCTCAATTTTGAAGCTATGAACATGTTCTTGGACATTTTGGAAAGGTCTTGAAGTCCTCTAACCAATGCCTTTGGTACCATGTCATTTTGATTTACCAATCTCAAGTTATGGTCTTTGACTTAAAGTGCCTTTTTATTGACTTTTGAAATTGACCTATAATGTAGAAATTGATAACTTTTTGTGAGAGAATTTCTTGGACTTGGAATGTGAAGATGAGTTGTAGGAAATGTCATCCCCTTCAAAATGAGCATTGGATGGGATTTTTCTGATGAACCATGAAAAAGTTATGCATTGGTCAAGTTACAGTTGACTTTTCAACTGTCCAAAAATAGAAACTTTTGGCATCTTGATGATTTTTGAGCCATTCTTGTGGAATCATAATCAAGACTTGATCAAATGATGATTGTGGCTTCAAAATAAGATGTTGACCAAAATTTTTGACTTTTGACTGCCAAATGACCATATTACCCCTGCAGTTGATTGTGAACCAAATACGGCTTTTGACTGTGCAATTGGACCCTGTGAGTCTTGAGACTTGACATGTAGATGCTTGGCAATGTATATGGGCACATGGGACTTGATTGAGCCACTGAAAACCTCAATTTCCTTGAAGGAACCAAAACCCTAATTTTGACTGGCTTAGGAGGATGTTGGGATTGTGCAACCCTTGAGTAGATTTGAGCAAATTGAGATGATACTTGTCAAGATTTTGAAGAATATGGGAGGGCAAATTGAGATGACCATATCTGAGGATGTAGATTGGCTTGCGTGCCTTTCGTGATCCGAAGGTGGAAGATGATTGACCACTAGAGTGCCCAGAAATTTGCACTCGCATAGTATGGTATCAGCAATGTGATGGCGGGAATGGGCTTACAGATGCCATTTGGAGATGTAATGGATAGGAGGATGGGCTTATAGATTCCATCTAGAGCTGTGACATAACCTTGTCGGGAATGGGCTTATAGATGCCATTTGGAAATGTGTTTCGATCGCGTAAGAGATTCCTTAGCGAGAACTTGCGTACCTGAGAAAGAAAGATAATTACCTGGCCTGTTACAGGGGTTGATCTTCAAACTCTTCATGTAGATATGTCCTGGCTAGATACAGGTATCGAATCTACAATTAATCACTCACAGATATGCCCTAGCTAGATACAGGAATCGAATCTGGAACTTCAAAAGGTTGCTTACAGACGTGCCCTGGCTGGATACAGGTATCGAATCTACAAACAATCACAGATATGCCCTGGCTAGATACAGGAATCGAATCTCTAAACTCTTCATGCAGACATGCCCTGGCTAGATACAGGTGTCGAATCTACAATCAGTCACTCACAGATATGCCCTGGCTAGATACAAGAATCGAATCTGGAATTGGTCGTCTATAGATATGCCCTGGCTGGATACAGGAATCGAATCTCTAATCTCTTCATGCAGACATGCCCTGGCTGGATACAGGAATCGAATCTACAATCAGTTACTCACAGATATGCCCTAGCTAGATACAGGTATCGAATCTGGAATTCTTCGTTTACAGATATGCCCTGACTGGATACAGGAATCGAATCTCTAAACTCTTCATGCAGACATGCCCTGGCTAGATACAGGTATCGAATCTACAATCAGTTACTCACAGATATGCCCTGGCTAGATACAGGAATCGAATCTGGAATTCTTCGTTTACAGATATGCCCTGGCTGGATATAGGAATCGAATCTCTAAACTCTTCATGCAGACATGCCCTGGCTAGATACAGGAATCGAATCTACAATCAGTTACTCACAGATATGCCCTGGCTAGATACAGGAATCGAATCTGGAATTCTTCGTTTACAGATATGCCCTGGCGGGATACAGGAATCGAATCTCTAAACTCTTCATGCAGACATGCCCTGGCTAGATACAGGTGTCGAATCTACAATCAGTCACTCACAGATATGCCCTGGCTAGATACAGGAATCAAATCTGGAATTGGTCGTCTACAGATATGCCCTGGCTGGATACAGGAATCGAATCTCTAAACTCTTCATACAGACGTGCCCTGGCTGGATACAGGTATCGAATCTACAATCAATTACTCACAGATATGCCCTGGCTAGATACAGGAATCGAATCTGGAATTCTTCGTTTACAGATATTCCCTGGCTGGATACAGGAATCGAATCTCTAAACTCTTCATGCAGACATGCCCTGGCTAGATACAGGTATCGAATCTACAATCAGTTACTCACAGATATGCCCTGGCTAGATACAGGAATCGAATCTGGAATTCTTTGTTTACAGATATGCCCTGGCTAGATACAGGAATCAAATATCTAAACTCTTCATGCAGACATGCCCTGGCTAGATACATGAACCGAATCTACAATCAGTTACTCACAGATATGCCCTGGCTAGATACAGGAATAGAATCTGGAATTCTTCGTTTACAGATATGCCCTGGCTGGATACAGGAATCGAATCTCTAAACTCTTCATGCAGACATGCCCTGGCTATATACAGGTGTCGAATCTACAATCAGTCACTCACAGATATGCCCTGGCTAGATACAGGAATCGAATCTGGAATTGGTCGTCTACAGATATGCCCTAGCTGGATACAGGAATCGAATCTCTAAACTCTTCATGCAGACGTGCCCTGGCTGGATACAGGTATCGAATCTACAATCAGTTACTCACAGATATGCCCTGGCTAGATACAGGAATCGAATCTGGAATTCTTCGTTTACAGATATGCCCTGGCTAGATACAGGAATCGAATCTCTAAACTCTTCATGCAGACATGCCCTGGCTAGATACAGGTATCAAATCTGGAACTGCGACAGTTGATAGTAATCATCTTTGGATTGACATTTTCCTGAAAAGGCAAAACATTAGTTGTATGCAATGTCATGATGTATGAAATGCATGATATCATGAGATCGTGTCGTATGCACTTTATCATGTATGTAAGCAGGATGTATGAAATGTGTAATGTCTATGAATGTATTTTCGTCTAGGAAAATAAATCCTTGACGAATGCCGGGAGCTTGTTGAATCCTGGGCTGGTGTTTGAAGAGTAGAGTTCTTCGTTTCCACTGGGGATGATGATTGCAAGGATAAACCGGTAGGAGAAGATGACTCCGTTGAAGAATAAACTTGTTGAAGAGATTACTCTACGGGGAAATACTCTGTGGGAAGAGATACTTCGCTGAGATTTTGATGATAACTCCGCTGGGGATTTCGTTGATAAGTTTTGTTGGAGGATTTGATGAACTCCGCTGGGGATAGGAAGAACTTCGCCGAAGACGATCTTTCCGTTGTAATTAGCTGAGGATAACCCAGTTATAGGCTCTGGTGGGGAATAACCTTTGAACATGGTCGGGGAGAGATTCATGTACTCTGCAGGGGATAAGCTTCCAGAATCTATTGGGGATAAGCTTCCAGAATCTACTGGGGATAAGCTTCCAGAATCTAATGGGGAGATGATTCAACTCTCTTGGGAAAACTTTTTGACTGCACTGGGGAATGGCTCCACTGGGGTGTCTAGATTCCGCCGGGGAACAATCTTAGATCAAGACTGCCGGGGATGCTTGCTTAGGAACATTTGTATACTCCGCTGGGGAATGTTGAGATTTTCTGGGGATACCCAACTTCCTTAAGGCTGATAGTAGCTTAACTCTGCTTGGGGAGAGTATCGCTGACTTGCTGGAGATACTGTGCCTTTTCGGGGTTGATGGGAGACCAACTCTACTTGGAGAGAGTATTGCTGAGTCTTGTCTTAATCTGCGGTGGGTGAAGGTATCCTGGTTACATTCTTCAGCCGAACTTACCTTGGTACCTTGGTGGACAGAGCAACTAGATCGCTTAGACAACTCATTATTGCCCCTGTTTCTGATGTCACCTGTGATTAGTCCTTTGTTTCGCATGCAAATATTTATGATTAGCAATTAATGTCAAATGCATATATCAAAAATGAACATTGGACGTTCTTTGCCAAACAAAACAGATAAAGGAAAAACAAATGGCAATTTGTCTGGAAAAGTGAACTTGTATTGATTTTTGAATTTGCCTGTAAATAGGCGTTTATGTACAAGAGGCTGACGTCCTAGTAAGAGAACGCCGCCGAACAACATAGAGTTTATACAGTTTTGAAAAGGAAAACAAAACAACTATGTGAAAAGAATAATCCCACTGGGTTCCAACTCTGCTATCGCCTTTATGTCTTCAAGTGTCTCATCACTTTGCTGCTTAGTTGAAGATGAAGTTGATTGATCGATGCCGTCTGAACCTGATAGTTGATACTGAATTCTGGATGCCAGGTGACTCAATGAGACATAGTATTACGCTTATCCCTAACTTTTTCCTGGACCGCCCTTTCGGGTTTTCGGTCCACCGGGATACCCATTTTTGCCCAAGCCGCCTTTTCAGGTTTTCGACTTGCCGGGTGTACAGATTTTTTCATTTCATCCCTTATTTTTGCCCGAACCCTTTTGGTTCGCCGGGAAGCCCTTATTTTTGCCTATGTGTGTCAACCTAGCAGGTCTTTTATTCATGCATAGTATCTTTTTACTATGTCTGCATTGGCGGGGTGAGGAAGGTCGTCACTATCCATGGTGGTTAGAATCATCGCTCCTCCTGAGAAGATATGTTTAACCACAAATGGCCCTTCGTACGTAGGGGTCCATTTTCCCCTGGGATCACTTTGAGGAAGAATGATGCGCTTGATTACCAGGTCTCCGACTTGATACTCTTGTGGTCTGACTTTCTTGTTAAATGCCCTGATCATCCGTTTTTGGTACGTCTGACCATGACACATAGCAGTGAGTCTCTTTTAGTCAATCAGGTTTAATTGATCAAGTCGAGTCTGGATCCAGTCATCTTCGCTCAAACCTGCATCCTTCATTATCCGGAGAGAGGGTATCTGAACTTCAATAGGCAAGACTGCCTCCATGCCATAGACCAAGGAAAAGGGAGTTGCCCCTGTTGATGTCCGTGCTGAGGTACGATACCCATGAAGAGAAAACGGTAACATTTCGTGCCAATCTTTGTAGGTCACTGTCATCTTCTACACAATCTTCTTGATATTCTTATTTGCCGCTTCGACAACCCCATTCATCTTAGGCCGGTAGGGAGAAGAGTTATGGTGCTGTATCTTGAATTGCTCGCAGAGCTCAGTGATCACTTTGTTGTTAAGATTGGTACCATTGTCCGTAATGATCCTTTCCGGGACGCCGTATCGACATATCAGGTTATGCCGAATGAACCGTGCCATGACGTTCTTGGTTACCGTAGCGTAGGAAGCTGCTTCAACCCACTTTGTGAAGTAATCAATTGCTACCAGGATGAAGCGATGTCCGTTAGATGTCGTAGGTCTGATCTCGCCGATCATATCAATGCCCCACATTGCAAAAGGCCAAGGTGCTGTCAAGACATTCAGAGGAACTGGAGGAATGTGCACCTTATCTGCATAAACCTGGCACTTATGACACGTCCGAGAATGTTGGTAACAGTCAGCTTCCATTGTGGACCAGAAGTATCCTGCCCGAAGGATTTTCTTTGCCATAGTATGTCCACTGGAATGTGTTCCGAAGGTACCCTCATGTAACTCTGCCATGATCCTTTCTGCTTCAATCTTATCCATGCAACGCAGTAAAGTTGAATCATGGTTTCGCTTGTAGAGAATGTCATTGCTGAGGAAGAACTTTGCCGCGAACCTTCTCAGAAACTTATTGTCATTAACTAATGCACCCTCGGGGTATTCTTGAGCTTCCAAATACCTCTTCACTTCATGATACCAAGGTTTCTCAGTTACCTCTTCAGCCTCAAGATCACAGCAATATGCAGGTTCATCCAGTTTCCAGATAATGATTCAGGGAGCCTCGTTGTCCCACTTGAATTTGAACATAGAAGACATCGTAGCTAGCGCGTCCTCCAACTGATTCTCCTCTCTTGGGAAGTGTTCAAAAGTTATCTCTGAAATTGGGGATCAATGTCAGCACACACTCTTTGTAAGGAATAAGATTTGGGTGTTTCGTATCCCACTCGCCTTTGATCTGATTGATCACGAGAGCGAAATCTCCGAAGACACTCAAAAACTTGATCCTTAGGTCAATTGCAGCTTGAAGACCCATGATGCATGCCTCATACTCCGCCATGTTGTTGGTGCAGTTGAAACATAGTCGGGCAGTAAGTGGAGTATGAGTGCCTTTTGGGGATATGATCACAGCGCCGATACCATTACCCAAAGCGTTTGAGGCTCCGTCAAAATGCATAGACCATCGGGATCCTTCCTCAGGTCCTTCATCCGGTCCAGGTACTTCACAATCAGTCACTACCATGATGTTCTCATCTGGAAACTCGAAGTTTATAGATTGATAGTCATCCACTGCCTGGTGTGCTATATGGTCTGCCAATACACTTCCCTTGATTGCTTTCTGAGTCATGTACTGGGTGTCGTATTCTGTCAAGATCATTTGCCATCTTGCTATTCTCCCGGACAGAGCAGGCTTTTCGAATATGTACTTGATGGGATCCATTTTTGAAATCAACAGAGTGGTGTGAGTCAACATATACTGTCTCAGCCGGCGAGCAGCCCATACCAAAGCGCAGCAAGTTTTCTCGAGCAGTGAGTATCGGGTCTCACAGTCGGTAAACTTTTTGCTAAGGTAATAAATGGCGTGCTCTTTTCGGCCAGACTCGTCATGCTGCCCCAGCACACACCCCATTGAGCTGTCAAGCACTGTCAAGTAAAATATTAGAGGTCTCCCTTCAACTGGTGGCATAAGAATGGGTGGTTCTTCGAGATACTCTTTGATTCTGTCGAAAGCGGCCTGACATTCATCGTTCCAACGTACTACTTGATCTTTCTTCAGCAGCTTGAACATTGGTTCACAGGTAGCAGTTAGATGCGAGATGAATCAGGCAATGTAGTTCAGACGTCCTAGAAAGCCTCTGACTTCTTTCTCTGTCTTAGGAACTGGCATCTCTTGTATGGCTTTCACTTTGGCAGGGTCCACTTGAATACCTTTGTCACTCACAACGAAACCTAGCAATTTTCCAGATCTCACCCCAAAGGTGCACTTGTTTGGGTTCAACCTCAACTTGTACAACTTCAGACGGTCAAACAGCTTCTGTAGATGGTCAAGGTGTTCCTCCTCAGTTTGGGACCTGGAAATCATGTCGTCGACGTATACTTCAATCTCATGATGGATCATGTCATGAAATAAAGCAACCATGGCACGTTGGTAGGTTGCCCCAACATTTTTCAACCCAAAAGGCATGACCTTGTAACAAAAGGTGCCCCACTGAGTAACAAAAGTGGTCTTCTCCATGTCTTCAGGAGCCATCTTGATTTGATTATAACCGGAGAAGCCGTCCATGAAGGAGAAAACCTTATGCTAAGCAGTATTGTCCACTAGAACGTCGATGTGAGGTAGAGGGAAATCATCCTTAGGGCTTGCCCTGTTCAAATCCATGTAATCAACACACATTCGGACCTTACCATCCCTCTTTGGCACTGGAACCACGTAGGCAACCCACTGAGGGTAAGAAGTCACTGCTAGAAACCCGACATCGAATTGTTTCATAACCTCAGCTTTGATCTTCTCGGACATTTCTGGACGCATACGGCGGACCTTCTGTTTTACCGGAGGGCACTCTTCCTTGGTAGGCAAGTGATGAACCACAATGTCGGTATCCAACCCAGGCATGTCTTCGTAAGACCAGGCAAATATTTCCATATAATCATGCAACATCTGAATCAACCGTTGTTTCACACTGAGCTCTAGATTTGCACCAATCTTGACTTCCTTTCTGTCTGTCTCAGTACCCAGATTTACCGTTTCCACTAGCTCTTCATGTGGCTGAATGGCCCTCTCTTCCTGGAGTAACAGTCTTGCAAGCTCACCAGGCACTTCGCAACCATCTTCACCTTCGTCTTCGGCTAAGTTGATCGGATTTTCGAAGTCATAACTGGCAGTAGCAGAGTCGTTATCAGTGAGATCCAGAGTGGATTGGAACCTGTATAGGTGAGTGTGTGTAAGTATAGATGTTTTGCAATATATAAAGAAAGAAAAGGAGCTCAAGATTTGAAATGTGAAAAACGTCCAATGCTTTTATTCATGATATATGGAAATGACAAGTAATAAGCCCTCACAAATGAAGCCACGGTGCCCCGGGTAAGACACCGGGCCATAAAGTTTCAAATTATTGTTTGTTACAAATTTAAAACAAAGGAGTTCATTACTGAGTGACAAAAGTAATAGGTATGTAGTCTTTAGAAGTCCAGTTGCTTAGTCCACCGTCGGTCGTTGGGTAGATCCAGCTGTCAAATTCAGATTCCTCCGCATTGTCTTCAATAGCATTCACTCCCGGGTTGGTGATGAACACAGGAGGTCTTCCAATCCTTGCCTTACGCACAACCCTCTGAGCCTCTGCAGTAAAACCCAAGCCAAATTTGTCAGTCTTCGGAGTAAAATCAAGAAGTCGGCCCCAGTTTGCACACTCACCCTTCTCAACCACAGCCCGGGCATCCTTCAAGAAAGCCATCTTCAAAGGAGAGTCTTCTTCAATCACAGTCTCTGCTGCTGCCAATGTCCGAGGAACCTCTTCAAAGTGTTGAAAGGGGGTCTCAATGAACTCCCCATCCATTTCTATGTACCAGAACGAGTTGAGATGGCTGACCATATATTCCTCCTCCCCTTGCATTGTCACAATCTTCCCTCTGACAGAGTATTTAAGCTTCTGATGTAGAGTTGAGGTCACAGCTCCAGCCTTATGGATCCAAGGACGACCCAACAAGCACGAATAGGATGGTCGGATGTCCATCACATAGAAAGTTGAATCAAAGACCTGTGAACCAACCCTGATTGGAATGTCAACCTCACCATGTACCATCCTCTTGGACCCGTTGAAGGCCCGGACAACAATGTTACTTGGCTTGAGCTATAAACCTTCACAATCCAGCCTGTCTAGAGCTTTCTTGGGTAATACATTTAATGAAGAACCAGTGTCAACCAGCACATGGGCAAGAGTAGTGCCCCTGCATTCAATGGAGACATGCAGGGTATCGTTATGGTTCTTTCCCTTGGCAGTCAGATCGGCGTCAGAGAAACCCAACCTATTATCAGCAGTCAAGTTGGCCACACAATCGGTAAATTGATCAGCAGACGTTTCTTGTGGCACGTGGGCCGTCTTCAGGAAGGAAATCAAGGCCTTGTCATGGGCCTCTGAACACAATAACAATGATAGCATAGAAATCTTTGATGGGGTGTGCCCCAGCTGCTCAACTACGTTGAAATCACTCTTCTTAATGATCTTGAGAATCTCTTCCATCTCTTGCTGGGAAGCTTCAACATTGGTTGTCTTTGGTGCCTCCATCTGGGCAGGCACATCAGTAGCAATCCCTTTGCCCCGAGCGTCAGATGACTCGGCAACAGGGGTAGAAACTTGATCGGGAGGGGAAATAGGCACACTGGCAGGTGTGATAACAAGAGGTCTCTGAATAGCTGGTGGCGCAATATCAGGTGAGAACAACCTACCACTTCGAGTGACTTTGGCAGGCCTGGTGATGTTGGTGATGCCGATACTGGTATCAAACTCTTGCTTTACTCCAAGAACATAAACATCTGCCCCATAGTGCCACGGGACAGCTTTGTCAGATGTATAGGGGAGGGGCCCCGGAACAGTGATGATAATAGGAGCAATCTTCTGAGCAAACATGATTTTGACAGGCTTCTTTGAGGGAGCCTTAGGAGAATTATTGAAAATAGTAACAATGGACACTTCTTCAATAGGGATAACAGGAACAACAATCTTCTTGAACAAGATCTCCTTGCTATCCATCAGGTTTTGGATGCTTGACCTCAGCAAGGGACAACCAGCAGGTGAAACAGCACATAGATGGCAACCTTTACTACATCCTGGAAATAAACCGGCTAGAAAAAGGTTCCTCTTGACGGTCAACAACGGAGTAACAATGTCATCCACGGAGCCCACATACAAGTCTTCTTCCACAGCATTCACTCCATGCTGGGGCATGGGAGCAGTCACAACATTGGGCCTTTCGGGCGCCTCGAACTGTATTTCCTTAGCATCAATAAGGTCTTGAACCTTATTCCTCAGAGCCCAACAATCATCAGTAGAATGCCCCGGGCTATCAGAGTGATAAGTGCAACGGGCGTTGGGGTTGTATTTTGGAGAGGTTGTGTTCACTACCTTTGGAGCTTCCTTGATGGTTACCAGATTGGTTGACAGCCGTTACGGCAGGATCTGAGACAGGGTCATACTAAGCCGAGTGTAATCCCTTATGGGTCTCTCACCCCTTGGTTGATTGTATTGCTGAGGAGCAGCCGCAGGCTTAGAAATTACCACCGCGTTGACAGCTTGGTGGCGTTCCGGTTTATTCTGTTTCCTCGACCCATAAACAGCACTAGCTTCCTTTTTGAAAGGCTTCTTTTCAGAACTTGAGGATGCACCTTTCTGTATCTTCCCTGACTTGATACCAGCTTCTATCCTCTCACCAGTCAGCATGAGGTCTGTAAACCCAGCAGAAGAATTACCAATCAGGTGATTAAAGAACGGACCAGACAGGGTCCCCAAGAACATGTCCACGAGTTCACGGTCAGACAACGGTGGCTGCACCCTGCCAGCCAAGTCTCTCCACTTTTGCGCGTACTCCTTAAAACCTTCTCCCGATCCTAGCGACATACCCTGGAGTTGGGTACGTGTAGGAGCGAGGTCGGCATTGTACTGATACTGCTTATAAAATGCAGTAGCCAAGTCCTCCCAGTTTCGAATACTGGTTCCATCCAGCTAATAGAACCACTCGAGTTGAGCCTCTGAAAGGCTATCCTGGAAGAAATGGATCCATAGGTTCTTGTCTGCAGTATACGGTTGGATCTTCCGCACATAGGATCTGAGATGCAGCTTAGGGCAGGAAGCCTCGTCGTACTTCGCAAAAGAAGGTGCCTTGAACTTGTGTGGGATCACCACCCCAGAAGATAAACCCAGATCTCCAAAATCCAACCCAGGCACCTGTTGAATTTCCATGGCACTCAGACGGTCCTCTAGTTGCTTGTACCTGTCTTCAGCGGGAGGGTACTGTTCATCATTGAAATCCGTCTCGTTGTCGGAGACCACAAGACTAGGAACCCTTGCCCCTTGGGGACTGTCTTTCCCTACAGAGGAAGCAGCTTGATCAACCTCATTTTGCAGTGTATTACCAAACCTCCGTCAAGTGTTGAACAATACAGTTCTCTTCTTCTTCTTCTTCACCAGCAGAGCCTTCAATTCCTCTTGACCTCAGGCTAAGCTCATGACCAGCTCTTGAAACTGGGCGTTCTGGGCCTGGAGGGCCTTGATAGCTTATTCGTTGGATGATTCAGGATTCATGTTGACTGCTGAAATAAACAGCGAAGAAGATTAAGCAACCTGTAAAAAAGAGTACCTGCTATGCATATGATGAATGGAATGCGTATGATTTATGTTTTCAAAGACAATCGGGATTCAACTTTGTAAACAAAAAGGAAACACACTTCATTAGATTTAACTTTGAATTGTTAAAGAAATTGCCCTTGGGCGTTACATAAATGAAAATACTTAAAAGGAAATAAAAGCTATAAAAGGAACATCCAAAGCCCATCAATGCTCCCATGGCCTCCTCTTCTCAGTATGGATGTAGTCATTCAGGACCCGCTCGTTCTCCAACTGCTTGGTTAGCTTCTGGATTTTCTGTTCTTGTTTGTTGAACCTTTCCCGATAAGAATCCCATTCTTCCTGTAGTTGCACCCAAGACCTCTTTAGGGTATCAACATCAGTGGGTATCTGAGGAGGGAGAACAGTTGGAGGAACCCCGTCTCGATCAGGAAATTCAAGAATGATAGGTCTGACAGCTTCGTATGGCATACCTAACTTATGAGCACGGATGCAGACCCATCTGTAGTAGGATTCCATAGGTAGAGAAGTCTTTGGCCCCAATTCTTGTGGGTCAGCTTTGTGAATTCTGTCCCAAGCCTTGATGAATCTACGACGCAGCTCGTCACTATCTACCTGAAACTCAAAACTGATGTGAGGTACCAACATCTCATGAGGCCCTGCTCTTCTGGCCCTTCCAAATTGACGGAGAGCTAAACATGGATTATAAGAGATTCCTCCCTGAGTACCGATCAAAGGAACATTAGGATATTCTCCGCAACGATCAATAACAGTCACCTCATCTAAACCTCTGAGAGTCCAAATGATGTCATTATCAGTGAGAGACATTAACCTATGAGCCCAGCCTCTTCCTTCTTTGTTCTTCAGCACGAACTTAGGGAGGTGCGAAATAAACCACCTCACTAACAAAGGAGCGCAACACCACAGAGTTCCCCGTCTTCGGGCAGTACGAGCATAGAGTTGTTGTAGGATATCACCCAAGAGAGTGGGCACAGGGTTCTGAGACATGAAGATCCTTATGGCATTGACATTGACAAAATTATCAGGATTTGGAAACAGAACCAGACCATAGATTAAGAGAGCCAGAATGTCTTCGTACGCCCTGAAGTCTAAGTCATTCCAGAAACTATTAGCTTTACCAATCAGAAACTTAGCCAAGAAGCCCTTAACTCTGCTTCTAGTCACCCAGTTGTCCATTACCTCCTTGTTGGTCAAGGGAAGGGCTGCAACAATCTCCTCAAGCCTAAGAGTCTTTTCCCAACCAGTGAAGGGAGTCTGATCCAAGATAGGGATACCAAGAAAATCAGAGAATTCTTCCAGGGTAGGGACCAGCTGGAAGTCTTGAAAGGTGAAGCAATTGTACAAGGGATCATAAAACTGGGTCAAGACACTCATCAGTTGTTGGTCCCACTTTGAAGTGACTAAACCAAGAAGAGAACCATGCCTCTGGATGAAGGAAGTAGTATTTGGAATTCTGTCAACCAACTCTTTAAGCAAATCAGGTGGGTGAACAAAGTTGAGCCGGATAGTATTCCTTCGCACAGGCATCATAATGTCCTACAAAACAGAGCAAAGATGAAACCCTCTTGTCTTTGAAATGGGTCAGTCCTTATGCAGGATGCATGCAATGGTATGATGGCATGATGTTATGATAAAGCACACCACAAATATTCACAAAGGCAAACATGATAAGGCACACAAGTCACACAAGACAGCCCTTAGAGTTTAGGCCAGCATGAAGTTCAGGTACTATCCTCTTTCAGTTTCGTTGGTTCAACCTGTCTTATCAAAAATAACCGGGTTCTAGAGGATCCCAATATCACTGACTACCCTCAATCGGTCATAACTCCAGCATCGCAATCTTTTCTTGTAGCCAGAACCATCGCGAGAGTTTAGCCTCAATGGGTGTAGCATACTGCTACTGTTCTATGGCCAAGTTGGGTCAATTAGGGTTCTAAGGTCGGTTGGTGCTTAATGACTCCTCAGAAGACCCATATTCTCCTCTATGCGACACAAGGGATATCGGTACAGACCAAGGTGTCACACCAACGTAGCCACTGCTTCACCCGTGTCGGGTCTACGCCGGACAGGTCCCTCACAGCTTATGCTACCTAAAGGGTATTCCCCAGATCCGGGTTAAGATCTATGAAACTCCGATGCAAGCCCACAAATATTAAAGCAAACAAAACATTCAATTGAAAACATAAGTATGATCTAATCCTAAGGTACACCTCACTTTGTAATGGTCCCCAGCAGAGTTGCCAGTTCTGTGATCAGTGGAAATAGAACTGACTGTTTAAAGCTGGTTCGTGAAATGTCGCGGTAAGCAAGAGTCGCCACAGTCTTTTATGTTCTCCAACATGGAAAGGACAAAAGCACAACAAAATTCCTTCTTTGAGAATGTTTCTCAGTTCGGGAGGTAGATTTATAGAAAGGAAAGGTGTTAGCACCCTTTCTATCCGTGGTTATCCACGGGCTCTTAGGTACTTGCTCTTATGTTTTCAAAAATTTGTTTGCTTTTCAAGTGTGCGTGGGTTTTGAAAAAGTTTCGTTTGAAAAATTTCTAAGTAACTCTTGTATCTGTCCTCAAGAGTGTATGAAAAATTTGTTTGAAAACTTTTGAAAGTGTCAGTGTGAAAAGTATTTTTGTTTGTTTTTGAAAAGAGCAAGTACCCATGAGATCTACCTACTCTAAGGAATTAGGCTGTGTAAGAGTCCTTTAAACAGTGCTACCCCACTATTGAGAGATAGGAAGCACCGTCGTTGGAGGTATTCGGGTCAATTCGATTATAAGGGACAGTGTGGTCACCGAAGAAATAGTAGGACACCTTAGAAGTAACCCTAATGTCCTAGATCCTTTTTTATCTGAGGCAACCGTTTTGAGGCAACAAGATCTTTAGACAGGAGGGCGACCTCTAAAACACCCTATACTTGACGACCACGTTCGAGGCAACGAGTGAGACGTACCCTAGGAGTGGCATGTGCTTGTGTGTTGTTTCAGTTTATATTTATCTTTGATCATGCATTTTGTGAGCTACAAATTGTTTTTATTATTCATACATTCTTGCACGCATATTAACAGTTAAGAGTGTGGAAAATTAAAGTGCGGAAATATGAATCTACGCTATTACAAGGCGCGGGTCTATACATCGCCAAAAACAAAAATCCGTTTTGAAATAAAGTTCGGAAAGTAAAGAAAGCGGTAAATCCTAATTACTATTACATCCTTTGAGCAGATACATAAATAATCAAAAATAATGATAATGCGCGAAAGAAAATAAATTGGAACGTCCTAGGGTTTTTGACCCTTTTGAGAAAATAATTAAGCTTTGGTTCTTTTTTGCAATTAATTAAAATTAACCTTAATTTACTAATTAATTATTTAATAAAAAGAAAAATGTTTTTGTGTTTTTTTTAATGAAAATAATAAAAGGAATTAAAAGTTAGTAAACAAAACCCTAATTCTAAACTAATTTTATTTATTGTAAAAAAGAAATTAAAACTACCTAATTAAACTAAATCAATTGGTTAGTATTTTATTTACAAAAATAATTATTAGTGAATTTAATAAATAATAAAAATATTTACAATTTTGTGATCTCTGAATTTATTATGAAAATAATTAATTTATGAATTAATAATAATAATTATAGTAATTAAAAAGGAAATTGTAAAAGGAAAGAAAATAATAAATAAAAAAAATAACAAAACCAGTGGGGGTGTTGACCCAAGAATGGAGGTGTGAAGCCTGGAAATTCTAAGCCCAATAAGCCAAGCCTGTTGACTTTCTGGATTGCCTGCACGTGCTTTGACTGAAGAACATGGTATTCCTTCTCCCCTGGCCTTTGGATTGTTGATTGGGACACATGGCATGATGACGCCTGGAGGCATATGGTGGACATCATTGCAAAGCCTGCACCTGAAGATGTTATGAAAAATAATATTGAGATTTGGGTGGACCTGGGAATCGAACCCAGGTCCCAACGATTGCCAGACACGTCCCTTTCCACTGAGCCATTAGTTGCTTTTGTTATTATGATAGATAATGAAAATAATATATAAAAAAACTCAATTATGCTGGAAACCAAAAAAGCGCGCATTATATTTGAATAAACCAATAGTTGGCTTCCACGTCTTGTCTTCTTCACCTGGCCTGTAAAAAAATAAAGCAGATAGCGGGGGTTTTTAACCCCCACAAACTGCAAATGCAAAAAATAGCGATTAGCAATACGTGATATATAAAAAGGGCGCGATGGTTGGGTTGAATTCGTCTGGCCTTGACGAATTCAACCATAGGCGTTATGTGGTCCAATTTTTCTCATGCTGTAAAGCCCCAATTGAGAGCTTCGAAAACCCTAGATTTCTTCAATGGTGTCTTTTGATTCATGGCTCTATAACTCAATTCACCTATACCATCAGCTTCAGAAAGGTCATAGCAATGCAAAGCAACAATTATATCATGTTAAATATGCAAGAATTATGAGTTTCGATTCTAGAAGAATTATGCAAACCGTGTGAATGAAGTGAGTGATTCTTTGAGTGTTAGAGCTTGTTCTTGATTGCAAATCGTCCCTGAATGTCCCAGCAAGGTATTGGAATCAAGAAAGGGCTTTGAATTGGCCTGGAAGGTTGAATTCAGTTTTCAACTTTTTCTTGATTTTTTGGAATTTGGTTATGAGGTTTCATAGCAGCTTGCACGTGAATGATTTTAGGTTTAGCTTCAGCATATGTAGTAGAATGAAAACTAGGGTAAATCTTGGTTAAGAATCCATTGTATTCATGTTTTGCATCTTTGATTTCAATCAAATCTTTTTCAACCATTTTGATTGATAAAACTTTCCAATCATGGAGATTTTGATGTCCTTGATGTTTACACGAATTTCCAGCTTGCCCTAAGTGTATTTGCATCACAAAAAGATTTGAAAACCATATCTTTTGAATTTTCCTACAATTAAAATCAATTAAATAAATTAATATTAATAAAAATTCAATTAATTAATTAAAAATAAGAAAATAAATCAATTTAAGCTTAATGGGTCGTGCACAGGCCTTGGGAAATGTTTCAAGAAAGAATTTGAGGCCCATTAGCAAAAACAAGGTGTTTTAGGCAAAGTTGACTTTTGCAAATTCCCAAAAATTTCCCAACTTCTCCAATGCATATCTTGCTCAATTTTGAAGCTATGAACATGTTCTTGGACATTTTGGAAAGGTATTGAAGTCCTCTAACCAATTCCTTTGGTCCCATGTCATTTTGATTTACCAATCTCAAGTTATGGTCTTTGACTTAAAGTGCCTTTTTGTTGACTTTTGAAATTGACCTATAATGTAGAAATTGATAACTTTTTGTGAGAGCATTTCTTGGACTTGGAATGTGAAGATGAGTTATAGGAAATGTCATCCCCTTCAAAATTAGAATTGGATGGGATTTTTATGATGAACCATGAAAAAGTTATGCCTTGGTCAAGTTACAGTTGACTTTTCTGCTGTCCAAAAATAGAAACTTTTGGCATCTTGATGATTTTTGAGCCATTCTTGTGGAATCATGATCAAGACTTGATCAAATGATGATTGTGGCTTCAAAATAAGATGTTGACCAAATTTTTTGACTTTTGACTGCCAAATGACCATTTTACCCCTGCAGTTGATTATGAACCAAATAGGGCTTTTGACTGTGCAATTGGACCCTGTGAGTCTTGAGACTTGACATGTAGATGCTTGGCAATGTATATGGGCACATGGGACTTGATTGAGCCATTGAAAACCTCAATTTCCTTGAAGGAACCAAAACCCTAATTTTGACTGGCTTAGGAGGATGTTGGGATTGTGCAACCCTTGAGTAGATTTGAGCAAATTGAGATGATACTTGTCAAGATTTTGAAGAATATGGGAGGGAAAATTTTGGGGTACAACAACAATGTACACAAAAACAAAAATAAACATAAACTAAACATATTTACACAAAAGTCGGGTTTATTCAACTGAAATTAACAACAAAGAGTCGATAAGTGCAACAAAAACTATATACAAAAATAGCTACAATTTGCACTTATCAACTACCCAGAATTCTAACAATGTATCTACACACTCAATGAAACCATTAGAACTAAAATTGTTATGCATCAAATATATGCTTGTTATCATCAAAACTTAGAGATTAAACACATATCCAAATATTGTTCTTAAAATTAGTGGGGGACCAATATGCTGCAACTATCCTATACAATACAACATATTTCACACTTAATTTATCAAAAGATGATCCATTATTGGGACATTGTTTCACTTGACCAACAACGACTTCCTTTGCAATCTTGTCCGTGGAGATAACTCTTTTAGATTCACTAGACTTGTTTCTTCCCAAATAAGCATCAATGATGCAGGGTGAAAACTTCACAAACATACCTCTAACATATACCTTGTTATACTCTTGACTGCCTTCAACATAACAATCAGGTTTCAGGTTCACAATAAATTATTTGACATACTTTTCATATCAAAGTCTTATATATGAAACTGTCTTCATTAGTCCGGCATCCTTCAACAAATTTATGACATTATTCCAACCAAGGGCCTTATTAGTTAGTTCTCTTTCACAAGAAACCCTATTTTGATATACAAAGACGGGAATAATACATTGTGAAGTGGTGCAGCAACAATATTCACTAGAATCCTTTTCCCACTAACCTTCCTCCTGATGATGGAAACAATATCCTAAACATTTGCTTCAACATTTGTTTAGAGTCACTTGACTGAACAAGCTTTCTCTTTAGAGTCTTTTTCACAACTGATTTCTCTTCAACCTTTCTTCTCTTACTCACAGAAGACCTTTGAGGAGTTTTCTTCTTCACAATTTCAGAGCTCTTCAAAGAGGGTTTGAGAGGAAAATTTTCATCTTTCACTCCTTAAGTAATAGACTTAGTTATACTCTTCCTAACTTTAATCACATATTACTCATCTGATTCAGTCTCTTCATCTACACTCAACACTTCTTTAGCTTTTACTTAAGTGTCTATGTGTCGAGGGTAGGACACATTATCAATAAGATTCTGCATGATATGAGAAACGAGAATCTCATCATCATTAACATCTTCATTCCTTTCTTTTTTTGACCATTGTCCTCTTCAATTTGGGTATCCACATTCCTTACTTCTTTAGTGGACTTACCAACACTATGGGTGTCAATAGTTTGACTTCCTGTACCCTTTTTAATTTGAACATTAAACTCTTCCATTGAAAATCCTCATCAGTTGAATATTCATGCAATATATTCTCTAGATATGTATTAAAAACACGAGTATCTATTATTTGTTCAATAATTAGAGGATTAGCCTAAGGTACACCAGATGTAGCAAATGTTTCAACATTTGGTTCAACAAGTGAATCAACATGTGATTCACCATGTGGTTCCTTAAATGATTTTTCAGCATGATCAATAGTCTTCCTAATGGATTTCGACACATCTTCCTTATTAATAATCACATATTCAGTAGTATTATAAACATGCACAGAAGATGCCTTTTCAGTGATACTAACCTTTTTAGATGATAACTTCTTCTTAATGAAAATACTCTTTGTTCTTTTAGTTGAGATGACATAATTGGTTCATCATCATTGTCTCTGGAATCAAAAACCCTAATTTTATTTGACGTTTATTTATTCCCTATTTTAACTCCAGGCATCTATACCCCATATGAATTTATAACATGGTTGGGTTCAGCTGAGTTAGAATCAATCATCTTTTAGCTTATTTTGTACATGGGTTGAGATAGATGAAGGAGAATAGATGTGCTAGCACAATAGAGAGAGGGGGTTAGGTTAATCTTGCATGTGAGAAAGCAGTGATTGTGAGAGAAATTTGAATTTGAGGAAATTTCTTTTATTTTACATGCTGCAATCATCACATGAGAGATAAAATTTCCATTTAAACTTGTATGCCTCCCTTGAATTAATTTCCATAAGATTTCACACGTGCAAATACCAAATACACCCCTTCATAATTCAAAATGAACATTTTCTATGGTCTTGGTACAAATATTACTTAGAAGTTTTACTTGTAGATCAAGAAAGTAGTTGAAACTTCCTACAAGACTCATCTTAATTTTAGATTGAAAATGTTAAACATAATGTTCCAACTTCTTGTCTGACATACAAAACCTAAAGTCATAAAGAACTTTTCCTATATTATTCTTTAAACGTAGGATGTTATTTCTTCCAACAATTTCTTTCACGTGTGTGGATTCAATGTGGTTCATAGGAATTAACTTCAAAATTTTAGTGGGGGTAAGATGTTGAAGCATCTTGTGGGACATCTTGCCCATTTGACTCATTCCATAAAGTCTGTCTTCTTCAATTATAAATTCTGGAAATCCCTTGACAACCTTCTTAGATATGATTTCTCTATGCTATTGACCTTGTATGAGTTCTGAGAAATCAACATATAGAAATTTTCCTTGGACCTAGAACCTTTCATTATCACTTCTTTCTTTTTGTGGGTGACAAGACATTTATACCACTTGTATCTTAAATTCATACCTTGATCACATAGTTGACTTATGCTGATTAAGTTAGCATTGAATCCTTCTACCAACAACAAATTATCAAGACAAGGAAAGAATGGACTAACCGGTTTGCACATGCCCTTGAATATTCCTCTAAATCCCTCTCCAAATATGGCATAACTATTAGAGTATGTCTTCAATTCTTAAAAATAACTCTTTTCACCAGTCATGTGCCTTGAACATCCAATATTAAAATACCAATCTTCTCTTGAGGAAAGTCGAAGAGATTTAAGAGCTATAATACATGTGACATTTTCCTTGGGTTTCTACCACTCATTCTTTGTTTGCGTTTTCTTCCCTTTCTTTCCTTTGTGATTTAGGTGACTATAATACTAAGGATATCAATATAATTTATAGCAAAAGGGTCTTATATGGACATTTAAGGTTAGAACAACACAAGAATGGGGGGGGGGGGGGTTAAATTATGTTAAATTTTTCTACTTTTTCTATTTAAATCTCTTATCAGATTATGATCACAAGGACATAATATGAGTCAGAGTTTAATGGTGATAGCAGCAGAATAATATTGATGAGAAATAAATAAGAGAGCAAGAAAACACACAAGCAATTCTCTTGGTTCCTCCTAGAAATCAATAGTAGTCCAATCCTCTCGCACTTCCAAGATATTTCCACTATAAATAAATCTAATTACAAATTGCTCAAGCACACAAGCAAGATACTTCCAATGCACAAACACACAAGTAAGGGACTTAGATTCTCAAACACACAAGCAAGATACTTTTGATTTCTAAAGCACACGTTATACCCTAAATTTTACCCCTAAGATCCCTCATCATTTTGCATCTTTGCCATACATCAAGATCACAACCTTGGGTTGCTTCTCATCTTTGCTCTATCTTCTTTCTTTAAGTTTGCCTTTGAGGGATCATGAAGCACCCATTTGTGTATCTTGAACATACATGCTTTATATTTTACTAACATCTAATCAGAATATAAAAAGATATGTTGTGTTTCTCTCTCTTTTTGTTTTGCAAGGACAAGTGTGAACCAAGTAGATCAAACAATTTCCCTCAGCTAGGGTTTTCATCTTATCAAAGTCAAAGTATGGTCAACATTTATTCTCAAGGCTTGTACATTAAGGATTAACCTATAATTTTAGGTAATATTATCTTCAAACATCATTTAACTGTTAGACGATGGAAACATATCTAGAGGGGTGGGGGTGAATAGATACCCAATTTAAAATTCTATAAAATGTTGGTTTTGAAAGTTTGTTTATCAAAGAGTTTGAGCGAAAGTGTTTTTGTAAATAAGTAGTCTATACGAACCATTATTGGAAACTTTGATATGCAAATAAAAACAATTAGAATATGGACTAAAGTTGACAATTGGTATTAATATGCTTGAATCAATTTACAACTTATTTAATGTTTATAGCAAGTTACTAGTAATGCTATTTCCAATGGAAATCATTCAAAAGAGCTAACAAAATAATTTGTCAAACACTTGGTGGCAAAATTGAGTTTTCAGAATTTTTCCTTAAGTTGTGTTGATAAAAAAAGAACTTATAATCAAAAGTGATTATAAGAAATATCAACACTTGAATCAAATCAAAAACAGTCCGGAAAATTTCTTACAAATCAATTGATAACGCAATGTTATTAGAAAAATTTATTGATGAAAATTAAAGTAAGTAAAAGCGATAAGAAAAGAGACACAAGAATTTGTCTTCACAGTTCCCCACTTCCGTCCTCGCGTGTGGGTACGCCTCTGCCTAATTCCATTGGAATTAGGATAATTTTTACTATGAAAAAAGTTGATACGAGAGAAGTGTTCAAGAGAAACTCCACAAACCATAATGCTTGTTTTTTATTAAATCCCCTATCTTCCTTTGATCTTGAGAAAGACCGAGACACAATAGATCCCAATTGAGTTGTCGATATTTCTACTCCTTTACATTCTTTATTTCCAAAGCTTTCACGCGTGAATGATCAATTATACATATTGCAACACAAGACTTCAATTATGACCCTTCGTTCTATCACTACTTCCTTTGCATTCTTTATCTCCAAAGGGTACTTTACGTTATTTATCTCCAAAGGGACTCACTTGGCTGCAATCACCTTTTAAATGTCTTGCACGAAACTCCCAAAATCAATGAATGATCTTGGAGGACAAACACGCGGTTTTTCCGGATGAAGACCCCTACAAATCTCAACCCAATATTTTCGGCTACACAAGAACCTAATATGACATTATCAAACCTCGTCTAGATGGAACCCTAACAAAGAATCACTATAATGGTTTGTTGATGTGTATGCATAGGTTGGAGGTTGAAGATGAAGAGCAAATGCAGGCTAATTTTATGGTATCATCAAGTTGTAATGATGCATGAATGATGTATTTATAGTTTTGGAAATTTAGGGAAAAAATGACTTTTTCATAATTAAAAAGATTTGAAAAATTGACCAAAACAATTGGTATGTGTCGACCTATAAATTATATGTTTTGATACATATGTTAAGTTTAAATTGTATGTGTCGACCTGGAGGAAGGTATGTATCGACCGAAACAATTCAGAGGCTACATGCTTTAAAAAAACAGTAAATGTGTCGACCTGAAATACGTATGTATTGACACATAAAATAAGGATTCCTGCATTTTCAGAAATGCTTTAGTATGTGTTAACTTGTGCAATGCATGTGTCGACCCAAGCCTTCCAGAGGCTACAGACTTCAAAATTGAGTTGCATGTGTCAACCTGAAAATCGTATGTGTCGACACATGCAATGAAATTTTATGTAGAAACTTATGTTTCATGACTTGGATGAATTTCAAAATGCTTTTTAATGGTTCCTAAGACCCCTAATGCAAGGGAGTGCCACAAGACATAGAGATACTGTCCAATGTACAAAAATGCTAGCTTTTCCCAGTTTTGACATCATGAAAAACATCTAATGACGACGTTGTATTCATATATGGTATAAGAGGATATCTTAAAGATTGATAGCTTATTCCTCAAGAAAGTTCAAGGTTCATGTATTTATTTCCATGCCTTCTTCATCAAGTAACCTCAAGCTTTGACAAGTGTGGCGATGTTTTATCAAAGATCAATCAAGGCTTCATTATTCTAAGTTCATATGAGCTTCATCAGGCCTTGGATTACAAGAAAATATCAAAGGCATCAAAGTTATGCAAAGTGGTTTGACCTAATTTGGCAAGTTTTCAAGCAAAGTTTACAAGATCACAACTCCTTCATTATTAAACATTTTTGGATGGTTATTTTTGCATATGACTCTCCTTGACACCCTCTTCAACTTATCGTTACAAGTCAAGAGCTAATTATGTGAATAAAGTCATCAAATGTTTGGAGACATTATAGGCCATTTGAGGACTTAATGAAATTTTGACCTAATTTCAAGTGGTTTTTCCCCAACTTTCAAGAATCATAACTTTCTAAATTCTTATCATATGGAGATCATTCTTTTTTCACAATAATATTCATGATGCGTACTACAAGTTCTTTTCAGTGGTCAAGTTCTAAAAATGCTTAGAAGGCCATGTAATTCATCAATAGATTACATGTCATGTTAAGGCTTTTAACTTAGAAAATTTTCAAAGTATAGAAGTCGGGATTTTTCACCAACTTCAACAAGCCATAAATTTTGATCCAAGTTTCCAAATGCAAACTTTTTTAGCACATTGTGAAGTAAAGTTTGTGATGATGTTTACACTTTGCAAAAAGGTTGAATATAAAAGGTTCAATATGCATAGTGCCCCATAGGGTTGAAGATGGGTCCATGATACTGAAATTTGCACTTTGGTCAGAATTTTGTGTCAAGTTAACTCCAATTACAAGTCATATTAGCATGAATTATAGATTTTAATCATGCTTAGGGACTTAACAAAATAGAAAACGGCCTATAATGGCCAGGTTTAGCTGCATTTTGAGTGACCTCGTTTGCAAGTTTGATCACACTATTGGTGTTGATGATTTCACACGAATTTGGGTAAAAACTTCACATGTGTGAGCTCATTCACTCCTACTATAAATAGAGAAGATCATTGCACTCATTTCCAAGCTTTTGAGAGACAAAGAATCCTTGCAAAAACTACAATTTTCTTCAAAATTTTCTAAGGTCATGTTTCTGATTCAAGCCATCTCAATCCAAATTCTCAATTGCTAAAGCTTCCTTGATCTTCTCTGAAGCCTCTCCAAAAAGAATCAACACTTGAAGTGCATTGAGTCTGTTGTACCCCAAATTTTGACCTAAGATACCATCTCCCATCGGCATCATTACATTGCAAGGGTTTTGGCATATTTTATCAATTTTTAAAGCAGATTTTAAATTCATAACTTTTCCAAGTCGAGAGCTGTTTATTTTTGAACACTAAATTTAGTAATTGATCAATGCTAAAACAATGTTTATTTATTATTTATTATCTGAAATTTAAGTAATTGGAATTTATTTTCAATTATTATATAATTTAAAGATTTATAAATAATATCATAAATATTTGAAGGGAAGTTCATTAATTGATCAACAATGTTATTTAATTATTTATTATCCTAAGTTTAATAGTTGAAATTTACTTTTTTCAGTTATTATAATTTAGAGAATTATAAATAATGGAATAGATTGAAGAGAAGTTAATTGATCAATGATGTTTATTTAATTATTTATCGTTCTAAGTTAAATAATTGAAATTCTATTTTTTCAATTATTATAATTTAGAGAATTATGAATAATGAATTAAATAATTGAAGAAAAGTTTATTGATCAAATGGTGTTTATTTAATTGTTTATCATTCTGAATTTAAGTAATTGAAATTTATTTTCAGTTATTATATAATTTAAAGAATTATAAACGATAAAATAAATAACTAGAGAGAAGAAAAGAATTAATTGATAAAATATTGGAGTTTTATTCATTTTATTCTAATTGTACAATTGTTGTGTAAATACTGTATTTTATTTACAACGTATTTACAATAATAATTTTTACAAAGTTTAAAATGAAATAAAAACTATTCTAATTTTTCATAAATTCTAAATCTTCTATCCAATGCTTCTCTGTTTGTTCATTTAATTTTACCTGCAAAACAATTAAAAGAGAAAAAAGTCAGAGATAAAGAAATAATTAAAAGTAGAAAATTATTTTTAGTGTTCATCATTAAAAGCAAACGGCTGGAATCAGTTTTACCCTTTTTGCAAATCACGAGATTTCTCCCGGTTCACAAAAGGGGTGAATTTTTATTTTTTAAAATAGAATGCACAAGTTAAATATGCACAAATTCTTTGTCAAAACTGCATTTTTAAAATAAACTGCATATTTCAAATATGCATAATTTCTTTTTGTCAAAAAACTGCATATTTCAAAAAAATATACACAGCATACAAAAAAATCAACAGCATATGCAAGTTTCCCACAAAAGCCAACGTACACATGCAAATATAGGAAGAGGCCAAAATCAAAGGCTCCCATGCAGTAGACAAAGAGGATATGCAATTTTAAAACCAATTTGCAAGCAAAGTAATATTCCATTTTTCATCATTTTCCAGCATTTTTACTTTTTCAGAACATTTAAAGTACACAACATTTTAGTGTTTCATTGTACTAAGAGAGAGAAGAGAGATAGAAGTATGGTTTTACAGGTTTGGCTTAGGCAGAAAGGGTTACAAAACAAACTACAGCAGCATCTCATAAGAAAAAAGAAAACATGAAATAAGAATACCAACAAACTGATGGAGCAGTAATGTGCAGAGGTCAAAGGCAGAATATATTAAAATATACCATAAACCTATAACGTAAACCAAGCTAGCAATTGTTATATACAACATTACAAACCCCTTCAAATTTTCAAGAGTTCATAACCTGCAGAAAAGGCCTTGCACACTAAAAACTGTCAAATATACAAACCATTTCTCTCAAAGCCTCAAAAAACCTGCTATCAACATAAACACAACCTGCATAAACCATTTCAAAACCTGCTATCTGCATAAACCATCAAACCAATATGACCAAAAGCCTTCCACCAACATAAACAACACCAGAACCATTTCAAAACCTGCTATCTGCATAAACCATCAGATAATATGGCCTAAAACCATTAACCTGCATATACCAGTTAAAACAACCATTAACCTGCATATACCAGTTAGAACCTACTGCATAAAACCATTCCAAACCTGCCATCTCCAACGAAAAAAACCAGTAACCATGGCCTAGAAAACTGATAAGCCAGCATGAACACCATCCACCATAACCACTAAGCATAAACCATGAAACCAATGCACCAACAACCAATGTTCAAGGCAACCAAGCCTCAGAATACATCATCATAGGCAAAATAAAAAGGCAACTGAAGGCAACAGAAGTCAGAAAGAAGAAGAGGGCAAGCTAATCAAAATAAACATTTCAACAATAGCATCAAGGCAGTTGTTCAAAGCATACAACGAAGGCAACCCATCATCAAGCATACGGAAGCAAGCAAGAAGAGAAAAGACAAACCAGGATCTCCAAGCGCGCCGTTCCTGCCTTCCCCTCGCCTTGACCTCCTAGCTCGCCTCAATCCCTCCTCCGTCTCCAAAGGTAGCTCTTCTCTTTTCTTTTTTTTCTTTTTTTTCAAAAATGCCTCAAATCAACACAATAATAGAGAATCAGAATCAAATAGGTGAAAATCATGAACATGCGATTATAATGAACCTAACGAATAGAACACGAAATTTACCGTGAATCCATCGTCCCTGGCATTTTCGTTGGAGGGAAGAGAAGGTTGAGAAGCTGGTGGCCTTGGGCTTGGAAAACGCAGAAGCAAGCAGGAGGAAGACGAAGAGAGATCGAGGAAGACGAAGAAAGGATGAGCGCCGCTCTGTACATCGTATTAACCCTAAGCGTTTTGCTAACCCCACAAACTGAATAAACATGTTTAACCCTAAAAACAAATTATGGATATTGGACTAAACTGAAGTAGTGAAAAACACAAGAAGGGGGGGTTGAATTGTAAAACTGAAAATCAATGCAATGAACAAGATATTTTTATCCTGGTTCGTTTGATCTCAAACTACTCCAGTCCACCCGTCAAGGTGATTTCGCCTCTCTCCAACGAGGTCTTAATCCACTATATTCAACTGAATATTACAGACTGCTTTAACAACTGCTAAAGCCTTCTTGATGCAAACCACAACCCAGTTTGTCAAGGAAACACTTTCTTACAAAGAAGATAAATCTAAGTGTGTGAATGTTTTCTACAAAACTCTATCACAACTGTGATGTATACACAACTTAAAGCTTAGAAACTAGATTGCTAAACAATGATTGAATAAGAGAATGTGTAATGTTCAGCAAACTGAGAGAAGGAAGATTATGATCAGCTTTTAGGCGTGTAAAGATTGGAGAGCATTAGCCAATTCAATCTTCAAGGTCTTGTTTATATAGCACTGAGATGTTGAACGTTGGAGCAATATTCTTGATTCAATGCTAATAACAAACTTTCCTTATCGAGCAGATCTTGTTTGGAATGAGGCCGTTGGTATTAATTTGCTTTCAATACACAGTACCGTTGCTTACTTAATGCAAGTTCTGGCTTGGCTCATTCTGATTCTACTTAGCTGCTGATGAACTGTTGTGTTTCTTTATCAGAGTGTTGAGCGCAGTTCTGTTCATCAGACTTCAGCATATACGTGAATTAATCTTCTGATTCTGATATTCTGATATGGCAACTTATGATGCTGATGTCAGAAACCAAAATTCTGATGCTGATTAGGTGTGATCTTGCTTATACCAATCAGATTATCTGCAAATCAGAACGTAATAATTTAGGCAACATATAGTTCATACATGAATCATATAAGTAATATATCTTTTCACTTTGTTATCATCAAAACTTAAAACATAGGGTAGTAGATTCAAACTTTGTTCTAACAATCTCCCCCTTTTTGATGATGACAAAAACTAGATATTTTTAAATGAAAATAATGTAAAAAAAAAGGTGTCAGAGAGATGCATCAGAGTAAGAGGTTATCAAAGATAAGGGATAAAAGGATATCAGAGTTGAGAGATACTCCCCCTGAGTTTATTACTTCCCTTTTTGATTACGAGTGTTCTTCAGGATCAGATCTTTTTGCCTTTCTTTGAACATCAGAGTGTCAGAGTCTTTGACTATCAGAAGCTTTGGATCAGCATATCAGAGCAGAGCTTCAGATTAGCGTATCAGAGCTTTTCTTGTCAGAGCTTTGCTTTGGATCAGAGTATCAGAGCGGATCAGAGCTCTTAGTCTTCAGAGTGTCCAGGAGCTTCCTTGTGCATGTAGACTTTAAGCAAAACAGAAAACATTTTCAAGTATAATAGAGTTAGAATGTTCGAGAATTTCTGTCTTAGTAAACCGTTATTGTTTAAAATATCATTCTTGTTCTCCCCCTTTTTGTCAGCAATCAAAAAGTGTAGGTGATGTGCTAAAACAAATTAAGATCAGAAAAAACTTGTCATATTAAAAGGGTTCAGAATCAAACAAAACATATTCAAACAGTACATCAGAAGATTAAAGAAAACATGAAAATGACATGAATAAAAAACTAAGGTTGGGGAGGAAAGCGTGTGAACAGGTTCTCCAGCATGGCTTTTATCTGATCAGCAGTCTCATTCTGCTTGTGCACCATGCTGACAACAGTGTCAATCTTGCTATCCTGCACATCCATTCTTTCTTTCATCTTCTGGTCTTTTTCATCCATCCTCTGCTGCAGACGCATGTCATTCAGCTTCAGTTCTTCCAGAGTCTGCCTGTCCAAGGCAGCTTGAGAAACATCAGAAGTAGGAAGCTTCTGAGAGCTTTCTGCAACATCTTCTGCTCGACTTGCTTCAGCTTGAATGGTCTTGTCTTCTTCTGGTTGCACCTTTGAAGCTAGTTGTTTCTCAGACCAAGGTTCACTATCCAGAGGGAGCACAACTTCCTGAGGCAGCTGACTTTCAACTTCCTTCAGCAGCTTGATGTAGTTCTGTTGTGCCTGCTCATAGTTGATATCCTGCAACTTGAGGGCTTCAGCACGTACCCAAAGTCTGAATTATGACCAGAGCTGGTCAGAAGCAGCTGGGTCAATTATTCCAGGACAGACTTGCTTCAGAGAAGCAATCCATTGCTGCAAACCTGTTTCAAAATTCATAATACCAGAGCCAACATCTGGTTGTTTTGGTTTTGGGATGGCTATTTTGTGTTTCAGATCTGCAAGACGATCAAGGCTGGTTAAGTCTATGAATGTCCTGCTGGGGTTTTCGGTAGTTTGCTTGGCAGCTGTTTGTTTTGGAGATGGAGTGGGAGAATCAGAAATTATGATTGGACTGTGTTGTACCCCAAAATTTGCCCTCCCATATTTCTCAAAATATTTCAAGAAAAATTCACAAGTCCAACCCGGCGCGTCATATTCAGGTATTCTTTCGCCAAGATATCTCTGATAACGTATTCTCAAATTCAGGTTCGGCTCAAGAGTCAATTCTTTAAAGAAGGTATCCGAATGTGTGAGTTTTCTCGAAGAAATATGGTGAAAAAGTGTGCTGAAAGTGCAGTTTTTACGCGCTAAAAAATTCATAACTTGAAGATCGTGGCTCGTATTGAACCCGTTCCGGTGGCCAAAATTCCGTCTTGACATTATCTACGTTTTCATCTCTCACGGCTGGAAGCCAATTTCGATCAGAAGGTCTTCAAAAATGTGGATTTATCAAGTATTTTTGCACAGAAAATTTGTGACAGAAGTTTATTTGCGTCATGTTCAGAAAATCATAACTTGGTCGATTTTCATCGTATCGAGCTGGTGCCGGCGCAAAAATTTCACAAATTGAGGTGACTACATTTTCACAGAAGGTATTGAGTTCAAACGGTATTCAAAAGGCCTTCGTTTTTTGCTCAGAGTGCGTAACACGCTGAAAATCCTGAATGCTGAATATTATTTCATCTAGGCCGAAACTTCGAAAATTCACAACTCGGTCAATTTTTATCGGATTGGGCTCATATTTTTACACAAGGTCACTGACTCATAGATCTACAACTTTGCTTCAAAAGTCGAGACCGGATTATGCACCGATCAATACCAGTTTTTTATTGAAGAACGTGTCAGAGTCGACACTGGAGCCCAAAATAAGTTTGTCTGAGCTTAAACTTCAAAAATTCATAACTAATTCACCATTTATCCGATTGAGCCGATTTTCAGACAGGAGTTAGTTCTCGATGTCGGCTACATTTTGTTTTCACATTTCAACTTCAAAAATTGCACTTAAGTCCCTGCGATTTAGCCTGGAAAGTGACGAACTCAAGTGAACATTGGAGGCCCAATTGCACATTCAAAGCCCATTTTCTTTACCCTAATTTCCATTATATAATCACCTTCTTTTCACAAAAACCAGAGAAGAGGAGGAAAAAAAGAGAGAAAAAACCTTGCCACAATACTGTTCGAATATCAAATTCTTTCAAGAACCCTAAAACCTTGAAATCCTTATTACAAATCCCTCTCTCACTACAAACAAGTCATCACAGTTACAAACCAACACCTCACTACTTCTTCAGTAAGGGTAAGGCTGGCTTGATCTCCATGATCCAAAGGGCATAAAAGCATTCATGTCACTAACTTTCCAGTAAGGGTAAGATTGATTTGATCTCCATGATCAAAAGGGTATAATCATTCATACATGCCATATTGTGCCTAAACATTAAATTTCTTCATATATTGGCTTTATTTACATTTTATGATTTTATTTAATGTGTTCATAAGATTCAACACTGCAGATTTAGACAGGATCCCATGCAGGTTCATTAAGGAACGTTGAGGCCAAAACACAAATGGCCAAAAGCCAAAAGCCAAATGGCCAAAGTAGAACAACTTATGCATGACACCAATACATGGCGAGACAGACATCCTGAGAAGATTAAGGAACGTTGAGGCCAGAACACAAAAGTCAACAGCCAGAACACAAATGGCCATGAAACCCAATCCAATGGCCAAAGAATGCAGACCACGATACTCAGGAGTCAATGAACACGCACGTGATGCCAGAAAGTCAAACAAGGCTTTTTGTCTAATGGGCCAGAATACTTCAAAAAAACCTCCCCTTGGGCCTGAAACCCCCCTTGGTTTGCATCCTTTTTAATTTTATTTTCTTTTCTTTTCTAATTCTTTTTTAATTGTTTTAATTGTTTTTTTCGCCATAAAATAATTTTCTATAATAAAAAACAGAAAAATCAAAGATACAAATATATTTAATTATTATTAATTTCATCACTAACCTATTTTTTGTAAATAAACTCTAACAATTAACTTAGTTTAATTTAGGTTTTTAAACTTTAATCTTTTTCTTAATAAGTAAAAAGTATCTAGAATTAGGTTTTTTTGAAATTTTCATCTTTTTCTTAAATAAATTATTAATCATCATTATTTATCATTATTATTAATTATCATTAATTTTGTAAATAAACATGTAAATAAAATTGAATTAATTAATTAGGTTAACTTTAGGTTTAATTTTCACATTTTTCTTAATAAATAAAAATAGTTAGAATTAGGGTTAATTAACTTTTTTAATTTCATTTAATTCTCTCATTAAAATCAATAAATACGAAAAACTCAAAAATAATTCCTTTTCTCATTTAACTTAATTTAATTTGTTAATTATAATTTAATTTCCTAAAAAGGGTCCAACGCCCTCGCATTCCCGATTTTACTTATTCTCGCATTTTTATTTTATTTCCTTTTTCATGTAATTCTCCCAAAGCCATGTAATAGCTTAATTAGATATTTGTCTTTCGCATTTTTATTTCAAATCGGGTCCTAGTTTAATTTGGCGATATGGACCCGCGCCTTTGTAATAGCGTAGGACTTTTATTCCCGCAACTTTTAACTGTTAACTATTGCATGAAAGAATGAATGTCAAAATAAAAGCAATGCGTAGATCACTAATTACATGAACAAGACAAAAATATCTGAAAACGACACACAAATCACACACCACCCCTAGGGTACGCCTCATTGTTGCCTTGCCCCTCGAAAGGTGATCGTCGAGTAGAGGATGTTTTAGTAAGTCCTCATGATCCAGGAACCTGGCATGAGGGTAGCTTCTAAGGTGTCTTCCCATTGCTCCGGTGATCACCATGTCCCGAACCTTCGAATTGACCCGAACACCTCCAATGGTGGTGCTACCTACCTCTCAATGGTGGGATGTCACTACTTTAAGGACATCTACACAGACGAATTCCTTAGGGTAGGTAGACGACTCTAGATACTTGCTCTAATTTCAAAACAAATCAAAAATACTTTTCACACCGACACCTTTTCAAAAAGCTTTCGAAAGTAATTTTTCAAACACTCTTGAGGACCGATACAAGAGTCGAACTGAAATTTTCAAAGAAACTTTTAAAACCCACAGTTGAAAAGCAAACAAACAATTTTGAAAACACAATGAGCAAGTATCTAAGAGCCCATGGATAACCATGGATAGAAAGGGTGCTAACACCTTCCCTTTCTATAAATCTACCTCCCGAACCGAGAAACTATCTCATAAGGAATTTTGCTGTGCTTTTGTCCTGTCCATGTTGGAGAAAATAAAAGATGGTGGCAACTCTTGCTTCCGCGACATTTCGCGAACCAGCGTTAAACAGTCAGTTCCAGATCCACCGATCACAGACTGTTTGGTGTTTTGGGAGTATTTGGTGGTGTAGATTCTGGTGAGGATGGCAACTGTGCCATGGTGACTGTTGTTCCACATGGCAGCTGGATTGCCAGAGGTTGTGGTTCAGATGATTGAGGTGAATGAGGTTCAGAAGGTGGAGGAGTTTGAGTTTCAGAGTGATGAAACTCAGGTTGAGGTGATGGTGGATGAATTTCTGGTTGAGGAGAGGGAGACGGAATTGCTGGTTGAGGAGAAGTTGTTGGAATTTCTGGTTGTTCAGGGATAAGGGGTTCTGCTGGAATTGATGAGAGAGGTTGTTGTTTTTCTGGTTCTTTAGCAGAATGTTGTTGTTCTGGTTGTGGAGGAGGGACAATTTGTGGTTCAGAGTTTGGATTGGCGGAGTAATCAGAAGTGTGTTGATCAATGTCAAACAACACTTTGTCAATTGCTGATGTTGTTGAGATTGGTTTGGGATGTTTGGTTCTGGGTCTTCTGAGTTTTAATGCCTCAGAAGGGTCATCTTCTGGTTCAGTTTCATCTATTGTTGGGATGGGGATTGAGATTCTATGAGAGGTTGGAGGAGGAATAGATGCTGGAATAGTAGAAGAATTTAAAACAGAAGAAGCAGATAAATTACCTCTTTTCTTGGGTGTCTGCTGGGATGATCCTTCTGAAGGTGCCTTCCTCTTCTTAGTCTTCTTCAGAGTCACTTCTTGTTGAGGTTGATGCAGATCTTTGATAATCAGATTTGGATCTGTACCATCTGCTTTGCACGCGTCTAAGTATTTGAGAACCACCTCTGGTTTAGATTCTATCTCAGAAAATAAAGGAAAGTCACTCAGTGGAACTCTTCTGCTGGTGATATCAGCAATAGGAGTAGCTCTGGGTTCCTTTTTGATCCTAACCCGGATCTGGGGGATACCTTCTTTAAAAGTAGCAACAAGGATGTGAGGGAACTGTGCGGGGTATACAGACATGGTTGAAGCAGTCTGCTATGTTGATGTGGCACTTTGGTGAGTACCGGTAACCCTTGAGTCCAGTCAAGGAGAGTACGGGGCCGCCGAGTGGTGTCATGAAGCATCAACTGACCTTAGGAACCTTAATTGAACCATCTTGGCCTCTTTAGGGTAGTGAGATAACTGACTTTGGTGCAGTCCGAGGTTGGTTGATACTCGATACTACACTCAATTGAGGGTTGTTTTCTTGGAATATTTCGGTCGCCAGTTCAGTGGCTAAATCGAAATGATGAACAATGAAAGCAATCCAATGATATTGGGACCCTTAGAACCCGATTACTTCTGATAGGACAGGTTTTGAGCCCACCAACTTCAAGAGGGTAGTACCCCAAACCTCATGCTGGCCTAAACTCTAAGGTCTCTCTTGTGTGACTTGTGTGCCTTCCAACTTGACTATTTGCATGCTTGTTATCTGACACTTTCTTGCAGGTTTTGCTTACAGTCCTTAATTAGGACTCATAACAGGGTTTACCTACATTACCCCCATGCATAGCACAACATCATACCATTGCATGCATCCTGCATAAAGACTAATCTGTTTCAAGGATCTCAAGGGCTTGTGATGCAGGTCATGATGAACCAACTGTCTAGCAAGGGGCAAAAGGGGATTTATTTTCCTCTAGCCAAGGTTGTCAGGGGCTATGACCCACTCGATATGGTGAGTTGTGACCCTTGAAGAAGGACTCTCAACAACATGAAGTTCCTTCAATCAAGCTACCGGATCCCAACTCTAACAATCTTCTTGTTTACCCCGCGAGATCCTTGAAAACATTGCATGCATACATACACATCATTGCTTAACAGGTATCCTTGTTACAGGTCACTTACCCTTTTTCGCTGTTTATTTCAGCAATGGCTTCCCAACAAGATAACCAGAGTCTTCATGCTCAAGAGACTCAGTTCAGGGAAATCTTCCTAAGCCTATCCAGGGGGCAAGAAGAGTTGAGGACACTCCTCATGGGGAATTTGGCCAAGAAAAGTCCCGAGGTGACAAGGACGAACGGCTGAAACGCCTACAAGCTGAGGTAGATACAATGAAAACCCAAATGTTGGGGCAAAGGGCTCTCATCCAAGGTTTAGCTCGGGAGCAAGAAGAGTTGAGGACCATGATCAGTCAACTCCACCAAGACAGATCCAACAAGAAGCAACCAGTCCAAGTCAGGGACCAGGTCATTGATCAACTCCCAAGAGGACGAGAGTTTGGTATGGGGAAGAATAGAACTCTCCAAATTGCTACCACTTCACAAGCCCAGTATCAACCTCACCCAGAGCGACAGGTTGATCAGAGTAAGCCAAGCAGGTCTAGGAGGCAGTTCACCCAGCTCAACATGCCGTTGTTTCAAGCTCTACAACACCTGCTGAGGTTGAACCTGATTACACTAAGGGCTCCTCCCCGGAATCCCAACATCTCTGCTCCTAACTATCATCCCGATAGAAGATGTACATACCACTCTGATAGTCCTGGACATGACACTGCCGACTGCTGGGCTCTGAAGAACAAGGTCCAGGACCTGATTAATGAAGGAGCAGTGGATTTCACCCAAGTGGGTCAGGCTGAATGCTTCTACCACCCCTACAGGATTCACCATTTGAAGTAACAAGTCCTGAGATGAGAAGACTTTTTGTCTATTAGAGTTTTAAAGTTGTAACTTTCTTTTGACTGTTCAAACATTTATTCATGTTAAACGTTGTTATTTCATTAATGCATCGCATATGTCTATTTTGAAGCAATATATTCGCATCCGCTATATTCAAACTGCTTTCAGTTTTTGTGATGCTCAAACTCTCAGTTAAAAAACTCTAAGCCTCTTGAGGGAGGATGACGAAAACGATACCACGACATTTACAGTATGCTTTTGAACAGACCCTGCTGATGAGGTACAGGCATTGTTTCAATCCTAAACACTGGAGTTATAAGGAAGATAATCCCTCGTCAACCCCTTTGAGCCAAAGAAGTCGGAGTTTTTCTTTTCAAAAAATTAAAACCCTTAATCATAACCTGGGGCAGGGTAGTTCTCTCAGTTGATCCAAGTGCATAACAAATGGCACCAAAGCGGTCCTTATAAAATAAGCAAAAGACAGTGATGGTTTCGAATAATCACAAAGATAGGCAGTCATTACCAAAAAAAACTAAAGCCCATTAAGTCAAAACCTATGAAAGAGACTTACGAAACTGGGACATCCCGCTGACTGTAAATTCAAAATGAAACAGTTCAGGCAAAAAAAAACAGGGATAACAAAATCAAAAAGAAAGAGGTCCCACAAACCCTCAACAAAAAAGGAATGACTGCCTATTCAAAATAAACTGTCAATATCTGAACCATCATTGGAATATCAGGACAAAGACTCAAACAAGGTCTAACGCACGATCAACTGAGTTTAGGTTTGAAGAACATCACGAAGAGCGGGTGGGTACAAATAAAATTTGAGCCTTTATCCTTTGTTTCTTAAACCGTGAACCAAGCCATGTTACAACCCTAAAAAGTCCTAGCTGAAGCATGGGTTAGTTCGAAAGCATACTGTTACGAAAGGTATCCTGACTCCTTAAGGCTTGCGGTAAAATAACGAGTTGACATCACATTTTACAAAATTTTCTTGTTTTACTAAAATATGCATTTTCAAAAACTTCGAAACAGACGTAAGCTTTGCATTTCTAATATAACATTGCTTGCATATGACTAGTTGTTTGAACAACAGAGAAATTCGCACGACGAAAGTCTAATGAACAAGAGTACTTCCAACCAAGGGGCATGACATGATCATTGTCCGTCATTTGGGGCAGTTAAGTCAAGATTCAGAGAATCTCTCAAATGCCAAATAGCCTGGGGCAAATCTCCGTCTAAGTCACTTGGGGCATTGGACGATCAAACGAAGATCTTCTGGTGGCATGACAACACAACAACATGGGCACCTCCCTACACTCTGAGAGCGTGGACATAGTCGAAAAAATACTGCGCACAATCAAAGACCCGCTAGGTTGATACACCTAGGCAAAAATAAGGGATGAAATGAAAAAAATTTGTACACCCGGCAAGTCGAAAACCTGAAAAGGCGGCTTGGGCAAAAATGGGTATCCCGGTGGACTGAAAACCCGAAAGGGCGGTCCAGGAAAAAATTAGGGATCAAAGCGTACGACTATGTCCTGGTATCTCGTCACTTGCCTACCAGAAGAAGATTTGTCAAACGGCAGTCATCAAACACCTTCACAGGTACCTTCTTCTCCAACAGAAACTGGGGCAATAATGAGTTGTCTAAATGATCCGGTTGCCCTGTCCACCGAAGTGCCAAGGTAAGTTCAGCTGAAGAATGCGACCAAGATACCTTCACTCCCTGCAGAGCGAACGTGTCTCCCCGGTTTTATTCAAAGGTTATTTCTCCACCGGAGCTTATAACTGGATTATCCTCAGCTAAAAGCCACGGAAAGATCGTCCTCGGCAAAGTTCTTCTTATTCCCCAGCGGAGTTCATCAAAACTTCCAACAGAGCACAACAACGGTATCCCCAGCGGAGTTATCCTCATCAACCTCAGCAAAGTGCCTCTCTCCCCCCACAGAGTTATCTCCCCGCAGAGTAATCTATTCGCCAAGTTTATTCCCCAACGGAGTCATCTTCTCCTACCGGTATTCTTGCAATCATCATCCCCAACGGAAACGAAGAATCTCACTCTTCAACATCAGCCCAGGATTTGACTTCCCGGCATCCGTCAAGGATCTATTTTCCCAGACGAAGATACATTCATAAACATCACATTGTTATACATCATGATACATGCATATACGCATCATATCATACAATCTCATGTGTTGAGAACCTCATTGCTTGATTCATATCATGCATTGCATATGACTGACCTTTACCTTTCAGGAAGGATACAGTTAAATGATCAGCTATGTAGACGAATACAGTCAAAAGAGACCAACCCAGTCAAAGAATACAAATCCAGTTAAATCAATGCCTAAAGATTTCTCTGATACAACCCATCGTTATAGACACTCGTCGTTATAGACACTCGTCGTCATAGACACTCGTTGTTATAGACACTCGTCGTTATAGACACTCGTCGTCAAAGACACTCGTCGTTATAGACACTCGTGTTTATAGACACTCGTCGTCATAGACACTCGTTGTTATAGACACTCGTCGTCATAGACACTCGTCGTCATAGACACTCGTCGTCATAGACACTCGTCGTTATAGACACTCGTCGTTATAGACACTCGTCGTTATAGACACTCGTTGTTATAGACACTCGTTGTTATAGACACTCGTCGTTATAGACACTCGTCGTTATAGACACTCGTCGTTATAGACACTCGTCGTTATAGACACTCGTCGTCATAGACACTCGTCGTTATAGACACTCGTCGTTATAGACACTCGTCGTCATAGACACTCGTCGTTATAGACACTCGTCGTCATAGACACTCGTCGTCATAGACACTCGTCGTTATAGACACTCGTCGTTATAGACACTCGTCGTTATAGACACTCGTCGTCATAGACACTCGTCGTCATAGACACTCGTCGTTATAGACACTCGTCGTGATAGACACTCGTCGTTATAGACACTCGTCGTCATAGACACTCGTCGTCATAGACACTCGTCGTTATAGACACTCGTCGTCATAGACACTCGTCGTCATAGACACTCGTCGTCATAGACACCCGTCGTTATAGACACTCGTCGTCATAGACACTCGTCGTTATAGACACCCGTCGTCATAGACACCCGTCGTCATAGACACTCGTCATCATAGACACTCGTCGTCATAGACACTCGTCGTTATAGACACTCGTCGTTATAGACACTCATCGTTATAGACACTCGTCGTCATAGACACTCGTCGTTATAGACACTCGTCGTTATAGACACTCGTCGTCATAGACACTCGTCGTTATAGACACTCGTCGTTATAGACACTCGTCGTTATAGACACTCGTCGTTATAGACACTCGTCGTTATAGACACTCGTCTTTATAGACACTCGTCGTTATAGACACCCGTCGATAAAGACCACCCGTCCATGGAAATAACCTGTCAGTAGAGACAACTCACCAACCTTTCTGAATTCCAGACTCGATTCCTATATCCGGCCAGGGCACGTCTGAAGAGTTCGAAGATCCTATTCCTGTATCTCGCCAGGGTGTATCTGTTGACAACTAATATTCTCTGGACTCGATTCCTGTATCCTGCCAGGGCACGTCTGAAGAGTTTAAAGATTCGATTCCTGTATCCAGCAAGGGCACATCTACGTAAAGAGTTTGAAGATCAACTCCTGTAACAGGCCAGGTAATTATTTTTCTTTCTCATGTACGCGAGTTCTCGCTAAGGAATCTCTTACGCGATCGACAACCTCCCGATGGCATCTATAAGCCCATCTCTCCACTTACCAACAGTCTCTAGATGGCATCTATAAGCCCATCCTCCTATCCATCATCTCTCACATTGGCATCTGTAAGCCCATTCCCTACATCATACTGCTAACACACTCTATGCGAGTGCAAATTTCTGGGCACTTTAGTGTTCAATCATCTTCCACCTTCGGATCACGAAAGGCACGCAAGCCAATCTACATCCTCAGGGTTAAGAAGATTGAACAGGGGCAACTGTTGTACCCCAAAATTTGCCCTCCCATATTTCTCAAAATATTTCAAGAAAAATTCACAAGTCCAACCCGGCGCGTCATATTCAGGTATTCTTTCGCCAAGATATCTCTGATAACATATTCTCAAATTCAGGTTCGGCTCAAGAGTCAATTCTTTAAAGAAGGTATCCGAATGTGTGAGTTTTCTCGAAGAAATATGGTGAAAAAGTGTGCTGAAAGTGCAGTTTTTACGCGCTAAAAAATTCATAACTTGAAGATCGTGGCTCGTATTGAACCCGTTCCGGTGGCCAAAATTCCGTCTTGACATTATCTACGTTTTCATCTCTCACGGATGGAAGCCAATTTCGATCATAAGGTCTTCAAAAATGTGGATTTATCAAGTATTTTTGCACAGAAAATTTGTGACAGAAGTTTATTTGCGTCATGTTCAGAAAATCATAACTTGGTCGATTTTCATCGTATCGAGCTGGTGCCGGCGCAAAAATTTCACAAATTGAGGTGACTACATTTTCACATAAGGTATTGAGTTCAAACAGTATTCAAAAGGCCTTCGTTTTTTGCTCAGAGTGCGTAACACGCTGAAAATCCTGAATGCTGAATATTATTTCATCTAGGCCGAAACTTCGAAAATTCACAACTCGGTCAATTTTTATCGGATTGGGCTCATATTTTTACACAAGGTCACTGACTCATAGATCTACAACTTTGCTTCAAAAGTAGAGACCGGATTATGCACCGATCAATACCAGTTTTTTATTGAAGAACGTGTCAGAGTCGACACTGGAGCCCAAAATAAGTTTGTCTGAGCTTAAACTTCAAAAATTCATAACTAATTCACCGTTTATCCGATTGAGCCGATTTTCGGACAGGAGTTAGTTCTCGATGTCGGCTACATTTTGTTTTCACATTTCAACTTCAAAAATTGCACTTAAGTCCCTGCGATTTAGCCTGGAAAGTGACGAACTCAAGTGAACATTGGAGGCCCAATTGCACATTCAAAGCCCATTTTCTTTACCCTAATTTCCATTATATAATCACCTTCTTTTCACACAAACCAGAGAAGAGGAGGAAAAAAAGAGAGAAAAAACCTTGCCACAACACTGTTAGAATATCAAATTCTTTCAAGAACCCTAAAACCTTGAAATCCTTATTACAAACCCTCTCTCACTACAAACAAGTCATCACAGTTACAAACCAACACCTCACTACTTCTTCAGTAAGGGTAAGGCTGGCTTGATCTCCATGATCCAAAGGGCATAAAAGCATTCATGTCACTAACTTTCCAGTAAGGGTAAGATTGATTTGATCTCCATGATCAAAAGGGTATAATCATTCATACATGCCATATTGTGCCTAAACATTAAATTTCTTCATATATTGGCTTTATTTACATTTTATGATTTTATTTAATGTGTTCATAAGATTCAACACTGCAGATTTAGACAGGATCCCATGCAGGTTCATTAAGGAACGTTGAGGCCAAAACACAAATGGCCAAAAGCCAAAAGCCAAATGGCCAAAGTAGAACAACTTATGCATGACACCAATACATGGCGAGACAGACATCCTGAGAAGATTAAGGAACGTTGAGGCCAGAACACAAAAGCCAACAACCAGAACACAAATGGCCATGAAACTCAATCCAATGGCCAAAGAATGTAGACCACGGTACTCAGGAGTCAATGAACACGCACGTGATTCCAGAAAGTCAAACAAGGCTTTTTGTCTAATGGGCCAGAATACTTCAAAAAAACCTCCCCTTGGGCCTGAAACCCCCCTTGGTTTGCATCCTTTTTAAATTTATTTTCTTTTCTTTTCTAATTCTTTTTTAATTGTTTTAATTGTTTTTTTTTTCGCCATAAAATAATTTTCTATAATAAAAAACAGAAAAATCAAAAATACAAATATATTTAATTATTATTAATTTCATCACTAACCTATTTTTTGTAAATAAACTCTAACAATTAACTTAGTTTAATTTAGGTTTTTAAACTTTAATCTTTTTCTTAATAAGTAAAAAGTATCTAGAATTAGGTTTTTTTGAAATTTTCATCTTTTTCTTAAATAAATTATTAATCATCATTATTTATCATTATTATTAATTATCATTAATTTTGTAAATAAACATGTAAATAAAATTGAATTAATTAATTAGGTTAACTTTAGGTTTAATTTTCACATTTTTCTTAATAAATAAAAATAGTTAGAATTAGGGTTAATTAACTTTTTTAATTTCATTTAATTCTCTCATTAAAATCAATAAATACGAAAAACTCAAAAATAATTCCTTTTCTCATTTAACTTAATTTAATTTGTTAATTATAATTTAATTTCCTAAAAAGGGTCCAACGCCCTCGCATTCCCGATTTTACTTATTCTCGCATTTTTATTTTATTTCCTTTTTCATGTAATTCTCCCAAAGCCATGTAATAGCTTAATTAGATATTTGTCTTTCGCATTTTTATTTCAAATCGGGTCCTGGTTTAATTTGGCGATATGGACCCGCGCCTTTGTAATAGCGTAGGACTTTTATTCCCGCAACTTTTAACTGTTAACTATTGCATGAAAGAATGAATGTCAAAATAAAAGCAATGCGTAGATCACCAATTACATGAACAAGACAAAAATATCTGAAAACGACACACAAATCACACACCACCCCTAGGGTACGCCTCATTGTTGCCTTGCCCCTCGAAAGGTGATCGTCGAGTAGAGGATGTTTTAGTAAGTCCTCATGATCCAGGAACCTGGCATAAGGGTAGCTTCTAAGGTGTCTTCCCATTGCTCCGGTGATCACCATGTCCCGAACCTTCGAATTGACCCGAACACCTCCAATGGTGGTGCTACCTACCTCTCAATGGTGGGATGTCACTACTTTAAGGACATCTACACAGACGAATTCCTTAGGGTAGGTAGACGACTCTAGATACTTGCTCTAATTTCAAAACAAATCAAAAATACTTTTCACACCGACACCTTTTCAAAAAGCTTTCGAAAGTAATTTTTCAAACACTCTTGAGGACCGATACAAGAGTCGAACTGAAATTTTCAAAGAAACTTTTAAAACCCACAGTTGAAAAGCAAACAAACAATTTTGAAAACACAATGAGCAAGTATCTAAGAGCCCATGGATAACCATGGATAGAAAGGGTGCTAACACCTTCCCTTTCTATAAATCTACCTCCCGAACCGAGAAACTATCTCATAAGGAATTTTGCTGTGCTTTTGTCCTGTCCATGTTGGAGAAAATAAAAGATGGTGGCGACTCTTGCTTCCGCGACATTTCGCGAACCAGCGTTAAACAGTCAGTTCCAGATCCACCGATCACAGACTGTTTGGTGTTTTGGGAGTATTTGGTGGTGTAGATTCTGGTGAGGATGGCAACTGTGCCATGGTGACTGTTGTTCCACATGGCAGCTGGATTGCCAGAGGTTGTGGTTCAGATGATTGAGGTGAATGAGGTTCAGAAGGTGGAGGAGTTTGAGTTTCAGAGTGATGAAACTCAGGTTGAGGTGATGGTGGATGAATTTCTGGTTGAGGAGAGGGAGACGGAATTGCTGGTTGAGGAGAAGTTGTTGGAATTTCTGGTTGTTCAGGGATAAGGGGTTCTGCTGGAATTGATGAGAGAGGTTGTTGTTTTTCTGGTTCTTTAGCAGAATGTTGTTGTTCTGGTTGTGGAGGAGGGACAATTTGTGGTTCAGAGTTTGGATTGGCGGAGTAATCAGAAGTGTGTTGATCAATGTCAAACAACACTTTGTCAATTGCTGATGTTGTTGAGATTGGTTTGGGATGTTTGGTTCTGGGTCTTCTGAGTTTTAATGCCTCAGAAGGGTCATCTTCTGGTTCAGTTTCATCTATTGTTGGGATGGGGATTGAGATTCTATGAGAGGTTGGAGGAGGAATAGATGCTGGAATAGTAGAAGAATTTAAAACAGAAGAAGCAGATAAATTACCTCTTTTCTTGGGTGTCTGCTGGGATGATCCTTCTGAAGGTGCCTTCCTCTTCTTAGTCTTCTTCAGAGTCACTTCTTGTTGAGGTTGATGCAGATCTTTGATAATCAGATTTGGATCTGTACCATCTGCTTTGCACGCGTCTAAGTATTTGAGAACCACCTCTGGTTTAGATTCTATCTCAGAAAATAAAGGAAAGTCACTCAGTGGAACTCTTCTGCTGGTGATATCAGCAATAGGAGTAGCTCTGGGTTCCTTTTTGATATTCTCTATCAACTTCATTTTCTTCAAGTTCTTCGCGTTCAGAGGCTTCCCAACTGTTGGTTCAATGGTGCTTAACTCTTGAGCTTCTATCAGATGCTCTATCAGCCTATTCTCTGTCAGAATATCTGATATTAGCCTTCCAAAGGGTATCCAATCCCTCTTGGTTCTTTCTTCTTCCCTGGTTTCCTTCACACTTGTTCTGAGGTGGTTGAACAGAAGATGAGCCAAGTTGATTTTTACCTTCTGATCAATAAAGTAGATCAGAAACTGCTGATCCACATTTATGTAATCAGGTGAACTAGTTGGCTTCCTATGGTTGAAGCACCCCAGAATTATCTTAGCCCAAACTCTGTGATGATCCTTCAGATCTTTGATCTTGCTGCTGGGTACCCCATGGGTGAAAATCCTTTGAGCTATCACGCCCACGTCAGCACATCTCTCAGCCATATCAACACAGCGGACGCCACCGCCACTGTAACCGATTAACCTTGCTATGTGATCCTCAGTGATCACAATCTTCTTCCCCATAACGAAGGAGGTGACTAGATGCGTTGAAGCCTTCGCATGAATCCATAACTCCTTGACTAACATAGGGAATGTTGGTCCAACCAATCTTTCAAAATACCTTTCCCATTTCTGTGCCCTAACTTCTTCTATTAGGTCAAAACCGTTCTTCTTCAAACTTCCAAAATCAATGATCAATTCAGATAACACTTCAAGATTCTTCACAGGAGTGAGGAGTGTTCTGAATGGCACTTGATACTGCTCAGATGATGCTTTCTTCTGAGGACCTGCAGAAGCACTGCTGGAGGTTGCCATGTTCACACTAAAAGATTTTGAGAAGAAACTGAGAAAAAGAGGTTTTGCAAGAGATGAACACAGAAAGATGCAGAGAATGCTTGAGTATTAGTGAGAAACTGTAAAGAATTAGAATGAGAGGTTAATGTGTTTAAATAGAGTTTCAGAATATTTTGAAAAAATAAACGTTTTTAAGAAAGAGAAAAATCATGATTGCGTTTTAAAAGCATGATTACTTTTATTAAATGCTTGCTGATTTTGGGGGATTTTAGAAAGATACTTAAAAACGGTTACCAGACATGTGTCTCAATGCACCCAATCAGCGTTTTGCCTTCTCAGAAGCGTGCACGCGTTCTGCTTCAGAGATTTGCTGATGATTGGATGACACTTGTTTGATGTAGTGATCAACACGTCTGTCTTTGAGCTTAGACTCTCAGATCTTTAGACTTGCATATGATACAATCTGCATGTTCTATCTTTCTGAAAGAAGATTGATCATAAGTTCACAGTAAAACAATTACATTCTGAAGGTATATATATGGATTTAAAACATTTTCACTCTGGGCAGACTTTCATGCTGAGATGTTTCAGAATGAAATTAAACCTATCTTCTGAAAGGGGTTTAGTAAAGATATTAGCCCATTGATGGTCTGTATCTATAAATTTTAAGTTCAAAATTCCTTTCTGAATATAGTCCCTAATGAAGTGATGTTTTATTTCTATATGCTTAACTCTAGAATGTAAAATGGGATTCTTACTTAAGCAAATAGCAGAAGTATTATCACAGAGTATAGGAATGTTACTCTCAAAAATCTGGAAGTCTTCAAGCTGACTTTTCATCCAGAGCATTTGTGTGCTACATCCTGCTGCTGCTATGTACTCAGCTTCTGCTGTTGATAGCGCAATTGTTGATTGCCTTTTGCTGGACCAAGAGATCAGATTTTCTCCCAGAAACTGGCAGCTTCCAGAAGTACTTTTACGTTCCACTCTGTCTCCAGCAAAATCAGCATCGCAGTAGCCTACTAAGCTGTAATCACTAGATTTTCTATAAAACAAACCCAGATTAGTAGTACCTTTCAGATACTTGAAAATTCGCTTAACAGCTGTTAAGTGAGATTCTCTAGGATCTGATTGGAATCTAGCACAGATACAAACACTGAATAATATGTCAGGTCTTGAAGCAGTCAGATAGAGGAGAGAACCAATCATACCTCTGTAGACTTTCTGTTCTACATTTTTGCTTACCTCTTCTCTTTCCAGAATGCACGTGGGATGCATTGGAATCTTTGATGGCTTACATTCTGAGAGGTCAAATTTCTTCAGAAGATCTCTGATGTATTTGCTCTGATGAATGTAAGTTCCCTCTGGAGTTTGATTGATCTGAATTCCTAGAAAGAATTTCAGTTCCCCCATGAGGCTCGTCTCAAATTCTGCCTGTATACACTTAGCAAATTTTCTTCCAAGAGAAGGATTAGTAGAACCAAAAATAATATCATCAACATAAATTTGACAGACTAAGATGTCATTCTTAACTGATTTACAGAATAGAGTAGTGTCCACTTTCCCTCTGGTGAATTCATTTTCTAATAGAAAGTTACTCAGCCTTTCATACCAAGCTCTGGGAGCTTGTTTCAGACCATATAGTGACTTCTTTAGTTTGAAAACATGTTCTGGATGTTTTGTATTTTCAAAACCAGGGGGTTGGTGTACATAGACTTCTTCTTCTATATAACCATTTAAGAATGCACTTTTGACATCCATCTGATACAGAGTGATGCCTCTATTAACAGCAAATGAAATTAAAAGTCTGATAGATTCTAACCTGGCGACTGGGGCAAAGGTTTCTGTATAGTCTATCCCCTCTTGCTGACTATAACCTTGTGCAACCAGTCGTGCCTTGTTTCTGATGACTTCACCTTGTTCATTTAGCTTGTTTCTGAACACCCATCTTGTTCCAATGACGTTGAATCCTTTTGGTCTGGGAACGAGATCCCATACGTCGTTTCTGGTGAATTGATTCAGCTCTTCTTGCATTGCCAGAATCCAGTCATTATCCAGAAGTGCTTCATCAATAGAAGAAGGTTCAATCAGAGACACAAGTCCCATGAGAGTTTCTTCAGAGTTTCTGAAGCTTGCTCTTGTTCTGATTGGATCTTCCTTTCTTCCTAAGATAGTCTCTTCTGGGTGATCCAAGCTGCTTCTGGGTAATCTCTTCTGAGGTTGATCAGCAGCTGTTGTAGGATTGCTAGCAGTGCTCCTTTCAGACGTTGAAGGAGTGTCTGTCTTGAGAGCTTCTGATGACTTGTCTTCAGAACCTGTAAATTCAATTTCCATACCTGCAAAAACTTCATTCTGCTTTGACTTTTCAGAGTCAAGCTTATCATCAAAACGAACACTGATTGATTCTTCCACAATCTGTGTTTCTGTATTGTATACTCTGTACCCTCTTGAGCGTTCAGAGTATCCTAACATAATACACTTCTGTGCTTTAGAGTCAAACTTGTTCAAATAATTCTTTGTATTTAATATAAAGCAAGTACATCCAAATGGATGAAAATATGAAATGTTGGGCTTTCTGTTCTTCCACAATTCATATGGAGTCTTTTCCAGAATAGGTCTTATTGAGATTCTATTCTGAATGTAGCACGCTGTGTTTATTGCCTCTGCCCAGAAGGTCTTAGCAACGTTTGTCTCATTGATCATGGTTCTGGCCATTTCTTGCAATGTTCTGTTCTTTCGTTCTACAACTCCATTTTGTTGGGGAGTTCTAGGACAAGAGAAATCATGCAGAATGCCTCTGTCATTAAAGAATGACTCAAAATCTTTGTTTTCAAATTCTCCACCATGATCACTTCTGACTTTAACGATTCTAAGATCCTTTTCATTCTGAACTTGGTTACAGAAGGTAACAAACACAGAGTGTGACTCGTCCTTGTGTCTTAAGAACTTTACCCATGTCCATCTGCTATAGTCATCTACGATTACTAACCCATACTTCTTGCCACTGACTGAAGCAGTTTTAACTGGTCCAAATAAGTCAATGTGCAGAAGTTCTAATGGCTTAGAGGTAGAAACAACATTTTTGGATTTAAAAGAAGGTTTTGCAAACTTGCCTTTCTAACATGCTTCACACAGAGCATCTGAATTGAACTTCAAATTAGGAAGTCCTCTGACCAGATTGAGTTTGTTAATCTGAGATATTCTTCTCATACTAACATGCCCCAATCTTCTGTGCCAGATCCACTGCTCGTTGTTAACCGACAGAAGACATTTTACATTCTGACTCTTTAGTTCAGAAAGTTTGATTTTGTAAATGTTGTTTTTCCTCTTACCATTAAACAGGATAGTCCCATCTTTCTGACTAACAGCTTTACATGATTTTTGATTAAAGATTATATCATAACCGTTATCACTTAATTGACTTATGGATAACAGATTATGCATCAATCCATCTACTAGCAGAACATTATTAATAGAGGGAATATTTCCATTACCTACAGTTCCAGAGCCAATTATCTTTCCCCTCTGATTGCCTCCAAAGCCAACGTGGCCTCCAGTCTTAAGTTCCAGGCTTTGGAACATATGCCTTCTTCCCGTCATGTGTCGCGAGCAGCCAGAGTCCAGGTACCATGACTGGTGTTTCTGACTTGCTGCTAAAGATATCTGCAACATGTATTATTTTATCCTTAGGTACCCAGATTTTCTTGGGTCCTGATTTGTTAGTTTTGCCAAAACTCTGGTTGAATTTTGGTTTCACAGAGTGCTTACTGCTAGTGTATTTAATATCATGTGTGTGACCATACATAAAATGTGAATTCAGAGGAGTGTGTTTAATGGTTAAGTCCATGACATTCTTTGGTGTAGGAACCTTACCTTGGTATCCTATTCCTTTCCTGCCGTTTCTGCTAACTCCATAGATCATTGAAGCCATTTTGCTTCTATCTATGCTTTTAGCGAGGAACTTCTGGAAACTGTGATCATACTCCTTGATGATCTCATCAGCGTTGCTGGGAGTTTCAGAAATTGGTTCCTTCTGAGAGTTTTGTAAAGTGTTTTCTAATTTTGAAATCTTATTTCTCAGCTCAGAATTTTCCAATTTGAGACTCTCAGTCTTATTAGAGTCAGATTCAAGATTCCTTTTCAGGTCTCTGAATTTAACTCTAATTTGCTGATACCGTTCCAGAATCTCATTAAGGCTTTCAGCAAGTTCAGCCTTGGTAAAGTTAACAGCAAAGTTAGGAAATACCTCTTCAGTATCTGATTCTGAGTCTGATTCAGAAGCTTCACTATCTTCTGAGATGTCAGCCATGAGAGCTATGTTTGCCCTCTCATCATCTGATTCTGAGTCAGCTTCAGACGAGTCAGAGTCATCCCATGTAGCCATGAGACTTTTCTTCTTCTCTCTTCCAAACTTCTTTTTGGGCTTTTCCCTCTGAAGCTTTGGGCAGTCACTCTTATAGTGTCCTTGCTCATTGCACTCATAGCAGATGATGTCCTTGGTGTTTGGCTTTTTGCTGCTAGAGGAGCCTTCAGATCTTCTGTATCCAGAGGAATAATCTGTCCTTCTGTATCTGGAAGAAGACTCGTTCTGATCAGATCTTCTGGGATTCTGAACTTCCTTTGTCTTTGCTTCCAAAGTTGATTTACTCTTCTGGAAAGGAGGGAGAGTTCGTCTTCTTCGGATGAGGATCCATCAGATGTTTCTTCAACTGCCTGCAAAACTTTAGACTCAAATTTTTTGTTAGATTTTAATGCTAAAGGCTTACCTTGCTTCTGAGGCTCGTCAGCTTCTAGCTCTATCTCATGACTTCTGAGGGAGCTGATAAGTTCCTCCAGAGTGATTTTGTTGAGATCTTTAGCTAGCTTCAGAGCTGTAACCATTGGTCTCCACTGCTTGGATAAACTTCTGATGATTTTCTTGACATGGTCAGCAGTAGAGTATCCTTTGTCCAGAACCTTGAGACCAGCTACCAGAATCTGGAATCTTGAGAACATTGTTTCAATGGATTCATATTCTTCCATTTTGAACGCCTCATACTTCTGAATGAGCGCCAGAGCTTTAGTTTCTTTGACCTGAACGTTTCCCTCATGCGTCATTCTGAGTGAGTCAAAAATGTTCTTTGCTGTGTCTCTGTTGGAGATCTTTTCATATTCAGTATAGGAGATGGCGCTGAGGAGGATGGTTCTGGCCTTGTGGTGATTCTTGAAGTCACGCTTTTGTTGGTCAGACATTGTTTTTCTATCAATCTTCTGACCGCTTGCATTCACAGGGTGTGTGTATCCATCTGTCACCATATCCCACAGATCAGCATCATGTGCCAGAAAGAAGCTTTCAATTCTGTCTTTCCAGTAATCAAAGTTTTCTCCATCAAAGACTGGAGGTTTGCCGCTGAATCTGTCTCTGTCCTCATTGTTGTCATTGCTGGTGTGAGAATAGTTTCCTGCCATTGTGTTTTTCTGACGCTGGATCTTGTATTGACACGGTTAAGTGTTTTAGCTCAGAACCCGGAGCTCTGATGCCAATTAAAGTAGTGAAAAACACAAGAAGGGGGGGTTGAATTGTAAAACTGAAAATCAATGCAATGAACAAGATATTTTTATCCTGGTTCGTTTGATCTCAAACTACTCCAGTCCACCCGTCAAGGTGATTTCGCCTCTCTCCAACGAGGTCTTAATCCACTATATTCAACTGAATATTACAGACTGCTTTAACAACTGCTAAATCCTTCTTGATGCAAACCACAACCCGGTTTGTCAAGGAAACACTTTCTTACAAAGAAGATAAATCTAAGTGTGTGAATGTTTTCTACAAAACTGTATCACAATTGTGATGTATACACAACTTAAAGCTTAGAAACTAGATTGCTAAACAATGATTGAATAAGAGAATGTGTAATGTTCAGCAAACTGAGAGAAGGAAGATTATGATCAGCTTTTAGGCGTGTAAAGATTGGAGAGCATTAGCCAATTCAATCTTCAAGGTCTTGTTTATATAGCACTGAGATGTTGAACGTTGGAGCAATATTCTTGATTCAATGCTAATAACAAACTTTCCTTATCGAGCAGATCTTGTCTGGAATGAGGCCGTTGGTATTAATTTGCTTTCAATGCACAATACCGTTGCTTACTTAATGCAAGTTCTGGCTTGGCTCATTCTGATTCTGCTTAGCTGCTGATGAACTGTTGTGTTTCTTTATCAGAGTGTTGAGCGCAGTTCTGTTCATCAGACTTCAGCATATACGTGAATTAATCTTCTGATTCTGATATGGCAACTTCTGATGCTGATGTCAGAAACCAAAATTCTGATGCTGATTAGGTGTGATCTTGCTTATACCAATCAGAGTATCTGCAAATCAGAACGTAATAATTTAGGCAGCATATAGTTCATACATGAATCATATAAGTAATATATCTTTTCACTTTGTTATCATCAAAACTTAAAACATAGGGTAGTAGATTCAAACTTTGTTCTAACATAAACCTGTTTCTCTTTTACACCTAAGCCCAACGAAATGCTTAAAACACCCCCTCTCTGTTTCTGATTAGGCCCCTCTCAAAACCTTTTAGCCCATATGATTTGTTTGTTTATCTAACCCTCTATTTTAATATACACCCCTACCTATTTATTCTCTTTTAGTTTTTTTTTTTTTTAGAATTTTGTTAATTTAGCTTAAATTATAAAAACTTAATCCAAGAAGAGGTATAATTTAATTAAAACATTTTTAAATAATGTGACTTTTTTCTATTAGTTAACTTTGGGTTTAGTTTAGTAATGTTAGTATTAAGTTTAATTAATAACTTTTAAAGTTTTAATTTAATTATCTAATAACTCTAAAAAATATACTTTATATTAATACTAAAAAACATATAAAAAAATAGAAATTTTAAGAACTAAAAAACATTGTTATTTTTTAAAATTAATTCTCATGCTTTTGTCCATATTAAAAATGCAAAAAAATGAAAACTATTAAAACATTTTATTTTCTTTAATTAATTCTCTTGCGTTATTAATATTAAACAAAAATACAAAAAATGCATTTTTACCCCATTTAGTCTATTATTTAATTGTTGCTATTTAATCATTATCCGCATAATTTTCTGTTTAATTATTTCGCCTTTAATTGATTATTCCGTTTACGTCTAATCCAAGGGAAACATGTTTAAACCTGTTGACTTCATGTCCCCAAGTCCAATCGCGTGAACTTTTGCATTTCATTAAAACTTAGGACAATTTTTCCCCAAATCTTCAATCTTTTCAAAATTTATACCTTTTAAGCCAAAACTTCGACATTAGGTCGTCGTACCTTCAAAAAACCCGTCCGTACCCCTTTCGGCCAAAACAATTTATTTTTAATCAAACAAACATTTTAATAAACAGATATTTCAAAAGGTTCCTATAGAGTACTATAGATACATTGGGTGCTAATACCTTCCCACTGTATAACCAACCCCCGAACCATAGATCTCTTTTCAAAACGCCTTGTATTTCTACTTTTTTAAAAAGTATTATTTTACATTGCATATTTAGGGTTTTATTTCGCTCTTTCCCTTTTTCCTTTGGAAACAATAAAGCGCGGTGGCGACTCTTGCTTTTGTGAGACGAATTAATCAATAATTCGATCTCCGATTTACCCCGCTACATTTTTTATCGCTATAGAGTCATGTTGGTCGAAATCACGATTATAAATTATCACATGCAAGTATACATGTTGTGATTGCAACAAGTAATAAGTATACGAGTATCGTACCCACAAGGAGTAAATGCTACTTAGATTTGACCTTGTAAAATTCCATTCTTTCAAAATAAGCATGAGTGAGAAATAATAATGTTGATGGTGATAAGTCCAGTCTTACTATTAACAGGACTACAAAGAGTCTGAAAATGAGTGAAATATAATAAGAGTGATCGACGGTTTGTCAGCGTCGATCGATGAGCAATCTACCCTGGATCACCCATATTCAAGCTCCATTATTGTTTTCTAAGCTAATCTACCAAAAAATGAGGTTGATAAATTTGGGAGCTAAAACTATCCCCCAAAAACATAACCTAAAATAAAGTGACAATGAAGTTATAACACAAATCTCAGTAGATTGCGCTAAGTGGGTCAAGTGCATTAAGCGCGACTTCCTTATTTTACACATCAAACCACCTAAATCGCGCTAAGCGGGCTCAAAAATCACGCTTATGCCAAATTTTCCAAAACACTCATAACGCGCTACAACTCCCGCTTAGTGTGCATGCCTAGACATAACTTCCCAAAAAAGGACTTTTATTGCGAAAACGCGCATTTCAGAGTTATGCCTTCGACACCCTATTCCTCGATGTTCCAAGTGCAATAAATACCTATGAAATGAATGGAAAAACATCAAAAAGTACACTACGTATGTTAGTCTACGACACCAGATCTAGAGGGGGGGGGGGTGAATAGATCCCCAAATAAAAATTACCTTTCAAAAAGATTATTTAAAACTTATTTGAAAAACAATGTAGAGTGGAAGGATTTTGGCCTAGATCAATATAGTTGTATAAACGAACCTATTTATTGGAAACTCCGATATGCATGAGCCATATGTAATTAACATAATGATAAAATCAATCAGCATAATAATATCTCAATTAACCGTTTAATATTCAACACAACGGTTTCCTATTCCAATAAAATCATATTAAAAACATGACAGTTTATCGCACACGTGGCGCGCAATCAATTTTTCAGAATTTTCTTTGAAATTTGTTGATATGTTAAAGCACTTACAATCAAAGTGATTATAAACTAATCAACAAAGAAATTTAAACTTTAATAATCAAATATAAATTCTATACGAATCAATCAATCAAACAACACATTCAACACATTGCATATAAAGAGTAAATGAAAGTAAGAGATAGAATATTGCAATTTTCCTTTGAGTTAAACAAGCTAAAAAATTTGTCAAACACTTGGTGTGCAATCAAGGTTGCAGAATTTTCTTTTGTGTTATGTTGATATGAAATAGAACTTATAATCAAAAGTGATTATAAGCAACTCAACACACAATTCAAAACAAAAAACGATTTCAGAAAATTCCTATGCGTCGATAAATTACTCAATGATATTTGAAAAATTGATGTATGAAGATTAAAGCAAGTAAAACAACAAAAGGAAAGAGACACAAGGATTTGTTTAGGAAGTTCACCAATCATCCTCGCTATGGCTACATCTCCCCCCAATTCCAAATTTGGAATTAAGATAATTTCTTAATTTGCAAAAGTATGGTTACAAGATAAGTGTTGAAGAGAAATACTACAAACCTAACCATTTGATGTCGATTCAACCCCTTCTCTTCTTTTGATCTTCAACAAGACCAAGACAAATAGATGCAACCTATTCGCCACTGAAGTTACTCTCTTGAAAAGATTTCAAACACTCCAAGGTTCGTTGCAGAGATTTTAAACTCTCCAAGGGATTTTTCACTCGAGTAAATCCGATTGCACACTATCAACACAAGATCACCGATTCTATAATCTAAGTCTTGCTACTTCCTTAAAAATATTTCAACCACTCCAAGGTTCCTTGAAAAGATTTCAAACACTCCAAGATATTTTTCACATGGATGATTCATTCTCGCACGATCTTTCATGAAAACCCGCGAATTCAACAAATGATTTTGGAAGACAAACCCAATGGTTTTTCTCGGATGAAGACCCCTACACATCTCAACCCAAAATAATTGGAAATCCACAATTCTTCATCTAGATGGAAACCTGACAAAACATCATCACAATGTAATGTTGGTGTGTATGAATGGATTGTAAGGTTGAAGAAGAAGAGAAAATGTAGGCTAATTTTATGGTATCATCAAGTTAGAGTGATGCATGAATGATATGTTTATAGTTAGAAACATTTAGGGAAAAAAGGAAAAATTCAGAATAAAATAAATTGAAAATTTGACCAAAACAAACTTTATGTATCGACCTCAAATTTGTATGTGTCGACACATACATTATAAAAAGAATGCATGTGTCGACCTGAAGGACTCTATGTGTTGACCTGAACAAGTTAGAAGCTACATGTTTTAAAATGTGAGTAAATGTGTCGACCTGAAATATGGATGTGTCAGCACATAAAATAAGAATTTATGCAATTTCAGAAATCTTTCAGTATGTGACGACCTGAAGGTTGTATGTGTCGACCCGTGACTTACAGAAGCTTACAGGCTTAAAAACCAAGTTACATGTGTCGACCTGAAAATTGAATGTGTCGACACATGCAAAGCAAAAACATGCATAAACTGTTTTTCAATGTGGTGGGTAAATTTCAAAGACTTTTTGATGATTCCTAGGACCTATAATGCAGAGGAGTGCCACAATACATAAGGATACCCTCCACCATACTGAAATGCTAGATTTTCGAGTTTTGACATCATGCAAAATATCTAATAGTGAAGTTGCACTCACAATGTACACAAAAACAAAAATAAACACAAACTAAACATATTTACACAAAAGTAAGGTTTATTCAACTGAAATTAACAACAAAGAGTCGATAAGTGCAACAAAAAGTATATACAAAAATAGCTACAATTTGCACTTATCAACTACCCAGAATTCTAACAATGTATCTGCACACTCAATGAAACCATTAGAACTAAAATTGTTCTGCATAAAATATATGCTTGTTATCATCAAAACTTAGAGATTAAACACATATCCAAATCTTGTTCTTAAAATTAGTGAGGGACCAATATGCTGCAACTATCCTATACAATACAACATATTTCACACTTAATTTATCAAAAGATGATCCATTATTGGGACATTGTTTCACTTGACCAGCAACGACTTCCTTTGCAATCTTGTCCATGGAGATAACTTTTTTAGATTCACTAGACTTGTTTCTTCCCAAATAAGCATCAATGATGCAGGGTGAAAACTTCACAAACATACCTCTAACATATACCTTGTTATACTCTTCACTGCCTTCAACATAACAATCAGGTTTCAGGTTCACAATAAATTATTTGACATACTTTTCATATCAAAGTCTTATATATGAAACTGTCTTCATCAGTCCGGCATCCTTCAACAAATTTATGACATTATTCCAACCAAGGGCCTTATTACTTAGTTCTCTTTCACAAGAAACCCTATTTTGATATACAAAGACGGGAATAATACATTGTGAAGTGGTGCAGCAACAATATTCACTAGAATCCTTTCCCCACTAACCTTCCTCCTGATGATGGAAACAATATCCTAAACATTTTCTTCAACATTTGTTTAGAGTCACTTGACTGAACAAGCTTTCTCTTTAGAGTCTTTTTCACAACTGATTTCTCTTCAACCTTTCTTCTCTTACTCACAGAAGACCTCTGAGGAGTTTTCTTCTTCACAATTTCAGAGCTCTTCAAAGAGGGTTTGAGAGGAAAATTTTCATCTTTCACTCCTTAAGTAATAGACTTAGTTATACTCTTCCTAACTTTAATCACATATTACTCATCTGATTCAGTCTCTTCATCTACACTCAACACTTCTTTAGCTTTTACTTAAGTGTCTATGTGTCGAGGGTAGGACACATTATCAATAAGACTCTGCATGATATGAGAAACGAGAATCTCATCATAATTAACATCTTCATTCCTTTATTTTTTTGACCATTGTCCTCTTCAATTTGGGTATCCACATTCCTTACTTCTTTAGTGGACTTACCAACACTAGGGGTGCCAATAGTTTGACTTCCTGTACCCTTTTTAATTTGAACATTAAACTCTTCCATTGAAAATCCTCATAAGTTGAATATTCATGCAATATATTCTCTAGATATGTATTAAAAACACGAGTATCTATTATTTGTTCAATAATTAGAGGATTAGCCTAAGGTACACCAGATGTAGCAAATGTTTCAACATTTGGTTCAACAAGTGAGTCAACATGTGATTCACCATGTGGTTCCTTAAATGATTTTTCAGCATGATCAATAGTCTTCCCAATGGATTTGGACACATCTTCCTTATTAATAATCACATATTCAGTAGTATTATAAACATGCACAAAAGATGCCTTTTCAGTGATACTAACCTTTTTAGATGATAACTTCTTCTTGATGGAAATACTCTTTGTTCTTTTAGTTGAGATGACATAATTGGTTCATCATCATTGTCTCTGGAATCAAAAACCCTAATTTTCTTTGACGTTTCTTTATTCCCTATTTTAATTCCAGGCATCTATACCCCATATGAATTTATAACATGGTTGGGTTCAGCTGAGTTAGAATCAATCATCTTTTAGCTTATTTTGTACATGGGTTGAGATAGATGAAGGAGAATAGATGTGCTAGCACAATAGAGAGAGGGGGTTAGGTTAATCTTGCATGTGAGAAAGCAGTGATTGTGAGAGAAATTTGAATTTGAGGAAATTTCTTTTATTTTACATGCTGAAATGATCACATGAGAGATAAAATTTCCATTTAAACTTGTATGCCTCCCTTGAATTAATTTCCATAAGATTTCACACGTGCAAATACCAAATACACCCCTTCATAATTCAAAATGAATATTTTCTATGGTCTTGGTACAAATATTACTTAGAAGTTTTACTTGTAGATCAAGAAAGTAGTTGAAACTTCCTACAAGACTCATCTTAATTTTAGATTGAAAATGTTAAACATAATGTTCCAACTTCTTGTCTGACATACAAAACCTAAAGTCATAAAGAACTTTTCCTATATTATTCTTTAAACATAGGATATTATTTCTTCCACCAATTTCTTTCACATGTGTGGATTCAATGTGGTTCACAGGAATTAACTTTAAAATTTTAGTGGGGGTAAGATGCTGAAGCATCTTGTGGGACATCTTGCCCATTTGACTCATTCCACAAAGTTTGTCTTCTTCAATTATAAATTCTGGAAATCCCTTGACAACCTTCTTAGATATGATTTCTCTATGCTATTGACCTTGTATGAGTTCTGAGAAATCAACATATAGAAATTTTCCTTGGACCTAGAACCTTTCATTATCACTTCTTTCTTTTTGTGGGTGACAAGACATTTATACCACTTGTATCTTAAATTCATACCTTGATCACATAGTTGACTTATGCTGATTAAGTTAGCATTGAATCCTTATACCAACAACATATTATCAAGACAAGGAAAGAATGGACTAGCCGGTTTGCACATGCCCTTGAATATTCCTATAAATCCCTCTCCAAATATGGCATAACTATTAGAGTATGTCTTCAATTCTTAAAAATAACTCTTTTCACCAGTCATGTGCCTTGAACATCCAATATTAAAATACCAATCTTCTCTTGAGGAAAGTCGAAGAGATTTAAGAGCTATAATACATGTGACATTTTCCTTGGGTTTCTACTACTCATTCTTTGTTTGAGTTTTCTTCCCTTTCTTTCCTTTGTGATTTAGGTAACTATAATACTAAGGATATCCATATAATTTATAGCAAAAGGGTCTTATATGGACATTGAAGGTTAGAACAACACAAGAATGGGGGGGTTAAGTTATGTTAAATTTTTCTCCTTTTTCTATTTAAATCTCTTATCAGATTATGATCACAAGGACATAATATGAGTCAGAGTTTAATGGTGATAGCAGTAGAATAATATTGATGAGAAATAAATAAGAGATCAAGAAAACACACAAGCAATTCTCCTGGTTCCTCCTACAAATCAAGAGTAGTCCAATCCTCTCGCACTTCCAAGATATTTCCACTATAAATAAATCTAATTACAAATTGCTCAAGCACAGAAGCAAGATACTTCCAATGCACAAACACACAAGTAAGGGACTTAGATTCTCAAACACACAAGCAAGATACTTTTGATTTCTAAAGCACATGTTATACCCTAAATTTTACCCCTAAGATCCCTCATCATTTTGCATCTTTTCCATACATCAAGATCACAACCTTGGGTTGCTTCTCATCTTTTCTCTATCTTCTTTCTTTAAGTTTGCATTTGAGGGATCATGAAGCACCCATTTGTGTATCTTGAACATACATGCTTTATATTTTACTAACATCTAATCAGAATACAAAAAGATATGTTGTGTTTCTCTCTTTTTTTGTTTTGCAAGGACAAGTGTGAACCAAGTAGATCAAACAATTGCCCTCAGCTAGGGTTTTCATCTTATCAAAGTCAAAGTATGGTCAACATTTATTCTCAAGGCTTGTACATTAAGGATTAACCTATAATTTTAGGTAATATTATCTTCAAACATCATTTAACTGTTAGACGATGGCAACATATCTAGAGGGGTGGGGTGAATAGATACCCAATTTAAAATTCTATAAAATGTTGGTTTTGAAAGTTTGTTTATCAAAGAGTTTGAGCGAAAGTGTTTTTGTAAATAAGTAGTCTATACGAACCATTATTGGAAACTTTGATATGCAAATAAAAACAATTAGAATATGGACTAAAGTTGACAATTGGTATTAATATGCTTGAATCAATTTACAACTTATTTAATGTTTATAGCAAGTTACTAGTAACGCTATTTCCAATGGAAATCATTCAAAAGAGCTAACAAAATAATTTGTCAAACACTTGGTGGAAAAATTGAGTTTTCAGAATTTTTCCTTAAGTTTTGTTGATAAAAAAAGAACTTATAATCAAAAGTGATTATAAGAAATATCAACACTTGAATCAAATCAAAAAAAGTTCGGAAAATTTCTTACAAATCAATTGATAACGCAATGTTGTTAGAAAAATTTATTGATGAAAATTAAAGTAAGTAAAAGCGATAAGAAAAGAGACACAAGAATTTGTCTTCACAGTTCCCCACTTTCGTCCTCGCGTGTGGGTACGCCTCTGCCTAATTCCATTGGAATTAGGATAATTTTTACTATGAAAAAAGTTGATACGAGAGAAGTGTTCAAGAGAAACTCCACAAACCATAATGCTTGTTTTTTATTCAATCCCCTATCTTCCTTTGATCTTGAGAAAGACCGAGACACAATAGATCCCAATTGAGTTGTCGATATTTCTACTCCTTTACATTCTTTATTTCCAAAGCTTTCACGCGTGAATGATCAATTGTACATATGGCAACACAAGACTTCAATTATGATCCTCCGTTCTATCATTACTTCCTTTGCATTCTTTATCTCCAAAGGGTACTTTACGTTATTTATCTCCAAAGGGACTCACTTGGCTGCAATCACCTTTTAAATGTCTTGCACGAAACCCCCAAAGTCAATGAATGATCTTGGAGGACAAACACGCGGTTTTTCCGGATGAAGACCCCTACAAATCTCAACCCAATATTTTCGGCTACACAAGAACCTAATATGACATTATCAAACCTCGTCTAGATGGAACCCTAACAAAGAATCACTATAATGGTTTGTTGATGTGTATGCATAGGTTGGAGGTTGAAGATGAAGAGCAAATGTAGGCTAATTTTATGGTTTCATCAAGTTGTAATGATGCATGAATGACGTATTTATAGTTTTGGAAATTTAGGGCAAAAAGGACTTTTTTAGAATTAAAAAGATTTGAAAAATTGACCAAAACAATTGGTATGTGTCGACCTATAAATCATATGTTTTGATACAAATGTTAAGTTTAAACTGTATGTGTCGACCGTGAGGAAGGTATGTATCGACCGAAACAAGTGAGAGGCTACATGCTTTAAAAAAACAGTAAATGTGTTGACCTGAAATACGTATGTATTGACACATAAAATAAGGATTCCTGCATTTTCAAAAATGCTTCAGTATGTGTCGACTTGTGCAATGCATGTGTCGACCCAAGCCTTCCAGAGGCTACAGACTTCAAAATTGAGTTGCATGTGTCAACCTGAAAATCGTATGTGTCGACACATGCAATGAAATTTTATGTAGAAACTTATGTTTCATGACTTGGATGAATTTCAAAATGCTTTTTAATGGTTCCTAAGACCCCATAATGCAAGGGAGTGCCACAAGACATAGAGATACCGTCCAATGTACAAAAATGCTAGCTTTTCCCAGTTTTGACATCATGCAAAACATCTAATGACGATGTTGTATTCATATATGGTATAAGAGGATATCTTAAAGATTGATAGCTTATTCCTCAAGAAAGTTCAAGGTTCATGTATTTATTTCCATGCCTTATTCATCAAGTAACCTCAAGCTTTGACAAGTGTGGCGATTTTTTATCAAAGATCAATCAAGGCTTCATTATTCTAAGTTCATATGAGCTTCATCAGACCTTGGATTACAAGAAAATATCAAAGGCATCAAAGTTATGCAAAGTGGTTTGACCTAATTTGGCAAGTTTTCAAGTCAAAGTTTACAAGATCACAACTCCTTCATTATTAAACATTTTTGGATGGTTAATTTTGCATATGACTCTCCTTGACACCCTCTTCAGCTTATCGTTACAAGTCAAGAGCTAATTATGTGAATAAAGTCATCAAATGTTTGGGGACATTATATGCCATTTGAGGACTTAATGAAATTTTGACCTAATTTCAAGTGGTTTTTCCCCAACTTTCAAGAATCATAACTTTCTAAATTCTTATCATATGGAGATCATTCTTTTTTCACAATAATCTTCATGATGCGTACTACAAGTTCTTTTCAATGGTCAAGTTCTAAAAATGCTTAGAAGGCCATGTAATTCATCAATAGATTACATGTCATGTTAAGGCTTTTAACTTAGAAAATTTTCAAAGTATAGAAGTCAGGATTTTTCACCAACTTCAACAAGCCATAAATTTTGATCCAAGTTTCCAAATGCAAATTTTTTTAGCAGATTGTGAAGTAAAGTTTGTGATGATGTTTACACTTTGCAAAAAGGATGAATAAAAAAGGTTCAATATGCATAGTGCCCCATAGGGTTGAAGATGGGTCCATGAAACTGAAATTTGCACTTTGGTCAGAATTTTGTGTGAAGTTAACTCCAATTACAAGTCATATTAGCATGAATTATAGCTTTTAATCATGCTTAGGGACTTAACAAAATAGAAAACAGCCTATAATGGCCAGATTTAGCTGCATTTTGAGTGACCTCATTTGCAAGTTTGATCACACTATTGGTGTTGATGATTTCACACGAATTTGGGTAAAAACTTCACATGTGTGAGCTCATTCACTCCTACTATAAATAGAGAAGATCATTTCATTCATTTCCAAGTTTTTGAGAGACAAAGAATCCTTGCAAAAACTACAATTTTCTTCAAAATTTTGTGAGGTCATGTTTTTGATTCAAGCCATCTCAATCCAAATTCTCAATTGCTAAAGCTTCCTTGATCTTCTATGAAGCCTCTCCAAAAAGAATCAACCCTTGAAGTGCATTGAGTCATGTTGGTCGAAATGACGATTATAAATTATCACATGCAAGTATACATGTTGTGATTGCAGCAAGTAATAAGTATACGAGTATCGTACCCACAAGGAGTAAATGCTACTTAGATTTGACCTTGTAAAATTCCATTCTTTCAAAATAAGCATGAGTGAGAAATAATAATGTTGATGGTGATGAGTTCAGTCTTACTATTAACAGGACTACAAAGAGTGTGAAAATGAGTGAAATATAATAAGAGTGATTGAGTTTAGCATAGATCCATTAATAACATTTATGCATTTATGTGTCAATGTTGTGTGGAGTCGTGAGAGGCAAGGTCAGAATGATCATATGGTGTATTTCTACAACATTCAAAACATGCATGCAAGGTCAAGGGAAAAAATCTCTAAGTCTCACTTATAACCCATGTATACGTATTTTAACAAATCTAATTTCCTTAATGGTTGTAAAACAATGGTACAAACAATCATCGAGATAAAATCAATGAAATCGCCATAGAACATTTTTTATCCCACAAGAAGGGAAAGGTAAACATCAAGTAAACTTGAAAAGGGAGAAATCACGATATTGCGATTGAGATATATAGGTAAGGGACTTGATTACGCAAGGGGAAGGTATTAGCACCCCTCATGGTCGTGGTACTCCACGAGATCCACTCTTGTTGTTCTAATCAAATGGGGTGTTCTAATGTAAAGCTTGGGAGCTAAGGACAAAATGCAAAGAATGCATGCAAAAAAAACATGGGAAAACGAAGGAATATTTACAAAGTTTCCATTTGTTTTGTGTTTTATATGAACAATATTAATTTCGCTTCCTGCCATAGCTCGGCCTTTGGAGACTCACGCGTTGGCACATGAAGGAATTAATACATTCGGCCTGAAGAGGTATTTTCAAAAGAAAATTTCCTGAAGGTGGATAATGCTACATTTACGCTCTAGCAAGTAAACATGGTGCCACCCGACCTTTAGGGATTTACGTATCGTATTACATAGATTATAATTAACACATTCTTTTGAGAGTTTCAAAGAAAAGCCCGAAGGCAGAAAATGTTTGAATTGGTTGATGTTTTTTACCTTGAAAAGGATTTAAGATGTGTTAGAGTGTTTTATGCATTTGCCAAAGAAAAAGGTTTTGGTCTTAATCATGCAAAAGAGAAAGAAAAACATCTAAAGGAAACTATCTAGATATATCCCTAATATTATCATACAATTATTGATCCTATAATTAAGTTTGAAAGCGAAATCTCTACTTATGTTAGCATGCATGGATTACGATCCTAATGTCTAACTTGCATCAGAAACGAGAGAAGCACATCCTAAGGGAACATGCAAAGGTGTAAAGAAAAACACAAGCACAAGTGCAATCAAACAAAGTCAAGCCGAAGCCAAAACAAAATCGAGTGCAAGCTAATAGCAAACAAAAGAGTCCAAAGGATCTCAAAGTGGGAGTAAGGAACTCTTTCCACTTGATTTGCTAGAGCACCGACATCGAGTAACAACTCGGAGCATCAACGTTTAAGGAAACATGAGCTAACATCATCTAAACGAATGATAAAATGTGGAGGTTGGTTATGAACCCTTTCTTCCACTTATTTGACTCAATGGACAAGAGTAGGCATGATTCAAAGCATCAATATAAAATGCGAGCTAATAACGACACTGACTAGAATGCGTGAAGGCCGATTGCAGGCCCTATGTTCAACCTATTTGACTCGATAGCAGGAAAAAGATAAAAGGGAAACGGGATGGGAACAAGATTTTCCTCTTTTGAGGTCTTTTGCACACAAGCAAACACAAAAGTTGCCTCATTTTGAGGTCTTGGCGCAAACACCAACAAATTTGCCTTCTAAAGGACTTTAAACAGATTTCCCACCTAAAGTAGGGACACCCAGTCATGCATCTTTATTCCTACTTCTCATGGCATGGAAATCGGTATATGATGTGGAAAAATAAACCAAAATCAGTATAATACCAAATGAACAAGAGTTCATGGCAAGCAAGCAAAGCTGAGAAACCCATAAAACTTCGAGCACGCTTCACCAAGCAACAGAGAAATAATCAGAAACAATATCCAATATAAGAATCAAATGCCTCAATGCGAAAATAAATCACAAGTGGATAGCAACCAAATCCTATCAAAGTCCCAGCATAAGACAAGTATACACAACCAAGCAACAATCCAAACGTCACATGTCGCATGACAAAGGCCACCAAAAGATTACACAAGTCACAAAACGAACTAGTAATTAACAAGACAACATAAGCTAAGCTCAAGTATCAAAACACAACTAAAAAATAATAGTGAATTGCAAAGAAACTAAATCCAAACAAGCATCGGAACATGAAAACCAAATACCGGGCAGCATAGTCGTTAACACATGAACCGCAAAAAATGTCGACATAAAATCGAGAAAACTTGATACCAATCCCAAAAAAAAGCCAAGGTAAGTTCATTTATTCACAACACAACAATTAAATCACACGTTTGCACCAACTTATCGAACCGGGCAGCATTGCACCATAACACATCACACAAAATATTGATCCAAAATCGATAAAACATGACATAAATATCGTCCAAGTTTCAAAACAAAGTCCCTTGAGCATTAACCATCAGTTAAATAGTGCCTTAAGCTCAACTTACCGAAACCGGGTAGCCTTGCGTCGTATCACGAAATCATCTGAAACATCATGTCGGAAACGGTAAAACTCAATTTCAACGAACCATAAACGCGCAATTATGCACAAGTAAACATCAAACAACAATTGAAAAGAAATTTTCAAGCCATTTACAATGTCCAAGAAATGTACCGGAATCATATAAAAACGATTTTAAACTCACAAACGGATGCACAAAAATGTTTACCGATTAATGTATCACTGCTTAGATATTATAAATGCTTTGTAACAATTAAATCTGAATTCAAGCAATGATTCCAAACCACAAACAACACACTTCAAGTGTTAGTTCAATTTATCGAATTTTTAGGTTTTTTATGTCAAATAATTGAATTCATCAACAAGTTGATTCAAAAATTGCATTAAGTCATGAAAACACAAATAATTCTCATAAAAACTCAATAATCAACATTAAGATCCAAAATTTGGTATTCAAAATCAACATTAATTTTTTCAATTAAATTCAAGATCTAAACCAGTTAAAGCATTAATCAACCAATTCCACACTTCAACATCATTGAAATTCAAGAATCAAGTGTTATCACAATTCAAAAAATTAATTTAATACATGTTCAAACAATTCAAACAATTCAAGATCAATTGAACATTCAAGAAATTAAATCTATAGTGAATCAAGAAGCGTTACTGGAAAGTAGATTGGAGCGAAAAGTAGAGGAGATTATCGGAGAGACGCGCATGGACAGGAGTAATATATCACTAGAAAAGTCGCGAGAAGACAGAGGCAGCAGCTCGCACGGAATCGCACAGAGGAGACATAGGGATTTCACCGGAGATCGCAGCAGTTTTGGCCAGTAGCAGCAGAGGTGATGTCGGCGGTGCTAACAAACAGCGAGGAGGGAAGTTCCACGGTGGTGCAAGGCGGAGAGCGGTGGCAACTTACGGAATTCCGGTGATAGGGAGTGAGGGAGATGAGTTTCTTGAAGTTTTGGATATGAATGTTCTTGAGAGTTTCTTGAGAAAGTTGAGAGAGAATTGAGAGGATTTGAGAGAAAAAGTGAGTTTGATTTGTGAGATTGGGAATTATGAGTGTAGTTGTGTTTGAAATTTGAATTTCAAATATATATAGTATTGGCTCCAAACTTTAATTTTTAGCTTATTTCATGCACAATGCGAGATCGAACCCCAAGCTCATGACATACGGTGCAAAATCCTTACGCGCAACTTGAAACAAAAATGTTGATGATGAAATTTGTGACACGGAACCGAAAGAATTGTCCCGTTATGATAAAAATTGAGCATGTTACAGTGCTTTGAACGACAAGAACTCAGTGTAAAAATTCACAGTGCAGATTTTTTCAGCTTATTTTGTGTACGACACGTGAACAAACCACAAGCTCATGATGTTCGGTGCCGAATCCAGACTAGTAACCTGAAACAAAATCGTCAACGACGAAATGTGTGACATCATGTCGAAAGAATCACATTGATACGATAAAAATTGAGAAAATTATGATTTTTCGAATGGTGAGAAACAATTGACTTATTTTGCTATCTTGAAAATGTCTGCTTATTTCAGTGCGCACTTTGGGAAGCAAGCCACAAACCGAAGTCTTCTAAGCACGACCCGAACTCGAGACCTGAAGCAAAGTTGTAGCTAATAAAATTTGTGATATCACACTTCAAGAATCTTCTTGATACGATAAAAGTTGAGAAAGTTACAAATTTTGCAATATCGAGAAACAGTCTGGTAGAAAACCATTTCGGGGTGCAATTTTCTCTGGTAATTCGCACTTTCGGAGATCTTCTGCAAATAATTAACTTTTGACCTAAACATACGAATCAAATATAAAATCAAGACAAATTTTTCGCCCAAAGAACCACTCAAAAACGTCAAACCGTATTTTCACTGTATATCTTCAGAGTATTCGCATATTCGGAGATCTTCCTCAATGAATTGGCTTCTAAGATGAACACAAAGATTGAAGGAAATAACAAGACGGTTCAAATGCTCCAAGAACCATTCAAAGATTATTTTTCGGTCAATAGTTATGAATTTTTAAGCATCCAGAAAACCAGTGAATCGACAAATCCATTGTATAACGTATTTCAGGTATTTTGCGCTTTCAAAAATCTTCCTAACAAAATTAGCCTTCGACCTGAACAGATGAACTAGAGAATATATCAAGACGGTTCCAAAGAATGAATAACCATTCCCAAACCATTTTTTGTTCTTAAGTTATGAATTTATAAGCTTAAAATGCACAATGCCAAATTTCTGTTTGTATTGTCTCAAATCGATTGAAACACTTGACTTTCTACATAATTCAGAGTGTGTTAGAACACATGAGAGCTTGATATGATGATTACTTGAATAATTGTTTATTAGATAGATTGGAATGTGTGTGGCATGCATTTAAATGCGGAAAACCCTGAGTTCTGCTTCACAATGCTGCTTAACGAAACAATAAACTTTCGCAACTCTTTCTTGCAGAGAAATGCCTTGATTCCATGGTAACTATTCGACAGACGAAACCCCTCGGTTTTATTCTATGTATATGATGATGAATTATAATCCAATTAGGATTAAAATGAAGAGGGGAATTTTTAGGGTGTAACAGCTGCCCCTATTCAATCTTCTTTATCCCGAAGGTAAGATTGACGGTAGCCTTTTGAACAATCAAGGTAAAAGAGGATTACATACTTAATAGAACCGTAAAATTCGCAATCTAAAGACATTCAGGTATTAATATATTTTTGGGTTTTTTGTACTTGTGAAAAAGTGGTTGTCTGGAACGAAATTTGCTTAGAGATGCATGTCAGGTCAGGGTTAGACACGACAAAAGAAAAGAGACCAAATGTACACGTCCGGTAAATATTTTGGACACATACGATGAAAGACTTGGTTAAAACAACCTCTAACAACCAACACTTGAAAAGATTGTCGGGAAATGGCGAAACTTACCAACGAAAAGAAACATCAGGTGAAGGAGAACCTTAACAAAAGGAGAGAACACCAGGTGAAGGCTAAACTTAACAAACAGAAGAAACGCCGGGTGAAGGAGAAACAAACGAAAAGGACACTGGTCGAAGGCAAAACTTATCAAACGAGAAGGATGTCGGGTGAAGGTGAAACTTATCAAACCAAAAGAGCGTTGGGAGAAGGAGAACCTCAACAAATGAAAAGGACATCGAGCGAAGGCAAGCCTTATCAAATGAAGAGAACATCGGGTGAAGGCGAAACTCACTAAACCGTAAGAATGTTGGGTGAAGGCAAACCTCAACAAACAAAAAGGACACTGGGAAAAGGCAAACCTTATCAAACGAGAAGGACGTCGGGTGAAGGTGAACCTAACAAATGAAAAGGACACCAGGAAAAGGTGAACCTTATCAAACGAGAAGGATGTCGGGTGAAGGTGAACCTAAAAAACGAAAAGGACATTGGGTGAAGGTGAACCTAACAAACGAAAAGAACGTCGGGTGAAGGCAAACTTCAATAAACAAAAAGGACATCGGGTGAAGGCAAACCTAACAAACAAAAAGAATGTCGGGTGAAGGCGAAACTTATTGGGGATAAAATATACATGTCTGGTATGAGTTATACATATACATGAAAGGGACCAAGAAAAGCAGACTCTAACAAAGGATGCTCGAGCAAAGGCGAACCTATAATGATAAGAAGACTAGCCGAAGATAGACTCTTGAGGAAAGAACGCTGATTAGAAGTGAACTCACCTGGGATTCACATAAATTGGACCTGGATAGACTGTCGATCAAAGGCGAACTTACAAATGAACAAGAGATCAACTTACCAGACTCAAGACAAGGGTTGCCAAAACATGTTGGACTTGAAGAGGTCTTGCATAGGAAAAGGGTAAATTCATAATTCACTGGGGAAAAAGGGAAATACCACAGACTTGACTATTGGGGAACTTGGTTAAGCCTTTCACCAGACAAGACACTTAATATGAAGTTAATATCTAGGAACACATCGGTTGAAACAAATCCTGGGGAATAACATCATGAGGATTATTCATCTTCAGACACATAATATATGGCTATGTCAGGTGCATAACATGATCAACTTATACTTCAATGCATGTTTGAATTTTTACAGCATAATGCTGCATACAATGGAAATGCTACACGTTTTGGTAGATGCAAGATAATGATGCATGTTCAATGATACATGTTTAGTGTTTCACTGGGGAAATCACAACAATAAACGACTATTGGGAACACAATGAAATTTTGAATAATCATCCCTGCACACTTGATCTTCTGTAGAGAAGAATCAGTCTGAACTTCATTAGGAGATTGCAAATCTGAAACATCAAATTCAAAGGATCAATATCACTGTGGAAGTAAACTCTTGGGAGGAATACTGCAAAAATAAATTACAGTCCATAGAAAATGTGGAACTCTGGTTAAATTCTCAACTTCATGGGGAACAAATCCCTTGTCTCCTATTAGGACGAGGAGAAATTCACTAGGAATGGAAACTTTCTTTCACATATCTTCTTGATGAAGATAACTTCTACTAGGGATAATGAGAATTATTAAATCAAAAGAAAACCCATACCATACCACACTGGGGATTTTACCACCGGGATATAAATCTTCACTTGGGGAGAAGGAAATAATCTTTGAATTGGAAACTCGAGGTTCCAAAACTCTGCTGGGGATATCTCAACAATCTTCTACCACTGAAGATAAAAAGAGTTCTAACAAGCATTCCTATGTACACACCACACTGGGGAAACATGATTTTGTACGATTTTCATCACCATAAGGCTTTACTAGGGAGAAGAAAACTTTCTCCGATGGGGATACGAGGAAAGTTGATCAAGAAAATCTTCGAAACTCGACTCCAACTGGGGAAATATATCAAATCTTCCACTGGGGAATTGAAAAGCTCTTAATAGCAACTTCACCAGTACAAACTACACCGGGGAAGCTATCCTTTGTAAGGTTTACGTCAACACATGATTTGTATTGTGGAGAAGAAATTTATCCACATGGGATAACAATTGCCTTCATACGGTACACATCAGAATCTCCCATAGGTAAACATAAATCTCTTTAAGAAACCTTGACAGGTGCAGACCACACTGGGGAGACATATGCAAACTTCATAGGGAAGGCGAGTGCCAACCTAACTTGGGAAGTATATGTCGACTTCACAGGAATTTGCCAAAAATATCTGGTCGAAAAATAAAATGATTCTACCATAAAATCCTTGAAAGGAGCAGACTGCACTGGGGATCAGTACTCTATCTAAACATGGGCACACCTTCAATGGAGATAAGGGATTTCGTTCGAGCGAGGGTACACCTTCACCGGAGATATTGGGTTCTATTTTAGAGAGGGTACGCCTTCACTAGGGATATTGGATTTTATTTTTAGAAAACATCCTTTCCATTAATAATCTCATACTAGTTACAATCATACCTTCCTTTGTTCATTTGCTGGTACACTCCTTGTCATAAAAGACCAACAGTACCTACAAAAAGGGAAATTACAGCAACATGCCCCAGGTATGAAATGGCAATCTTAGCCATCATCCCAAACACCAAAAAATTCAAGTAATTTCAGATATTTATATCATGTGCTATAAAGCTTTAATGTTTTTAAATGCAAAGTTTATTAAAAATGTTGGACGTCTTTTGCAAACAAAATAGTAAAAGTAAAAACAAGAGACACGATTTAGATAAAAAATAACTTTATTGATTGATTGGACTATAAATAGGCATTTACATCAAGAATAAATTCCTAAAAAGAGGTAATTGCGTACAAAGCATACAAATGGAGATTACAGAGATGGCAATGTGAAGGCCGATTTATCGATTTGTGATTCTGCTATGACTCTTATAACCTTGAAGCTCCTTAGTAACTTGCTTTCTGAAAAAGTTGATTGGACTGATTTCTTATCCTTCCAAGCTAACCAATATCAGTATGAAATTATAGCACAGATGCAATACAGACAGTAGTCATTCTCTTTAAATTCCTAACTTTTGCCTGGATTTCCCTTTCCGGGTTTTCAATTCACCAGGATACCCATTTTTTCCTAAGTCACCTTTTTCAGGTTTTCAACTTAGCGGGTGTACATAATTTTCTTTTGCATTCTTTTATTCTTTTTTTTTGTCCCTTATTTTTGGCCGAACCTTTTTATTCATTTTTTATGGTTCGTCGGGATGCCTTTTTTTCCTGAGCCGTCGACTCAGCGTGTCTATTTCATGCAAAGTATTTTTTAACTACGTATGTGTTGATGGGGTGAGGAAAATCCTCTCCATCCATAATTTTGAGCATTATGGATCCTCCTGAGAATACTTTCTTCACAACATATGGTCCTTCATAATTAGGAGCCCATTTTCCCCTAACATCTATATTGTTGGGAGGCAAGATCCTCTTCAACACGAGGTCACCAGCTTGGAAGTTTCGAGGACGCGCCTTCTTATCAAAAGATTTCTTCATCCTCTTCTGTTACAAGTGCTCGTGACAAATAGTTGTCAATCTCTTCTCGTCAATGAGATTCAACTGATCGAGTCTATTCTGTACCCATTTAGCTTCATTGAGTTGTACATCTGTCATGATCCTTAAAGAAGGAATTTCCACATCCACGGGTAGGACTACTTCCATTATGTATACCAGAGAGAATGGGGTTTCCCCAGTCGAAGTACACACTGAAGTGAGATAACCATGCAAAGCGAATGGAAACATCTTATGCCAATCCTTATAGGTCACAACCATCTTCTTCACAATCTTCTTAATATTCTTATTTGCTACCACAACAACACCATTCATCTTTAGATGATAAGGAGAAAAGCTATGATGTTTTATCTTTTAACTATCGCACAACTCTTTCATCATCTTATTATTAAGATTTGACCCATTATCAATAATGATCTTTTTGGGAATCCCATAATGAAAAATAATATTCTGCTTGATGAAACGAGTAACCACTTGCTTAGTGACGTTGGCATAATATGATGCTTCGACCCACTTGGTGAAGCAATAAATAGCCACCAAAATAAAATGATGTCCGTTGGAAGTAGTCAATTCAATCCGTCCAATCATATCAATGCCACACATTGTGAAGGGCCAAGGAGAAGTCAAAACATTCAGCGGATTGGGTGGCACATGCATTTTGTCAGCATAAATCTGATAACTTGTAACATATTCTGGAATAATTATCACAATTGTTTTCCATTGTAGACCAATAATACTCTGCTCTCAATATTTTCTTGGCCATGGTATACCCATTAGAATGCGCCCCGAAGGAACCTTCATGTATCTCTTCTATGATCTTATTTGCTTTGTGTCTATCCACGCGTCTAAGCAAAATAGAGTCGTAGTTCCTTTTATACAAAACCCCACCATTGAGGAAAATTTTGGCTGATACTTCCGCAAAGTCTTCTTATCAGTGACAGAAGTATCCTATGGATATCCTTTCGTTTTAAGATACCTTTTGATATCATAAAACCAAGGTTTCTTATCAGCCTCTTCTTCTATCTCATAACAAAACGCTGGCTCATCTAACCTCAAAATGGTGATAGAGGGGGCTTCATTTTCCCATCCGACTTTAAACATGGATGAAAAAGTAGCCAAAGCATCTGGAAAGTTATTCTTTTCTCTTGGGATATGATTGATAGTAATCTCGTCAAAATACGAGATCAACTTCATAACATGCTCACGCTACAAAATCAAATTAGGGTGATGAGTCTCCTAATCTCCGTTGATCTGACTGATTACTAGAGCAGAATCCTCATATACTTCTAAGATCTTGATTCTAAAATCAATAACAACTTCTAACCCGAAAATACAAGCTTCATACTCGGCCATTTTATTAGAATAATCAAAGCAGATTCTGACAGTGAAAGGAGCATGGAAACCTTCAGGAGAAGTAATAACAGCATAGAATAATCACCCATCGTGATCCCGGTTCGGGTCCTTCCTCTGGGCCGAGGATATTACAATCTCGTATGTACATAATGTCCTCATCTGGAAACTCAAACTTCATCGGCTGATAGTCATCTTCCACAGACCGGTGAGCAAGATAATCCTCCAATACACTACTGTAATATGGTGGGAGAACTGACTTGGGTGTTTTGCGTTTTATCGCAATTGTTTTGGATAGCAAGAGTCGCCACCGACTTGTCTTTTATCCAATAAAGGAAAGGGTGAAAAGAACAGGAAATACCTTTTGAGATATTTTCTTGAGTTCGGGGGGTAGGTTATGAAAAGAAAAGGTGTTAGCACCCTTTTCATCCGTAGTTACCTACGAGATCTTAGTTGCTATCTCACTTTGAAATGATTTGTTTTAAATGTGTTTGTGATTTGTTCGAAAGTATTTTTGAAAAGTGCCTTTGTTAGGGCAAAATTTGTAATGATTCTCGTCTCTATAAGAATGCATACAAAGTGTTGACTTTTGAAAATATTTCATGGAAAAGTGTTGGGGATTTTGAAATATGTTTTGAAATGTTGTGAGAAAGCAACTACAAGCATTCTACCTACTCAAAAAGTCTTAGTTCTTTTCCTCCTCCTTTAGATGTTGCTATATTACCATTGATTGGTAAGAAGCCCTATCATTGGACGTGAAGGGACGGGCATGTGTCATCGTATAGTCATAGAAGGCAACATTGTAGGATACCTTAGAAATTTGTCGTAAGGGACTAAGATCATTTACAAAGGCAACATCGAAGGGTCATCAAGGGACTACGATCTTGTATTTGAGGGTCTTTGCTAAAGCATCCCACCTTCGAGGGACATGACTATTTTTATCCGAGGCAACAAGTGTGGGTTACCCTAGAGGTGCGAGTGTGCAAAGTGTTTTATTTTCATGCATTTTTGTCTTAAATTAGGGTTATCTAGTTGTTGATTTTAAGTCTTGCCATACAAACCCTAATTACTAGCAATTATATTGAAAGTGATATAAAGTCCTACGCTATTACATCATTTAGGGGGTGGGGATACAAATTTACAAATGGGGAATGAAAGCAAATAAATCCTAATTACTATTACAACCATATTGAATAATGAATAACAATACAAATATGTAAAGATAATGTAAAAAAAAGGAAAATTATTTTAAATTTTTTTTTATGTATTGACACATGAGCTTACACATTGATACGAAAATTTTTTTATGCATTGGCTCATATCTGTTTCGTATTGGCTCATATCTATTTTGTATTGGCTCATATCTGTTTTGTATTGGCTCATATCTGTTTCGTATCGGATCATATGTGTTTCGTATCGACACATACACTTATGCATCGACACATATCATTTCCCGCTCCTGGAAAATGAAAATTAACTCAGTATGAGTCGACGCATTTGCATTTCGTATCGAACCATACAACAGTTTGTATCGATGCATAATGATTTGCATTGGCTCATAACCTATTTTGGACATAATATGTGTTGACACGTAGTGTTTCGTATCAACTCATACTGCTTTTTTTTGCCTCTAACATTGTTCTACTGCATATATGAGTCAGTTCTCAACACATGGTCAATGAAAATGAAAAGCAAGCATATGGTTAGCTTCAAGGGAAATAATATTTACATTTTATCTTCACAAATGGACCACTAATGATGCTCGTATGAAGAGTCCAAAGTTAAGAAAACTTACCTTGAAACTGAAATATATGCTTTGAGTTTGAGTTGTTGTCTTGTCTTGGAGGAGTCAAGTTAGAGGTGGCTGTTTTTGAGTTTGGAAAATAGTGATGTTACAGAAGTTCTTCTTGAGTTTTAATAACTACTATATGATGTATGTGAAGTGTTTTGATGGTTTGTTTGGACATAACTTGCAAGGTGTGAGAGGTTCAAAGACTTGGACTTCAAAGCTCAAGAGTGGAGGTTTTGTGGACAATTATGGCTTTTTGAGAGTATGAGATTTTAAGGGCTTGCCTACAACAAAAACTTATGGACTTGGCTTGTAAATGGCCTCTCTATTTTATAGAGGAGGTTTGAGATAATGAGAGAGTTTGTTTTACAAGTTGTCAAAATTCTGGTTTAGTTGAGATGAAACAACCAAGTTATTATGAAAATTGGTGTTCCAATGCGTGGTACAAGTATGGTCTGAAGTTGCTAGAGGATTTTAGGCATGTTGCTTCTTGCTTTGACATTGTGTATGTGCAGAGAAAAGAATTGAGGGGCTCAAGGAGTTGACAATTGCATAAAGCATGCTTTATGTGAATGGCAATGGTGCCTTTGTGCCAAAAATGGAATGATGCAATGGACAATAATTGAATCACTTGGATAATGGTTCAATAAATTGTGTAAACATATGATTATGGATAGATTTGCAAGCCACAAGTCCTGCAAGGTAAGATTATGTAGCACATCATGCAAATTGGATTATTTGTTCTTCAACAAAATGACTTGCAATTCAAGAATGGATGTCAAACTTCAGACCCTTGAATCTCCTAGCTCAAGTATGATAAATTCATGCCCTTGGATGTTTTGGAAAGCTTGAAACATCCTCTATAACTTTCATGTTTTCCATTTTTACAAAAGCATCTAAGAACTTGATGAAAATTGTCCAAGAAGTTGGGACAAAAACCTGACCAAACCTGATGAAAATTTCTCTAAGTGTTTATACAAAAATGCCATGACTTCATGAATTTATAACTCAAAATCAATGCACTTCTAGGACTTAATCAACAAAGAAAAGTTGTAGATATCATCAAGATCTATAAATTTCATTTTGAAAGTTTTCTTTGAATCATCTTGCATCTTGGTGAAAGAATGGTATGAAGTAATGAAATTATCATGTATAAAAAACACATAGAAAACTTTCTAAGTCTTGAAAAGTTTGACTTTTCACATTGAGTTTTGAATTTCTTGATTTCTTGATGCTCAAGCTTCATATTTTTGAATGTCTTGATGAATTGTGATCTTTGAAATTTAATGTTGACGAAAAAGTCAAAGTTTGACTTTTGGTGTATTAGTTGACTTTTCATCAGTTGACCAAATTTCAACTATCAATCCACTGATCTTGAGAAATGATTTAAGCCATGGAATTGGGTCAACATGTTATGTTTGAGTTTTTGAGATTATGCTTCAAGCCATTAGGTCCTGTATTAGGTCAAAAAGTCAATGATCAGCCGTTCTTAGTCAAAACCCTAATTTGTGGTCTTAGTGTTTCAGAGGTGATTTTGTCTAATCAATTCTTGAGAATCCTTGAGCATTGGAGATCCTTTGTGAGGAATGTCTTGAAAAAGAGAGGGAAAATTTTGGGGTACAACAATTACCCTTGATGGCTTTCTAGGCAGTATACTAGATATCATATTATGTCAAAATCATCTGCCAACGGGCTACTCTTCCCGTGAGAGCTGGATTTTAAAAAATGCACTTGATTGGATCCATCTTGGATATCAAGAGAGTAGTATGAGTCATCATATACTGTCTGAGATGTTTTTCTGCCCACATGAGTGCACAACAAGTTTTTTCTAGCATTGAGTACCTCGACTCGCAATCAGTAAATTTCTTGCTCAGGTAGTAAATAACATGTTCTTTCCTACCCGTCTCGTCATGTTGATTGAGTACGCACCCCATAGAATTTTCTAACACTGTCAGATGCATTATCAAGGGCTTTGCTTCCACAAGAGCTAAAATAATTGGAGGTTCATGCAGATACTCTTTTATTTTATCAAATATCTCTTGGAAATTTGCACTCCACCTGACCATTTGATCTTTTTTCAATAGCTTGAATATTGGTTCACATGTGGCTGTAAGATGAGAGATGAATCTAGAAATGTAGTTCAACCTCCTGAGAAAACCACAAACCTCTTTTTCCGTTCTTGGCTCAGGCATTTCTTATATTGCTTTTATTTTGGAAGGATCAACCTCAATTCCTTTTTCTCTTACTATGAAGCCTAATAACTTCTCTGATCTCACCCTGAAGGTGCACTTGTTAGGGTTCAGTCTCAACCTGAATTTCCTTAACCTTTCAAACAATTTCAGTAAGTGGACAAGATGTTCCTCTTCTATCTAGGATTTGACAATCATATCATCAACATAAACTTCAATCTCTTTATGGATCATGTCATGAAAGAGAGTGGCCATTGCATGTTAATACGTTTCCCCCGCACTCTTCAAACTAAAGGGTATCACTTTGTAACAAAATGTTCCCCAAGGTGCAATGAAAGTTATCTTCTCCATGTCTTCTGACGCCATCTTAAGCTGATTATAGCCAGAGAAACCATCTATGAAGGAAAACACTTTAGCTTGAGCAGTATTGTCAACCAGAATATCAATATGAGGGAGTGGAAAATCATCTTTATGGCTTGCTTTGTTCAGTCCCTATAATCCACACACATTCTCACTTTTCCATATTTCTTCGACACCGACACAATGTTTGCAATCCATGGAGGATAGGAGACAACCTTCAAGAAACCTATATCAAATTGTTTATGAACCTCCTCTTTGATCTTCTTAGACAACTCAGGATGAGTTCTTAGAAGCTTTTGTTTAACCGAAAGAAAATCTTCTCCGAGAGGCAGCCTGTGCACAACAATATTTGTATCCAACCCATGCATGTCTTCATAAAACCAAGCAAAAATATCCACATACTCTCAGAGCATTTTAATCAATCTTCGCTTGACACTATCTTATAATGCTACCCCAATCTTGAATTCTTTTTGAAACTCCTTGTTACCCAAGTTAATCACTTCTATAGTCTCTTGGTGCAGATGAATGACCTTTTCCTCTTGCCTCAACAATCTGGCGAACTGTTCAGTAAGTTCATAATCTTCTTCAGCTTCTTCATCAGCTTGATAGATTGGATTTTCAAATTCATAATTGAAGGTATGAAAAACACAAGAAATGGGGAGTTTGAATTGGTTTTTTAAAACAAAAACTTTTCTTTAAAAATATTCCCCTTTAATTAAAATATTTTTTCCTTCACTCTTAATAATAACAATAAGTAAGAACAGGAAGTAAAGAACAATGTATGTTCATACTAGTTCACTTGAAAATTATCAAGCTGGTCTAGACCACCCGCTAAGGTGATTTCTCCTAACTCAATCGAGGACTTAATTAACTATGACCAAATTGTTTACAATTTGCACAAGCTACCCGTAAGTGACTAACAACCTCTAAGACTCACAAGTCCTAGACTTCTTAAGGATACAGACCTACCAGGTCCCTTAAGGAATATCAAATAATAATCAACCTGATTATTACAATGCACAAGTTACCCGCAAGTGACTAACAACCTCTAAAACTCGCAAGTCCTAGAATTCTTAAGGATACATACCTACCCGGTCCCTTAAGGAAAATCAAACAACCATTTAAATACAAGTTTTGTTTACAAGAGTATTGCTTCTGTACAAGTTGAATGTATAAAATATTTTAAGAACAATGACTATAAGCCTTTATGTAGCCAATAAAATAATATATCCATTGAGGGGTACTCATGGGGGACAAGATCGTGCGACGCGTCTGTCCTTTCATGGTAGTGGAATGAAACGTTTATTATACCATCTACTATTTGTACCATGTTAATGTTATCTTCTTTCCTTCTGTACTTCAGAGGATTTTGCGAGCATGAGTTTAACGGCGAGAACATAACACAGGGTCATCAGAACTTCAAGTCTTTAGAGTCTTCAAAACTACGTCTTTAGAGTCTTTAGCACTTGGTTGTGATAAACTTTTCTTGGAACCTTGGATATTTAGAACTGCAAGTCTTTAGAATCTTTAGAAATTATGTCTTTAGAGTCTTCAACACTTGGTCTTTAGAACCCTTATCTTTAGAACCTTGGGTATTTAGAAACTTGAGTCTTTAGCATATGGACTTGAGTAGAAACTTCTGTCTTCAGATCTTCTGACTGTTTCTTTAGAACTCATTGTCTTTAAAAACATGAGTCTTTAGCATATGGACTTAAGTAGCATCTTCTGTCTTCAGATCTTCTAAATGTTTCTTTAGAACCCGTTGTCTTCATAAAAATGAGTCTTCAGCATCTGGACTTAAGTAGCAACTTCTATCTTGAGATCTCCTGACTGTTTCTTTAGAACATGTTGTCTTCAGAAACATAAGTCTTCACCATATAAAGTTAAGTAGCAACTTTTGTCTTCAGATCTTCTGACTGGTTTCTTTAGAAAAACATTAGAGCTTACACTTTAGATACTTCTGGACTATCTTGATACTGTTCAATAGAACTTGTGTAGCGCAAAAGCAGAACTAATTCTTTTCTAATGTCTTGGACACGCCATCCATCAGAAGCAAAACCTGTTTGTTAAGTACTCAACAATAACAAACATTAGAGTATCAAAATTACTCATACAAACATACTCATTTGTTATCATCAAAACTCAGAGATAATATTGGAGAACCAAGTCTTGTTCTTACAATCTCCCCCTTTTTGATGATGACAAAACTATGTATTTTGATGACACAATATTCTTCATATAATTAGAAAAAGTGAAAATAGAAAGGTAGGGAACACTTATCCTTTTTATGATACTCCTCCTGAGTCAATGACTTGATGAAGATCGAATATCCTGACTCTAAACCATTTGAGTAAAACTCCCCCTGGTTTCAATTGATCAGATATCGAGATCTTGAGAGTCTTGACTCTAGATGCCAATTAAAAAATTGAGATCTTGATGCTAATAGAACAATTGAGATCTTGATTTATTTTTCTTCTTATTTACTCTTGACTTTAGATGCCAATGAGAATGAAATCAAATTTAAATCTTTGAAACTTTAATGTCACTAAGATAACTTCCAAATTCTCAAAACATATCTTCAGAGTTAGACATAAGTCTTGTATAGTATTTTATGATCTTCTTTAACCAGAGTTCTCATTTTCTGAAAAAGAAAAACAATTCTAACAGAAATAGAAGTTTAGTTGGGTTAGAATGTTAGCAGCTCTTTTCAGAGAACATTTTCCAGAACTTGATTATTGAAATCAAAGTTACGTTCATTTAATTACTCCCCCTTTTTTTCATAATCAAAAAGGTAATTATGTGTGAAAAACATAAAGACCAGAAGAAACAACAGGAAAATGTAAGAAGTTTCATTGATAAGTCAAAAGAAAACTTCATCAAATTCAAACAGTCATATAATAAGTAAATTGAAGGAAGTAGAACAAACTAATATCCAAAAAGAAAAGACTTACTATGATACGGTGGGAGAACTGACTTGAGGTTTTGCGTTTTATCGCAAATGTTGTAGTTAGCAAGAGTCACCACCGACTTTTCTTTTATCCAAAAGGAATGGTGAAAAAGCACAGGAAAGACCTTTGAGATTGTTTCTTGAGTTCGGGGGGTAGATTATGAAAAGGGAAGGTTTTAGAACCCTTTTCATCCATGGTTTTCCATGGGATCTTAGTTACTTGCTTAGATCACTTGCTTTTGTTTGTTTGAAATTGTGTTTGGTGTGGTTTTGAAAGTATTTTGTAAAAAGAGGCCATTCGTTTAGGCAATCTTTGTAATGTTTCTTGTTCGTAAGAATGTATACAAAAATGTTTGTCTTTTGAAAATGTTTTCAATGTTTGTAAGATGTTTTTGAAATGTATGTGTTTGTTTTGAAAATAGAAAGGATTGTTGTTTTAAATAGAGAAAGTAACTAGAAGTTATCAACCTACTCAAATGTCTTTCTTGTGTATTTTTTATTCCTTTGACATTGTTGTCTTACCATTGATTTGGTAAACAACCCTATCTTTGGATGTAAGCGGGATGGGCATGGGTCATCGTATAACCATGACTATCAATGTTTGCAAAGTATCTTAGCATTTTTGAGAGACCAAGATCATTTTTGTAAGGCAACTTTTGAATAGCGTCATCGAGGGACTATGATTTTATATTTGTTTTGATTTGCCAAGATGCTTCGCATGCGTAACATGGCCATTTTTTGTTTTAGGCAACCAAGTGGGGAGACCCTAAGGGTGCTTGTGTGCAAGTGTATTATTTTCATGCTTTGATTTTGTCTTGTATTTATGGTTTTCTTTTTTTTCTTTGTTTTATTCTTGTCATACAAACCCTAATTACTAATCATGGTATATGAAGCGATAAATTGCGTAATGTAAATATTTCTAAGCTATTACAACAATTTATGGGAGGGGAGAATACAAATTTGAATGGGGATTTGCAAGAATATAAACCTAAATAAATTATCACAACCAAATCGAATTTGTACGAATTAGAATAAATACAACACAATATTAAAAGAAAATGTGATGCAATGTACACGTAAAAAGATTTTTGTGTCTTGTCTTTATGTAAAAGAAAATTTAATCTAAACCTAAAAATATAAGGTAAAGAAAATAATTTTTAAAAGGGGTTTAACCCTAATTATTATTTAAGAGAAAATAAAGTTTTTATAGGTATTATTTTGTATATTTTTTTTGTATAAAATAATAAATAATATTGTATATAAATATAAAATTTTATATGTGCAAAGATAAGTATTTATAGGTATGAAATAAAAAATAAATTAAACTAAATATATTTAATTATATTTACAAGTTTATTAAGAAAATAAATGGTATCCTTATTGAAATAAAATATATTTTTATGTGAGAAATAAAATAAAAGTGCAATATTATTAATTTACATTTTTTAGGATTTTTATGCATTAAGAAAATATTTAAAATAAAAAAATAAACAAAATAAAAATAAAAATATAAAAGTTGGCAAAGGGGGGGGGGGGGGGGGTAATGTAGTAAAGCTGATGGTGAGATGCTAGCAAAAACTCCTGGCCCAAGATACCAAGCCCAACCTGCAAAAATGTGAAAATGGAACAGAAAAAGAGTGAAAAATACAAAAGTAGCGCGCCCAGGTTCGAACCCAGGACACGGATCTCACCAGCACGCTACTTTGCCACTGGGGTGGCTATACTTCCATTATCTTAAGTGAAACGAAAATAATGTATTCTAAACCAAGTCCTTGCCCTGTTTCATCTTCTTCCTCAAGCTTTGGCCTGACACCCTGTAACTCTCTCATACTTCCATAAAAATGAAAATTCATAACATGAAAATTGTAGTGCTTGAACTCACGATTCCAACCATATAAATTATGTAAAATAACTATCAAAGATCAAGGAGAATTTAAACAGCCCTAAATCTTGACCTAATATTTCCATAAATTTCAAGTTCCAAATTCTCTCAGCACAAGTAAAATCAATGCAAGATAATGGTATGTACAGCTTCGTTATGATGAGGACTATATTTTTTATTCACAAATCGTGGCCTAAGGTTGCCTGTACAAAGAGATGGGTTTGAGATTTTACCTCCTTCAGTTGGAATCGTGGATGAAACTGGGATGAGTTTGATGGAGGCCTGATGCTTGCTTGAGCTTCCTTGAACTTCCCTTGATGTATTCCAACCCTTGCCTTGCTCTGAAAGTAGCTGGAACTCCTTGGCCAAGTCAAATTGCAAGCTCTGAAGTCAATAATGGCAGATGGTGGAAGAGTGATTACAGAACAAGGATGAAGGCTTGGATTGACTAGGTATCAAGTATGTAAGGTGTTTTAAAGATCCAAACTCAAAACGCACGAGCCAAATGGAAGATGGATGTGCTTATGCCAAGACTGCAGTTTTGGATAGATTTTTGGTGTTTTGTTGGTTGGGAGTGTTTCAAGTCCTTGCTCCACGTCTATTATGTTGTATATGGTTTGTATATTAGTATTGAAATGGTCTTAGGTCAGCTCTCCAACAGATCTGCAAGCTCTATCCTTTTTGTAACTTTTCTTGCATTTGAAGTAAAGTGAAGTGACTATACTTGACATGCTTGTACTTGGCTTCAACACTAAACCCTCACAATCCAACCGATCTAGGGCACCCTTGGGTAAGACATTTAAAGAGGACCCAGTATCCACCAATACATGGGCTAGAGTGGTTCCTTTGAATTCAATGGAGACATGCAAATCCTTATTGTGATTTCTTCTAGATGGAGTTAAATCAATATCCAAGAATCCCAATCCATTATTGGCAGTCAAACTCGCTACACAATTTTCAAACTGACCGACTGTAGTCTCTTGAGGAACATGAGCTTTCTTCAGAAATTTTATCAAGGCTTAAGCATGCGCATCAGAACAAAGTAATAAAGACAACATAGAAATCTTAGAGGGGGTTTGCCCCAACTACTATACTATCTTATAATCACTTTTCCTTATAATCTTTAAAATCTCCTCCATCTCTTGGGTAGAAGGTTCCTTAGTAATGATGTCTTTGGCAGGCGCCTCCATCCTGGCAGACTAACTTATCTTTTCTTTTCCCCTAGCATCAGTACTAGGTTTGTCAACACTAATGAGAACAAGTGTAGTTGTGGTGGTTAGAGGTGAAATGTTAAGAGAGAAGATTCTCCACGTCCCTGTCACCTTGCAAGAGCCAGCAATGTTGGTAATATCAGCAGTCTTGTCTTTATCAATTCACAAGTCTTGCTTAATACCATGGTAGTATACTTCAGCTCCATAATTCCAAGGTACTGCCTTATCGAAAGAATAGGGGACTGGCCCCAATGTGGTAATTATAAATGGAGCTATCTTCGGTTCATTGGAAATCCTAATAGGACCCTTTGAAGTGATCCTAATAGGCTTGTTGGAGATAATGATGATGGATATATCTTCGACTTCTTGAGGTACAACTTTGGTCAAACTTTTTATGGATGGAGTTCTTTCGAATAATATCTCATGGTTGTCCATTAGGTGTTAGACACCTCTTTTCAACCATTCACAGCCATTGATTTGCACAACACAATAACAATAATCTTCAAGACAACTAGGGAAAACCCTAACTTTCAACAAATTATTTTTGACAAACTTCAGTGGAGTGGTTAAGTAGTTAATAGAGGAAACAAAAGCAGCATCTTCAATAGAGTTGACACTTTTACCATGGTTTGGCATAGGTGCGGTGATTACATTCGTAGTTGGAGGAGGATCAAATTTAATGGTCTTGTTGTCAATGAGGTCTTGGATCTTGCATTTTACTGCCCAAAAATGATTAGTGTCATGTCTGGGACTATTGGAGTGTTAAACACATTTGGCGTTTGGGTTATACTTTGAAGATTGTGATGGGGTGGGAGAACTGACTTGAGGTTTTGCGTTTGTGTTCGCAATTGTGCGGTTTAGCAAGAGTCGCCACCGACTTTTTATTTTATCCAAAGGAAAGGTCAAAAAGTACAGGAAAGACCTTTGAGATGTTTTCTTGGGTTCTGGGGGTAGATTATGAAAAGGGAAGGTTCAAGCACCCTTTTCATCCATGGTTTTCCATGGGCTCTTAGTTACTTGTTTTAGATCACTTGCTTTTGCTTTTCAATTGTTTGAAATGGTGCTTTGTGTGTGTGGTTTTGAAAATGCTTTGAAAAGAGGCCTTGTCTAGGCAACCTTTGTAATGATTCTTGTTTGAATATATACAAAGGTGTTTGTCTTTTTGAAAAGATATTTCATTTGTTTGAAAGTTGTTTTTGGAAAATGTTTTGAAGTTGTGTTGTGAAGTGTGTTTCAAAATAGCAAGGATATTTTGTAAGTTTTGATCAAGTAACTAAGAGTTGTCTACCCTATTTTACTCAAAGATCTTTCCTATATGTTTTTAACCCTTTTTTACAGTGTTATTTCACCATTGCATTTGGTGAACAACCTTGTGTTAGGATGTTAAACGGGACAGGCGCGGGTCATCGCATACAATCATTGAAAGCAACTTATGAGACACTCTAGCAATTTTGTAAGGGATGAGATCGTTTTATCGAAGGAAACATCGAGGGTCATCGAGGGACTACGATCTTTGTTTATCGAAGGGGCATTTTCTAGAGTGTCTCATATTCGAGGGACATGATTGCATTTCCGAGGCAACAAGCGAGGTTACCCTAGAGGTGCAAGTGTGCATTGTGTTTGTCATTTTACATGCTTTTTGTTTTGTATTAGGTTATCTAGCGATTGATTTTAGATTTTTGCATACAAACCCTAATCTTTAGTCATGGCATATTTGAAAGCATAAAGTGCGAGAATTAAAATTCTAAGCTATTACAAAAGTATCTGGGGATGGGGATACAAATTATTTACAAATGGGGATGAATCTCACAAGAATAATAATGTCCAAATATCAAGTGTTACAACCAAATCGAATCGTCGCAATTCAATATAAAATTATAACAAATGAATAAATCAATAATATTATGAGATGCATGTATTTATTAACTTGAAAATAAATAAAAATCTATTCTAACAAAGAAAGATTAAGAAATTAATATTATTCTTTTATATGTGTTTTTTATTAATCATGTAAATAAAAAGTTTAAAAGAAAAATTAAATGAACAAAGTTTCTATTATTCTTATATTTTATTAATGATGTAAATAAAAAGTTTAAAAGAAAAAATTAATTAAACAAAGTTTCTATTATTTTTTGCATTTTTATTAAATGAAACAAAATCAATTGATAAAAGAAAACAATAAAATTGATTTAAGAAAATAAGTATTACTAGTATTATTATTAATAATATAAAACAAATTAATCTAAAATGAAATAATATATAAAAAAAAAAGAGTTAGTATTTGTTAAATCAAAAGAAATAAAATTAAATTAAAACAAAGATGATGGGCTAGGGATGTGTGTGTTAGGCCCAATGAAGAAGAACAAACAACAAGTCAGAATGGAGGGGGTGCGCGCTTAGCAAAAACGTTATGGGCTTAATGAGGTTTGGTGGGGCAAAGGCCCAAGGCAGGGTCTTTGTACAATTTGTTAGGGTTCAGCATTTTTAGGGTTTATGTGTTTGGTACACAGCAACACCGCTCTCTCCTTCTTCATCTCTCTTACCCAACTCTGATCTTCCTCCCTAAACCTTAGCCGCCGGAGCAACCATCACTCTCCTCCTCTTCCTAACACTTAATGGCCTTGGTTGCAAAGGGTAAGGTTCATTTTCTCTCTGAGTTTTACAGTTTTTGTTGTTTATGTGATTTTACAGTTTGTTTGATTTTAGCTTGCTTTGCATGTCCTAGTTTGGTTAATCTATGGTCTTTCCATGCTTTGAGATGCAGTAAGGGTTTGAGAGAAAAAAAAAGTACCTTGGGATTTTCTAGACAAGAGAGAAAGAGGGTGAGACGGTGCTCCCCGTTGGCTAGAGGCACAAGGAGGGAGGAGATGATGAGCTTCGCTTCTGGTATCTCTTTTTTTGTTGTTCTTTGGATAATGAGATTTTAATGGCTTCTGACTTTGTTGTTCTTGATTGTTAATGATGAAACTATTCTGAAACATTGTTGTTCTTGATTTTGTTGATGATGATGTGTTCTGAAACTATTATTGTTGTTGATTTCTCTTCTGATTTTCTCTTCCTCTTTGAATCTGGATGACTTACGATGATGATTTGATAATCTGAGCCTCCTTTGTTGCTTCTTGTTGAAACATGGTTGATTAGTTGTGCCTGCAAGTTTGTTTGAAACTGTTAACACAGGTTTTGTTCTGTGTTGATTCACAAGGTTTTTGTGATTTGTTAGTTTTGGCTTGCAGCTTTGGCTATCTTGCAGTTTGGCTTGCAGGTATCCTGCAGGTTTTGGAATTGTTGGCCTGGCAGTTTGGTTGTTTTGTGTAGCTTGCAGTTTGGTTTTGGCTAGCTTTGTATTTTTTTTTGGTTTGGCAAACTTTGGAGGGCTTGGAGATTTTGTTATTTTACAGGCTTGGCTATGCAGGTTTGAGCTAGGCTTTGTGGTTTGAGCAAGTTTTGGCTTGCAGATATTCTGCAGGTTTTGGAGTTTGTTTGGGCAAGCTGGGCTTGTTTGCAGTTTGGCCAAACAGGTTTACAGTTTGTTACAGTTTAGTGGTTTTGATAACAGGTTGTGTGTTTTTTGTTTTAAGTTTGAAACTCTGCAGGTTTTTGAGTTTGTTTGGCAAGCTTGGCTGTTTGGTTAACTTGCAGTTTTGCTAGGCTTTGAGCTTGTGCAGGTTTGGAGAGTTTTGTGTTTTTTGACAAAGTCTTTTATCTCTTCCTCAGACTGTTATGCAGTCTTGAGTTTTATATTTTTCTTAGCTTTTGTTGATTTGTGACAGCCTGCTTTTTAGCCAAACTTTAAAACCTCACCCAAGGTGATATCTTTTTCTCTTTCTCTCTCTATGAAACAAGCATTTTTGCTTTTTTTTTATTATATTCTGAAAAGTTTGCTCTGTCTGGAAAATGATGAAAAAAAGCTATGACAAGCTTTTGGCTTGTGAATTGGTTTTCCTGCTGTTTACTTTTGCCTGCTGCATTTTTCTACTTTCATGCTGCTTGCCATATTTGTACAGTTTGCATCCAATTTTTTTTATAACTCAGTTTTGGAAATTTGTTTTGTAGCTCAGTTTGGGACCTTGCTTGCTGTTTGCTACAACAGGTTCTTTGCTTGTGCTGCTTGTAAAGTTTGGCCTATGCTTTGACAGTTTGGCGCCTGTTTGCCTTTGTAACTTTGTAATTCAGTTTAGTTCAATATTTGCCTTAGTTTGCTGTCATGTTTTGGTTGAGTTGCAATGGTATAGTTGGCTTATGTTTGACAGTTTTGGCGCCTGTTGCATTTGAAACTCAACTTTCTTTGTATGCTTTCATTTTTTCAATTTGTATTTTTAATTTTCTCTTTATGAACCAAGAAGAGCAATCTTCTTGTGATTTGCAAAGAGAAAAATAAAACATGATGAAAAATAAGCATTCTGATTCCAGACGGCAAACTTTAATGATGACTTTTTCCCTTCTTTTTCAATTGAAAATTCTTTTCAAATAACTGTACTAATATTCTTTTCCTTTGTTTTTTCATGTGAGCATCAATTGGATGATAGAGGAAGCTGAGGAAGCAAGAGACCTTGAGCATGGGAGCAATGGCAGCTTAGGAGGCTTAGGCTTAGATTAGATAGACTTTTTCTATTAATTGTAACATTTATTTTTTAAATACTATAAGTTGTAAAACTTACAATATTCAAAATAATAAGTTATTTTTGTAACAATATTTGGAATGAATGAAAAAAATCTTTTCCTAGTAAAACTCTTCTACTGTCAATAATTTGCAACTCTCTCTCTCTCTCTCTGCATCTTCACCGATTATTTAAGATTCTCAAATCAAAATAATTGAAACTGCATTTCAACAATTCTAATCCGGATAACTTAAATTCTAAGTAATCCAAAAACTTTGCAGTCTCGTAACCTCGCATCAGTATTCCAATCATAATATGCATTGTATAATTAAACAAGCAAGCATTCCATTAAATGGCAAACCTTTCGTTCCATTAACAAGCAGATGTCTTGATATTCCATATAACAGTCTCAGCTCCTATTTCTTGTTCCAGATAACCAGGCCTTGAGAATAATCAGTTGACCTTTCAACAAACTTGAAAAAGTGAGAAACCAATGTAACAGTAAACTGAACTTTTGTGGATTCAATTTCTTTTGAGGAATGCGAGCGAAACCCTGTTTCTTGATTTACTGCCAAAGAAAAGTCTGTTTGATCGATTCCTGAGCCAATCTTAAAAGTTAGAGAAAAACCCTAGGGTTGTGATTTCTTGTGAAAAAGGAAGGGCAAATTTTGGGGTACAACAGCTACCCCTGTTCAATCTTCTTGAACCTGAAGAGTTAGATTGGCAAGTTTTCCGTTCGCAACTCGAAGGTAAAAGATGATTGGACACTAGAGTGCCCATAAATTTGCACTCGTCAAAGCATAGTTGAGGGAATGGGCTTAAAGATGCCATTTGGAGATGTGACAGAACCTTGTCGGAGATGGGCTTAAAGATGCCATCCAAGAATGTTTATTGAACTGTATATTGTAGATGAGTATCAGAAAGGTATCCCTGTTTGGAACGTCTCTGAGTTGGGGGTCTGAATAAGCAATAGATTAGCATCTGTGTCTGGAGCATTTGTAAACTGTTTTCAGAAGTTGAATCTGAACAAGCGATAGATTGACATCCATGTTGGGTGCATCTGTAAACTGTTTTAAAAAGTTGAATCTGAATAAGCGATAGATTGACATCCATGTTGGGAAGCATCCGTAAACTATTTTCATGGCTCTTTGAAGTTGAATAAGCAATAGATTAACATCCATGTTTGGAGCATCCGTAAACTGTTTTCAAAAGTTGAATCTGAACAAGCGATAGATTGACATCCATGTTGGGAAGCATCCGTAAACCGTTTTCAAAATTCTTGAAGTTGAATAAGCAATAGATTAACATCCATGTTTGGAGCATTCGTAAACTGTTTTCAAAAGTTGAATCTGAACAAGCGATAGATTGACATCCATGTTGGGAAGCATCTGTAAACCGTTTTCAAAATTCTTGAAGTTGAATAAGCAATAGATTAGCATCCATGTTTGGTGCATCCGTAAACAGTTTTCAAAAGTTGAATCTGAACAAGCGATAGATTGACATCCATGTTGGGAAGCATCTGTAAACCGTTTTCAAAATTCTTGAAGTTGAATAAGCAATAGATTAGCATCCATGTTTGGTGCATCCGTAAACTGTTTTCAAAAGTTGAATCTGAACAAGCGATAGATTGACATCCATGTTGGGAAGCATCCGTAAACTGTTTTCATGATTCTGGAGTTGAAGTTTCCTAATCTTATCCTGAAAGGGGTAAAATATTATCTAAAACACAAAGTTATGTTGCATGAAATGTATGATGAAATATATGTGTTATATCAATGTTTATGATATATGAATGCAATGTATGCGCATGTAAGCTGATGAGCTGTCTTGCTGGGGAAGGTAAATCCTGGATAGCTGGAGATAATAAAATCTTTGACCATTGTCGGGGAAAATAAATCCTGGACCGCTGTTTGAAGAGTATGTATGTCTTCAAGATTTTTGACAACCTCTGGGGAGAAGTTATACTGCTGGGGAAATTAGGAGTTTGGGTTGTATGCCAATCTACTGGGGATTCTTGTTTCGCTGTTTGAGGAGAACTCCGCTGGGGAATATCTGAAAGCTCTGTGGGGAACTGAGGATGAGAATCTTCATTCTGCTAGGGGAATTTGTGCTGAGGAGTCGAGAACGAGAATCTTTGATCTGCAGGGGATTAAAAATTCTATGGGGAATAGCCATACTGCTGGAGAGTAAGCTCAGGACCCTGGGAAAAGTTTATTCCTGTTTGGAAGAAGTTCAGGAGCTTAGGTTGTATGCCACTCTACTGGGGAAGCAAGAATGAGAAACTCCGTTCTGTTGAGGATATCAGGGAAAAACTGAATGGTTTCCGCTGGGGATTGGTAGCTCAAAGTTTCCTCCCCGCTGGGGGTCTTAGTGACGTGCTGATTTGATTGGCGACTTCACTGGGAAAAATTTTAACAATAACTTTCTGATGAATTATCTGGTTTAAAAGCAACTCTCCGGGAGAAGGGAAGAAACTGGATGGTCTTCACTGGTGTTCACATGTTGAAGGTTTGACTCTGCTTAGGGAAGAAAGTTTCATTCTTACTGATGGTTTGTAGTTCAAAGTTTTGCTCCACTGTTGGTTGGGAATTTGAATACTCAACTCTGATGGGTATCCTTGAAACTTAACTCCGCTGGGGATATGTATTTCAAAGCTTTAGTTCCGCCTAGGATCTGGATGATGTATTCCAGAGAATTTCTCCTGGAATAGTCTAAAGACGCTTTCCTATACTTCCATCCTATCAGTAATTATTCTTCCTCATTTCGTTTTATTTGTAAGCAGTGATTATATTCAAATGCATATGCTCATTTAATAAATCTTTGGACGTTTTCAAATAAAACACAAGTGTAAAAAAGGAAAGAAAAGGCAAACAGTTTTCTGTACTTTGAAGTAACTTTGTATTAACTTTGTGTAAGTATTTTGTACAAAGGAGAGAGACATCCTAGTAAGAGAATGTTGTCATAAAGTTGAGAAAAATTTATATAAAGAAAGATGGCTATGTGTAACAATTCTATGGGGTTCCCATTCTGATATAGCCTTCGCAACTCTGAGTATCTTGTCCATTCATCGCTTCATCCGCAGATGATTGGGTAGATCAGAAGCCTGGAGCTTGTATGTGAAGAGATTGTCCTTAAAGTGATCTGACGAGACATAGTCATACGCTTTAATTCCCTAACTTTTTCCTGGATCGCCCTTTCAGGTTTTCGATCCACCGGGAAACCCCTTTTTTCCCAAGTTGCCCTTTCGGGTTTTCAACTTGTCGGGTGTACAAATTTTTTTGTTTATCCCTAATTTTTGCCTGAACCTCCCTTTCGGGTTTTCGATTCGTCGGGATGCCCATTTTTGCCCAAGTCGCCCTTTCGGGTTTTCAACTTGTCGGGTTGTTTATGCGTAGTATCTTTTGACTATGTCTGCATTCACAGGGTGTGGAAGGTCGTCGCCGTCCATGGTGGTCAGGATCATAGCCCCACCAGAAAAGATGTTTTTGATTACAAATGGTCCTTCGTAAGTAGGAGTCCATTTGCCCCTGGGATCGCTTTACAGAAAGATGATCTGCTTGATTACAAGATCCCCGACTTGATATACTTGTCTCTTGACTTTCTTGTTGAAAGCCTTGATCATCCGTTTTTGATACGTCTGGCCATGACAAGCAGTAGTAAGTCGCTTCTCGTCAATCAAGTTAAGTTGATCAAGCCTGGTCTGAATACAATCGTCTTCACTCAAACCAGCGTTCTTCATGATTCTCAGGGAAGGAATCTGAACTTCTATAGGTAAAACAGCTTCCATGCCGTATACCAAAGAAAAGGGTGTTGCCCCAGTTGATGTTCGTGCCGTGGTACGGTACCCGTGTAGAGTGAACGGTAACATCTCATGCCAGTCCTTGTAGGTGACTGTCATCTTTTGAATGATCTTTTTGATATTTTTGTTCGCAGCTTCGACAACACCGTTCATCTTTGGCCGATAGGGAGATGAATTGTGATGTTGAATCTTGAACTGCTCGCACAGAGCGGTGATCATAGTGTTGTTCAGGTTTGTACCATTGTCCGTAATGATTCGGTAAGGAATACTGTACCGACAAATAAGGTTCTGCTTGATGAAGCAGGCAACCACGTTATTTGTAACAGAGGCGAAGGAAGCTGCTTCGACCCACTTGGTAAAGTAATCAATGGCCACCAGGATGAAGCCGTGTCCATTGGATGTTGTAGGCTTGATCTCTCCAATCATGTCGATACCCCACATTGCGAATGGCCAAGGAGATGTTAGGACATTGAGAGGAACTGAAGGAATATGCACCTTGTCTGCATAGACTTGGCATTTGTGACAAGTGCGGGCGTATTGATGACAATCAGCTTCCATGGTAGACCAGTGGTAGCCTGCCCTTAGGATCTTCTTAGTCATCGTATGTCCGCTCAAATGGGTGCCGAATGTGCCACTGTGCAGTTCAGTCATGATCTGCTCAGCTTCAACCTTGTCCATGCAACGAAGCAGAACACAATCATGGTTGCATTTATATAGGATACCATTGCTCAGGAAGAATTTGGCAGCAAATCTCCTTAAAAACTTTTTTTCATTGACTGAAGCTCCTTCAGGATATTCTTGAGTCTCGACATACCTTTTGATTTCATGAAACCAGGGTTGTTCCACTACTTCTTCGGTATTAATCTCATGACAATGTGCAGGTTCATCCATTCGCTCGATGGTGATTTGGGGAGCTTCATTATCCCTGTTAAGTTTAAACATGGAAGACATTGTTGCTAGAGCATCTGCTAGCTGATTTTCTTCTCGCGAGAAGTGTTCGAAAGTAATATGCTCGAAATGAGGTAGCAATGTCAGGACATGTTCTTTGTATGGGATGAGATTAGGGTGTTTAGTGTCCCACTCTCCTTTGATTTGACTGATAACCAGAGCTGAGTCTCCAAATACAACCAAAGATTTGATTCCTAAGTCAATTGCAGCCTTGAGACCAAAGATACAAGCTTCATACTCGGCCATGTTGTTGGTGCAACTGAAACAGAGTCTAGAAGTGAAAGGTGTATGGCAACCTTATGAAGAGATAAGTATTGTGCCGATACCGTTGCCAAGTGCATTTGAAGCACCATCGAAGTACAGGGTCCATCAGGATCCTTGTTCAGGTCCGTCATATGGTATGTTACCTTCAATGTTGTCCAATGTCATAATGTCCTCGTCAGGAAAGTCAAATTTCATGGATTGATAATCTTTGACCGCTTGATGATCTAGATGGTCAGCTAGTACACTCCCCTTTATAGCTTTTTAGGTTGTGTACTAGATATCATACTCAGTCAGGATCATTTTCCATCTAGCGATTCTTCCAGATAAAGCAGGCTTTTCGAAGATATACTTGATCGGATCCATTTTAGAAATCAGCAGAGTGGTATATGTCAACATGTACTGCCTTAGTCGGCGAGCAGCCCATACCAAAGCGCAGTAAGTTTTCTCGAGCGGTGAATAACGAGTCTCACAGTCGGTAAACTTTTTGCTAAGGTAATAAAATGGCATGCTCTTTTCGACCAAACTCGTCATGTTGGCCCAGTACGCACCCCATTGAATTATCCAAAACAGTCAGATACATGATTAACGGCCTTCCTTCGACGGGTGGCATCAAGATAGGAGGTTCTAGCAAATACTCCTTGATTTTATCAAAAGCAGCTTGACAGTCATCATTCCATTCAACCACCTGATCTTTCTTCAACAACTTGAAGATTAGTTCACAGGTAGATGTTAGGTGAGAAATGAACCTTGCAATGTAGTTTAGGCATCCTAAGAAACCTCTGACCTCCTTTTCAGTGCGGGGGCAGGCATTTCTCGTATAGCTCCGACATTAGAAGGATCAACCTCAATGCCTTTGTTTCTGACAATGAATCCCAAGAGTTTACCAGACCTGACTCCGAAAGTTCACTTGCTAGAGTTCAGTCTGAGCTTATACTCCTTCAATCTGACAAACAGCTTTTGCAGATGGTTGAGGTATTCTTCTTCTGTTTGTGAACAGGCTATCATGTCGTCTATGTAGACTTCGATCTCATGATGTATCATGTCATGAAACAAAGCTACCATGGCGTGCTGATAGGTTGCCCCGACATTCTTCAATCCGAATGACATTACTTTATAGCAGAAGGTACCCCACTGTGTAACAAAAGTACTCTTCTCCATGTCTTCGGGGGCCATTTTGATCTGGTTGTACCCTGAAAATCCATCCATGAAAGAAAATACCTTATGTTGAGCTGTGTTGTCGACCAAAATGTCAATGTGCGGTAGTGGGAAGTCATCTTTAGGGCTAGCCCTGTTTAAATCTCGGTAATCCATGCACATTCTTACTTTGCCATCTTTCTTAGGCACGGGCACGATGTTAGCGACCCATTGTGGATAGGACGTAACAGCAAGAAACCCGACATTGAATTGCTTCATCACTTCGACTTTGATCTTTTCAGACATATCGGGCCTCATTCAGCGGACCTTTTTTTTAATTGGTGGACAATCTTCTCTTATAGGGAGACGGTGAACCACAATATCTGTATCGAGTCCCGGCATGTCTTCATAGGACCAGGCAAAGATCTCAACATATTCATTCAACAACTGAACTAAGCGCTCTTTGACATTTGGCTTTAGGTTGGCACCCATTTTAACCTCTCTCCTGTCTTCGGCGGTACCCAAGTTGATAGTTTCTAACAACTCTTCATGGGGTAGAATAGCCCTCTCTTCCTGTTGTAGAAGTCTAGCCAACTCTCCAGGCACTTCACAGTCTTCATCACCTTCGTATTCGGCATGATTGACCAGATCTTCAGAGCCACTGAAGGCCATAGCAGAATTGTTACCCATGGAATCCGGAGTGGATGGGTACCTGCATTTTATGAGTGTGGGTGTGTGTAAGGGATAGCCACCTTTAAACAAAATAAAATGTAAAAAGAAAGAAAATGAACACAAAAGTTTATAGATGAAAACGTCCATGATTCATTAAAAATGGTATATGAAAATGAAGAAATCAAGCCCTTACAAATGGACCTATATGCCCCGGGTAAGGCACAAGGCAAAAAGAGTGTACGAATTATTTAATAGTTATTACATACCAACTGAAAAATGTTCAAAAGATAAATTACTGATTGATGAAAGTAATGGGAACGAAGTCTTTCGCCTCCCAATTGTCCAGTCCTCCTTCAATGGTTGGAAAGATCCAATCTTCAAAGTTGCTTTCTTCATCATCATCTTCTAAAGCATGAACTCCGTGATGAGTGATCTTTAATGGTGTTCCTCCAGCCCGGGAGCGACGCACAACTTTCTGACTAGCAACAGTGAAACCCAATCCAAACTTATTTGTCTTGTGAGGAAAATCTGGCAGCTGACCCCATACTGTGCTTCCTCCTTCCTTGATTACAGCCTCCACATCTTTAAGGGACGACATCCGGGACACAGGCTTGGTAACTGCAGGCACATAAGTCATTGTCTTGGCCGTCGCAACTTCAGGAGAAACCTCTTCAAAGTGTTGGAAAGGTGTTTCTATGAATTCACCATCTAACTCCACATAGCGGAAAGAGTTAAGGTGACTTATCATATACTCCTCCTCACCATGAACTGTTATGATCTTATCCTGGACTGGGTACTTGAGCATCTGGTGTAGGGAAGAAGTGAATGCCTCAGCGTTGTGGATCCATGGCCTTCCCAACAAGCATGAATATGAAGGACGGATGTCCATCACATAAAATGTAGAGTTGAAAATCTTTGTTCCCACCTTGATTGGGATGTCCACTTCTCCGTGAACCATCCGGTTAGAACCGTCAAAGGCTCTAACAATGATATTACTGGGCTTTAAGGTCAAACCTTCACAGTCCAATATGTCCAATGCTTTCTTTGGTAGGACATTTAAAGATGATCATGTATCAACCAGAACGTGAGCAAGTGTGGTCCCTCTGCACTCTACCGAGATATGTAGCGCATCATTATGCTTTCTTCCCTTAGGGGTCAAATCAGCATCGGAGAAACCAAGACCATTGTCGGCTTTAAGGCTAGCCACGCACTCTTGAAACTGATCTGCAGAAGTTTCTTGAGGCACGTGTGCCGTCTTTAAAAATTTGATCAAGGCTTTGGCATGAGCCTCAGAGCAGAGTAAGAGAGCCAGCATGGAGATTTTTGAAGGGGTTTGCCCTAGCTGCTCTACGACATCATAGTCGCTCTTCTTGATTATCTTTAAGATCTCCTCCATTTCCTTTTGGGTGGTCTCGGGGACAACCAAATGCTGAGCCCTCGTCCTGACGGGTGTTTCTTGGATCCCCTTACCCTTATCAGCAGTAACAGCAGAGGGTACAACTTCGAGAGTAACAATTTCTTCAATCACTGGACCTCGCATAGATATCTTGACTGGCATACGAGCACTTGAGGGTCCGAAGACTGCCCTTGGAGGAGCAATCTCCGGAGAGAAGATTCTTCCACTACGAGTTATCTTACTCGTCCCCGCAATATTTCCCACATCAGGAGTTTCTTCATCGGAATTCTCTTTGACTGATTCGATCTGCTTGACACCATGGTAGAAGATTTCTCCTCCATAATTCCATGGTATCTTCTTGTTGGACTTATATGGGATAGGCCCCGGCATGGTAATCTTCAGCGGTACAAACTTTGGATCAGGCGTAATCTTAACAGGCCTTTTGCAGGTCTTGGAAAGATTGTCGGAAATGGTGATTATAGAAATGTCATTGATTGGAGTAACAAAGGTAACAGGAGTAACATGAGTGATAGTAGAAACAAGAGTTTTCTGAAAGAGGATCTCTTGAGTATCCATCAGGCGTTGGATGCCTGATTTCAACAGTGGGCAGTCGGTTTGCATGGTTGAACAGAAGTAACAATCTTTTTCACATCCTGGGAAAATCCCGACTTTCAACAGATTCAATTTAATCATTGGCAACGGAGTCATTAATTCGTCAACAGCAGTAACATGAAGATCTTACACAATTGCATGGACATTATGACCATGTTTTGGCATAGGAGCGGATATCACATTATGTTTTTCGGGAGCATCAAACTCTACCTCCTTTGCATCTATCAAATCTTGGATCTTGTTTTTAAGGGCCCAACAGTTATTGGTGTCATGCCCTATACTGTCTGAATGGTATGCACATTTTGCATTGGGATGATAATGCGGAGAAGTGGTATTTGTATTCTTCGGTGCCTCTCTCAAATTAGCAAGGTTTAATTTCAGGAGATGTGGAAGGATCTAAGCGGGTGTCATATTTATCGGGGTTTATTGCCGTTGTGGCCTTTCTACCCTTTGCTGATAGGTTCTGGGCTGATCATTCCTCGGTTGACTATTTCTAGTCTGATCTGATGCAGACTTCTGAATTAACACGGCCCCCACTGTTGGCCGGCTTTCTTCTCTTTCACGATTCCTCTGGGTGTAAACAGTTGAACTTTCCTTCTTGGCTGGGAAGGTTTTCTTGATAGCGAGTGAAGTAGATGCATCCTTCTGAATTTTACCACTCTTAATACCAGCTTCGACCCTTTCCCCTGTCATTATTAATTCAGTGAACCCTGTAGATGAGCTCCCTATTAGGTGATTGAAGAATGGACCAGACAGGGTCCCCAAAAACATATCAACAAGTTCCCTTTCAGACAATGGTGGCTGCACCCTTCCAGCCAAATCCCGCCACTTCTAGGCATACTCCTTAAATCCTTCATTAGAGACCATGCTCATACTCTGTAGTTGAGTACGAGTAGGTGCTAAATCTGCGTTGTATTGATATTGCCGGTATAAAGCAGCAGCCAAGTCTTCCCAGTTATGTACATCAGATCTCTCAAGTTGATAGAACCAGTCCAATTGTGTACCCGATAAACTATCTTGAAAAAAGTGGACCCACAGATCCTTATCAGAAGAGTGAGGTTGGATCTTTCTGACATAAGAACGCAGATGCATCTTTGGACAAGACAAACCGTCGTATTTAGCGAATGTCGGCACTTTGAATTTAGGGGGAATGACGATCCCAGCAACCAACCCTAGTTCTTAGAAATTCAGCCCAGGTACTCTTTGTACCTCCATGGCTGCCAACCGCTCTTCCAGATTTTTATACCTATCGTCCGCAGGAGGGTGCTGCTGCTCGGATTAATCTTCATCCACTCCAACTTCTTCCTCTTCAGCCTCAGATTCAGAAGGTACTGCAGCTCCTTTTCCTTTGTCGGTCCCTTCATCAGACGTCGAGGGGAACTCCAAGACTCTCCTAGCTTTATTCTCAAATCTTCTTCCCAGAGTAGCTACTCCGAATCTTTTCTTTTTCTTTTTTCCTTTTTCCTTTTCTTTCTTCTCTAACAGTGCTTTAAGGTCCTCTTGACCCTTTGCCAAGGTCATGAGGAGTTGTTGGAATTGCGAATTCTGTGCTTGCAGATCTTTGACCGTCTGCTCTATATCCATCTTGCTGAAATAAACAGTAGAAAGATAAGGAAACCTGGTGTGAAGACCTGTTTATGCATATGATGAATGATATGTTTATTCATGTAATGCATCCAAGGATTCAGAAATTCAAAGTTGTTGCACACGTCATATTAATAAGAAGAAATTTGTCAGTACATAAATGCCCCATGGGCAAAATATTACAAAGCTTCTTAATGTAAAAAGACGTTGCGTATCCTTTTTGGCGCGATGTAAGTGTTAAGAGTCCCCTCTTCGTGAAGTCGGCGGGTAAGCTCCAAGACCTTCTTCTCACTGGCATAGAAGCTGGCTTCAAAAGTGTTCCGCTCTTCCTTGAGCTGTATCCAACTCTTTTGCAATTCTTCCAATGATGTCGGCATGTCCGGATGTAGGAGGGTGTATGGAACCTCTCCTTCCATAACAGGCTCTTTAATCATGGGGAGAATGTGAGGGTAAGGCATCATAAGACTCTGGACGCGTGTTCGTACCCACTTGAGTTAAGGCTCAAGGGGGATGGAATTCTTGTGCCCCAGTGTCTTACTATCCACTTTGTTAGGCATCCTCCATGCTCGGATAAACCTTTGTCGAAGTCCTTGAGCGTCATTGTCGAAGTTAAAAACCAAGTAAGGAATCAGTATATCATGAGGGCCATCCCTTCGGGTATACCCAAATTGCCTCAGAGCTAAACAGGGGGTTGTAGGTAATGCCTCCCCTAATGCCAAGTAGCGGGACATTAGGGAATTCCCCATAACGATCAATGAGGATGACATTTTCTCTGGACCGAGAACACCAATGAACATCAGAGTGTGTAAGAGTCATCAACCGTTGTGACCACCTCAAGCCTTGTTCATTCTTCAAGACTGACTGGGGAAGGTGAGAAATAAACCACCTTGTTAAAAGAGGAGTACAACACATGAGAACACCTCTTTTCCTCATTGTTCGTGTGTAAAATGAGTGTAGGATATCCCCAAGCAATGTAGGTACAGGATTCCGAGATATGAAAATCTTGACAGCATTCACATCTATAAGCTGATCAGGGTTTAGGAACAAGACCAACCCATAAATGAGAAGTGCTACAATCTCCTCAAAATCTTGTAGATCTAGAGAATTCCAGCAGTCTTGTGCCTTCTCAAACAGAAACTTTTCCAAGAAACCCTTGACACCACTTCTGGTTTCCCAATGACCTTTAATATCAGATGGTTGCAAGTGTAAGGCTTGAGCAACATCTTCAGTCTTTGGCTCTCTTTCTGTACCGTTGTAGGGTAGTTGATGGAGAATGGGAATCCTCAGAAGTTGAGAAAATTCCTCCAAAGTAGGTACTAGTTGGTAATCAGGGAATGTGAAACTGTGGTAAAGGGGGTCAAAGAACTGGAAGAGAACTTTCACCATGTCTTCTTCAATGTTGGAGTTGACCAAGTTGAGAAGTCTACCATGTCTTTCACTGAAGGGAGAATTCTCTGGAATTTTGGAAGTAATCTCCTTGAGTTGAGGAGGGATTCTCACAAGGTTGACTTGAATTGTATTCCTGCGAAGAGATTCCATGACCTACAAAACAGGAACAAATATGAAGATCCAAACCCTTGAAATGGTTAGTGGATGCAAATGATGCTTCATGATGTTCATGATGTATGCACAAGTATATGTACAAGCAAATCACACAAGATCCTAGTTTCAGGCTTGCATGGGGTTTCATAGGTAAGTACCCTCTTGAAGTTAGTTGGCTCAACCTGTCCTATAAATAGTAACCGGGTTCTAAAGAGCTCAATATCACCGAATTATTTTCTATGTTCATTGTTTCGGTTTAGCCACTTTACTGACGACCGAAATATTCCAAGAAAATAACCCTCAATGAGTGTAGTATCGAGTATCTACCAACTTCGGACTGCACCAAAGTCGGTCATCTCACTACCCCTAAAAAGGACAAGTTGGTCAAGTAAAGGTTCTAAAAGTCCATTAGTGCTTCATGATATCACTCAGCGGCCCCGTATTCTCTTTGATTAACTCAAAGGCTACCGGTACCCACAAATATGTCGCACTAATATAGCTATTGCTTCAACCATGTCGGTATACCCCGCACAGTTTCCACAACGTATTGCTATTTACCTATGAATGTTTCCCAAATCCGGGTAGAGGATTTCAAACCCAAACAATAGAACCAAATGTAAAGCAATCAAGGCAAATAAGATAAGCATGCAAAAGTGATCTAAAATCCTAAGGTAACCCCACTTTTAGAATTTTCCCCAGCAGATTCGCCAGTTCTGTGATACGGTGGGAGAACTGACTTGAGGTTTTGCGTTTGTGTTCGCAATTGTGCGGTTTAGCAAGAGTCGTCACCGACTTTTTATTTTATCCAAAGGAAAGGTCAAAAAGCACGGGGAAGACCTTTGAGATGTTTTCTTGGGTTCGGGGGGTAGATTATGAAAAGGGAAGGTGCAAGCACCCTTTTCATCCATGGTTTTCCATGGGCTCTTAGTTACTTGTTTTAGATCACTTGCTTTTGCTTTTCAATTGTTTGAAATGGTGCTTTGTGTGTGTGGTTTTGAAAATGCTTTGAAAAGAGGCCTTGTCTAGGTAACCTTTGTAATGATTCTTGTTTGAATATATACAAAGGTGTTTGTCTTTTTGAAAAGATATTTCATTTGTTTGAAAGTTGTTTTTGGAAAATGTTTTGAAGTTGTGTTGTGAAGTGTGTTTGAAAATAGCAAGGATGTTTTGTAAGTTTTGATCAAGTAACTAAGAGTTGTCTACCCTATTTTACTCAAAGATCTTTCCTATATGTTTTTAACCCTTTTTGACAGTGTTATTTCACCATTGCATTTGGTGAACAACCTTGTGTTAGGATGTTAAACGGGACAGGCGCGGGTCATCGCATACAATCATTGAAAGCAACTTATGAGACGCTCTAGAAATTTTGTAAGGGACGAGATCGTTTTATCGAAGGCAACATCGAGGGTCATCGAGGGACTACGATCTTTGTTTATCTAAGGGGCATTTGCTAGAGTGTCTCATATTCGAGGGACATGATTGCATTTCCGAGGCAACAAGCGAGGTTACCCTAGAGGTGCAAGTGTGCATTGTGTTTGTCAATTTACATGCTTTTTGTTTTGTATTAGGTTATCTAGCGATTGATTTTAGATTTTTGCATACAAACCCTAATCTCTAGTCATGGCATATTTGAAAGCATAAAGTGCGAGAATTAAAATTCTAAGCTATTACAAAAGTATTCGGGGATGGGGGTACAAATTATTTACAAATGGGGATGAATCTCACAAGAATAATAATGTCCAAATATCAAGTGTTACAACCAAATCGAATTGTCGCAATTCAATATAAAATTATAACAAATGAAGAAATCAATAATATTATGAGATGCATGTATTTATTAACTTGAAAATAAATAAAAATCTATTCTAACAAAGAAAGATTAAGAAATTATTAATATTCTTTTATATGTGTTTTTTATTAATCATGTAAATAAAAAGTTTAAAAGAAAAATTAAATGAACAAAGTTTCTATTATTCTTATATTTTATTAATGATGTAAATAAAAAGTTTAAAAGAAAAAATTAATTAAATAAAGTTTCTATTATTTTTTGCATTTTTATAAAATGAAACAAAACCAATTGATAAAAGAAAACAACAAAATTGATTTAAGAAAATAAGTATTACTAGTATTATTATTAACAATATAAAACAAATTAATCTAAAATGAAATAATATATAAAAAAAAAGAGTTAGTATTTGTTAAATCAGAAGAAATTAAATTAAATTAAAACAAAGATGATGGGCTAGGGATGTATGTGTTAGGCCCATAACAAAAAAATGAAGAAGAACAAACAACAAGTCAGAATGGAGGGGGGTGCACGCTTAACAAAAACGTTGTGGGCTTAATGAGGTTTGGTGGGGCAAAGTCCCAAGGCAGGGTCATTGTACAATTTGTTAGGGTTCAGCATTTTTAGGGTTTGTGTGTTTGGTACACAGCGGCGCCACTCTCTCCTTCTTCATCTCTCTTACCCAACTCTGATCTTCCTCCCTAAACCTTAGCCGCCGGAGCAACCATCACTCTCCTCCTCTTCCTAACACTTACTGGCCTTGGTTGCAAAGGGTAAGGTTCGTTTTCTCTCTGAGTTTTACAGTTTTTATTATTTATGTGATTTTACAGTTTGTTTGATTTTAGCTTGCTTTGCATGTCCTAGTTTGATTAATCTATGGTCTTTACATGCTTTGAGATGCAGTAAGGGTTTGAGAGAAAAAAAAATGTACGTTGGAATTTTTTGGACAAGAGATAAAGAGGGTGAGACGGTGCTCTCCAGTGGCTAGAGGCACAAGGATGGAGGAGATGATGATCTTTGCTTCTGGTATCTCTTTTTTTGTTGTTCTTTGGATGATGAGATTTTGATGGCTTCTGACTTTGTTGTTCTTGATTGTTAATGATGAAACTGTTCTGAAACGTTTTCGTTCTTGATTTTTTTGATGATGATGTGTTCTGAAACTATTATTGTTGTTGATTGCTCTTCTGATTTTCTCTTCCTCTTTGAATCTGGATGACTTACAATGATGACTTGATAATCTGAGCCTCCTTTGTTGCTTCTTGTTGAAACTTGGTTGATTAGTTGTGCCTGCAAGTTTGTTTGAAACTGTTAACACAGGTTTTGTTTTGTGTTGATTCACAAGGTTTTTGTGATTTGTAAGTTTTGGCTTGCAGCTTTGGCTATCTTGCAGTTTGGCTTGCAGGTATCCTGCATGTTTTGGAATTGTTGGCCTGGCAGTTTGGTTGTTTTATGTAGCTTGCAGTTTGGTTTTGGCTAGCTTTGTATTTTTTTTTTGGTTTGGCAAACTTTGAAAGGCTGTGAGATTTTGTAGTTTTACAGGCTTGGCTATGCAGGTTTGAGCTAGGCTTTGTGGTTTGAGCAAGTTTTGGCTTGCAGATATTCTGCAGGTTTTGGAGTTTGTTTGGGCAAGTTGGGCTTGTTTGCAGTTTGGCCAAACAGGTTTATAGTTTGTTACAGTTTTGTGGTTTTGATAACAGGTTGTGTGTTTTTTGTTTTAATTTGAAACTCTGCAGGTTTTTGAGTTTGTTTGGCAAGTTTGGCTGTTTGGTTAACTTGCAGTTTTGCTAGGCTTTGAGCTTGTGCAGGTTTGGAGAGTTTTGTGGTTTTTGACAAAGTCTTTTATCTCTTCCTCAAACTGTTATGTAGTCTTGAGTTTTATATCTTTCTTAGCTTTTGTTGACTTGTGACAACCTGCTTTTTAGCCAAACTGTAAAACATCACCCAAGGTGATATCTTTTTCTCTTTCTCTCTCCATGAAACATGCATTTTTGCTTTTTTTATTATATTCTGAAAAGTTTGCTCTGTCTGGAAAATGATGAAAAAAAGCTATGACAAGCTTTTGGCTTGTGAATTGGTTTTCCTGCTGTTTACTTTTGCCTGCTGCATTTTTCTACTTTCATGCTGCTTGCCATATTTGTACAGTTTGCATCCAATTTGTTTTATAACTAAGTTTGGGCAATTTGTTTTGTAGCTCAGTTTGGGACTTTGCTTGCTGTTTGTTACAACAGGTTCTTTGCTTGTGCTGCTTGTACAGTTTGGCCTATGCTTTGACAGTTTGGCGCTTGTTTTCCTTTGTAACTTTGTAATTCAGTTTAGTTCAATATTTGCCTTAGTTTGCTGCCATGTTTTGGTTGAGTTGCAATGGTATAGTTGGCTTATGTTTGACAGTTTTGGCGCCTGTTGCATTTGAAACTCAGCTTGCTTTGTATGCTTGCATTTTTTCAATTTGTATTTTTAATTTTATCTTTGTGAACCAAGAAGAGCGATCTTCTTGTGATTTGCAAAGAGAAAAATAAAACATGATGAAAAATAAGCATTCTGATTCCAGACGGCAAACTTTAATGATGACTTTTTCCCTTCTTTTTCAATTGAAAATTCTTTTCAATTAACTGTACTAATATTCTTTTCCTTTGTTTTTTCATGTGAGCATCAATTGGATGATAGAGGAAGCTGAGGAAGCAAGAGACCTTGAGCATGGGAGCAATGGCAGCTTAGGAGGCTTAGGCTTAGATTAGATAGACTTTTTCCATTAATTGTAACATTTATTTTTTAAATACTATAAGTTGTAAAACTTACAATATTCAAAATAATAAATTATTTTTGTAACAATATTTGGAATGAATGAAAAAAATCTTTTCCTAGTAAAACTCTTCTACTGTCAATAATTTGCAACTCTCTCTCTCTCTGCATCTTCACCGATTATTTAAGATTCTCAAATCAAAATAATTGAAACTGCATTTCAACAATTCTAATCCAGATAACTTAAATTCTAAGTAATCCAAAAACTTTGCAGTCTCGTAACCTCGCATCAGTATTCCAATCACAATACGCATTGTATAATTAAACAAGCAAGCATTCCATTAAATGGCAAACCTTTCATTCCATTAACAAGAAGATGTCTTGATATTCCACATAATAGTCTCAGCTCCTATTTCTTGTTCCATATAACCAGGCCTTGAGAACAATCAGTTGACCTTTCAGCAAACTTGAAAAACTGAGAAACCAATGTAACAGTAAACTGAATTTTTGTGGATTCAATTTCTTCTGAGGAATGCGAGCGAAACCCTGATTCTTGATTTACTGCTAAAGAAAAGTCTGTTTGATCGATTCCTGAGCCAATCTTAAAAGTCAGAGAAAACCCCTAGGGTTGTGATTTCTTGTGAAAAGGGGAGGGCAAATTTTGGGGTACAACAAAGATGAAACATTGGGATTTTAAAGAGAATCATGCAATGTTAGCAAATTATCCTTCAACAGGCGTTGTAGGGATTGAGATAGTGACATGTTGATCCTTGTAAATTGTCTTCTTGGAATATCAGGTCTTTGGTAGCCAGCTTGTTATTGTGGTCTTTGAGTAGAGGTTGGATTGGAGATTAGAACTGCATTTACAGATTGACGATGGTACTTCTTGATATGGCCCCTTGACCCATACACGACATTAGTTTCTTTTTTACTGGTAAAAGGTTTCTTCACAGTATTTGATGTAGAGGCAGAGGCCATAGGAATGTTTCCACTTTTAATCCCTCTTTCGACCCTTTCACCAGTCAAGATTAACTCAGTGAAACCAAATGATGAGCTCCCAATTAGCAAATTGAAAAATGGTCCAGTCAATGTTCCCATGAACATATCTACCAACTCCCTATCAGTCAATGGTGGCTGCACCCTACCTGTCAGGTCTCTTCATGTTTCCGCATATTCTTTGAAACCTTCGTTGCAACCCATGGTCATTCCTTGTAACTGCACTCTAGTTGGTGCCAGATCGGCATTATACTGATATTGACGGTAGAAGGTAGTGGCCAAATCCTCCTAGGTATAAATGTTGGAACCCTCTAACTGGTAAAACCACTCCAATTGAGTCCTAGACAGACTCTCTTGAAAGAAGTGCACCCATAACTTCTTATCAATGGAATGCAGTTGAATTTTACGGACGTAAGATCTCAGGTGAAGCTTCGGGCACGAAACACCATCGTACTTGGCAAAGATTGGAATCTTGAATTTATGGGGGATTGTTATGCCAGGAATCAAACCTAAATCACCAAAATCTAGTCCAGGCACAACTTGTACTTCCATAGCCTTCAGCCTATCCTCTAGTTGCTTATACTTGTCTTCGGTCAGTGGATATTGTTCGTCAAAGAAGTCCTCAATCTCAGAGACTGGATTATTACCACCCCTAGCACGGGTGCTCCTTGTATCTTTATCCTGATTCTCATCCTCCTCGAATGACTCTTCTACCACTTGAACTTGTCGAATGGGGCCCTTGAATATTTTCCCCATGTTGATCAAAGCCTTCTTCTTGGTCTTTTTCTTTGCAACCAGAAGTGACATCAGTTCCTGTTGCCCTTTGGCCAAGTTGAGCAAGGTTTCTTGAAATTGAGAACTTTGTGTTTGCAAGTCCTTCATAGTCTGCTCGAGATCCATATTACTGAAATAAATAATAGAAAGATGAGGAAACCTGTGTCGTAAAACCTACTTATGTTATGATGCATGTAATGTGAATGCAAATGTTTTTAAGGACCTTTAAGATTTAAGTTTGTTTAAACAAAGAAGGAACAAACATTGATTGTATTGATAAGTTCAAAATGGTTTACAAAAAATCCTCTTGGGCTTACAATAGAAGAAGCAAAAATAATATAAAATAAACTCCTAAAATAAAAAGGACTCAAGTTTCCCATGATCGCATCCTCTTTGGTGTAATGTAGGCGTTCAAACTTCGCTCTTTATGAAGTTGTCTCGTGAGCTCCAAAACCTTCTTATCGCTTAAGTAGAATTGGGCTTCAAAGGTGTCTCTCTCCCTTTTGAGTTGAATTCACAATCTTTGCAACTCCTCGAGGGTAGTAGGCATGTCAGGAAGAAGAATAGTGTAGGGAACATCTCCTTCGACAATAAGCTCCATGATGATAAGTAAGATGGCAGGATAAAGCATCATGAGGCTTTGGGCACGAGCTCGCACCCATTTGAGATAAGTCTCCAATGGAATAGAATTATTAAAATTAAACAAAATTAACTTAAACTAATTAAGAAAAGAAATTAATTTGAAAAGGATTTTTAGGGTTTTTTTATGAAAAAGGTTTTAAATTAATGAAAATAAAGTGAAGATTAATTAATTAAAATAACCTAAGTTCTAAATTAATTTTATCTAAAAAAACTAAAATAATATATTAATTTATCCTAAGTCTAAGAATTTATTTAAGGAAAAAGAAATTAATTTGTCTTTAAGAAAATATTTTTAGTCTTTTTGTTTTGTGGAAATAAAATAAAATACATAATTATAAATAATAAATAAAAATAAATTTGGATTTTTTATGATTTATGAAAATAATAATAATAATAATAATAATAATAATAATAATAAATAAATAAAAAATAAAAAAATAAAGAATAAAAAATATATAAAGAAAAGTCAGGGGGTGGATCAGTAATGCAAGGAGTATTATGAGGAAAAAAATGATTAGGCCCAATGAAAGCCCAAGCGCTGCCAAAAACACAAAAAAAGGTCAGAAAATAGTGAAAAATAGCAAAAGGTTACGTTGGGATTTGAACCCGGAACCTAAGGGTGAACAGGCGCACGCTTTAACCATTGGGATGGTGATACATCCGTTAACTTGTGTGAAAGGATAAATATATAACACAAAATGCGCCCTGATTACACTTCATCTTCAACCTCTAGCCAAAGGACATGTATCTTCTTCATCTCTCAACAAAAATGAAAAGTTCAAACATGAAAGTTGTGACATTTCTTCCCACGAATCCAACCATGTAAATAACTTAAGCTAACAGTCAAAGATGAATGAAAAAATTTCTGGCCCTAATTTAAAACCTAAAAATTTCAGAAAATTTCAACTCTAAAATTCTCTAAGCTCAGGCCATATAAATGCAAACATTGGATATGTACAGCTTCGTGGCCATGGTATCTATATTTTGTCTTCACAAATCAAACTCAAATGATGCCTGAATATGAAGATAGAAGTTCAAGAAAGATACTTTAAAACTGGAAATTGTGAAATGGATTTGAGCTTGTTTCAGGAAGTGGTAATGATCAGGTTAGCTTCCTTGGACCTTTAGGAAGCTAATGCAATGCTTAGCTTGAGTTGAGAGTGGTTGAAATGTCCTGGAGAAGTCCAACTGCAAAGCTCTATTTTTGGCTATGGAAGTTGATGAAGATGATGTTACAGTCTGCAAACAGGGACATGGATGGTTTGTATTTGATATGAGGAAGATTTTGAAACTAAAAGGCCAAGAAATGCACGAGTGGTTTTGAAGATTGAAGTTCAAAGTCAGAAATGACACAAAAATGGAGGTTTTATGAAATCTGAGTTTTCAGGGAGTTTGGGAGTGTTTTCAATCGTTTGTTCTATTGCAATACACTTGTATAGTTATATGAAAGAGGTTAGAGGGTTTGAAGCTGACAGAACTGTGAGATATAGAGTTATGGCTATGTTACTTGATTTTGAAGAAAAGTGGGAAAACAAGTTTCAATGTGTAGTACAAGCATGACCTGAGTTTATGAGAGGCTCTAGACATGTTGCTTTTTCCTTTGACATTGCTTGTGTTCAGATGAAACAAGTTAGGATCTCTATGCATTGACTTTGTGATTAAAGTCACTTTTCCAAAATGGAAGTGTGAACTTTGTTCCATTAATGTAATAATCACTTGGACAAAGACTCAAACACTTGGATCATAGCTCAAATAATTGTGTAATCTTATGACTATGGATAGATTTATAAGTTAGAGGCTTGCAAAGTAAGATTCATGTAACATAGGCTTGTATTTGAAATCTTGTTCATCATGAAATGGCTTGTAATTTAAGTTTGAAAATCCTAATCTCATCTCTTCGATTATCCTTGCTTACAAATGATCTCAAGGAGTTATTAGACATTTTGGAAAGCATGTAATGTGCTATACAACCCCTATTTGAATCACTTTTGAAAATTCCCCTTGGAACTATATGAAAAAGTGTCATGAAGTTAGGTCAAAATCCTGACCAAAACTAGGGCAAAATTTCACTAAGTGTTCAATTTCAAGACCATGACTTTATGAATAAATAACTTGAGATCCATTAATTTTTATAAGAAGTTGTGTAAAGAAATGTTGTAGATATCATATAGATATACAACTTTCATTTTGAAAGTTTCTTCTGAATCATCTTGCATCAAGGTGAAAAATTGGCTCAAAGTTATGAAAAAACATGAAGTTTTAAACACTTAGAAAAATTTCTAAGTTAGAAAAATTTGACTTTTTAAAATGAAATCTTGACTTTTTGATTTCTTGATGAATAAGTTTCATATTTTTACATTCTTTGATGAATTGTTATCTTTGACATTGAATTTTGACCAAAAAGTCATAGTTTGACTTTTCAGTGTACAATTGACTTTTGATTAGTTGACTGAGAATTAACTATCAATCCAATTGATCTTGAGAAATGTTTTAGGTCATGCCATTAGGTAAAAAAATATGAAATTGAAATCTTAAAACCATGCTTCAAACCAATTGACCATTTGCTAGGTCAAAAATCAGAAATTGCCTTTTCTCAGTCAAAACCCTAATTTTGACCATTTTTCCCTTTTGATGATTTGATCCAATTTCTTGAGGAATTATGGTCCAAACTTGATAAAATGATACACATGTGTTTATAATGTTTCTATGGATAAAAAATTATGAAGTTTGACTGTAAATTGGCCACAATTGACTTTTTTCCCAATACAGTTGATTTTTAGGTCAACTGCTCAATTGACAGAGCAAAAATGTGATCCAAGGCTTGAAACTTGACATGAATAATCTTGGGGGTCCATAATGATCCATGAAAGTCATATGAGGCATTGAAATTTCAATTATCCTTGTGCAATCTCAAACCCTAATTTTGGTCATCAGTGCTTAAGGAGGTGTCTTTAGTTGATCAACCCTAGTGCAGTCTTGAACTAAGAGAGATCTTTGTGAGAAAACATTTGATAACTGAGAGGGAAAATGTTGGGGTACAACAGCTTCCCCTGTTCAATCTTCTTAAACCTGAAGAGTTATATTGGCGGATCCGCAATTCGTGACTTGAAGGTGAAATATGATTGAACACTAGAGTGTCCAGAAATTTGCACTCGAAGATGGATGGTGAATGGGCTTATAGATGCCATTTAGAGGAATGTTGGTAAACACTGGAAGAAGTATCAGCACAAATTTGTTGTTGGTTTATACTAAAACTTGATGTTTACCTTTGAGAAAAAGAGTTAGTAAAATGCAGATGTCTGCATGATGTTCACCGGATGTGGTATTATGTTAAGTGCATATGGTATGTACATGTTATGATGTATGAATGTGAAATGTATGTTTTTGTTTGGGAAAATAAATCCCTGACTGCTGCTGAGGAAATTCTGGGGGGTTGAATCCCTGATTGTCATTGGGGATGAAGAATATGCATATCTTCAAGCTTTGTTGAAAGGATGCTTTCACTGGAGAATATCTCTTGAATGTTAGCTATTATCTGGTTGGATCCAGGCTTCACAATTTGCTGAGCATGAAGTAGTCAATTGCTATCTGGTCGAATCCAAGCTTCACGAAAACTTTCTGGGGGAAAAGATGGATTAACTGTTATCTGGTCGGATTCCAGGTTTTGTAGAAATTTTTTCTTGAAATTGAATAGTTATCTGGTCGGATCCAGGCTTCACAATGACTTACTGGGGATACAGAAGTTAACTATTATCTGGTCGGATCCAGTCTTTGCAGTAACTTGAAGTGGTAACTACTATCTGGTCGGGTCCTGGTTTCGTGGTTTTTAGAAAGTTGTACTATTATCTGGTCGGTTCTAGGTTTCATAGTGTCTCTCTGGGGATCATAGTTAATTGTTATCTGGTCGGGCTCCAGGTTTCACAATAAACTGTTTGAAAAACTGTCATCTGGTCGGGTCCAGGCTTTGCAAATTTCTGAGGTTGATGAGGTCAATTGCTATCTGGTCGGGTCTAGGTTTCACAATAAACTGTTTGGGGATTTACTTGTTATCTGGTCAGTTTCCAGGTTTCACAACGAATCTCTGAGGGTAATGGCTATCTGGTCGGATCCAGGCTTCACAATAACTTGCTTTAAAAGATGAAATTGAAAATTGATATATGGCCGGATCCAGGTTTCACAGTAATTTGTTGGGACAGAGGCAAACTCTATATCTTTGAATAGTTAGACTATTATCTGGTCGGGTCCAGGTTTCATAGTATCTTGAAATTGAGATCAACTGTTATCTGGTCGGGTCCAGGTTTCAGATACTCAAACTGTTATTTGGTCGAGTCCAGGCTTTAGTAATTCACTAGGGATAGTGGCAAACTCTACTGGAGAAGAGGAGTTTTGCTATTGATTTTGTAGGAATTAAACTGCTATCTGGCCGGGGCCAGGATTCGAAAATTAAAGAGGTCAAACTAATATCTGGTCGGGTCCAGGCTTCAGTAATAACTTGAAAATTATGCTAATATCTGGTCGGGTCCAGGCTTCATAGTATCTTTTTAGAAATAGTAAAGGATTTGATAACGGCTTTAATGGGGATCAGGGGTTGTGCCCCTATGATTTGCAATAATCTGAAAGGAAAATTCAAACTAGAGAGTGTAGACTCAGTCGGGTAGGACAGACTCAGCTTGGGGAGGATACACTCAACTGGGGAGGATAGACTCTGTTTGGGGATAATAGCCTTGGCTGGGGAAGATATACTCAACTGGGGAAGACAGGCTCAGCTAGGGAACTTTGCGGTGTCTTGATTGTTGTATGTTGAGGAAATTTGAACTCGGCTGGGGAGTTATGCTATCTCAATGTTTGTTGGAGAAGATAGACTATGCTGGGGGAATACAGACTCGGTTGGGGAAGATGTACTTGGCTGGGGAATTTTGTGGTTCCTCGATTTTTATTGGGGAAATAAAACCTGTTGGGGAAATAAATCCTGTTGAAGAGGTGAATTTCCTTGAGGAAGAGATCCACGAGGCTTCAACTTGTAAAAATTGACTTAGCTGGAGAGAGAGCTGCCAAGAGATTGAGACTCTGGTCGGGGATTATCCTATGCAAAGAGACTTTGTGGGCAACTCCGTTAGGGAAAGGTTTATTGTAGCCGTCCTTGTGGGGATAATGATAATGAGATAACTCTGTGGGATATTTCATATACATTAAAGAGATGCTTGCTGCTGCTTAGCAGTACACATGTGCCAAATAGTTTTAATTATGTTCATATGCATATGTTCATTCAATTTTAGTCATTGGACAAATTTTCATTCAAAACAAAGACATAAATTTTGCACTTCAAAGTATATTTGTATTGATATTTTGCCCATGAATATGCGTTTTGGTACAGAGAGACGAAGATCCTAGTAAGAGGAAATCAGCGAAAGGAAAACAAAATTGAGAATGAAAACAAATAGCCATGTGAAATGATCTCATTGCCTTCCAACTCTACTAGTGCCCCAATGTCTTTGAATGTCCCTTGTCGTTGATAGAAGTTGATTGGATTGATCTTGGACCATTTGAACTTGGACCTTGGTGATAAAATTGAATGTGTTGATTCCACGGGACATAGTCATACGCTTTTAATCCTTAACTTTTTCCTGGACCGCCCTTTCGGGTTTTCAGCCCACCAGGATACCCTTTTTTTCCCAAGTCGCCCTTTCGGGTTTTCAACTTGCCAGGTGTACAATATTTTGCATATATCCCTAATTTTTTAATTATGTCCGCATTTATAGAATGTGGGAAATCTTCACCATCCATGGTAGTCAGCATCATGGCACCGGCAGAGGAAACTCTCTTGACAACAAATGGCCCTTCATAGGTGGGAGTCCATTTGCCTCTGGGGTCGCCTTGTGGTAGAATGATGCGTTTTATCACCAAGTCACCAACTTGATATACTTGAGACTTGATCTTTTTGTTGAAAGCCTTGATCATCCGTTTTTGGTACGTCTGACCATGGAAAACAGCAGCTAATCGTTTTTTGTCAATTAATTTCAGCTGATTCAAACTCGTTTGAATCCACTCGTCTTCTCCTAGGCCTGCCTCATTCGTAATTCTCAGTGAGGGAATCTGAACTTCCACTGGAAAAACAGCTTCCATTCCATAGACTAGAGAAAAGGGAGTTGCTCCAGTTGATGTTCTAGCTGAAGTAAGGTAGTCATGTAGAGAAAACGACAACATCTCGTGCCAATCCTTATAAGTTACTATCATTTTCTGCATAATCTTCTTGATATTTTTGTTGGCCGCTTCGATTGTGCCATTCATTTTCGGTCTATACGGGGAAGAATTGTGATGCTTGATCTTAAACTGAGTGCAAAGCTCAGTGATCATAGCATTGTTGAGGTTAGTCCCATTGTCGATGATGATCCTTTTGGGGATACCATAATGGCAGATGAGGTTGTGTCTGATGAATCTGGCTGCCACATTCTTGGTGATTGAGGCAAATGAGGCTGCTTCGACCCATTTGGTAAAATAGTCAATAGCAATAAGAATGAAGCAATGTACGTTGGAAGCGGTGGGCTTGATCTCTCCAATCATATCAATGCCCCACATTGCAAATGGCCACGGAGCGGTCATAACATTCAGAGGGATAGGAGGCACATAGACCTTGTCAGCATATATTTGGCATTTGTGACAAGTTCTTGAATGTTGATGGCAATCAGTCTCCATTGTTGACCAATAGTAATTGGCTCTTGAGATTTTCTTAGCCATCGTATGTCCACTTGAGTGAGTACCGAAGAGACCATCGTACATGTCTTCCATGATCTCATCCGCCTCCTTCTTGTCCACACATCGGAGTAGAGTTGAATCATGGTTGCGCTTGTATAATATCTCGTTACTTAGGAAGAATTTAGCTACAAATCTTCGCAAGAACTTTCTGTTATTGATAGATGCCCCCTCTGGATACTCTTGTGCTTCAAGGTATCTCATCACCTCATGGTACCATGGCTTTTCCGCATCAGTGTCAAGCTCATAGCAATGTGCAGGTTCATCGAATCTTTCAATTGTTATCATAGGGGGTTCGTTGTCCCATCGGACCTTGAACATTGAAGACATGGTTGCCAAAGCATCAGCCAACTGGTTTTCCTCCCTAGGGAAGTGCTCAAAGGTGATCTCTTCGAAGTAGGGAATCAGGGATAGCACAAGTTCCATGTAAGGGATAAGATTAGGGTGTTTAATGTCCCAATCTTCTTTTACTTGGATGATCACTAGGGCAGAATCCCCGAACACATCCAAATGCTTGATCCTTAAGTCAATAGCAGCTTTCAGACCTAAGATGCATGCTTCATACTCGGCCATATTGTTTGTGCAATCAAAGCATAGTATGGCAGTGAAAGGAGTGTGGCAACCTTCAAGAGAGATGATCACAACACCAATTCCGTTACCTAAGGCGTTGGAAGCCCCATCAAATACCATAGTCCATCGGGATCCTTGTTCAGGTCCGTCATATGGTCCAAGTTTCGCACAGTCGGTTAGCAGCATGATGTTCTCATCAGGGAAGTCGAAGTTCATTGACTGATAATCATCCACAGCTTGATGGGCCAAATGATCTTCTAGTACACTTCCTTGGATGGCCTTTTGAGTCGTATATTGAATGTCGTACTCAGTCAAGATCATTTGCCATCTGGCTATCCGTCCGGAAAGGGTATGTTTCTTGAAGATGTACTTGATTGGGTCCATCTTAGAAATCAACAGAGTGGTATGAGTCAACATATACTGTCTTAGCCGACGAGAAGCCCATGCTAGAGCACAATAAGTTTTCTCGAGTAGTGAATATCTGGTTTCACAGTCGGTAAACTTTTTGCTCAGGTAATAAATAGCATGCTCATTTCGGCCAGACTCGTCATGTTGGCCCAAAACACACCCCATAGAGTTCTCTAATACTGTCAAGTACATGATCAAGGGTCTTCCTTCAACTGGAGGCATGAGAATAGGAGTTTCTTATAGGTATTCTTTTATTTTTTTCGAAAGAAGCTTGGCACTCATCATTCCATCTGACTACCTGATCTTTCTTCAAGAGTTTGAAGATTGGCTCACAAGTAGCTGTCAAGTGAGATATGAAACGAGCAATGTAATTGAGACAACCCAAGAATCCTCTGACTTCTTTTTCAGAATAAGGGAATGTAATTTCTTGGATGGCCTTTACCTTGGCAGGATCAACTTCAATTCCTTTATTTCTAACAACAAAACCTAGAAGCTTTCCAGATCGTACTCCAAACGTGCACTTGTTAGGATTTAACCTCAGCTTGTACTTCTTCAGCCTCTCGAATAATTTGTACAGATGATCGAGATGTTCTTCTTCGGTTTGCGATCTAGAAATCATATCATCCACATAAACCTCTATTTCATGGTGAATCATGTCATGAAACAAAGCTACCATAGCTCTTTGATATGTTGCCCCTGCATTCTTTAATCCTAATAACATGGCCTTGTAATAGAAGGTGCCCCATTGCGTAATGAAAGTAGTCTTCTCCATGTCTTCGGGAGCCATCCTTATTTGATTATAGCCTGAGAATCCATCCATGAAAGAGAAGACTTTATGTTGAGCAGTATTATCAACTAAGACGTTAATGTGTGGTAGAGGGAAGTCATCTTTGGGGCTTGCCCGATTCAGATCTCTATAGTCTACGCACATGCAAACTTTTCCGAATTTATTTGGCACTGGAACCACATTGGCAAACCATTGAGGATAGGATGTCACAGCTAGGAACCCTGCATCAAATTGTTTCATCACTTCAGCTTTGATCTTTTGAGACATATCAGGCCTCATGCGACGAACCTTTTGTTTAACAGGAGGGCAGTCTTCTCTTGTCGACAGACGATAAACTACGATGTCGGTATCCAACCCAGGAATATCTTTATAAGACCAAGCAAATACTTCCATATAATCATGCAACATATGAACCAACCTGCTCTTGACACTGCCTTCCAAGTTAGCACCGATCTTGATTTCCTTCTTATCTGACTCAGTACCCAGTTTGATAACTTCAACTGACTCTTCGTGCGATTGAATAGCTTTTTCCTCTTGTAATAGAAGTCTGGCTAGTTCTCCTGGTATGTCACAATCTTCCTCACCTTCGTCTTTGGCTTGGTTTATAGGACATTCAAAGTCATAGTCGGCATTAGTAGAGTCATTGGAAATAGGATCCAGAGTGGATGTCGACCTGCAAGAGTGTGTGTGTGCGCATGTAAGATACATGGCTATTTTTTTGAAAATGTATTGAAAGAAAGGAAAGACAATGAACACAAATATTTGAATTCAAAAGAGTCCAATGTACTGAATGTTCATATGATTAGATGAACATAAATAAAACCCTTGACAAATGAACCAAAGTTCCTCGGGCCAGGAAAATGGTTGAAAAGTCATTGTTAAAATATTACAGACAACATGTTCTTGAATTGAAATAAAAGCAATAACAAATAGATTACTCCTCAATGAAGGAGATGGGCACAAAGTCCTTTGTATGCCAATTCTTTAGCTCCATTGTAGTTGGATATACCCATTCTTCAAACGCAACTTCTTCGTCAGAATCACCCTTGGCGTTGACTTCATGGCTTCCAATGCAGAGAGGTGGCTTTCCAGTACGAGCACGCCTCACTTCCTTCTGAGCTTTGATAATGAAGCCCAAACCAATCTTGTCCGCTTTAAATGGGATATCGAGGAGTTTCCCCCAAGTATCCCATTTTCCTTCTCCAATTGCCGCGCGGGCATCCTTGACTGAAACCATCTTTGGCGTGGCCTTAACAACTTTAGACTCATCAGAAGAACATTTGGTAGCAGCAATCATCGGTGGTACAACCTCAAAGGATTGACACGGGGTCTCAATGAATTCTCCATCCATCTATACGTACTTGAACGAGTTAAGATGGCTTACCATAAACTCTTCTTCTCTGCAGACGGTGACTATTTTGCCCTTGACTAGATATTTGAGTTTCTAGTGGAGAGTCGAGGTTACTGCCCCAACTTTATGGATCCACGGGCGACCTAACAGACAAGAATAGGCAGGATGAATATCCATAATATAGAAGGCGGAGTTGAAGATTTGGGAGACCACTTTGATTGGAATATCTACTTCCCCATGAACAGTCCTCTTTGATTCATCAAACGCCCTTACAATGATGTCACTTGGCTTCAAGACTAAATCCTTACAGTCAAGAAGGTCTAACGCCCCCTTGGGTAATACATTCAGAGAAGAACCAATGTCGACTAGAACATGTGCTAAGGTAGTCCCTTTGCACTCGATAGAAACATGTAAAGCTTTATTGTGATTCTTCCCAAGAGGTGTTATATCAGCATCTGAAAATACCAATCCATTACCAGCCGTCAGGCTAGCTACGCAATTTTCAAATTGGTCTATTGTTGTCTCATGGGGGACATGTGCCTTTTTTAAGAACTTGATTAATGTCCGAGGATGGGCATCGGAGCAAAGCAGCAATGACAACATTAAAATCTTAGAAGGGGTTTTCCCCAACTGTTCTACAATTTTGAAGTCGCTTCTTTTTATGATCTTTAAAATCTCGTCCATCTCGCGAGCGGAGGGTTCTCCATCAGCAACATCCTTGGAGGGTATTTCAGTTACAACCGGCTCAACAACCTTTTCCTTCCCTCTTGTATTGGTATTTGGCTTGGCAACAATAATATGGATGGGCGTCCTTGTAAAAACTGGTGGTGAGATATTGGGTGAAAATATTCTCCCAGTTCTAGTTACCTTGCTTGAGCCAGCTACGTTACTGACATCGTTATCTTTTCCTTCTTCAATCCGGGCATCTTGTTTAATCCCATGATAGAACACCTCAACACCGTGATTCCATGGTACCGCTTTGTTTAAAGAGTATGGAATTGGTCCGGGATTGGTAATTATTAAGGGAGCAATAGTGGGTTCGTTTGAAATCCTAATAGGTCCCTTGGAGGTGATCCTAAGAGGCTTGTTTGACATGGTAATAATGGAGAGGTCTTCACATTTGTTAGTCAAACTTTTGGCAAGTGGGGTCTTCTTGAATAGGATTTCGTGGCTATCCATCAGGAGTTGTATTCCTTTCTTTATCCCTTCACATCCATTGAGTTGTCTTGTACAACACACACAGTCTTTTAGACAGCCAGGGAAGATCCCAACTTTCAACAAATTGTTCTTTATTACATTCAGCGGAGTATTCATTTCTTCAACAGAGGCAACAAAAATTGTATCGTCGACAACATTAAAACCTTTGTCATGCTTCGGCATTGGAGCAGTGATTACATTCGGTGTTGGAGGAGGATCAAATTCAATAGTTTTGTTATCAATCAAATCCTGGATTTTATTCTTTAAGCCCCAACACTGGTCAGTCTCGTTCCTGGGGCTGCTTGAATGGTAAGCACACTTAGCATTCAGATTATACTTTGGTGACGAGGTGTCAGGGTTGGCGGGAGGATCGTGCAATGTCACTAAATTAGCCTTGAGAAAATGTTGAAGGGCTTGAGACAGTGACATGCCTAACCTCGTAAATTGTCTTCTTGGAGTTTCAAAACGTTGATGATTTGCAGATGGTCTTGGAGTAGGAGTTGGATTGGAGATTCGGACAGCATTGACAGACGGATGATCGTTCTTCTTGGTATGGGACCTTGCCCCGTACACAACATTGAATTCCTTCTTTGTAGAAAAAGGTTTCTTGATAGGATTGGGAGTGGAGGTAGATGCCACAGAGATCTTTCCGCTTTTGATGCCACTTTCAACTCTTTCGCCGGTTAAGATCAATTCGGTGAAACCAGAAGAAGAGCAGTCAACCAACAGATTAAAGAAAGGACCAGATAAAGTGCCCATGAACATGTCGATGTGCTCCCTATCATTCAAGGGAGGTTGGACCCTACTAGCAAGGTCTCTCCACTTTTGCACATATTCCTTAAATCCTTCATTCTTTCCCATGGTCATATCTTGCAATTGAACCCTCGTTGGTGCCAAGTCGGTGTTGTACTGATACTGATGATAGAAGGCAGTAGCTAAATCCTCCCAAGTATTGATACGAGAACCATCTAACTGATAAAACCATTCAAGTGATGTTCCAGCTAAGCTCTCTTGGAGAAAATGAACCCAGAGCTTCTTATCAGCATTGTACGGCTGTATCCTGCGAATATAAGATTTCAAATGGAGTTTTGGACAAGAAACCCTATCGTACTTTGAAAAGATTGGTATTTTGAATTTGTGGGTAATGACTACCCTAGAGATCAAACCCAAATCATCAAAATATAAACTGGGGACGACTTGGATTTCAACAACTTTCAATCTGTCTTCTAACTGCTTGTATTTGATATCAGCGGGTGGATATTGCTCGTTGTAATAACCATCATCAGATACTTGATCATTGATACAGTCAGCCTAAGTACTCTTGACCTCACCAATCTGGTTCTCGTCCTCTTCATATGAATCTCCTCCTACTGGGATTTGACGGACTGTCTCCTTGAACCTTCTACCCATGTTGAATAGAGCTTTCTTCTTTGGCTTCTTCTTAACGGCCAGCAAATCCATTATATCTTGCTTCCCTTTGGCTAGGGCTAGTAGAGTCTCCTGAAACTGAGAATTCTGGGTTTGGAGATCCTTCACAATTTGCTCTAGATCCATCTTGCTGAAATAAACAGTAGAAAGATAAGGAAACCTGTTATGCGAAAAACTGTCATGTTATGATGCATGGAATATGTACATGCAAATGATTTCAAAGATTAATGAAATTAAATTTGTATAGACAAAAGAATGAACAAACATTAATTTTCATTAGACAAAATAAGAAAGGTTACATCATGCCTCTTGGGCTTACAAAATAACTTTTTAAGACAAAAAGACCGAACGCATCCTCTTTGGCGCAAGATAAGCGTTCACACTTTGCTCTTCTTGTAGCTGCTTCGTAAGATCCAAGACCCTCTTCTCACTAGAATAGAATTGAGCTTTAAAAGTATCTCGTTCTTCCTTAAGCTGAATCCAAACCTTTTGTAAGTCTTTGAGAGAGGTAGGCATGTCGGGATGGCGGATAGTATAGGGAATATCTCCTTCGACCACATGCTCCATGATGATTGGTAAGATGGAGAGGTAAGACATTATAAGACTTTGAGCATGAGCTCGTACCCACTTGAGGTAAGGCTCAAGAGGGATGGAATTCTTATGCCCCAACGTCTTGCTATCTACCTTGTTCAACATTCTCCAAGATCAGTTAAATATCTGGCGGTGACCTTGATCGTCGTTCTCGTAGTGAAATACCAAACCTTGAATAAGAATCTTATGAGGACCATCCCTTCGGGCGTAACCAAACCGTCTTAAGGCTAAGCAAGGGTTGTAGGTGATACATCCCCTAATTCCAAGTAAAGGGACATTAGGGAATTCTCCACAACGGTCGAAGATAGTAACATTCTCCAAAGAGCGGGAACACCAATGAATATTTGAATGTCTGAGCGTTATCAACCTATGTGACCACCTTGAACCTTGCTCGTTCTTCAATACAGATTGGGGAAGATGAAAAATAAACCATCTTGCCAAGATAGGAGTACAACACATAAGGATACCTCTTTTTCTCGTGGTGCGAGTGTGAAAAGAATGTAGGATGTCCCCTAGCAAAGTAGGCACAGGGTTACGAGACATGAAGATTTTGACAGTGTTCACATCTATGAGTTGGTCAGGATTTGGAAACAAAACCATCCCATAGATGAGGAGAGCCATAATTTCCTCAAAGGCTTGCAAATCCAAAGAGTTCCAACAGTTTTGGGCTTTCTCAAATAAGAACTTTGCTAAGAAACCTTTGACACCACTCCTTGTTTCCCAATTAGTTGTGATATCAGATGGTTGCAAGTGTAGAGCTTGAGCAATCTCTTCTGGCTTTGGATCTCTTTCCGTACCATTTAAAGGCAGTTGATTGAGAATTGGAATCCTCAAGATTCGGGAGAATTATTCTAAAGTTGGCACAAGTTGATAATCGGGAAATATGAAGCAATGGTGTAGAGGATCAAAGAACTGAAAGAGCACCTTTATCATGTTCTCATCAGTGTTGGAGACGACCAAGTTTAACAGGCAACCATGTATTTCGGTGAATAGAGAATTTTCAGGAATCCTTGATGCTAACTTTTTGAGTTGAGGAGGGATCCTTACGAGATTGACTTGAATGGTTTTCCTGCGAATAGAATCCATGTCCTACAAAACAGAACAAAGATAAATCCCAAAATCCTTGAAATGTTTAGTGAGTATGAGTATGATGTTATGATTTTTATGATGTTATGTACAAGTAAATATATACAAACAAATCAAACAAGTCCTTAGGTTTGGGCTTGCATGGAGTCTCATAGGTAAGTACCCTCTTGAATTTTAGTTGGCTCAAACATGTCCTAGTAATAGTAACCGGGTTCTAAGGAGCTTAATATCACTGGTTTGTTTCCTTGGGCAATGTTTCAGCGCAAGCCTCTTTAATGGCGACCGAAATATCCCAAAGAACCAAACCTCAATGAGTGTAGTATCGAGTATCTACCAACTTCGGACTGCACCAAAGCCGTTCATCTCACTACGTCCTAAAGGACAAGTTGGTCAAGTAAAGGTTCTAAAAGTTCATTAGTGCTTCATGACATCACTCAGCGGCCCCGTATTCTTCTTGACTACTCAAGGGCTACCGGTACCCACAAATATGTCGCACTAACATAGCTATTGCTTAGACCGTGTCGGTATACCCTGCACAGTTTCCACAATGTATTGCTACTTACCTATAAGGTATCCTAAATCCGGGTAGAGGATTCAAATCCAAACAAAGAACCAAAATGTAAATCATACAAGTCAAACAATGAAAGCAAGTAAATGTGATCTAACTCTAAGGTAACCTCACTTTTAAGTTTTCCCCAACAGAGTCACCAGTTCTGTGATACGGTGGGAGAACTGACTTGGGTGTTTTGCGTTTTATTGCAAATGTTGCGGTTAGCAAGAGTCGCCACCGAATTTTCTTTTATCCAAAAAGGAAAGGTGAAAAAGCACAGGAAAGACCTATGAGATTGTTTCTTGAGTTCGGGGGGTAGATTATGAAAAGGGAAGGTATTAGCACCCTTTTCATCCATGGTTTTCCATGGGCTCTTAGTTACTTGCTAGATCACTTGATTTTGTTTGAAATCATGCTTTGTGTGGTTTTTGAAAGTATTTTGAAAAGGCGTCATCGTTTAGGAAAACTTTGTAATGATTCTCGTTCGTAAGAATGTATACAAAGTGTTGATATTTTGAAAATGTTTTCAAGTTTGAAAGATGTTTTTGAAAGTGTTAGTGTTTGTTTTGAAAATAGCAAGGACATTTTGTTTTGAAATTGAGCAAGTAACTAGGAACATTCTACCTACTCAAAAGTTGTTCATCTTTATTTCCATTTTCCTTTGACATTGTCATCTTACCATTGATTTGGTAAGTAACCCTATCTTTGGATGTAAACGGGATAGGCATGGGTCATCGTATAACCATGATTAGCAATGTTGCAAGGTATATTAGCATCTTTCTTTAGGGACTAAGATCATTTTGAAAAGGCAACATAGATAGCGTCATCGAGGGACTATGATCTTGCATTTTTGCTTGTTTTTGCTAAGATACCTCACATGCATAACATGGTCATTTTTTTGTAAGGCAACCAAGTGGATTTTACCCTAGGGGTGCTTGTGTGCAAGTGTATTGATTTTTCATGCTTGATTTGTCTTTGATTAGGGTTTGCTAATTGTTGATTTTATCTTCTCATACAAACCCTAATTACTAGCATTTATATAAAGCGATAAATTGCGAAAAAGTAAAATTACTATGCTATTACATCATTAGGGGAGGGGGGTATAAATTTACAAATGGGGATTGCAAGAAAATTAAACTTAATTATCTATTACAACCATATCGAATATTGTACAAAATTGAAAATAAAATGCAAGAATATAAATGGAAAAAGAAATGATTTTTGTTGTTTTTTTTTATGAAAGGGTTTATGTCTTGACCTAGTTAAAAAATGATTAATTAAAATTAAACAAAATTAACTTAAACTAATTAAGAAAAGAAATTAATTTGAAAAGGATTTTTAGGGTTTTTTTTATGAAAAAGGTTTTAAATTAATGAAAATAAAATGAAGATTAATTAATTAAATTAACCTAAGTTCTAAATTAATTTTATCTAAAAAAAATAAAATAATATATTAATTTATCCTAAGTCTAAGAATTTATTTAAGGAAAAAAGAAATTAATTTGTATTTAAGAAAATATATTTAGTCTTTTTGTTTTGTGGAAAGAAAATAAAATACATAATTATAAATAATAAATAAATTTTTTTTTGTATTTTTTATGATTTATGAAAATAATAATAATAATAATAATAATGAAGGAAAATAAAATAAAAAATAAAGAATAAAAAAAATATAAAGAAAAGTCAGGGGGGTGGATCAGTAATGCAAGGAGTATTATGAGGGAAAAAATGATTAGGCCCAATGAAAGCCCAAGCACTGCCAAAAACACAAAAAAAGGTCAGAAAATAGTTAAAAATAGAAAAAGATCACGTTGGGGCTTGAACTCGGGACCTAAGGGTGAACGGGCACGCGCTTTAACCACCGGGGTGGTGATATATTCGTTAACTTGTGTGAAAGGATAAATATATAACACAAAACGCGCCCTGATTATACTTCATCTTCAACCTCCAACCAAAGGACCTGTATCTTCTTCATCTCTCAACAAAAATGAAAAGTTCAAACATGAAAGTTGTGGCATTTCTTCCCACGAATCCAACCATGTAAATAACTTAAGCTAACAGTCAAAGATGAATGATAATTTTTCTGGCACTAATTTAAAACCTAAAAATTTTAGAAAACTTCAACTCTAAAATTCTCTAAGCTCAGGCCATATAAATGCAAACTATTGATATGTACAGTTTCGTGGCCATGGTATCTACATTTTATCTTCACAAATCAAACTCAAATGATGTCTGAATATGAAGATAGAAGTTCAAGAATAATACCTCAAAACTGGAAATCGTGAAATGGATTTGAGCTTGTTTCAGGAAGTGGTGATGATCAAGTTAGCTTCCTTGGACCTCTAGGAAGCTAATGCAATGCTTAGCTTGAGTTAAGAGTGGCTGAAATGGCCTGGAGAAGTCCAACTGCAATGCTCTATTTTTGGCTATGGAAGTTGATGAAGGTGATGTTACAGTCTGCAAATAGGTACAAGGATGGTTTGTATTTGATATGAGGAAGCTTTTGAAACTAAAAGGCCAAGAAATGCACGAGTGGTTTTGAAGATTGAGGTTCAAAGTCAGAAATGACACAAAAATGGAGGTTTTGTGCAATCTAAGTTTTCAAGGAGTTTGGGAGTGTTTTCAATCGTGTGTTCTATTGCAATACATTTGTATGGTTATATAAAATAGGTTAGAGGGTTTGAAGTTGACAGAACTGTGAGATAGAGAGTTATGACTATGTTACTTGATTTTGAAGAAAAGTGGGAAAACAAGTTTCAATGTGTAGTACAAGCATGACCTGAGTTTATGGGAGGCTCTAGAAATATTGCTTTTGCCTTTGACATTTCTTGTGTTCAGATGAAATAAGTTAGGAGCTCTATGCATTGACTTTTTGATTAAAGTCACTTTTCCAAAATGGAAGTGTGAACTTTGTTCCATTAATGGAATAATCACTTGGACAAAGACTCAAACACTTGGATCATAGCTCAAATAGTTGTGTAATCTTCTGATTATGGATAAATTTAGAGGTTAGAGGCCTGCAAAGTAAGATTAATGCAGCATAGGCTTGGATTTGAAATCTTGTTCATCATGAAATGGCTTGTAATTTAAGTTTGAAAACCCTAACTTCATCTCTTTGATTCTCCTTGCTCATAAATGATCTCAAGGAGTTCTTGGACATTTTGGAAAGCTTGTAATGTTCTCTACAACCCCTATTTGAATCACTTTTGAAAATTCCCATTGGAACTATATGAAAAAGTGCCATGAAGTTAGGTCAAAATCCTGACCAAAACTAGGGCAAAATTTCACTAAGTGTTCAATTTCAAGACCATGAATTTATGAATCAATAACTTGAGATCCAAGAATTTTTAGAAGAAGTTTTGTAAAGAAATTTTTTATATATCATGGAGATCTACATCTTTCATGTTGAAAGTTTCTTCTGAATCATCTTGCATCAAGGTGAAAAATTGGCTCAAAGTTATGAAAAAACATGAAGTTTTAAACACTTAGAAAAATTTCTAAGTTAGAAAACTTTGACTTTTCAAAATGAAATCTTGACTTTTTGATTTCTTGATGAATAAGTTTCATATTTTGACATGCTTTGATGAATTGTGATCTTTGACATTGAATTTTGACCAAAAAGTCAAAGTTTGACTTTTCAGTGTACAATTGACTTTTGATCAATTGATTGAGAATTCACTATCAATCCAGTTGATCTTGAGAAATGTTTTAGGTCATGCCATTAGGTCAAAACTATGCAATTTAAATCTTGAAACCATGCTTCAAACTAATTGACCATTTTCTAGGTTAAAAATTAGAAATTGCCCTTTCTCAGTAATAACCCTAATTTTGACCATTTTACCCTTTTGATGATTTGATCCAATTTCTTGAGGAATTATGGTCCAAAATTGATCAAATGATATATATATATATATATATATATATATATATATATATATATATATATGAGTTTATAATGTTTCTATGGATAAAAAATTATGAAGTTTGACTGTAAATTGGCCACAGTTGACTTTTTTCCCAATACAATTGATTTTTAGGTCAACTGCTCAATTGACTGAGCAAAAATGTGATCCAAGGCTTGAAACTTGACATGAGTAATCTTGGGGGTCCATAATGATCCATGAAAGTCATATGAGGCATTGAAAGTTCAATTATCCTTGTTCAATCTCAAACCCTATTTTTGGTCATCAGTGCTTAAGGAGGTGTCTTGAGTTGATTAACTCTAGTGCAGTATTGAACCAAGAGAGATCTTTGTGAGAAAATATTTGATAAGTGAGAGGGAAAATTTTAGGGTACAACAGTAGGCACCAATGGGTAATCAGGAAATGTAAAGCAATGGTGTTTAGGATCAAAGAATTGAAAGAGTACCCCCATCATTTGTTCTTCAAAATTTGAGGTATCCAAATTGATGAGACGACCATACTTCTTGGTGAACGAAGAATCCTGAGGAACCCTTGATGCTAACTCCTTGAGTTGAGGACTCACTTTCACAAAGATGGTTCTGATAGTCTTTCTATGAATGGAATCCATGTCCTACAAAACAGACAAAGATAAATCCCAATGTCCTTGAAATGGTTAATGCAAATGCTATGATATAATGTCATGATGTTATGTACAAATAAACATATACAAACAAATAAAAGCAAGTGCTTACGTTTAGGCTTGCATAAGGTTTAATAGGTAAGTACCCTCTTAAAGTTTAGTTGGTTCAACCTGTCCTAGAAAGTAATCGGGTTCTAGGGAATCTCAATATCACTGATCTTTCTTCATTGGGCATTGTCTTAGCATAATCAATCTTTTCTTGCGGCCGAAATATCCCAAAATTTCGATCTCAATGACCGTAGTATCGAGTATCAAGCAATTTTCATCTTTCCACCGAAATCGACTATCTCACTACTTCCTAATGCCCAAGTTTTTCAATTAAAGGTTATAAGGTCAGTTAGTGCTCTATGACACCACACAGTGGCCCCGTATTCTCCTTGATTCAACACAAAGGATACTGGTACCCACAAATGTGTCACACTAACATAGATATTTCTTGAACCATATCGATCTACACCGTACAGTCTCCATAATCTGTGATACATACCTAATAATGTTCCCAGATCTGGATAGAGGATCAATACAAAACCCAAACAAGGACCCAAAATATAAAGCAATCAAATCAAACAATAAAAGAATTTAAAGGTGTTCTAGTCTCTAAGGTAACCTCACTTTTAAGAATATTCCCCAGTAGATTCGCCAATTCTGTAATACGGTGGGAGAACTGACTTGGGTGTTTTGCGTTTTATCACAATTGTTGCGGATAGCAAGAGTCGCCACCGAATTTTCTTTTATCCAATAAAGGAAAGGGTGAAAAGAACAGGAAAGACCTTTTGAGAATTTTCTTGAGTTCGGGGGGTAGGTTATGAAAATGGAAGGTGTTAGCACCCTTTTCATCTGGAGTTATCTACGGGCTCTTAGTTGCTAGCTCATTTTAAAATGCTTTGTTTGAAATGTGTTTGTGATTAGTTTGAAAGTATTTTTTTAAATTGCCTTCGTTTAGGTGAGCTTTGTAATGATTCTCGTCTCTATAAGAATGCATACAAAGTGTTGACTTTTTGAAAATATTTCATTTGAAAGTGTTGGTGTGTTTTGAAAGATGTTTGAAAATGGTTGTGAGCAAGAAACTATGAACTTTTTACCTACTCAAAAAGTCTTTGTTCGTTTCCTTCTCCTTTAGATATTGTTATCTTACCATTGATTGATAAGAAGCTATATCATTGGATGCGAAGGGACGGGTGTGGGTCATCATACAGTCATAGAAGGAAACTTTGTAAGATACCTTAGCAATTTGTCATACGGGACTAAGATCTTTTACGAAGGAAACATCGAAGGGTCATCGAGGGACTCCGATCTTGTATTTGATTGTTTTTGCTAAAGTATCCCATGTTTGCGCAACATGACTATTTATTCTCAAGACAACGAGTGAGATTAACCCTAGAGATACAAGTGTGTGAAGTGTTTGTTTTCATGCTTTTGTTCTTGAATTAGGGTTTGCTACTTGTTGATTTTATGTCTTTCCATACAAACCCTAATTACTAGCATTTATATTTAAAGCAATAAATTGCGAAAATGTAAAATTCTATGTTATTGCATTATTTGGGGAATGGGGGTACAAATTTACAAATGGGGGATGAAAGAAATAAAGTTCTAATTATACTATGGAGAGCAATAAAGTTCTATTTATACTATTACAATCATATTGAATATTGCAAGATAAAATATGCAATAATATAAAGGTAATATGAAAGGAAAATAAAATTGTTTTTGTTTGAGTTTTGGTATAAGAGGATTTAACTTAATTAAGTTAAAAGAGAAAATAACTAATTAGTCTAAGTTAATTTAATAAAATTAAACCTAAGTTATTTTGAGAAAAAGAAATTGAATTAATCAAGAAAGCAAATCTTTAGGGTTTTTATGAAATAGTTTTATCTTAATTAAACTAGCATAAAAAAGTTAATTAATTAAAAATCCTAAATTTTAAACTAATTTTAATTAAAAAAGAAACTTAAAAAATAAAATAAAATAAATCTAAATCCAATATTATTTTAATTAAAAAATAAATAAATTTGTAAAAGAAGATATTATTGGTCTTTTTGCTTTAAAAGAAATAAAATACTAATACTAAATATTCTAAATAAAATATAAAAACATTTTTTGGGATTTTTGATTAATAAAAATAATAATAATAATATTAATAATAATAAAAATAGAGAAAAGAGAAAATAAAATAAAATATAAAAATAAAGTTAGGGGGTGTAAAGTGGGAAAATGGTTTATAAGTAAAAAACAGTTTTGTTTTATACTAGGCCCAATGTATATTTTTGTAGTAAGAAAAACAAAATAAAAAAATGTAATGAAATGGGTTGCGTGGTTGGAAAGTAAATGGGGGGTTAGATGGAGTAAAAAGGGCCAGGCCCACTTGCTGGAGACCCAAGCGATGGTTGTTTCAAACAAAAAAATGAAAACAATAGAGAAAATGCAAAAATGGGCGTTAGGGCTCGAACCCAGGTCCAAGAGGTAACAGGCGCGCGCTTTAAGCACTGGGGTAGTGATATACCCTTTTATTAATAAAAAACCATAAATATATATTACAAAACTAATCCTAGGCATGTGTCATCTTCAACCTCGCGCCAGACTTGTTCTTCACAATTTTTGAATCCTGTAACTTTCTCATTTCTCAACAAAAATTAAAATTGTAAACATGAAAGTTGCTCCATTTTTCATCATGATTCCAGAAATGTAAATAACTAAAACTATAAATTAAGAATGAGCACAAATTTTGAATGGTACAAAATCTGACCTAATTTTTTCAGAAAGTTCAAACTTAAAATTTTCACTACTCATGCAATACAAATGAATTCTAAGGACATGGTTAGCTTCAGGGAAATGATGTCTACATTTTATCTTTGAAAAAATAAAGCCAACAATACCTATATGAAGAGACTGAAAATCAGAAAACTTGCTTCAAAACTGGATTTCATGTTTTGAGTTAGAGCTCACTTCAAGAAGTTTTAATGGCCTGGTAAGATTCCTTGAACCTCCAGGAAGCTATTTCAATGGTTACTTTGAGCTGAGAGTACTTGAACTATTCTAGAGAAGTCCAAGTGCAGACCTCTGTTTTTGAAAATGGAGGATAGTGAAAATGGTGTTACTGTTTGAAAACAGGTATTGGGATGACTTATATTCGAGATAGTGAAGCTTTTGAAATGGTTTGGCCAAGAAACCCACGAGTGAAATGGAAGTTTGATGTGTAAAGTCAAAATCTGCACAACAATGGTGTTTTGAGGCAATTTTTGGCTTGATGGAGTTTTTAGGCTTGTGAACTCGTGTGTCAAGTTGCATAAGGGTGTCTTAACATATAGGAAAAGGTTTGGAGACTTGTAGAAGTCATAAGTACAAAATCACATGTTTGTGGATTTTAACTTGTTTTTGAAGTAACATGGGCAAACATGGTTTCAAGGCAAGGTGTGGTGGTTGAGCACTTTAAACATACTTCTTCTGAGCTTATAGACTTAGTGTGTGCAGAAGGAACAACTACAAAGCTCAAGGAGAGTGGAATTTATGATTAAAGCCACTTTTCCAAAATGGAAGTATGAACTTTCTTCCATTAATGACAATTTGGTTTTGATAATGCTTAAATCCATTGGATAATGGCTCAATCAGTTGTATAAATCATTAATTATGAAGTGGAACACAAGTTTGAGGCCTGCAAAGCAAATATTGTACAACATGGTTTGAGATTTGATTATGTGTTCATCACAAAATTGACTTGTAATTCAAGCTTGAAACCCTAACTTCATCTCTTCGATTCTCCTAGCTCAAGAATTATCTCATTGAGTTCTTGGACATTTTGGAAATATTGGAGCATCCTATACAACCTTTTTATTTTTATTTTTGAAGAATCCAATTGGAACTATGTGAAAATTTGCCATGAAGTTGGTACCAAAAATCTGCCAAACTAGGTTAAATTTTCACTAAGTGTTTTTATACAAAGTGCATGACTTTGTTAATCTATAACTCAAGATCCAAGCATTTCTAGGATTTGATCAGTAAATCAAAGTTGTATATCTCATCAAGATATACAAATTTCATGTTGAAAATTTCCTTTGAATCATCTTGCATCTTGGTGAAAAGTTGGCATGAAGTCATGAAAAAATAAGACTTAAAAACACTTAGAAAAATTCTAAGTCTTGAAAAGCTTGAATTTTTAAGATGAAATTTAACTTTCTTGATTTCTTGATGATCAAGTTTCATATTTTTGAATGAATTGATGAAATGTGATCTTTGAAACTTAAATTTGATCAAAAAGTCAAAGTTTGACTTTTGGTGTATCAGTTGACTGAATTTCTACTATCAATCAATTGATCTTGAGAAATGTTTTTAGCCATGAAATTAGGTCAACATGTTGTATTTGAATCCTTGAGATTTTTCTCCAATCCATTAGATCATGTATTAGGTCAAAAACTCTTGATCAGTCAAATTCAATCAAAGCCCTAATTTTAACCATTTTGCCCTTTTGATGATTTGAATAATTTTCTTAGGCAATTGTGATCCAAACTTGATCAATTCATGCATATGACTTTAAAATGTTGATATTGGTCCAAAATCTTGATATTTGACTGTAGGTTGACCATATTTGACTTTTTACCCAATATAGTTGATATTAGGTCATCTGATCAATTGACTGAGCAATTTTGTGATTCAAGATTTGAAATTTGACATGAGAAATCTTGAGGGACCATAATGATACATGAAAGTAATTTGAAGTATTAGAAACCCAATTTTACTTGTGCAAACTCAAACCCTAATTTGAGGTATCAGTGTGGAGGATATGGCTTGACCTTATCAATACTTGTGCAAGCTTGAGCTTCTGAAGATATTTATGAGAAATGTCTTGAGAAAAGAGAGGGAAAATTTTGGGGTACAACAGTTGAGATGTGATTTTTTGTGGTAACGATGAGACAAGTGGGGAGGAGAAGGTAGAGATGGGTTTAGACGATATGAGTGTAGAGATGAATGAAAGCAAGTTGGAAACGTATGTGGTTGATGAGGTCGCGAGGTCAGAAGTGGTTATAATGTTTTGTGTAGAAGCAGTTGTTATTTTAGGTAACGTTGTAGATACAGTTTTAGAACCAAATTTTCCATAGTTAAGGAAACATGATCAGAAACAGGAATAATTGTGGTAGATGGTGGAAGAGGAGGTTGTGGATGAGCATTCATTAACAAAATTAGAAGTAGACAATGAAATAGGTACAAATTTAGCAGTAGCAGACTTACTTATTGCTTTTGGATAAGCAGCTAGAGTCACAGTCTTAGAAGTTCTAGACTTCTCCTTTTTCTTCTTTTCGGGTTCAAAAGCTTCTGAAATCTTCTTCCTTTTACCTCTGGAAGAGTCAGTATACTTTTGAGCAGGAAGTAAATCAGAATAGTTAAAACTGGACATATCATATCCTTCTGCTTCCATCATTTTGACGTAGATAGCAATGTTAGACATGTTATCTCCCTTGGTAAACAAAGGGTAGTTATTCACATGAATTCTTGTGATTCTGATGATTTCAGAGGGAACAAGTAGAGGTTTAGCAATGAATTCCTATACCAGCCTCATATTCTTTAGAGTCTGTCCATTGAAGGAATCTCCAAGACTAGAATCCAGATCCTCTGTAAACTTAGCTTCTTCTACCAGAGTTTTCACCAAGGCACTTTCCCTAGGATGTAAGTGATGATTCGTCCAAAAGTAATATAGTGGTTCTGGTCTTTAAATTAGAGTCTCTTAAATAATAAAATAGAAGAGATGGAAGACACATCTTGTGGTGGTCATCAAATAGTACAACATGTACTTCTGATTGACGTTAAAATAGTCAAAAGAATTGGACGAAGTTCTGGGGTTGATATAATTTAGAATTATTTGGTGCCAGATTCTAAGTTCATCATGGAGATCTTTACTCTTATAACGAGTTTTCTCAGGAGAGTAGTTCTTCAAGATGGCTTTGTTAATCGTCTCCTTCACAAATATAGATTTTCTATTCATCTTATAAATTTGTTTTCCTTCAAGATGTTGCATGCCCAGAAGATTAGCAATAGACTTTTCAGTAATGATAATTTTCGGACTCAGCACATGAGCAACTACATGAAGATTGTCACAATCCACTTGAATCCAGAAATCCTTAACCAAAGAATCATAAATAGGATCGTGAAGACGCATGAAAAAGTGCAACCATCCTTGAGCATTCAAGTCAGCAATTAGGTTTTCACCATTTGCAGAAAGGTTATTGAAGTCCATCATATATTCACGAAGAACATTTAACTCATGTGGTTTTAGATTATAGTTAACTTGAATATATTTCTGTGTTTTGTGGTGTTCATCAATAACTGATAGAGAAGATGAACCAATTATAATAGGAGAAGAAGAACTGGTTGGAATAGTTGAAGAAGACGGCCCAAAAGGATTTATGGCTTGTTCGGTTTCTTTGGAAAACTGAACAGTTTCTTGTTGTTGAGCATTCATCATGTTGAAGATGATGAAGGTTGTTGACGAGGGTGGTGATCTTTGATGAAGAGCATAGATAAAGATGATGAACACAAAGAACTTGTTAAACGGTTTGAGGGAAAAAGAAGGTTTAGGGTTTCTAAAGTATGGAAGTGAAGTGAACGTGTGTGATTTATAGTGTTTGAGAAGTGAGAGAAATTAAAATTAAAATAAATACAATTAAACATAATAATTAGGAGCATTAAATGAAAGTAATAATTATGATATCAATCAAATTCCAACAAATACGCACACTGCTCATTGCATAGCTTAAATAGCGTGTAGTGATTAAGAATAACCAAGGGTTACACACGTTAATCAATACACCTAACTAAGTGATGCATTTGATATCCTCGGAGTCTTGAGAACCAAAATGTTTCCATCTAATCAAAGACATTCCTGACTGAAACATCTTCTGATTACCGAGGTTCTTAAAGAAATACAATAATAGTAATAAGGTTTAAAGAGAATAGAAACATTACTCGTAGAATTATAATAGTCTATCAATTGATTCTTCAAAAAATTTTAATAATCCAGAATTTATTCAGAAGATGAGCTGTCACAAGCGAGATCATTAAGGCTCGGAAGCATTTCACCAGAAGATTTAAAGTTTGGTTTTGTTCTGACAATATCATCTTGGATTACAAGAATTTCAGAGCCAATAATCTTTCTTTTCTGGTTGCTTCTGACACTATCCACTTCCCATACTTAAGTTCCAAATCTTGGAACATATGCCTTTTTCCCATCATGTGTTGCAAGTATCCATTGTCCAGGTGCCATAATTGGTCTTTCTGTTTCTCCATCAAGAACATCTGCAACATAGATTATATGATCTTTGGGTACCCAATTTCTGGGTCCTCTCTTGTTAGAACTTCCAGAGGTTCTGACACCTTTGGACTTTTGTGCAACATGATAATCATGTGAAATTTGTGCATGATACTTTGGTTTACAAGTTTCCTTCTGTGTCTGTGTTTGTGCTACAGTAGTATCAGAACCTTCTTGTTCTGGAAATTTCAAATATATGCCAGCAATCACAAAAATTTCAGAAAGAGGTTTTGGTTTTACATTCAAAGTCTCATCAATTTTATTTGTTGGTTTTGAATATCCCAAGCCTCTGCTTCCATTTCTACTAACACCATAGATCATTGAAGCCATTTTTCTTTTATCTATGTTTTTAGCAAGGAAGTGTTGAAAACCTATATCATATCTGATTACTTCGTCAGTAACAGATGTGTTAGAGAAAATCTCTTCTTCTAATCTAGACACTTTACTTTTCAGAGTGATGTTTGATTTTTCTAAAATAAATAGTTTTTCATTTAAGTCGTAAATATTTTTCTCATCTATAGTAGTGTTATTAAGAGTAATTACAAAACTCTTTTTCAAGATTTTGTGTTTACTTATAAGAGATTGATACCTTTTTATTAATTCAGATAAATCAATTTCAAGTTCAGAGCGAGATAAGGAAGAAAGTACCTCTTCATCGTCATCAGAGTCTGACTCATTATCAAGTGTCAGTTCATCTTCTAATGTTTCTTCATTTATGCAAGTTCTAGCCGTGAGTGCCTCATTTGCATGCTCTTCATCAGAATCTTCATCTTCTGATTCGGAATCATCCCATGTTGCCATGAGACCCTTCTTAGAACAAGTAACTTCTTTTCTAGAAGCATTCCTCTTACCGAAAGTGGATTCACCTCTTCCATATGTCCTTCGTTGACCTCTGAACTTGCTTTGTCCATGCTTCTAAATTTGACTTATTCTTCTCGATATCAGAGAGAGTTCATCATCATCTAAATATTCTTCATATTCTTCTGATTCTTCCTTAGCTTTATAAGCCTTGGTTTTCCCAGAAGTAGACTTTAGAGCAACTGATTTTACCCTCTTCTGAGATTCATCTTATTCCAACTCTATTTCATGACTTCTTAAAGAGCTAATCAGCTCCTCAAGAGATGTGTTGTTCAAATCCTTTGACAATTTTAAAGCAGTTACCATTGGTTTCCATTTGACAGGAAGACTTCTGATAATCTTTTTAACATGATCTACAGTGGAGTAAACTTTATTCAGAACCTTAAGTCCTGCCACAAGAGTCTGAAATCTTGAAAACACCATTTCCACATATTCATTCCAACTTGAAGGCTTCATACTTTTGAATTAAGGCCAGAGCTATTGTTTCCTTTACTTATGCATTGCATTCATGTGTCATTTTTTGAGAATCAAAGATATACTTTTCAGTCTCTCTATCTGTGATTTTCTCATATTCATTATATGGAATAGCATTTAGAATAATGGTTTTTTTTCTTTGTAGTGATTTCTGCATACTTTCTTTTGTGCTTCCGCCATTGCACTTCTTGCAATCTTATGACCTTTATCATCTACTGGGTGAGTGTAAATATCAACTACCAAGTCCCATATATCCAAGTCATATGCTAGAAAGTAACTTTATATTCTATCCTTCCAATAGTCAAATTTCTCCCCATAAAACATAGGAGTTTTTGAACTATAGGGATCTCTATCATTATCCCTGTTATCAACAGTGGAAGTAGGTGTAGTCATTGGTTTTTCACACACACTGGATAGGTACTGGACATTGTTAAGTGTTGATAAAAATTCAAACATTTTATCTCCTCAGAACCGGAGCTCTGATGCCAATTGAAGGTGTGAAAAACACATGAAAGGGGGATTTGAATTGGGTTTTTAAAACAAAAATTTTTCTTTAAAAATATTCACCTTTAAGTTAAAATCCTTTTTCCTTCACTCTTGATGATAACAATAAGTAAGAACAGGAAGTAAATAACATTATATGTTTATACTAGTTCACTTTAAAATTATCAAGCTAGTCTAGTCCACTGGCCAAGTTGTTTTCGCCTCACTCAATCGAGGTCTTAATTCACTATAACCAAATTGATTACAATTTGCACAAGCTATCCGCAAGTGACTAACAACCTATAAGACTCGCAAGTCCTAGACTTCTTAAGGATACAGACCTACCCGCTCCCTTAAGGAATATCAAACAATAATCAACTCGGTTATTATAATGCCCAAGCTACCCACAAGTGACTAACAACCTCTAAAACTCACAAGTCCTATACTTCTTAAGTATACTGACCTACCCGGTCCCTTAAAGAAAATTAAACAACCGTTTGAATACAAGTTTTGTTTACAAGAGTATTTCTACATAAGCTGAATATGTAAACTATTTTAAGAACAATGACTAAAAATATGAAAGCTATGAAAAACGCTTTGTGCGTGGACATTTTGTTAATTGGCAGCTTTCTCTCTTAGTCTTCAAGCCTTTATATAGCCAATAAAATAATATATCCGTCGAGGGGTACTCTTCGGATTTCCAGAAACATTGGCAACTTGAATAGTAGTGTGGGGGACAAGATTGTGCGACACATCCATCCTTTCATGGTAGTGGAATGAAACGTTGATTATACCATGTACTATTTGTACCACATAAACGTTACCTTCTTTCCTTCTGCACTTCACTGGCTTCTGCGAGCATGAGTTTAGAAGCGAGAACATAACACAAGGTCATCAGAACTTCAAGTCTTCAGAATTGCATCTTCAGAGTATTTAGCACTTGGTTGTGAAAACCTTTTCTTGGAAACATGGGTATTTAGAACTGCAAGTCTTTATAATCTTTAGAACATCTGATAGAGTCTTCAACACTTGGTCTTTAGAACCCTTATCTTTTGAACCTTGGGTATTTATAAACTTGAATTTTTAGCATCTGGACTTGAGTAGAAACTTCTGTCTTCAGATCTTCTAACTGTTTCTTTAAAACCCATTGTCTTCAGAAACATGAGTCTTCAGCATCTGCACTTAAGTAGCAACTTCTATCTTCAGATCTTCTAACTTTTCTTTAGAACATGTTGTCTTCAAAAACATGAGTCTTCAGTATCTGAACTTAAGTAGAAACTTTTGTCTTCAGATCTTCTGACTGTTTCTTTATAACCCATTGTCTTCAGAAACATGAGTCTTCAACATCTGGACTTAAGTAGAAACTCTTGTCTTCATATCTTCTGACTATTTCTTTAGAACCCGTTGTCTTCAGAAACATGATTCTTCAACATCTAGACTTAAGTAGCAACTTCTGTCTTTAAATCTTCTGAGTGGTTTCTTTAGATAAACATCAAAGCTTACACTTCATAGCCTTCTGGAGTGTCTTGCTATTGTTCAACAAAACTTTTGTAGCGTAGAAGCGGAACTAATTCTCTTCTAATGTCTTGGCCTCGCCATCCATTAGAAGCATAACCTATTTGTTAAGTACTCAACAATGACAAACATTATAGTATCAAAATTGTTCCTACAAACATACTCATTTGTTATCATAAAAAATCAGAGATAATATTGCATAACCAAATCTTGTTCTTACAATAATGAGTCATAGCATAATCGTTTTCGACAAAATTCGAGGTTATAGGGAACTATATCTGTATGATTATGATTTTTTTTTTATTTTAGTTTAAGATTAAAAAAAGAAAAATAAAAACACATTGCCAATTTTGAAAAATAAAGAGAAAGACAAGGAGCGGAATATTTGAATGCAAAAATACGTCCTTTATTGATATTAATTTTGAAATGAAAACATTGTGGCCCTACAGCATGATCAATACGTCTTGGGCAGAATGTAGAAATTATTGCATGATAAAAACAAAAGAAAATTACTCTTCATAGCGGGTAACTGTGATCGGTGGGAATGAGAACTGACTGTTTTTGGAATGCTGGTTCGCGTTTTGCGTTTGTATTCGCAAAATGTCGCGGTGAGCAAGAGTCGCCACCGTCTTTTATTTTATCCAACAAGGAAAGGGAAAAAAGCACAGAAAAATTCCTTTTTCGAGATTTTTCTCGGGTTCGGGAGGTAGATTATAGAAAGGGAAGGTGTTAGCACGCTTTCTATCCGTGGTTATCCACGGGCTCTTAGGTACTTGCTCATTGTGTTTTCAAAAATTTACTTTTCTTTGTGTTTGTGGGTTTGAAAAGATATTTTTGTTTTGAAGAGAGTGTAAGTGCGAAAAGTTTTGTTTTGTTTTAAAAGGAGCAAGTATTTAAGAACCATCTACCTACTCGAAAAAGGAATTAAACTGTGCAAATGTCCTTTAGACAACGCTATCCCGCTTTTGAGGAGTAGGTAGCATCGTCGTTGGAGTTTTCGAGTCAATTCGATTAAGGGACGTGTGGTCACTAAAGCAATGTTAGGATGCCTTCGTGGTAACCCTAATGTCTTAGATCATTTTTCCGAGGCAACCATTTCGAGGCAACTTATGATCTTTGGACAAGAGGGCGACCTCTAAAACTTCCTATACTCAATGACCACGTTCGAAGGCAACCAAGTGAGGTGTACCCTAAGAGTGCGCATGTGCGAGTGTATTGTTTTTCAGTTATTTATCTTTGTACATGTTATGGGTGAGCTATGTTGATTTTAAGTTCATACATTTGATCTTGTCATGCATTCCCTATTATCAGACATCTAACAGTGTATAGTTGCGGAATTTAAATTGCGGAAATTAAATCTAAACTATTACAAGGCGTCGGGTATTTACATCGCCAAAAACAACCCTTGAAATTTTAATTGCGGAAAGTAAAATAAAGCGATAAATAATGAAATTCCTAATTAAAAGCTATTACATACCGGAAGCAATTACAATATTAGAAATATAGATCGCGTGCAAAAAATTAAGACGGCGCATTTTTTAGGGTTTTGACCCCTTTTGAAAGAAAGCATATTTTTTTGGTTATTTTTGAATTAAATTAAATTAAACCTAAGTTAATTAATTGATTAAATAAAAAATATATTTTTGGGTTTTTTATATTTAAGGAAATAAAAATAAAAATGATTAAAATTATTTTAAAAAAATCTAATTCTACATTAATTTTAATTTATTGCAAAAAATATTAAAATTGTACCTAATTAAAAACTAAATTAGTTGATTAATGTTTATTTACAAAAATAAAATAATGAAATTAGTAAAAATAATATTTTTTTGTGTTTTTGATTTTATGAAAGAAAAAATTAATTGGTTAGTATAAATAATAATAATGATTAATAAAATAATTAAATAAAAAAAATGAAATATGAAAAGAAATAACCAAGGGGTGTGTTGGGCCCAAATTGGTGGTTAGTCTGGCAATTGTTTGGCCCACTTTCATTCAGCCTCGTTTGACTTTCCCAATCCAGCGCGTGCCTTTGACTAGGGAGTATGATGAGCTTGCAATCCTGGCCTTCAGATTTGGCCTGAAGGCCATCTGGCATTTGAGATCAGGAGGAATATGGTGGACCACGCTTATGATGCTGCATACAATTTCCTGGAGAAAAATCACAACAAATATTGGGGGACCTGAGATTCGAACTCAGGTCCCAAGGGACTTTGTGATAGCGCGCTTACCAACCCAACCATTGTGCTTGTTTGTTAATGAAATACATAACAAATATTATATTGAAAACATAACGCTATGCTTGGAAATAAAAAAAAATGGCGCAGGTTTTGAATGGACCAATGGGAAGAAGACACGTCTTCGTCTTCCCCATAAATCTATGGTTTGTTTCCTGCGGATTTGGTTCCGTATCAAAATCTGTGGCATCATCCTAACATGAGTTACAGGCCATATAAATGCAAATGGAGAACATCAATGTGTTCGTCTCTCCTCCTTGAACAAAACCATGTCCATGGTTGGTCTTGATTTTGCCTGTATCAAAAATGCCTAAAAAACAAGAACACAAACCCTAGCTTCGGGTACATAGTTATAGGCCATGAAAACGAAATTAAATGATACAGAAATGTTGGAAATTGGACGTTAAGCATGATTGTACAAAAAAAATGGCAAAAAGATGCAAGAACATGGATTCACGATTTCATATGCAGGGCTATGTTCAAGAACACTTACAGCGAGTTTGGGGCTGCTTCAAGGCTTGATTTTGATCCCAATAGCTTCGTTGGATCTCAGGCGAGAAGGCTATGTGGAGATTTTGGATTGAATCGTGCTTTAAGTATGATTTCAGTTTTCACTTTTTCCAAGCTTTTTTCAACTTTTGTTTGGCCGTTTTTCCAGCTCTGAGGTCGTGTTCTTGATATGCCTGGCTTGTGGGTGTATAAGGGATTGCATTAGGTCAAGAGTTGGGCTCTCAATCCATGTGCATTGAAGATTTTGAGATTTGATATGATCACCATTGATAAAGTTTCCAAAATTGTACCAAATCCAAGATTTTGTTGACAACAATGCTTGATACAAATTTGATTTGGCGTATCATGTTAATGAACACCTGTAATGATCAAAAAAATCTTATTCCATCCATTTTTGGATTTTATTTGAATTAATATTGATTTAAAATGAATTAAATCAATAAAAATTAAATAAAATAGAAAAATTAATAGTTGGTCATGAAATTGAAGATAGGACACGTGTGTGGTGTGAAAAGACCAAATCAAGTGGAAAAAAGTGGGCCCTTTTGTCAAAGATTGGAGTTTTGAGGATAGTTGACTTTTGGCAAATTTGGAAAAATGCCCAACTTCAACAATGCATAACTTCTTAAATTTTGAACTTTTGGAGGTGTTATTTGACTTTTTAAACACCTTGAGATGTCCTCTAACCAACCCTTTTGGTCTCATCACATTTTGATATTCCATGCTCAAGTTATAAGCTTTGGAAAAAAAGGTGTTTTTATTGACTTTCAAAAATGACCTATAATGTCCAAATTTGTAACTTCTTGTGAGTGCATTTCTTGATCTTGGGGTGTGAATATGGAATGTAGAAAATTGCATCCTATTCAAAATGAGCTTTGGATGGGTCATTTATCATAAAGTATGATAAAGTTATGCTTGGTCAAAGTTGAGTTGAATTTTCCTACAAAACCCTAATTTAGCAACTTTTGAATCTTGATGAATCTTGAGCAATCATTGATGAATCATTATCAACCCTTGATCAAATGATGAATTATCCTTCAAAATGAGAATGTTGGCAAAAAAATCTTGAGGTTTGACTGTTTGTAGGTCACAGATGACTTTTGCCCTAGCACAGTCGATTTTTGGACCTCTTGAGCAATTGACTGATCAAACTTTCTCTACAAGGCTTGGAATTTGACATGGATGAACTTGAGAACATATTAGGATATTGGGTAGAATTTGAGACCATTTGGATGTAAGGACCTTGATGCAACACAAAACCTTAATTTTGAATTGACTGCCTTTGGAGGTGATTTGACTGTCCAACTCTTGAGCCATCTTGAGCAAATTGGAGATTATTCTTGACATGTCTTGAGAAATATGGGAGGGAAAATTTTGGGGTACAACAGTTGCCCCTGTTCAATCTTCTTAAACCTGAGGATATAGATTGGCGTTCGGGCCTTTCGTGATCCGAAGGTGGAAGATGATTGAACACTAGAGTGCCCAGAAATTTGCACTCGCATGAAGTAGCATCAGCATTGCGATGTCGGGAATGGGCTTACAGATGCCATTTGGAGATTGTTGGTAGGTGGTTTTGTCTTTGCTGACGGGTTGTCTCTATTGACGGGGTGTCTCCTTTGACGAGTTGTCTCTATTGACGGGTTGTCTCCATTGACGGGTTGTCTCCATTGATGAGTTGTCTCCATTGACAGGTTGTCTCTATTGACAGGTTGTCTCTATTGACGGGTTGTCTCCATTGACAGGTTGTCTCCATTGATGGGTTGTCTCCATTGACGAGTTGTCTCTATTGACGGGTTATCTCCATTGACGGGTTGTATCTATTGACGGGTTGTCTCCATTGACGAGTTGTCTCCATTGACGGGTTGTCTCCATTGACAGGTTGTCTCCATTGATAGGTTGTCTCCATTGACGGGTTGTCTCCATTGATGGGTTGTCTCTATTGACGGGTTGTCTCCATTGACGAGTTGTCTCCATTGACGGGTTGTCTCCATTGACAGGTTGTCTCCATTGACAGGTTGTCTATATTGACAGGTTATCTCCATTGATAGGTTGTCTCCATTGACAGGTTGAGAGTTTAACTACATCCTTCCTAAAAGGTAAAGGTCAGTCATATGCAATGCATGATATGTATCAAGAAATGATGTTCTCAACATAAATGAGATTGTATGGTATGGTGCGTATATGCATGTATCATGATGTATGGACATGTAATGTTTTAGCTGGGGAAAATAAATCCCAGAGCTGCTGGAGAATAGAGTTGAATTCTTTGTTTCCGCTGGAGATGGTGAACGAAGGTGATTGCGAGAATAGACCTGCGGGAGAAGGGAACTCCGGTGGGGAGTAAACTGATGAAGAGATTACTATGTGGGGAATTACTCTGTGGGGAAGAGATGTTCTGCTGAGGATTTTAACGATAAACTCTGCTGGGGAATCCGCTGATAAACTCTGTTGGGGATCTTAATGATGAACTCCGCTGGGGATGGATTATCGTTGCTGGTGACACTGAATATGTTGAGGATTGAACTCCTGCTTGGGGAAAGTAAAGAACTTCGTTGGGGATGATCTTATGCTTGTTGGGGAATATCTTTATACTCCGCTGAGGAATATTAAGACCTTCTGGGAATACCAAACCTTTTTAGCGCTGATGGTGGATGAACTCTGCTTGGGGAGAGTATTTCTAATTTGTTCATAGCTGCAAGTCTCAGCTGGGAGAGCTACCATTACTGCCTTATTCTTCGGGGAGTGAAGGTATCTTAGCCATATTCTTCAGCTGAATGTACCCTGGTACCTGGTGGACAGAGCAACTTGTACAGTTCGGATAATTCTTATCTGCCCCTGTTTCTATTATTACCAGTAATTCATCTTTCGTTTCGCATGTAAATATTTATAATCAGCAATTAATGTCAAATGCATATATCAAAAATGAACATTGGACGTTCTTTGCAAAACAAAACAGATAAAGGAAAAACAGCTTGAAATTTCTGAAAATGAATTTGTATTGATTTTGAAGTTTGGCCTGAAAATAGGCGTTTTTGTACAAGAGGCGGACGTCCTAGTAAGAGAACGCCGCCGAACAAATAAAATTTATACAATTTGTGAAAAGGAAACAAAACAGCTATGTGAACAATCCCACTGGGTTCCAACTCTGCTATTGCCTTTATATCTTCAAGCATCTCATCACTTTGCTGCTTAGTTGAAGATGAATTTGATTGATTAGTGTCGTCCGAGCTTGATAGTCGATGCCGAAGTCTGGATGCGAGGTGATCCAATGATACATAGTGTTACGCTTTGATCCCTAACTTTTGCCTGGACTGCCCTTTCAGGTTTTCAGTCCACCGGGATACCCATTTTTGCCCAAGCTGGCTTTTCAGGTTTTCGACTTGCCGGGTGTACAAATTTTTTCATTTTCATCCCTTATTTTTGCCCGAACCCTTTTGGTTTGCTGGGAAGCCCTTATTTTTGCCTAGGCCAATCAACCTAGCGGGTATTTGATTATGCATAGTATCTTTTTACTATGTCTACATTGACGGGGTAAAGAAGTTCGTCACCATCCATGGTGGTTATAATCATAGCCCCTCTTGAGAAAATGTTCTTAACCATAAATGGCCCCTCATAAGCAGGGGTCCATTTTCCCCTAGGATCACCTTGAGGTAGGATAATGCGCTTGATTACCAGATCCCTAACTTGATACTCTTGTCGTCTGACTTTCTTGTTAAATGCCTTGATCATCCGTTTTTGATACGTCTGACCATGACAAATAGCAGTAAGTCTCTTTTTGTCAATTAGGTTCAGCTGATCAAGTCGGGTCTGAATCTAGTCATCTTCGCTTAAACCTACATCCTTCATGATCCGAAGAGAGGGTATTTGAACTTCAACAGGCAAGACTGCCTCCATGCAATAAACCAAGGAATAGGGTGTTGCCCCTGTTGACGTCCGTACTGAGGTACGGTACCCGTGAAGAGCAAATGGTAACATCTCATGCCAGTCTTTATATGTCACTGTCATCTTCTGCACAATCTTCTTAATGTTCTTATTTGCCGCTTCGACAGCCCCATTCATCTTCGGCCGGTAGGGAGAAGAGTTATGATGCTGTATCTTGAACTGCTCGCAGAGCTCAATGATCATCTTGTTGTTAAGATTGGTACCATTGTCCGTAATGATCCTCTCTGGTACACCGTATCGACATATCAGATTGTGTCGAATAAACCGTGCCACGACGTTCTTGGTTATAGTAGCAAAGGAAGCTGCTTTAACCCACTTCGTAAAATAATCAATAGCTACCAGGATGAAACGATGCCCGTTAGATGCCGTAGGTCTGATCTCGCCGATCATATCAATGCCCCACATTGCAAAAGGCCAAGGTGCCGTCAAGACATTCAGAGGAACTGGAGGTATGTGCACCTTATCAGCATAGACCTGACACTGGTGGCATGTCCGAGAATGCTGATAAAAGTCGGCTTCCATCGTGGACCAATAATATCCTGCCCGAAGGATTTTCTTTGCCATGGTGTGTCCACTGTAATGGGTTCCGAAAGTACCTTCATGCAGCTCTGCCATGGTCCTTTCTGCTTCAATCTTATCCACACAACGCAGTAAGGTCGAATCATGGTTACGCTTGTAAAGAATGCCATTGCTGATGAAGAACTTCGCCGCGAACCTCCTCAGAAACTTCTTGTCATTAACAGATGCACCCTCGGGGTATTCTTGAGCTTCAAGATACCTCTTCACCTCATGATACTAGGGCTTTCCTATTACTTCTTCAGTCTCAAGATCACAGCAATGTACAGGTTCGTCCAATATTCCAATGATAATCCGGGGAGCCTCGTTGTCCTAATTGACCTTGAACATAGAAGACATCGTAGCCAACGCGTCCGCCAGCTGATTCTCCTCTCTAGGGAAGTGTTCAAAAGTTATCTCCTTGAAATGGGGAAGCAATGTCAACACGTACTCCTTGTAAGGAATAAGATTTGGGTGTTTCGTATCCCACTCGCATTTGATCTGACTGATCTCGAGAGCAAAATCTCCGAAGACACTTAGAAACTTAATCCTTAGGTCAATTGTTGCTCGAAGACTCATAATGCATGCTTCATACTCCGCCAAGTTGTTGGTGCAGTTGAAACATAGTCGGGCGGTAAACGGAGTATGAGAGCCTTTAGGAGATATGATCACAGCGCCAATGCCATTACCCAAAGAGTTTGAAGCTCCATCAAAGTACATAGACCATCGGGATCCTTCCTCAGGTCCTTCATCCGGTCCAGGTGTCTCACAATCAGTTACCAACATGATATTCTCGTCCAGAAATTCAAAGTTCATAGACTGGTAATCATCCACTGCCTGATGTTCCAAATGGTCTGCCAACACACTTCCCTTGATTGCCTTTTGGGTCGTATATTGGATGTCATACTCAGTCAATATCATCTGCCATCTTGCTATTCTTCCGGACAAGGCAGGCTTTTCGAAGATATACTTAATTGGATCCATCTTTGATATCAACAGAGTAGCGTGAGTCAACATATACTGTCTCAGCCGGTGAGCAGCCCATGCCAAAGCGCAGCAAGTTTTCTCGAGCAGTGAGTATCGGGTCTCACGGTCGATAAACTTTTTGCTAAGGTAATAAATAGCATGCTCTTTTCGGCCAGACTCGTCATGCTGCCCCAGCACACACCCCATTGAATTGTCAAGTACTGTCAAGTATAAGATCAAAGGTCTCCCTTCAACTGGTGGCATCAGGATGAGTGGCTCTTAGAGATACTCTTTGATCCTTTCGAAAGCGGCCTGGCATTCATCATTCCAACGTACTACCTGATCTTTCTTCAGCAGCTTGAAGATTGGTTCACAAGTAGCAGTTAGGTGCGAGATGAATCGGGCAATGTAGTTCAGTCATCCCATAAAGCCTCTGACCTCTTTCTCTGTTCTGGGAGATGGCATCTCTTGTATGACTTTCACTTTTACAGGGTCAACTTGAATACCTTTGTGGCTCACGACGAAGCCCAGCAGTTTACCAGATCTTACCCCGAAGGTGCACTTGTTCGGGTTCAACCTCAGCTTGTACAACTTCAGCCTGTCAAACAGTTTCTGCAGATGGTCAAGGTGTTCCTCCTCCGTCTGGGACCTTGCAATCATATCATCATTGTATACTTCAATCTCATGATGGATCATGTCATGAAACAAAGCAACCATGGCACGCTGGTATGTTGCCCCAGTATTTTTCAACCCAAAAGGCATGACCTTGTAGCAAAAAGTACCCCACTGAGTAACAAAGGTCGTCTTTTCCCTGTCTTCGGGAGCCATCTTGATCTGATTATAACTGGAGAAACCATCCATAAAGGATAAGACTTTATGCTGAGCAGTATTGTCAACCAGAACGTCGATGTGAGGTAGAGGGAAGTCATCCTTAGGGCTTGCCCTGTTCAAATCCTTGTAGTCAACATACATTCGGACCTTACCATCTTTCTTTGGCACTGGAACCACATTGGCCACCCACTAAGGGTAAGAAGTAACTGCTAGAAAATCGGCGTCAAACTGTTTCATAACCTCAGCCTTGATTTTCTCAGACATCTCTAGGCGCATACGGTGAACCTTCTGTTTTACTGGAGGACAGTCTTCCTTGGTAGGCAGGCGATGAACCATAATGTCAGTATCCAACCCAGGCATATCTTCATAAGACCAGGGAAAGATTTCAACATAGTCACGCAGCATCTGAATCAACCGTTGCTTCAAACTAAGCTCCAAATTTGGACCGATCTCGACCCCTTTCTTATCTGTCTCCGTACCCAGATTCACTGTTTCTACCGGCTCTTCGTGTGGCTGAATAACCCTCTCTTCTTGGAGTAGCAGTCTTGCAAGTTCACCAGGCACTTTGCAATCATCTTCACCCTCGTCTTCGGCTAAGTTGATCGGATTTTCGAAGTCATAATCGGCAGTAGCAGAATCGTTACCAGTAGGATCCAGAGTGGATGTGGACCTGTATATGTGAGTGTGTGTAAAATAGCTGTTTTGCAATATATAATAAAGAAAAACAAGGAGCGCAAAATTTTAAATGAAAGAACGTCCAATGCTTTTATTAATGATATATGGAAATGACACACAAAATCCCTCACAAATGAAGCCACAGTGCCCTGGGTAAGACACCGGGCCATAAAGTTTAAGACATTGTCTATTACAAATTCAAAACAAAAGTTTCATTACTGGGTAATAAAAGTAATAGGGATGAAATCCTTTGCTGTCCAGTTGCTTGATCCACCGTCGGTCGTAGGATAGATCCAGCTGTCGAACTCAGACTCTTCCATGTTATCTTCAATGGCATTCACTCCCGAGTTGCTGATGAACACGGGAGGTTTTCCGATTCGTGCATTTCGAACAGCCCTTTGAGCTTCTGCAGTGAAACCGAAACCAAACTTGTTAGTCTTCTGAGTAAAATCAGGGAGTCGGCCCCATTATGCACACCCACATTTCTCAATAACAGCCCGAGCAACTTTTAAGGAAGCCATTTTCATAGGAGAATCTTCAACCACAGTCTCAACTGATGCCAGTGTCTGGGGAACCTCTTCAAAGTGCTGAAATGGGGTCTCAATGAACTCCCCATCCATCTCTACGTATCGGAAAGAGTTGAGGTGGCTGACCATGTGATCCTCCTCTCCCTGTACCGTCACAATCTTCCCTTTGACCGGGTACTTCAGCTTCTGGTGAAGCGTTGAGGTTACGGCCCCGACTTTATGGATCCATGGACGACCCAGCAAACAAGAGTAGGTTGGCCGAATGTCCATCACATAGAATGTAGAATTGAAGACCTGAGAACCGACCTTGATCGGGATATCAACCTCTCCGTGCACCATCCTCTTAGACCCATCAAAGGCCCTGACAATAATGTTACTTGGTTTCAACTCCAACCCTTCACAATATAATTGGTCTAGAGCCTTCTTGGGCAAGACATTCAATGAGGAACCATTATCAACTAACACATGTGCAAGAGTAGTGCCCCTGCATTCAATAAAGACATGCAGGACATCATTGTGATTCTTCCCTTTAGCAGTCAAGTCGGCGTCAGAGAAACCCAACCCATTATCAGCAGTCAAATTAGCCACACAATCTGTAAACTGATCAGTTGATGTCTCTTGTGGCACGTGGGCAGTCTTCAAGAAGGTAATTAGGGCCTTGGCATGGGCCTCTGAGCACAACAATAGAGACAACATAGAAATCTTGGATGGGGTTTGCCCCAGTTGCTAAACTACATTATAGTCACTCTTTTTAATAATCTTCAGGATCTCTTCCATCTCCTGTTTGGAAGCTTCAACAGTAATTGTCTTTGGTGCCTCTGTCTGGGCAGGCACGTCAGTGGTGATCCCTTTGCCCCGAGCGTCAGATGACTCGGCGACAGGGGTAAGAATAGGAACTTGATCAGGAATAGTGGCGGGTACATCGGCAGGTGTAATAACAACAGGTCTTCGGGCTGTTGGTGGAGCAATATCAGGTGAGAAAAGTCTTCTGCTGCGGGTGACTTTAGCAGGTCCAGTAATGTTGCTGATGCCAGTGTCAGCATCCAACTCTTGCTTAACTCCATGAAAATAAACATCAGCCCCATAATGCCAAGGGAAAGCTTTATCAGAGGCATATGGGATGGGCCCCGGAATAGCGATGATCACAGGTGCGATTCTTGGAATAGATGTAATTCTAACAGGCTTCCTCGAGGGAGCCTTGGAAGAATTGTTGAAAATGGTAATGATGGCAACTTCTTCAGAAGGAACTAAGGGAACAACAGTCTTCTCAAACATAATCTCTTTACTATCCATCAGGCGCTGGACACCTGACTTCAAAAGCGGATAACCATTCGGACGGGCAGAACACATACAACAACCTTCGTCACAGCCCGGAAATAAACCGGCTAGCAAAAGGTTCTTCTTGACAGTCATCAGAGGGGTAACAATGTCATCCACAGAAACTACAAACAAGTCTTCCTCTATAGCATTCACTCCATGCTTGGGCATGGGAGCAGTTACAACATTAGGCCTCTCGGGCGCCTCGAACTCAATCTCCTTCGCGTCAGTTAAGTCTTGTATCTTATTTTTCAGACTCCAACAATCATCTGTATTATGCCCCGGACTATCGGAGTGATAAGCACAGCGGGCGTTAGGGTTATACCTTGGTGACGTTGTATTTGAATTCTTTGGGGCTTCCCTTAGAGTCACCAGATTAGTCTTCAGCAACTGTGGCAGAATCTGAGATAAGGTCATGCTGAGACGAGTGAATTGCCTCTTAGGTCTCTCGTCCTTTTGCTGATTGTTGTACTGACGAGCACCAGCAAGTTTTAAAATAACAACCGCATTGACAACTTGGCGATGTTCAGGTCTATTCTGTCTTCTTGCACTGTAGATAACATTGGACTCTTTCTTAAACGGTTTCTTCTCGGTGCTTGATGAAGCACCCTTCTGTATCTTACCAGCCTTAATACCAGCCTTTATCCTCTCACCAGTCAAAATAAGATCTATAAACCCAGATGAAGAGCTTCCAATCAAGTGGTTGAAAAATGGACTAGACAGGGTCCCCAAAAACATGTCAATAAGTTACCAATCAGCTAAGGGCGGTTGTACCCTTCCGGCGAGGTCTCTCCACTTTTGAGCATAATCTTTGAATCCTTCACCCATTCCCATTGACATACCCTGGAGTTGGGTACGCGTAGGAGCAAGGTCAGAGCTGTACTAATACTGCCTGTAGAATGCAGTAGCCAAATCTTCCCAACTGCGGATACTGGCTCCGTCCAACTGATAGAACCACTCAAGCTGAGTCCCTGAGAGACTGTCTTGGAAGAAGTGGATCCATAGGTTCTTATCAGCAGTGTAAGGCTGAATCTTCCTCACATATGACCGGAGGTGCAACTTTGGACAGGAAACTCTGTCATACTTGGCAAAGGCTGGTGCCTTGAATTTATGGGGAATCACCACCCCAGATGATAGACCTAGATCTCCGAAGTCCAGACCGGGCACCTTCTGAATTTCCATAGCGCTCAAACGTTCTTCTAGTTGTTTGTACTTATCCTCAGCAGGAGGATACTGTTCTTCATCGTAGTCTGTCTCGTTGTCGGAGACCACAGGGCTAGGAGCCCTCCTTTCTTGTGGACTATCTTTCCCTCCAGATGAGGTGGTCAGATCAACTTCATTCTGTATCCTGTTTCCAAACCTAGGACCAGTGTTGAACATGATTGTCCTCTTCTTTTTCTTCTTTTTCTCCTTCAGAATCAGGGTCTTCAGGTCTTGCTGACCCTTAGCTAGACTCATGAACAGCTCTTGAAATTGGGCATTATGGGCCTGGAGGGCCTTGATAGCTTGCTCAGTTGAAGGTTCAGCAGACATGATGCTGAAATAAACAGTGAAGAAGGTAAGAGACCTGTAAAGGGTACCTGTTTATGAAGTGCATGGGATGAAATGCGTATGATTATGATTTCAAAGACAATTGAGATTCAAATTTGTAAACAAGAAAGGAAACACACTTTATTAGATAACTTTGTAATTCAAATTGTTCAACAAATTGCCCTTAAGGAGTTACAAGAATGGAAATACTGAAAAGTAAAAATAAAACTGGAAAGGAAATCATCAAAGGTCCATCAATGCTCCCATGGTCTCTTCTTATCAGTGCGGACATAGTCGTTGAGAATCCGCTTATTCTCTAACTCTCTAGTCAACCTCTGGATCTTCTGCTCTTGCTCGTTGAACTTCTCTCAGTAAGAATCCCATTCATCCCCCAACTGCATCCAAGACCTCTTCAGTGCCCCAATGTCAGTGGGCATATAAGGATGGAGAATGGTTGGAAGAACCCCTTCTTCATTAGCAACTTCAAGAGTGACAGGTCGGACAGCTTCATATGGCATACCCAGCTTTTGGGCGCGGATACGGACCCATCTGAGATATGGCTCCATTGGCAGAGAAGTCTTTGGGCCCAACTCATGTGGATCAGATTGGTGAACTCTATCCCAAGCCCTTATGAATATGCGACGCTGCTCGTCGCTATCCCCTTGAAAATTTAAGATGATATGAGGCATTAGCATCTCATGTGGTCCTTCTCTTCTGGCTCTTCCAAACTGACGGAGAGCTAAGCATGGGTTGTAAGAAATTCCTCTATGGGTTCCTATCAATGGAACATTAGGATACTCTCCATAGCGATCAATGATAGTCACCTCGTCCATACCCTTGAGAGTCCAGATAATGTCATTATGAGAAAGAGACATCACCCTATAAGCCCAGCCCATTCTTTCTTTGTTCTTTAGCACTGACTTGGGGAGGTGCGAAATAAACCACCTCGACAATAAAGGAGCACAGCACATCAAGGTTCCCCGCTTTCGGGCAGTACGATCATAGAGCTGATGGAGAATGTCACCCAAGAGAGTGGGTAGAGGATTCTGAGAGATGAAGATCTTTATAGCATTCATATTAACAAAAGTGTCAGGATTCGGAAACAATACCAAGCCATATATCAGAAGAGCCAGAATATCCTTGAATGCCTTAAAGTCTAGGCTATCCCAGAAGTAGTTAGCCTTGCCAACCAAGAACTTAGTCAGAAATCCTTTTGCTCCACTCCTAGTCTCCCAATTAGCCATTACCTCCTCTTTAGTCAAATGAAGGGCTGCAGCAATCTATTCGGGCCTAAGGGTCTTCTCCCAACCAGTAAACGGGGTCTACTCCAGAACAGAGATATCGAGCAGTTCAGAGAACTCTTCTAGGGAAGGAACTTGCTGGAAGTCCTGGAAAGTAAAACAATGGTACATCGGATCATAGAATTGAACCAGGACACTCATCATCTTCTCTTCCAATTTGGAGGTGACCAAACTAAGAAGAGAATCATGCCTCCTGATGAAGGAAGTACTGTCAGGCATCTTGGCAACCAACTCTTTAAGAAAGGTAGGGACTTGGATAAAGTTGATCCGGATGGTATTCTTACGCATGGGCATCATGATGACCTACAAAACAGAGCAAAGATAAAACCCTCATGTCTTTGAAATAGGTTAGTCCTTATGCAATATGTATGCAATGTTATGATGTCATGATGTCATGATAGTAAGCACACCACAAGTATCCACAAAAGAAAACATGGTAAAGGCACACAAGTCACACAACAGAGCCCTTATATTTCAGGTTGGCATGGAGCTTAGGTACTACCCTCTTTCAGTTCAGTTGGTTTTAACTTGTCCTAAAAATAGTAACCGGGTTCTAGAGGATCTCAATATCACTGACTACCCTCAATCGGTCATAATTCCAGTTTAGCAACCTTTTCTTGCGGCTGGAATCATCGCGAGAGTTTAGTCTCAATGAGTGTAGCATACTGCTACTGTTTTATGGCCAAGTTGGTCAATTTAAGGTTCTAAGGTCAGTTGGTTCTTAATGACCCCTTAGAAGACCCATATTCTCCTCGTTCCAACACAAGGGATATCGGTACAGACTAAAGTGCCACACCAACGTAGCTACTACTTCAATCGTGTCGGTCTATGCCGGACAGTTCCCTCACAGTTTATTGCTACTTACCTAAAGGGTACCCCCAGATCCGGGTTAGGATCTATAGAAACTCTGATACAAGCCCACAAATATAAATCATACAAAGCATACAATTGAAAACACAATGATCTAATCCTAAGGGACACCTCACTTATAAAAGTCCCCAGCAGAGTCGCCAGTTCTATGATCGGTGGGAATGAGAACTGACTATTTTTGGAATGCTGGTTCGTGTTTTGCGTTTGTATTCACAAAATGTCGCGTTGAGCAAGAGTCGCCACGGTCTTTTATTTTATCCAACAAGGAAAGGAAAAAAAGCACAGAAAAGTTCCTTTTTCAAGATGTTTCTCGGGTTCGGGAGGTAGATTATAGAAAGGGAAGGTGTTAGCACCGTTTCTATCCGTGGTTATCCACGGGCTCTTAGGTACTTGCTCATTGTGTTTTCAAAAATTTGCTTTTCTTTGTGTTTGTGGGTTTGAAAAGATATTTTTGTTTTGAAGAGAGTATAAGTGCGAAACGTTTTGTTTTGTTTTAAAAGGAGCAAGTATTTAAGAACCATCTACCTACTCGAAAAAGGAATTAAACTGTGCAAATGTCCTTTAGACAACGCTATCCCGCTATTGAGGAGTAGGTAGCATCGTCGTTGGAGTTTTCGGGTCAATTCTATTAAGGGACGTATGGTCACTAAAGCAATGTTAGGATGCCTTAGTGGTAACCCTAATGTCTTAGATCATTTTTCCGAGGCAACCATTTCGAGGCAACTTATGATCTTTGGACAAGAGGGCGACCTCTAAAACTTCCTATACTCAATGACTACGTTCGAAGGCAACCAAGTGAGGTGTACCCTAAGAGTGCGCATGTGCGAGTGTATTGTTTTTCAGTTATTTATCTTTGTACATGTTATGGGTGAGCTATGTTGATTTTAAGTTCATACATTTGATCTTGTCATGCATTCCTTATTATCAGACATCTAACAGTGTATAGTTGCGGAATTTAAATTGCGGAAATTAAATCTAAACTATTACAAGGCGTCGGGTATTTACATCGCCAAAAACAACCTTTGAAATTTAAATTGCGGAAAGTAAAATAAAGCGATAAATAATGAAAGTCCTAATTAAAAGCTATTACATACCGGAAGCAATTACAATATTGGAAATATAGATCGCGTGCAAAAAATTAAGACGGCGCATTTTTTAGGGTTTTGACCCCTTTTGAAAGAAAGCATATTTTTTGGTTATTTTTGAATTAAATTAAATTAAACCTAAGTTAATTAATTGATTAAATAAAAAAATATATTTTTGGGTTTTTTATATTTAAGGAAATAAAAATAAAAATGATTAAAATTATTTAAAAAAAATCTAATTCTACATTAATTTTAATTTATTGCAAAAAATATTAAAATTGTACCTAATTAAAAACTAAATTAATTGATTAATGTTTATTTACAAAAATAAAATAATGAAATTAGTAAAAATAATATTTTTTTGTGTTTTTGATTTTATGAAAGAAAAAATTAATTGGTTAGTATAAATAATAATAATGATTAATAAAATAATTAAATAAAAAAATGAAATATGAAAAGAAATAACCAAGGGGTGTGCTGAGCCCAAATTGGTGGTTAGTCTGGCAATTGTTTGGCCCACTTTCATTCAACCTCGTTTGACTTTCCCAATCCAGCGCGTGCCTTTGACTAGGGAGTATGATGAGCTTGCAATCCTGGCCTTCAGATTTGGCCTAAAGGCCATCTGGCATTTGAGATCAGGAGGAATATGGTGGACCACGCTTATGATGCTGCATACAATTGCCTGGAGAAAAATCACAACAAATATTGGGGGACCTGGGATTCGAACCCAGGTCCCAAGGGACTTTGTGATAGCGCGCTTACCAACCCAACCATTGTGCTTGTTTGTTAATGAAATAGATAACAAATATTATATTGAAAACATAACGCTATGCCTGGAAATAAAAAAAATGGCACAAGTTTTGAATGGACCAATGGGAAGAAGACACGTCTTCGTCTTCCCCATAAATCTCTGGTTTGTTTCCTGCAGATTTGGTTCCGTATCAAAATTTGTGGCATCATCCTAACATGAGTTACAGGCCATATAAATGCAAATGGAGAACATCAATGTGTTCGTCTCTCTTCCCTGAACACAACCATGTCCATGGTTGGTCTTGATTTTTCCTGTATCAAAAATGCCTAAAAAACAAGAACACAAACCCTAGCTTCGGGTACATAGTTATAGGCCATGAAAACGAAATTAAATGATACAGAAATGTTGGAAATTGGACGTTAAGCATGATTGTACACAAAAATGGCAAAAAGATGCAAGAACATGGATTCACGATTTCATATGCAGGGCTATGTTCAAGAACACTTACATCGAGTTTGGGGCTGCTTTAAGGCTTGATTTTGATCCCAATAGCTTCGTTGGATCTCAGGCAAGAAGGCTATGTAGAGATTTTGGATTGAATCGTGCTTTAAGTATGATTTTAGTTTTCACTTTTTCCAAGCTTTTTTCAACTTTTGTTTGGCTGTTTTTCCAGCTCTGAGGTCGTGTTCTTGATATGCCTGGCATGTGTGTGTATAAGGGATTGCATTAGGTCAAGAGTTGGGCTCTCAATCCATGTGCATTGAAGATTTTGAGATTTGATATGATCACCATTGATAAAGTTTCCAAAATTGTACCAAATCCAAGATTTTGTTGACAACAATGCTTGATACAAATTTGATTTGGCGTATCATGTTAATGAACACCTGTAATGATCAAAAAAATCTTATTCCATCAATTTTTGGATTTTATTTGAATTAATATTGATTTAAAATGAATTAAATCAATAAAAATTAAATAAAATAGAAAAATTAATAGTTGGTCATGAAATTGAAGATAGGACACGTGTGTTGTGTGAAAAGACCAAATCAAGTGGAAAAAAGTGGGCCCTTTTGTCAAATATTGGAGTTTTGAGGATAGTTGAAATTTGGCAAATTTGGAAAAATTCCCAACTTCAACAATGCATAACTTCTTCAATTTTGAACTTTTGGAGGTGTTCTTGGACGTTTTAGAAACCTTGATATGTCCTCTAACCAACCCTTTTGGTTTCATATCGTTTTGATATTCCATTCTCAAGTTATAAGATTTGGAAAAGAAGGTGTTTTTGTTGACTTTCAAAAATGACCTATAATGTCCAAATTTGTAACTTCTTGTGAGTGCATTTCTTGATCTTGGAGTGTGAATATGGATTGTAGGAAATTGAATCCTCTTCAAAATGAGCTTTGGATGGGTCATTTCTCATAAAGTATGAGAAAGTTATGCTTGGTCAAAGTTGAGTTGAATTTTCCTACAAAACCCTAATTTAGTAACTTTTGAATCTTGATGAATCTTGAGCAATCCTTGATGAATCATGATCAAACCTTGATCAAATGATGAATAATCCTTCAAAATGAGAATGTTGGCAAAAAATCTTGAGGTTTGACTGTTTGTAGGTCACAATTGACTTTTGCCCTAGCATAGTCGATTTTTGGACCTCTTGAGCAATTGACTGACCATACTTTCTCTGCAAGGCTTGAAATTTGACATGGATGAACTTGATAACATATCAGGACATTGGGGAGCATTTGAGACCATTTGGATGTAAGGACCTTGATGCAACACAAAACCCTAATTTTGAATTGACTACCTTTGGAGGTGATTTGACTGTCCAACTCTTGAGCCATCTTAAGCAAATTGGAGATTATTCTTGACATGTCTTGAGAAATATGGGAGTGAAAATTTTGGGGTACAACAGTAACTGTGACCACATCCTCGGTAAACCAATTGACTGGCTCTTGTCCTGGAACAATAGGACGAATCCATTTGTCCATTTCACAGTCGATATCACCTTCCTCACTCACAACATGAGCTTTCTCATGGATGACACCACCACTGACAAATTGAATCGGAGGAGGAATACCTTGAATCTTTGGAACAATACTCTATGTACTTCGTCCAACCACGAAGCCAAACCTTTCTTATCTTTCTGTGTAGGGAGATCTAAAACTCTTCCCCAACCTTCAGGGTGTCCAGATTCTACAACTGTCTGAGCTTGTTGGTAAGATGCCATATCGACCTCTGGTTTTTTAACCTCTTGACGTGGAGTTCTGATAACTTGCACAGTTCCAAATGCTTAGCACGTAGTCTCATGTACCTCACCCTCAATTTTAACATACCGGAAGGTACTTAGATGGCTGAAAATATAGTTCTCTTCACCATAAACGGTGACCACTTTCCCATTAACCAAGAATTTCAACTTCTGATGCAAAGTAAAAGTTACAGCACCGGCCCCATGGATCCACGGGAGTCCAAGCAAGCAACAGTGGGAAGGATTGATATCCATGATAAAGAATTCCGTGTTGAAGACCTGAGGACCTATTTTGATAGTAAAATCAACTTCACCGAATACAACTCTTTTCGACCCGTCAAACGCCTTAAACACCAAATCGCTGGGCCTTAGCACAACCCCTTCATAATCCAATTTCATGAGAGCGGAGTTTGGAAAAACATTGAGGGATGATCCCGTGTCAACCAGCACACGGCATAAGGTAGTCCTTGCAATATCCATTAAGATATGCAACACCTTATTATGCTTCTTCCCCTCGGGAGGTAAATCAAAATCGCTGAAACCCAAGTCGTTACTCACAGAGATGCTAGCCACGATTCCTTCAAATTGGTTCACTGAAATTTCCTGAGGAATAAAAGAAGTCCCCAACAACTTCATCAGTGCATTTTTGTGAGATTCAGAATCTCGGAGCAAAGCAAGAATTGAAATCTTTGAAGGCGTCTGGCTCAACTGATCGATTATTTTATAATAACTCTTCTTTATATATTTTATCAATTCAGTCACATCTTTGGCTATCTCAATATCCAAGGTCAGAACAGTAGGATTCTTCCACAGTTTTGCACCATGAACCATAATCATGCCTGCCTTTAACCTTAGCCAAGGCATTTGTACTACTTTCAGGTTGAATAGGTGGAGAGAAAATCCGACCACTTCGAGTTCTTCGGCTTTCACTGAGAATGTCATGAACTTCAAGATTATCTTCCTCAATTTTATTTTCCTCGGGCTTCTCAATAATAAGCTTTTGCCCCTGATAGTAAAATTCACCACTATAGTTCTTGAGAATTGCCTTTTCACGGACATATGGCACCAGACCAAGTAGAGTGATGGTTAGTGGTGACTTTTTGGTGGGAACTGGGATTGTCACGGTAATCCTTTTTGATGTGACGGGAATGGTAACTACATCTACCGCATTTTCTTCAACTTGGGCTTCAACCACAGCCCTATCAAATTGCAAGGTCCCCTCGGTAATCAACCGTTGAATCTCACCTTTCAGGCATTTAGAGTCGTCTGGATGAATCAAACAATCTTCACATTCGATACCACAACCCAAATGTTGTACCCCAAAATTTGCCCTCCCATAATTCTTCAAAGATTTGCCAAGTCAAAGCTTCAAGATTCCCCAAGGGTTACACAGTGCAAAGGTCTCCTATACAGTCAAGATTAGGGTTTGTGTTCTGATCAAGAAAATGAAGTTTTCAAAGGCCCAATCAAGTCTCACATGCCTACAAATATGGTCAAGCATCCTCATATCAAGTTTCAAGGCATTCAGCACAAAATTGCACAGTCAAAAACCCTAATTGCACTACAGTCAACTGTAGGGGCAAAATGGTCATTTGACAGTCAAAAGTTCAAATTTTTGGTCAACATATCATTTTGAAGCCACAAACATCATTTGATCAATGCTTGATCATGATTCTCAAAGCTTGGCTCAAAAATCATCAAGATGCAAAAGTTTCCTTATTTGGACAGTTGAAAAAGTCAACTGAAATTGACCAGGGCATAACTTTCACATGGATTATCAGAAAAATTCCATCCAAAGCTCATTTTGAAGAGAAAGACATTTCCTACAACTCATCTTCATACTTAAAGTCCAAGAAATGCTCTCACAAAAAGTTATCAATTTCAACATTATAGGTCATTTTCAAAAGTCAACAAAAAGGGACTTTAAGTCAAAGGCCATAACTTGAGATTGGTAAATCATAATGACATGGGACCAAGGGCATTGGTTAGAGGACTCAAAGACCTTTCCAAAATGTCCAAGAACATGAGAAAAGCTTAAAAAGTGAGCAAGTTATGCCTTGTGGAAGTTGGGAAATTTTTGGATATTTTGAAAAGTCAACATTACTTCAAATGACCTAAAATTGCTAATGGGCCCATTTTTCTTCCATGATTCATCATCCATGACATATGCACGACCACTTGGCCCAAAGGGAAGTATTTTCTCATTTATTTATTTATTTATTTGAATTTTTATTAATAATAATTCACTTAAATCAATTAAATATGTGAAAAATATTTAACTTAACCTAACAAATCTTTTTGTACATGTTTTAGTCTCAATAATTCGTGCACATTCAAATATGGGAAGATTTGGTTTGATTGGATCCTAATTGATACAAAATTGTATGGAAAAGATTGAAAAAACAAAGCTTGAAAATCAAATCTTCAAAACCATGATTGCAAGAGATTTTGAGCAAGTTTCTTGACCTAATCCATTCAGTACATAAGCCTAAAGGAAACCCTAATGTTCATACACACGCAGCCACTCAAGAAACTCCATTGACAACTTGAAATTTTTCTCTAAAAACTCAAATCTGAAAACCACTTTTTAGGTGAATTCAAGGCACGAAACTTGTTCCATTAGCTTGCCAGGGTTGTCCAGAAGCGATTGCAATCAAGAACATCCATCAAAACCTCAGGAATTGGTATACTGAACCGGGAATATCTCATGAAAAATCCATGATCGTATTTTAACTTCTAGGCATTCTCATGGCATTTTAATGGTTGATTTACATTCCTTGTGAAGTTCTGAAGCTAACCAATATATTTAATTGCTTTTTTATGCGATACACGCGATTATGCCATATTTTTTTTCTAGGGTTTGTAGGATGTGAAATTAGGGCTTTTGAAACAAAGAAAAATTGGAACCCCTGACCATCATCATTCAAACCAGCGCATTTGGACGAAAGCAATGGAACCCTCGCGCTCAATTTATGAGCGTCAGAGGGCTAGTCGTTATTTTTCCAAAACATACCTAAAACAACGCGTAAAAAACCGTTGCCCAATGTTTTTGTATTTCAGGGATGATGAAGAAGACGAAGTCGTGGCAAAACGTGATAAGCTGGTTTGAATTTTCGCGCGTGGATCCACTAACCCTTTGTTTTATTTTTATAATGATTGTTAGTTGCTTATTAATCAAACGCGTTAGTTGGCACAGTTGGTAGGCGAGAACGTTAGCAACATCCATGACCTGGGTTCGAGCCCCAGGTCTGTATTATTTCCCATATTATTTTTCTATCTATGTTCCCATGCAGTGCCAGCATCAAGACGCACCATATGTCTTCAAGAATCCCACATCCACGTGCCCCTGGAGATCAAATCAAAGGCATAGATTGGAAGCGCATCATAAGCCTGGTCAAAGTGCTAACACGCTACCTGGAAAAGGTCAAACGGACCAAGGTTATTGGGCCAGAATTTCCAGGATCTAACCTCCATATTGGGGTCTGAACCCCCAGGTTTGCACATTCTTTTTATTTTCTTTACTTTTTTTTTGTATTATTATTTTTTATTCCTCTTAATTATTTATTCAGTTAATTAATTATTTTTCATAAATATAAAAAATGCATAAAAATCAAAAAAGATAAAAAATATAATAAATATTTTATTTTAATATTTCTTGTAGATAAATACATGTAAATTAATTAGTTTAAATTAGGGTTTTAATTTTATTTCCTTTCATAACAAAAATCTAAAAAATATAGAACTAGGTTTAATTAATGTTTTATTCCTTTTTAATTTTTCTTTTTTACAATAATATTATTTTATTTATTTTCATAATTAAATTTGAATATAAAAATTAGGTTTAATTTAGGTTAATTTTTAACGTTTTCTTAATAAATTAAAATAAAATAGAATTAGGGTTAGCGTTTAATTGCAATTAATTCTTTTTCTCATTAAATTCCTAAAACACTAAAAAATACCCAAAAAACAATTTCTTGCTTTCTTTTTAATTAATTAATTTATCGTTAATTCAATTTTTTGCAAAAGGGTCCAACGCCCTCGTTTCGTTCTTAATTTCTTATTAATTCGCGTATTTATTTTATTTTCATTATAATAATTATGTATCTCTCCCGAAGCCATGTAAATTACTTCTCGCACTTTTACTTTATTTATTTTCTGTCAAACCGGGTTCGAGAAACTTTTGGCGATGTGGACCCGCGCCATTTGTAATAGCTTTAGATTTAATTTTCCTCGCAACTTCTAACTGTTAATCAAAAGCATGAAAGAATGTATGGACAAAAAATAAAAACAAGCGTAGAACACCAATAACATGACAAGATAAATGCAAATGAAAACGACACACAAATCGCACACACCACCCCTAGGGTACGACTCACTGTTGCCTTGCCTCGAAAGGTGATCGTCGAGTAGAGGATGTCTTAGTAAGTCCTCATGATCCGGGAACCTGGCATGAGGGTAGCTTCTAAGGTGTCTTCCCATTGCTCTGGTGATCACCATGTCCCGAACCTCGAATTGACCCGAACACCTCCAACGGTGGTTCTACCTACCTCTCAATGGTGGGATAGCACTACTTTAAAGGACATTTACACAGACGAATTCCTTAGGGTAGGTAGGTTCTCGTAGATACTTGCTCTAATTTCAATACAAATCAAAAATACTTTTCACACTGACACCTTTTCAAAAAGCTTTCGAAAGTAATTTTTCAAACACTCTTGAGGACAGATACAAGAGTCGAACTGGAATTTTCAAAGAAACTTTTTAAAACCCACAGTTGAAAAGCAAACAAACCATTTTTGAAAACACAAGTGAGCAAGTATCTAAGAGCCCATGGATAACCATGGATAGAAAGGGTGCTAACACCTTCCCTTTCTATAACCTACCTCCCGAACCGAGAGCAATCTCTATAAGGAATTTTTCTGTGCTTTTGTCCTTTCCATTTGGAGAAAATAAAAGACGGTGGCGACTCTTGCTTACCGCGACATTTCGCGAACCAGCGTTAAACAGTCAGTTCCAGATCCACCGATCACAGAACTGGCGACTCTGCTGGGGAAATTTATAAAGTGAGGTGTACCTTAGGACTAAGATCACTTGTGTTTTCAATTGTCTGAATTGTTTGCTTTAAATTGTGGGACTGTCTCGGGAGTTCTATAGATCCTAACCCGGATCTGGGGGTACCTTCTTAGAAAGTAGCAACAAGGCTGTGAGGGAACTGTGCGGGGTATACCGACATGGTTGAAACAGTCTGCTACGTTGATGTGGCACTTTGGTGTGTACCGGTAACCCTTGAGTTCAGTCAAGGAGAGTACGGGGCCTCCGCGTGGTGTCATGAAGCATCAACAGACCTTAGGAACCTTAATTGAACTATCTTGGCCTCTTTAGGGTAGTGAGATAACTGACTTTGGTGCAGTCCGAGGTTGGTTGATACTCGATGCTACACTCAATTGAGGGTTGCTTTCCTGGAATATTTCGGTCGCCAGTTCAGTGGCTAAATCGAAACGATGAACAATGAAAGCAATCCCGTGATATTGGGACCCTTAGAACCCAGTTACTTCTAATAGGACAGGTTGAACCCACCAACTTCAAGAGGGTAATACCCAGACCCCACGCTGGCCTAAACTCTAAGGGTTTCTCTTGTGTGACTTGTGTGCCTTCGTACTTGACTATTTGCATGCTTGTTATCTGACACTTGAGTTCCCTGCAGGTTTTGTTTTTAGTCCATAAATAGGACTCATAACAGGGTTTACTAAGTTCTTGCAGGTCTTGTTTATAGTCCTTAATTGGGACTCATGACAGGTTTTACTTGAGTTTCTTGCAGGTTTTGGTTTGCAGTCCTTAATTGGGACTCATAACAGGGTTACTCACATTACCCCATGCATACCATAACATCATACCATTGCATACATCCTAACCCATTTCAAGGATCTCAAGGGCTTGTGATGCAGGTCATGGTGAATCAACTATCCCAGCAAGGGGCAAAGAGGATTTATTTTCCTCTAGACAGAGTTGTCAGGGGCTATGACCCACTTGATATGGTGAGCTCTGACTCTTGAAGAAGGTTCCCCTAACCAAGGTTGCTTGGAAACCAAAAACCAGACATGATGACTAAAGTCAGGGGCTATGACCCACTGGATATGGTGAGCCTTTGACCTTGGAAGAAGGACTCTCAACAACATGAAGTTCCTTCAATCAAGTTACCAGTTTTCAAGTTCTAACAAATTTCTTGTTTACCCCGCGAGGTCCTTGAAAACATTACATGCATGTCATACACATCATTGCATAACAGGTATCCTTGTTGCAGGTCACTTATCTTTCTCGCTGTCTATTTTAGAAATGGCTTCCCAACAAGACAACCAGGACTCCCATGCTCAAGAGACCCGGTTCGGGGAAATCCTCCTGAACCTATCCAAGGGGAAGGAGGAGTTGAGGACACTTCTCATGGAGACTTTTGTCAGGAACAATGCTGAGGATGAAAGGCTGAAACACCTGCAAGCTGAGGTGGATGCCTTGAGAGTCCAGATGCTGGGGCTGGGGACTGCCATTCAAGGGTTAGCTCAAAGACAAGACGAGCTCAGGGTTCTCGTCAACCAACTGCTTCAGGATAACCAACAAAGACAAACGTCTAAGGGTAAAAAGCCATTCATCATTCAATCATCCTTGAGACAAAGAGATAAGGGGAGAGCTCCTCAAATGGCTTCAGCGCCACAAATTCAGCATCAACCTCACCAGCTTCAGCCAGACAAGCCCAAAAGGCAATTCACCTACATCAACATGTCATGGTCACGAGCTTTGCAGCACATGTTAAGGATGAACCTGATTGCGGTGATCAACCCTCCTGCAAATCCAAAGACCTCCTCTCCAAGTTACAACCCAGAAGCAAGGTGCGCTTACCATTCTGGTAGCCCGGGGCACGATACTGAGGATTGTTGGGCACTGAAGTACAAGATTCAGAACATGATCGATGCTAAAGAGATTGAGTTCGAGCCCGCCGAGACTCCCAACATGATCACTGCTCCCTTGCCAAAACATGGCTAAGACTGAAAAGACTTTTGTTCATTCGAATGTTCAAGTTGCAATTTTCTTTTGTTCAAACATTTACTCATTGTTAAAACATTGTTATTTCATTAATGCATCGCTTATGTCTATTTTGAATCAATATATTCGTATTCACTATACGCAAATTATTTTCATATTTTTTCTGATGATCAACTCTCAATCAATAATTCTAAGCCTCTTGAGGGAGGATGACGAAAACGATACCACAATATACAGTATGCTTTTGAACGGACCCCGCTTATGAGGTACAGGCATTGTTTCAATTCCTAAACACTGGAGTTATAAGGAAGATAATCCCTCGTCAACCCCTCTGAGCCAAAGAAGTAGAAGTTTTTATTTTCGAAAATCAAAACCCTTAATCATAACCTGGGGCAGGGTAGTTCTCTCAGTTGATCCAAGTGCATAACGAATGGCACCGAAGAAGTCATTACGAGACAAAAGACAGTGATGGTTCAGAACAATCATAAAGAAAGGCAGTCATAAATAAAAAAAAATGAAAAGCCCAAGAAGTCTAAACCTCCAAAGGGGACTTACGAAACCAGGGCATCCCGCTGACGGTATCACAAAAAAAAACAGTTCAGGCAAAAAAGAAAGGGATAACAAAATCAAAAAAGAAAGAGGTCCTACAAACCCTCGACAAAAAAAATGATGACTGCCTATTCAGAATAAATCATCAATGACTGAACCATCGCCGGAAAATCAGAGCAAAGACTCAAACGAGGTATAACGTATGATCAACTGAGTTTAGGTTTGAAGAACATCACGAAGAGCGGGTGGGTACAAATAAAATTTGAGCCTTTATCCTTTGTTTCTTAAACCGTGAACCAGGCCATGTTATAACCCTTAAAAGTCCTAGCTGAAGCATGGGTTAGTTCGAAAGCATACTGTGACGAAAGGTATCCTGACTCCTTAAGGCTTACAGTAAATACGGAGTTGACATCACGTTTTACAAACATTCACTGGTTTTATGAAAAAGAATGCATTTTCAAAATCTTCAAGACAGACATAGGCTTTGCATTTTTAACATAACTTTGTTTGCATATGACTTTTTGTTTGAACAACATAGAAGTTCGCACGACGAATGCCTAATGAACAGAAGTACCTCCAATCAAGGGGCAAACATAACCATGGTCCATTATCTGGGGCAGTCCAATCAAGATTCAAGGAATCTCTCAAGATGCCAAATAGCCTGGGGCAAATCTCTGCTTGAATCACTTGGGGCACTGCAGCAACGAATCTTGCCTGATCAAACATCTTCTGGTAGCATGACGAAACACTTCTAACAGGGGCAACTCCCTACATCCCGAGAACGCGGACATAGTCGGAAAAATACTACGCATCATCAAAGACCCGCTAGGTTGACACACCTAGGCAAAAATAAGGGCTTCCCGGCGAACCAAAAGGGTTCGGGCAACATGAAGGGATGAAATAATAAAAAAAAATTTGTACACCCGGCAAGTCGAAAACCTGAAAAGGCGGCTTGGGCAAAAATGGGTATCCCGGTGGACTGAAAACCCGAAAGGGCGGTCCAGGCAAAAGCTAGGGATCAAAGCGTACGACTATGTCCTGTCATCTTATCATCTGCCTACCAGAAGAAGGTTTGCCCATCAACAACTATCAGCACCTCACAGGTCTTCCTCTCATACCTCAGAAATAGGGGCAATAAAGAGTGGTCTAAGCAATCTGATTGTTTCTGTCCTCCAAGATACCAAGGTAGGTTCAGCTAAAGAATATGACCAGTACATATTAATTCCCCAGAAAGTGAATCAGCAGCTAGTACATTCTTCCCCAAGCAGAGTTATCAAATCTTAAGGAAGTTGGGAATCCTCTAGCAGATAGCAACATTCCCCAGCAGCATAAAACTTCCCCAAGAGAATCCAATCTAAATCCCCAGGAAAGTTGGAATCCATCTCCCCAAGTAGTAAGCTTATCCCCAGTAGATTCTGGAAGCTTATCCTCCCGAAAGCACGAACGCGTCATCCGACTTTATTTAAAGAGTTATTTCCTTAATCGGATATAACTGGGTTATCCTCAGCCAAAAGCCATGGAAAGAGCGTCATCGACAAAGTCTTCTTACCCCAGCGAAGTCCATCAACACTTCCAACAACAAGGGTATCCCCAGCAAATTATTATCTACACTCAGCAAGGCATCCCTCTTCCCACAGAGTATTGCTTCCCAGCATGGTCGCTAGAGTATCTTTTCTCCCCGCAGAATCTTCCATTTGCCAAGTTTATTCCGCAACGGAGTCATTTTCTCCTACCGGTATTCTTGCAGTTATCATCCCCAACGGAGGCAAAATCTATTCTCCAACAGCAGCCCAGGAGTGACTTCCCGGCATCCGTCAAGGATTTACTTTCCTAGACGAAAACATACATTCCTAGACATCACATACATCATTATAGCATGCATAGACGCATCATATCATACAAATCTCATTTATGTTGAGAACACCATTGCTTGAGCCATATCATGCATTGCATATGACTGACCTTTACCTTTCAGGAAGGATGCAGTTGAAATTCTCAATCATGTTTCAAGACCTAGACCGGTTCAGTTAATCAACTCCAAAGATTTCTTATCCAGTCCCAGGCCTCCTCTAGTCCAGCTAAATCGACTCCCAACAGATTTTTCTGATAAAGACTCAGTAGAAGTTATCCCAGGTTATAATTTCCCGATGGCTCCCTCTCCGACGGTGAGTGAGGTGATAATTCCTTTTCAGATGGTTCCCTCTCCGACGGTGAGTGAGGTGATAATTCCTTTTTCTATGGTTCCCTCTCCGACGGTGAGTGAGGTAATAATTCCTTTCCAGATGTTTCCCTCTCCGACGGTGAGTGAGGTGATAATCTCCTATGGTTCCCTCTCCGACGGTGAGTGAGGTAATAATTCCTTTCCAGATGTTTCCCTCTCTGACGGTGAGTGAGGTGATAATCTCCTATGGTTCCCTCTCCGACGGTGAGTGAGGTAATAATTCCTTTTCAAGATGTTTCCCTCTCCGACGGTGAGTAAGGTGATAATCTCCTATGGTTCCCTCTCCGACGGTGAGTGAGGTAATAATTCCTTTCCAGATGTTTCCCTCTCCGACGGTGAGTGAGGTGATAATCTCCTATGGTTCCCTCTCCGACGGTGAGTGAGGTAATAATTCCTTTTCAAGATGTTTCCCTCTCCGACGGCGAGTGAGGTGATAATATCCTATGATTCCCTCTCCGACGGTGAGTGAGGTAATAATTCCTTTCCAGATGTTTCCCTCTCCGACGGTGAGTGAGGTGATAATCTCCTATGGTTCCCTCTCCGACGGTGAGTGAGGTAATAATTCCTTTTCAAGATGTTTCCCTCTCCGACGGTGAGTGAGGTGATAATCTCCTATGGTTCCCTCTCCGACGGTGAGTGAGGTAATAATTCCTTTCCAGATGTTTCCCTCTCCGACGGTGAGTGAGGTGATAATCTCCTATGGTTCCCTCTCCGACGGTGAGTGAGGTGACAATTCCTTTTCAGATGATTCCCTCTCCGACGGTGAGTGAGGTGATAATTCCTTTTCAAATGGTTCCCTCTCCGACGGTGAGTGAGGTGACAATTCCTTTTCCTATGGTTCCCTCTCCGACGGTGAGTGAGGTGGTAATTCCTTTTCAGATTATAATTTCTTATTGGTTCTCTTCCCGATCCTGCGAAGATAGTAATTCTCACCAAGATTTTCTCGACGAGCGTTGTTGAAGTTAAAGTCACCCAAGGTTCTCTTATCGTTCACGCTAAGGTAGTAACCATCCCTGGTTCATTCATCACCGTTTAAAGCTCCAGACTCAGCTCCTGTAACCAGTCAGGACACCGTTATACAAAGCATCTGAAAACCAACCCCTGCAACGTGCCAGGTAATCATTTTCTGTTTTGCAGGTATACAGGTTCTCGCTAAGGAATCTCTTACGCAGTCAACATCCAGATGGCATCTATAAGCCCATCATCCTATCCATCAACCTCTAAATGGCATCTGTAAGCCCATTTCCACCATCACTGCTACTATGTGAGCGCAAATTTCTGGGCACTCTAGTGTCCAATCATCTTCTACCTTCGGACTACGAAAGGCACGTCAGCCAATCTGCATCCTCAGGTCTAAGAAGATTGAACAGGGGCAACTGTTGTACCCCAAAATTTGCCCTCCCATAATTCTTCAAAGATTTTCCAAGTCAAAGCTTCAAGATTCCCCAAGGGTTACACAGTGCAAAGGTCTCCTATACAGTCAAGATTAGGGTTTGTGTTCTGATCAAGAAAATGAAGTTTTCAAAGGCCCAATCAAGTCTCACATGCCTACAAATATGGTCAAGCATCCTCATATCAAGTTTCAAGGCATTCAGCACAAAATTGCACAGTCAAAAACCCTAATTGCACTACAGTCAACTGTAGGGGCAAAATGGTCATTTGACAGTCAAAAGTTCAAATTTTTGGTCAACATATCATTTTGAAGCCACAAACATCATTTGATCAATGCTTGATCATGATTCTCAAAGCTTGGCTCAAAAATCATCAAGATGCAAAAGTTTCCTTATTTGGACAGTTGAAAAAGTCAACTGAAATTGACCAGGGCATAACTTTCACATGGATTATCAGAAAAATTCCATCCAAAGCTCATTTTGAAGAGAAAGACATTTCCTACAACTCATCTTCATACTTCAAGTCCAAGAAATGCTCTCACAAAAAGTTATCAATTTCAACATTATAGGTCATTTTCAAAAGTCAACAAAAAGGGACTTTAAGTCAAAGGCCATAACTTGAGATTGGTAAATCAAAATGACATGGGACCAAAGGCATTGGTTAGAGGACTCAAAGACCTTTCTAGAATGTCCAAGAACATGAGAAAAGCTTAAAAATTGAGCAAGTTATGCCTTGTGGAAGTTGGGAAATATTTGGATATTTTGAAAAGTCAACATTACTTCAAATGACCTAAAATTGCTAATGGGCCCATTTTTATTCCATGATTCATCATCCATGACATATGCACGACCACTTGGCCCAAAGGGAAGTATTTTCTCATTTTTTATTTATTTATTTGAATTTTTATTAATAATAATTCACTTAAATCAATTAAATATGTGAAAAATATTTAACTTAACCTAACAAATCTTTTTGTACATGTTTTAGTCTCAATAATTCGTGCACATTCAAATATGGGAAGATTTGGTTTGATTGGATCCTAATTGATACAAAATTGTATGGAAAAGATTGAAAAAACAAAGCTTGAAAATCAAATCTTCAAAACCATGATTGCAAGAGATTTTGAGCAAGTTTCTTGACCTAATCCATTCAGTACATAAGCCTAAAGGAAACCCTAATGTTCATACACACGCAGCCACTCAAGAAACTCCATTGACAACTTGAAATTTTTCTCTAAAAGCTCAAATCTGAAAACCACTTTTTAGGTGAATTCAAGGCACGAAACTTGTTCCATTAGCTTGCCAGGGTTGTCCAGAAGCGATTGCAATCAAGAACATCCATCAAAACCTCAGGAATTGGTATACTGAACCGGGAATATCTCATGAAAAATCCATGATCGTATTTTAACTTCTAGGCATTCTCATGGCATTTTAATGGTTGATTTACATTCCTTGTGAAGTTCTGAAGCTAACCAATATATTTAATTGCTTTTTTATGCGCTACACGCGATTATGCCATATTTGTTTTCTAGGGTTTGCAGGATGTGAAATTAGGGCTTTTGAAACAAAGAAAAATTGGAACCCCTGACCATCATCATTCAAACCAGCGCATTTGGACGAAAGCAATGGAACCCTCGCGCTCAATTTATGAGCGTCAGAGGGCTAGTCGTTATTTTTCCAAAACGTACCTAAAACAACGCGTAAAAAACCGTTGCCCAATGTTTTTGTATTTCAGGGATGATGAAGAAGACGAAGTCGTGGCAAAACGTGATAAGCTGGTTTGAATTTTCGCGCGTGGATCCACTAACCCTTTGTTTTATTTTTATAATGATTGTTAGTTGCTTATTAATCAAACGCGTTAGTTGGCACAGTTGGTAGGCGAGAACGTTAGCAACATCCATGACCTGGGTTCGAGCCCCAGGTATGTATTATTTCCCATATTATTTTGCTATCTATGTTCCCATGCAGTGCCAGCATCAAGACGCACCATATGTCTTCAAGAATCCCACATCCACGTGCCCCTGGAGATCAAATCAAAGGCATAGATTGGAAGCGCATCATAAGCCTGGTCAAAGTGCTAACACGCTACCTGGAAAAGGTCAAACGGACCAAGGTTATTGGGCCAGAATTTCCAGGATCTAACCTCCATATTGGGGTCTGAACCCCCAGGTTTGCACATTCTTTTTATTTTCTTTACTTTTTTTTTTGTATTATTATTTTTTATTCCTCTTAATTATTTATTCAGTTAATTAATTATTTTTCATAAATATAAAAAATGCATAAAAATCAAAAAAGATAAAAAATATAATAAATATTTTATTTTAATATTTCTTGTAGATAAATACATGTAAATTAATTAGTTTAAATTAGGGTTTTAATTTTATTTCCTTTCATAACAAAAATCTAAAAAATATAGAACTAGGTTTAATTAATGTTTTATTCCTTTTTAATTTTTCTTTTTTACAATAATATTATTTTATTTATTTTCATAATTAAATTTGAATATAAAAATTAGGTTTAATTTAGGTTAATTTTTAACGTTTTCTTAATAAATTAAAATAAAATAGAATTAGGGTTAGCGTTTAATTGCAATTAATTCTTTTTCTCATTAAATTCCTAAAACACTAAAAAATACCCAAAAAACAATTTCTTGCTTTCTTTTTAATTAATTAATTTATCGTTAATTCAATTTTTTGCAAAAGGGTCCAACGCCCTCGTTTCGTTCTTAATTTCTTATTAATTCGCGTATTTATTTTATTTTCATTATAATAATTATGTATCTCTCCCGAAGCCATGTAAATTACTTCTCGCACTTTTACTTTATTTATTTTCTGTCAAACCGGGTTCGAGAAACTTTTGGCGATGTGGACCCGCGCCATTTGTAATAGCTTTAGATTTACTTTTCCTCGCAACTTCTAACTGTTAATCAAAAGCATGAAAGAATGTATGGACAAAAAATAAAAACAAGCGTAGAACACCAATAACATGACAAGATAAATGCAAATGAAAACGACACACAAATCGCACACACCACCCCTAGGGTACGCCTCACGGTTGCCTTGCCTCGAAAGGTGATCGTCGAGTAGAGGATGTCTTAGTAAGTCCTCATGATCCGGGAACCTGGCATGAGGGTAGCTTCTAAGGTGTCTTCCCATTGCTCTGGTGATCACCATGTCCCGAACCTCGAATTGACCCGAACACCTCCAACGGTGGTGCTACCTACCTCTCAATGGTGGGATAGCACTACTTTAAAGGACATTTACACAGACGAATTCCTTAGGGTAGGTAGGTTCTCGTAGATACTTGCTCTAATTTCAATACAAATCAAAAATACTTTTCACACTGACACCTTTTCAAAAAGCTTTCGAAAGCAATTTTTCAAACACTCTTGAGGACAGATACAAGAGTCGAACTGGAATTTTCAAAGAAACTTTTTAAAACCCACAGTTGAAAAGCAAACAAACCATTTTTGAAAACACAAGTGAGCAAGTATCTAAGAGCCCATGGATAACCATGGATAGAAAGGGTGCTAACACCTTCCCTTTCTATAACCTACCTCCCGAACCGAGAGCAATCTCTATAAGGAATTTTTCTGTGCTTTTGTCCTTTCCATTTGGAGAAAATAAAAGACGGTGGCGACTCTTGCTTACCGCGACATTTCGCGAACCAGCGTTAAACAGTCAGTTCCAGATCCACTGATCACACCAGAGATATACCTTTCTTTGATAACTTTCCTTTCACAAATGATAGAGGTGTAATCAGTTGGTTTACATCCATAACTAGATACAAACTTTCATATTTACCATTTACATTGACAGTGGCGCCTCCATTGGGGGGGACAAGGGTTGCCAAAGAATATTGGGCATTGGCACTGGCCCGAAATCGATAGCCTGTTGTTGTACCCCAAAATTTGCCCTCCCATATTCTTCAAGATTTGCCAAGATCAAGGTTCAAAATCTCTCAAGGGTTGCACAGTCCAATTGCCTCCTAACACAGTCAAAATTAGGGTTTTGGTTATGGAAAAGAAATTGAAGTTTCCAAAGGTCCAATCAAGTCCCACATGCCTACATACATTGTCAAGCATCCATATGCCAAGTTTCAAGACTCGCAGCATCAAATGGCACAGTCAAAAACCCTAATTGCTTCACAGTCAACTGCAGGGGCAAAATGGTCATTTGACAGTCAAAAGTCAAAAAATTTGGTCAACATATTATTTTGAAGCCACAAACATCATTTGATCAATTCTTGATCATGATTCTCAAAGCATGGCTCAAAAAGTCTCAAGATGCAAAAGTTTCTATTTTTGGACAGTTGAAAAAGTCAACTGCAAATTGACCAAGGCATAACTTCTACATGGTTTATCAGAAAAATTCCATCCAATTCTCATTTTGAAGAGAATTACATTTCCTACAACTCATCTTCACACTTCAAATCCAAGAAATGCTCTCACAAAAAGTTATCAATTTCAACATTATAGGTCATTTTCAAAAGTCAACAAAAAGGCACTTTAAGTCAAAGACCATAACATGAGATTGGTAAATCAAAATGACATGGGACAAAAGACATTGGTTAGAGGACTTCAATACCTTTCCAAAATGTCCAAGAACATGGTCAAAGCTTAAAAATTGAGCAAGATATGCCTTGTAGAAGTTGGGAAATATTTGGGAATTTTGAAAAGTCAACTTTGCACAAAAGGGTTCAAAAATGCTAATGGGCCTCAATTTCTTCCATGAATCATAACCCAAAGGCTATGCACGATCCATTGACCTCCAAGGGAGTTATTTTCTCATTTTTTATTAATTATTTGAATTTTTATTATTATTAATTCACTTAATTAAAATTAAATATGAAAAAATAGCAAATAATACCTTTCAAATCTTTTTGTGCTGAGATTTCACTCATTATGAATCAAATATTTCGTGCATTAGTCAAAAGGAAAGATTCTACATGATTGGCAATAATTGGCATAAAAAAGGATTGAAAAAGATTGAAATTGATCTCATTGAAAATCCAATCTCCAAATCATCAATGCATGGATTATAGGCTGGTTTTTTTAACCTAATTCATTCATATACATATGCACAATTGAAACCTAAAGGATTGGACACAAGAAGCTGCGCAGGAAACAAAGAACAAACTTGCAATTTTGGCCAAAAAACCTTGAAACTGTTTTCATACCTAGAGTATAATTCAAGGCTTAAAAAGCATTCCAAAAGCTCGCCAAGACATCCAGGAAACGATTCCAATCAAAACTAGACCTCCATACTCAAGGAATTGGTAGAACGACATCATACTTTTCATCAAAATTTTCATAATCGTGTTTCACTTTTCATGCATGATTTGTGGTTTTTAATGGTTGATTTATATTAATATGAATATTCTGAAGCTATTGATGCCCTTTAATTGAACTAACAGTGCCTGTATCAAAAGTTGCCATTGACATTCACTAGGGTTTCAGAGCTCCAGATTTGGGGCTTTACACATGTGGAAAAATTAGGTCTTAAAACCTATGCCAATGGAATCAGGACATCCAGACGAAGCCAATCCACACCTCGCGCCCTTTTTATATTTGACTATCGTCTAATCGCTATTTTTGCAGGTCTGGTTTAGTGGGGGTTTAAAACCCCCGCTATTTGCTTTTATTTACAGGGAAAAGATGAAGACGATGCATATGTGTCATAACATGATGGGATGATTCAAATATTGGCGCGCAATTTCTTGCTTTATGCCACTAGCGCTTATTTTCTATTATATTAGTTGTGTTCTATTATAATAACAAAGAGACTCAATAGCTTGGATGGTTGATGCGCTGGCTTGCAGGTACTGGGACCTGGGTTCGATTCCCAGGTCCCCTTATATATTTCATAATTTTTTCATTAACATGTTCCAGCGTAACACTCATTCAAAGGAGTATCATGCATCCCCGCGTCTAAGCCAGCCAAGTGTCCCTGAGGGTCAATCCAAAGGCCAGAATATGCAGTCTACAATACACGCTAGTCAACCCCTCTGCACGCAAGCACTGGAAAGTCAAAAAGGGCCTGATTCAATGGGCCAAATTACTCACAATTAACCTCCAAATTGGGTCAGACACCCCCCATGGTTTGCACATTTTTCTTACTTATTTTTTATTTTATTTCCTTTATTAATTCTTAATTATTTTCTTTAACCTACCAAAAATAATTTTCCTAATAAAATAAAAATACAGAAAAATCAAAAACATGTTTATTGTTATTAACATTTAATTCATTATTATATTTTTGTAAATAAGTTTTTAATAATCAATTTAGTAAAATTAGGTTGTAATTTTAATCTTTTCTTAATAACTAAAATATGTAAAAATTAGGTTTTTTAGCATTTTTATCCTTTTCTTAATAAATAATTTCTTCTTCTTATTATTATTATTAATTATTAATTATTGTGTAAATACCCATGTAATTAATTAACTAGTGTAAATTAGATTAAAACTTGAATATTTTCTTTAACAATTAAAAACAATTTAGAACTAGGGTTTCATTTAACTTCTAATTTCAATTAATTTTCTTTATTTCATGAATACCAAAAACCATAAAAAATAACTTCTTTTCTTTATTAAATAATTAATTAATTTTTTAATTTCATTTAATTTCTTTAAAGGGTCCAACGCCCTCGAACACTCGATTCTAATTTATTTTCGCGCATTTATTCTTATGTTTCTTTTAAATATTATGTAATTGCCCAAAGCCTTGTAATAGTAATTAGGAAATTTATTTGCTTTCCGCATTTTATTCAAAACGGGTCTTTGTTAATTTGGCGATGTATAGACCCGCGCCTTGTAATAGCGTAGGACTTTATTTTCCGCACTTTAATTTCCGCACTCTTAAACTGCTAAACCTTGCATGAAAGAATGTATGGCCAAAAATTAAAAACAATGCGTAGCTCACCCAGTGCATGACAAGATAAAACATAACTGAAAACAATACACAAATTCACACACCACTCTTAGGGTACGCCTCACTGTTGCCTTGCCCCTCAAAACGTGGTCGTCGAGTATAGGACGTTTTAGTAAGTTCTTATGTCCATGACCCGTGGCATAGGGGTAGCTTCTAAGGTGTCCTACTGTTGCTCTGGTGACCACACTGTCCCTAAACTCGAATTGACCCGAACACCTCCAACGGTGGTGCTACCTACCTCTCAATGGTGGGATGACACTACCTTAAGGACATTTACACAGCCTAATTCCTTAGGGTAGGTAGATGACTCATAGATACTTGCTCTAAAAAACAAATCAAAACTCTTTTCACACTGACACTTTCAAAAAAGCTTTCAAAACAATTTTTCAAACACTCTTGAGGACTGATACAAGAGTCAATCTGAAATCTTTAAAATGAAACTTTTTCAAACTCACTCACAATTGAAAAGCAAACACTTTTGAAAACACAATGAGCAAGTATCTAAGAGCCCATGGATAACCATGGATAGAAAGGGTGCTAACACCTTCCATTTCTATAAATCTACCTCCCGAACCGAGAAACTATCTCATAAGGAATTTTGCTGTGCTTTTGTCCTGTCCATGTTGGAGAAAATAAAAGACGATGGCGACTCTTGCTTCCACGACATTTCGCGAACCAGCGTTAAACAGTCAGTTCCAGATCCACCGATCACAGAACTGGCGACTCTGCAGGGGACTTCTTTTAAAGTGAGGTGTACCTTAGGACTAAGATCACTTGTGTTTTCAATTGTCTGAATTGTTTGCTTTAAATTGTGGGCCTGTATTGGGAGTTCTATAGATCCTAACCTGAATCTGGGGGATACCTTCTTAGAAAGTAGCAACAAGGCTGTGAGGGAACTGTGCAGGGTATACCGACATGGTTGAAGCAGTCTGCTACGTTGATGTGGCACTTTGGTGTGTACCGGTAACCCTTGAGTTCAGTCAAGGAGAGTACGGGGCCGCCGCGTGGTGTCGTGAAGCATCAACTGACCTTAGGAACCTTAATTGAACCATCTTGGCCTCTTTAGGGTAGTGAGATAACTGACTTTGGTGCAGTCCGAGGTTGGTTGATACTCGATACTACACTCAATTGAGGGTTGTTTTCTTGGAATATTTTGGTCGCCAGTTCAATGGCTAAATCGAAACGATGAACAATGAAAGCAATCCAATGATATTGGGACCCTTAGAACCCGGTTACTTCTGATTGGACAGGTTGAGCCCACCAACTTCAAGAGGGTAATACCCAGACCCCATCCTGGCCTAAACTCTAAGGGTTGTGGTGTGACTTGTGTGCCTTATCATGTTTGCTTCTTGTGAATATCTGTGGTGTGTTTTATCATAGCATCATGATATCATACAACATCATATGCATTCACTAACCATTTCAGGGGTTCGAATCTTCATCTTTGTTCTTGTTTTGTAGGACATGGAAACTGTTCGCAGAAAGACAATTCAGATCAGCCTTGTAAGGATCCCTCTTCAGCTTAAGGAACTTATATCCAGGATTCCCGAGAGCTCTTCTTTCAGTGAGAGACATGGAAGACTCATCAGCTTGGTCAACACCAACATTGAGGAAGATATGATAAAGGTCCTGTTCCAGTTCTTTGACCCTCTGCACCACTGTTTTACTTTTCTGGATTATCAATTGGTACCTACATTGGAAGAGTTCCACCGGCTTCTGAAGATCCCTATCCTTGAACAACTACCCTACAACGGTACGGAAAAGGAACCCAAACTTGAAGAGATTGCTAAAGCACTACGCCTACAACCATCTGACCTCAAGGGACATTGGGAAGTCAGAAGTGGTATCAAAGGGTTCTTAGCCAGGTTTCTGTTTGAGAAGGCCCAAGAATGTTGGAATTCCCTTGACCTACAAGCTTTTGAAGAAGTTGTGGCCCTCCTTGTCTATGGATTGGTGTTGTTCCCGAATCCCGATCAGCTTATAGATATCAGTGCTGTCCAGATCTTCATGTCCAGGAATCCTATACCTATATTGCTTGGGGACATCCTTCACTCATGTTACACTCGAACCATGAGAAAAAGAGGTGTTCTTATGTGCTGCACTCCTCTCCTGGGAAGGTGGTTTATTTCGCACCTTCCACAATCAGTCTTGAAGAATGAGCGGGGTTTGAGATGGTCACAACGATTGATGACTCTTACACATGCTGATATACATTGGTGCTCTCAGTCCAGAGAGGATGTCACTATCATTGATCGTTGCGGGGAGTACCCTAATGTTCCTTTACTTGGAATCAGAGGAGGTATTACTTACAACCCGTGTCTGGCTTGGAGACAGTTTGGTTATGCTCGGAGGGACGGCCCTCATGACATGTTAATTCCTGACATAGTTTTTGACTCCGACAACGATGCACAAGGACTTCGCCAGAGATTTATCAGAGCTTGGAGGATGCCCAACAAGATAGACAGCAAGACACTGGGGCACAGGAACTCCATCCCGTTGGAACCTTATCTCAAGTGGGTACGCGCCCGCTCCCAGAAGTTAGTAATGCCATACCCTTATGTTCTCCCTGTGATCAAAGAGCCAGTATTGGAAGGAGGGGTGTCCTACACTATTCAACATCCTGACATGCCCACGTCCTGGGAAGAAATACATAAGAGTTGGATCCAGCTTAAGGAAGAACGGAATTCTCTTGAGACCAGTCTACATGCTAGTGAGAAGAAGGTCTTGGAGCTCACCCGCCTACTGCACGAGGAAAGGAACCTCAACACTTGCATAGCTCCAAAGAGGATGCGTAGTGTCTTCTGGGATTGATTCACTTTTGTAATGTTTTGCCCATGAGGCCCTGATGTACTGAACAATTATTTTCTTAATGATAACGTGTGTTCCTTTTTGGCTACAACAAATTTGAACTTTCGAACCCTTGAATGCATTGCATAAACACATATCATTCATCATGTGCATCACAGGAACTCTTCTTTTCAGGTTGCTTATTGTTCTTCGCTGTTTATTTCAGCATCATGAACCATGAATCATCTACCCAGCAGTCTATCAAGGCCCTTCAGGCGCAGAACACCCAATTTCAAGAGCTGATTATGGGTTTGGCTCAAGGTCAAGAGGAACTGAAGGATCTGCTGGTTAAGAAGAAGAAGAAGAGGAGAACTGTTCTATTCAACACGGGCCGAAGATTTGGTAACACACTGCAGAATAAGGAAGCTGGTTCTTCTGTAGGCAAAGACAGTCCCCAGGGGGGAAGGGCTCCTAGTCCGGTGGTCTCTGACAACGAGACTGATTTTAATGAGGAACAGTATCCTCCAGCTGAAGACAGATACAAGCAGTTGGAAGACCGTCTGAACGCCATGGAAATTCAACAAGTGCCTGGTTTGGATTTAGGAGACTTGGGTTTATCTTCTGGTGTGATCATCCCGCACAAGTTTAAAGCACCATCTTTCGCAAAGTATGACGGGGCGTCCTGCCCTAAGTTACATCTCAGATCTTATGTGCGGAAGATTCAGTCGTATACATTGGACAAGAACTTGTGGATCCACTTCTTCTAGGAGAGTCTTTCAGGGACTCATCTCGAATGGTTCTATCAGCTGGATGGAACCAAGGTTCGTAATTGGGAGGAGTTGGCTACTGCTTTTTACAAGCAGTATCAGTATAATGCCGACCTTGCTCCTACACGTACCCAACTCCAGGGTATGTCGCTAGGATCAGGAGAAGGTTTTAAAGAGTATGCGCAGAAGTGGAGGGACCTGGCTGGCAGGGTGCAGCCACCATTAACAGACCGTGAGCTGGTAGATATGTTCTTGGGGACCTTATCCGGGCCGTTCTTCAATCATCTTATTGGTAATTCATCTGCAGGATTCACAGACCTTATTCTGACTGGGAAAGGATAGAGGCTGGTATGAAATCAGGTAAAATTCAGAAAGGTGCGTCTTCAAGTTTTGAGAAGAAGCTCTTTAAAAAGGAGGCCAGTGCTGTGTATGGGCCTAGGAGGCAAGACAAACCAGAGCGCCGCCAAACTGTCAACGCGGTGGTGATTGCTAAGCCTGCTGCCGCTCCTCGGCAAGCAAATCAACCAAGGGGTGAGAGACCCAGAAGATAATTCACCCGGCTGAGTATGACCTTGTCACAAATTTTGCCGCAACTACTATCAACCAACTTGGTGACCGTCAGAGAGGCTCCGAAGGTTGTGAACACTGCATCTCCTAAATATAATCCAAATGCCCGTTGTGCTTATCACTCCGATAGCCCGGGGCATTCTACTGATGATTGCTGGGCCCTAAGGAATAAGGTTCAAGACCTTATTGATGCGAAGGAAATACAATTTGAAGCGCCTGAGAGGCCAAATGTTGTGACTGCTCCTATGCCCCAGCATGGAGTAAATGCCATTGATGAAGACTTGTATGCCGTTTCTGTGAATGATGTAGCTACTCCTCTGTTGACTGTTAAGAGGAACTTGTTGCTAGCCGGTTTATTTCCGGGTTGTAGCGAGGGTTGCCTTTTGTGTGCTGTTTCCCTTACTGGTTGTCCGTTGCTGAAGTTAGGCATCCAAAGCCTGATGGACAGCAAAGAGATTCTGTTCAAGAAGACCGTTGTTCCTTGTGTTCCCATTGAAGAAGTATTTGTCTTTACAATTTTCAACAATCCAATCAAGGCTCCCCCGAGGAAGCCAGTTAAGATCATGTCTGTCGCACCCATTATTATTACTGTTCCGGGGCCCCTCCCCTATGAATCTGACAAGGTTGTCCCATGGCACTATGGGGCAGATGTATATGTACTTAGAGTGAAGCAGGAGTTCAACACCGGTACCAGCATCAGCAATATTACCGGTCCAGCTAAAGTTACTCGCAGTGGCAGGCTCTTCTCGCCTGACATTGCGCCACCATTTATCTGAAGACCTCTTATAATAACGCCTGCAAGTGCGCCTGTTTCCACTTCTGATCAAGTTGCTTCCCCTGCTGCCGAGTCATCTAATACTCGGGGCAAAGGGATTGATGATGAGCCTGCCCGGATGGAGGCACCAAAATCTGTGAATGTTGAAGCCTCCCAGCAAGAGATGGAGGAAATTCTTAAGATAATCAAGAAAAGTGACTTTAATGTCGTTGAACAGCTGGGGCATACCCCCTCCAAGATCTCTATGCTCTCATTGCTGCTATGCTCAGAGGCCCATGCCAAGGCCCTGATTTCATTTATGAAGACGGCCCATGTGCCACAGGAGACATCTGTGGATCAATTCACTGACTGTGTAGCCAATTTGACAGCTGACAATGGCTTGGGTTTCTCGGATGCTGATCTTACCGCTAAGGGAAAGAACCACAATGATGCCCTGCATGTCTCTATAGAATGCAGGGGCACTACTCTTGCTCACGTGTTAGTGGACACCGATTCTTCCCTGAATGTGTTGCCCAAGAAAGCCTTAGATAGGTTGGATTGTGAGGGCTTGGAGTTGAAGCCTAGTAACATCATTGTCCGAGCCTTTGACGGATCGAAGAGGATGGTGCATGGTGAGGTAGACATCCCGATTCGTGTGGGTTCTCAAGTGTTTGACTCAACGTTCTATGTGATGGATATCCGTCCATCTCATTCCTGTTTTCTGGGTCGACCTTGGATTCACAAAGCTGGGGCAGTGACCTCCACTCTACACCAGAAGCTCAAGTACCCTGTCCGAGGGAAGATCGTTACTGTGCAGGGGGGGAAGAATACATGGTTAGTCATTTGAATTCCTTCCGGTATATTGAGATGGACGGGGAGTTTATTGAAACCCCCTTTCAACATTTTGAAGAGGTACCTCCAACATTGGCAGCAGCAGAAGCAGTGACTGAAGAGAGTTCTCCTTTGAAGATGGCCTCCTTAAAGGACGCTCGGGCTGTAATCGAGAAAGGTGAATGTGCTAACTGGGGCAAGCTCCCTGATTTCACTCCTAAAACTGACAAGTTTGGGCTGGGTTTTACTGCAGAGGCTCATAGGGCTGTGTGCAAAGCTAGGATCAGAAGACCTCCTATGCTCATCACCAATCCAGGAGTGAATGCTATTAGGGATGAAGACGAAGTGGAAGAATCAGAGTTCGATAGCTGGATCTACCCGACGACTGAAGGTGGATTGAACAATTGGACCGCAAAAGATCATACACCTGTTACTTTTGTTACGCAGTAATGAATTCCTTTGTTTTTGTTATTTGTAATAAACAATAAACTGAAACTTTATGGCCCGGTGTCTTACCCGGGGCACCGTGGCTTCATTTGTGAGGGCTTATTACTTGCCATATCCATATATCATGAATAAAGACCTTGGACGTTTTTTCGCATTTCAAATCTTGTGCTCCCTTTCTTTCTTTCTTTCTTTATATATTGCAAAACAGCTATATTTACACACACTCACCTATACAGGTTTCAATCCACTCTGGATCTCACTGGTAACGACTCTGCTACTGCCAGTTATGACTTCGAAAATCCGATCAAATTAGCCGAAGACGAAGGTGAAGATGATTGCGAAGTGCCTGGCGAACTTGCAAGACTGTTACTCCAGGAAGAGAGGGCCATTCAGCCACATGAAGAGCCAGTGGAAACGATAAATCTGGGTACTGAGGCAGATAGAAAGGAAGTTAAAATTGGTGCCAATCTGGAGCTCAGCGTGAAACAACGGTTGACTCAGATGTTGCATGATTATGTGGAGATCTTTTCCTGGTCCTACGAAGACATGCCTGGGTTGGATACTGACATTGTGGTCCATCATTTTCCTATCAAGGAAGACTGCCCTTCGGTTAAGCAAAAGGTCCGCCGTATGCGTCCAGAGATGTCTGAGAAGATCAAAGCTGAGGTTATGAAGCAATTCGATGCCGGTTTTCTTGCAGTGACTTCTCACCCTCAGTGGGTTGCCAATGTGGTGCGGGTACCGAAGAAAGATGGTAAGGTCAGAATGTGTGTTGACTACAGGGATCTGAACAGGGCCAGCCCCAAGGATGACTTCCCCTACCTCACATTGATGTTCTGGTTGATAATACTGCTCAGCATAAGGTATTCTCTTTCATGGATGGTTTTTCAGGGTATAATCAGATCAAGATGGCTCCTGAAGATATGGAAAAGACTACCTTTGTTACTCAGTGGGGCACCTTCTGCTACAAGGTCATGCCTTTTGGATTGAAAAATGTTGGGGCAACCTACCAACGTGCCATGGTTGCTTTATTTCATGATATGATCCATCATGAGATTGAAGTGTATGTCGATGATATGATCGCAAGGTCCCAAACTGAGGAGGAACACCTTGACCATCTGCAGAAACTGTTTGACCGTTTGAAATTGTACAAGCTGAGGTTGAACCCGAACAAGTGCACCTTCGGGGTAAGGTCTGGAAAATTGCTAGGCTTCGTCGTAAGTGACAAGGGTATTCAAGTGGACCTTGCCAAGGTCAAAGCCATTCAAGAGATGTCAGTTCCTAAGACAGAGAAAGAAGTCAGAGGCTTTCTGGGACGTCTGAATTACATTGCTCGATTCATCTCGCACCTAACCGCTACCTGTGAGCCAATCTTCAAGCTGCTGAAGAAAGATCAGGTAGTACGTTGGAATGATGAATGTCAGGCCGCTTTTAACAGAATCAAAGAGTATCTCCAAGAACCACCCATCCTTATGCCACCGGTTGAAGGGAGACCTCTAATACTATACTTGACGGTACTTGACAACTCAATGGGGTGTGTACTGGGGAAGCATGACGAGTCTGGCCGAAAAGAACACGCCATTTATTACCTTAGCAAAAAGTTTACCGACTGTGAGACCCGATACTCACTGCTCGAGAAAACTTGATGCGCTTTGGTATGGGCTGCTCGCCGGCTGAGACAGTATATGTTGACTCACACTACCTTGTTGATTTCAAAGATGGATCCAATAAAGTACATATTTGAAAAGCCTGCTCTGTCTGGAAGAATAACAAGATGGCAGATGATATTGATGGAATACGACATCCAGTACACGACTCAGAAAGCTATCAAAGGAAGTGTATTGGCAGACCACTTGGCACACCAGGCAGTAGACGACTATCAGTCAATGAACTTCAAGTTTCCGGACGAGAGCATCATGATAGTGACTGATTGTGAAGTACCTGGACCGGATGAAGGACCTGAGGAAGGATCCCGATGGTCTATGCACTTTGATGGAGCCTCCAACGCTTTGGGTAACGGTATCGGCGCTGTGATCATATCCCCTCAAGGCACTCATACTCCACTTACTGCCCGGCTATGTTTCAACTGCACCAAAAACATGGAGGAGTATGAGGCATGCATCATGGGTCTTCAAGCTGCGATCGACTTAAGGATCAAGTTTCTGAGTGTCTTCGGAGATTCCGCTCTCGTGATCAATCAGATCAAAGGCGAGTGGGATACGAAACATCCGAACCTTATTCCTTACAAAGAATGTGTGTTTACATTGATCCCCCACTTCACAGAGATAACTTTTGAACATTTCCCAAGAGAGGAGAACCAGTTGGCGGACGCGTTAGCTACGATGTCTTCCATGTTCAAAGTCAAATGGGACAATGAGGCTCCCCGGGTCATTATCGGGAAACTGGATGAACCGGCATACTGTTGTGATCTTGAGGCTGAGGTAGTGACTGAAAAACCTTGGTACCATGAGGTGAAGAGATACTTGGAAGCTCAGGAATACCCTGAAGGTGCATCTGTCAATGACAAAAAGTTTCTGAGAAGGTTCGCAGCAAAGTTCTTCCTCAGCAACGGCATTCTATACAAGCGAAACCATGATTCGACTTTACTGCGTTGTGTGGATAAGACTGAAGCAGAAAGAATCATGGCAGAATTACATGAGGGTACCTTCGGAACGCATTCCAGTGGACACACCATGGCGAAGAAAATCCTTCGGGAAGGATATTTCTGGTCCACTATGGAAGCTGACTATTACCAACATTCTCGGATATGCCATAAATGCCAAATATATGCAGATAAGGTGCACGTTCCTCCAGTCCCTCTGAATGTCTTGACTGCACCTTGGCCGTTTGCAATGTGGGGCATTGATATGATCGGCGAGATTAAACCTACGGCATCCAATGGGCACCGCTTCATCCTGGTAGCGATCGATTACTTTACAAAGTGGGTTGAAGCAGCTTCCTATGCTACAGTAACCAAGAATGTTGTGGCACGGTTCATTCGGCACAACCTAATCTGTCGATACGGCGTCCCTGAAAGAATCATTACAGACAACGGTACCAATCTTAATAACAAGATGATCACTGAGCTCTGCGAGCAATTCAAGATACAGCACCACAACTCTTCTCCCTACCGGCCGAAGATGAATGGGGCTGTAGAAGCAGCTAACAAGAATATCAAGAAGATTGTGCAGAAGATGACAGTGACCTATAAAGATTGGCACGAGATGTTACTGTTTGCTCTTCATGGGTACCGTACCTCAGCAAGGACGTCAACCAGGGCAACTCCCTTCTCCTTGGTCTATGGCATGGAGGCAGTCTTACCGATTGAAGTTCAGATACCCTCTCTCCGGATAATGAAGGATGCAGATCTGAGCGAAGATGATTGGATCCAGACACGACTTGATCAGCTATGTTAGAACAATGTTTGAATCTAGTACCCTATATTTAAGTTTTGATGATAACAAAGTGAAAAGATATAGTATTTATATGTTTCATGTTTGAACTATATGCTGCCTAAAATTACTATGCTCTGACTTGCAGATACGCTGATTAAAATAAGCAAGATCACTTCTTCAGCATCAGAATTTGATTTCATACACCAGCATCAGAAGTTGCTGAATCAGAACGTGAAGATCAGATGATCAACTCACGAACATGCTGTAGCTTGATGAACAGAACTGCGCGTAAACACTCTGATACAAAAACAATAGTTCATCAGCAGCAAAGCAGAATCAGAATGAGCCAAGCCAGAACTTGCATTGAAGAAGCAACGGTACTGTGCATTGAACGCTAATTAATTCCAACGGCATCATTCTAGACAAGATCTGCTCAAAAAGGAAAGCTTGTTATTAGCATTGAATCAAGAATATTTGCATTCAACGTTCATCTTCTCAAGTGCTATATAAACAAAGCTTCGAAGATTATAATGGCTAATGCTCTCCAATTCTCTACACGCACAAAGCTGAACAATAATCTTCATCTACCAGTTTTGCTAAACCAACAAACTCTGATACTCCATTAGTGTTTAGCAATCTAAGTTTCTAAGCTTAATTTGTGTATACATCACAGTTGTGATAAAGTTTTGTAGAAAACATTCACACACATTTGTTTTATACCTTTGTAAGAAAGTGTTGCCTTGACAAACCGGATTGTGGTTTGAATCAAGAAGGCTTTAGCAGTTGTTAAAGCAGATTTGTATTCAGTTGAATATAGTGAATTAAGACCTCGTTGGAGAGAGGCGAAATCACCTTGACGGGTGGACTGGAGTAGTTTGAGATCAAACGAACCAGGATAAAAATATCTTGTCAATTGCTTTAAGATTTCAGTTTTACAATTCAACCCCCCCTTCTTGTGTTTTTCACCCCTTCAATTGGCATCAGAGCGCCTGGTTCTGAGCTAAAACACTTAACCGTGTCAGTACAAGATCCAGCGTCAGAAAAACACAATGGCAGGAAACAACTCTCATTTCAGCAATGACAACAATGAGGATAGAGACAGATTCAGCGGCAAACCTCCAGTCTTTGATGGAGAAAACTTTGATTACTGGAAAGACAGAATTGAAAGCTTCTTTCTAGCACATGATGCTGATCTGTGGGATATGGTGACAGATGGATACACGCACCCTGTGAATGCAACTGGTCAGAAGATTGAAAGAAAATCAATGACTGATCAACAAAAGCGTGACTTCAAGAATCACCATAAGGCCAGAACCATCCTCCTCAGTGCCATCTCCTATACTGAGTATGAAAAGATCTCCAACAGAGACACAGCTAAGAACATCTTTGATTCTCTCAGAATGACGCATGAGGGCAACGTTCAAGTCAAAGAAACAAAAGCTCTGGCGCTCATTCAGAAGTATGAGGCGTTCAAAATGGAAGAATCTGAATCCATTGAAACTATGTTCTCTAGATTCCAGATTCTGGTAGCTGGTCTCAAAGTTCTGGACAAAGGATACTCTACTGCTGACCATGTCAAGAAGATAATCAGAAGTTTACCCAAGCAGTGGAGGCCTATGGTTACTGCTCTGAAGCTAGCGAAGGATCTCAACAAAATCACTCTGGAGGAACTTATAAGCTCCCTCAGAAGTCATGAGATAGAGCTAGAAGCTGATGAGCCTCAGAAGCAAGGTAAGCCTTTAGCTTTAAAATCTAACAGAAAATCTGAATCTAAAGTTTTGCAGGCAGTTGAAGAAACATCTGATGGATCCTCATCAGAAGAAGACGAACTTTCCCTTCTCTCCAGAAGAGTAAATCAACTGTGGAAGCAAAGACAAAGGAAGTTCAGGAATCCCAGAAGATCTGATCAGAACGAGTCTTCTTCCAGATACAGAAGGACAGATTCTTCCTCTGGATACAGAAGATCTGAAGGCTCCTCCGGTAGCAAGAAGCCAAACACAAAAGACATCATCTGCTACGAGTGCAATGAGCAAGGACACTACAAGAGTGACTGCCCAAAGCTTCAGAGGGAAAAGCCCAAAAAGAAGTTTGGAAGAGAGAAGAAGAAAAGTCTCATGGCCACATGGGATGACTCTGACTCGTCTGAAGCTGACTCAGAATCAGATGATGAAAGGGCAAACATAGCGCTCATGGCTAACATTCCAGATGACAGTGAAGCTTCTGAATCAGACTCAGAATCAGACACAGAAGAGGTATTCCCTAACTTCGCTGTTAATTTTACAAAGGCTGAACTTGCTGAAAGCCTCAATGAAATTCTGGAACGTTATCAGCAGATTAGAGCTAAATTCAGAGACCTGAAAAGGAATCTTGAATCTGACTCTAATAAGTCTGAGAGTCTCAAATTGGAAAACTCTGAGCTGAGAGATAAAATTTTAAAATTAGAAAACTCTTTACAAAACTCTCAGAAGGAACCAATTTCTGAAACTCCCAGCAACGCTGATGAGATCATAAAGGAGTATGATCACAGTTTCCAGAAGTTCCTTGCTAAAAGCATAGATAGAAGCAGAATGGCTTCAATGATCTATGGAGTTAGCAGAAACGGCAGGAAAGGAATAGGATACCAAGGTAAGGTTCCTACACCTAAGAATGTCATGGATTTAACCATTAAACACACTCCTCTAAATTCACACTTTGTGTATGGTCACACACATGACATCAAATATACTAGTAGTAAGCACTCTGTGAAACCAAAATTCAACCAGAGTTTTGGTAAAACTAACAAATCAGGACCCAAGAAGATCTGGGTACCTAAGGATAAAATAATACATGTTGCAGATATCTTTAGCAGCGAGTCAGAAACACCAGTCATGGTACCTGGACTCTGGCTGCTCACGACACATGACGGGAAGAAGGCATATGTTCCAAAGCCTGGAACTTAAGCCTGGAGGCCACGTTGGCTTTGGAGGCAATCAGAGGGGAAAGATTATTGGCTCTGGAACTGTAGGTAACGGAAATCTTCCCTCTATTAATAATGTTCTGCTAGTAGATGGATTGATGCATAATCTGTTATCCATAAGTCAATTAAGTGATAACGGTTATGATATAATCTTTAATCAAAAATCATGTAAAGCTGTTAGTCAGAAAGATGGGACTATCCTGTTTAATGGAAAGAGGAAAAACAACATTTACAAAATCAAACTTTCTGAACTAAAGAGTCAGAACGTAAAATGTCTTCTGTCTGTTAACAACGAGCAGTGGATCTGGCACAGAAGATTGGGGCATGTTAGTATGAGAAGAATATCTCAGATTAACAAACTCAATCTGGTCAGAGGACTTCCTAATTTGAAGTTCAATTCAGATGCTCTGTGTGAAGCATGTCAGAAAGGCAAATTTGCAAAACCTTCTTTTAAATCCAAAAATGTTGTTTCTACCTCTAAGCCATTAGAACTTCTGCACATTGACTTATTTGGACCAGTTAAAACTGCTTCAGTCAGTGGCAAGAAGTATGGGTTAGTAATCGTAGATGACTATAGCAGATGGACATGGGTAAAGTTCTTAAGACACAAGGACGAGTCACACTATGTGTTTGTTACCTTCTGTAACCAAGTTCAGAATGAAAAAGATCTTAGAATCGTTAAAGTCAGAAGTGATCATGGTGGAGAATTTGAAAATAAAGATTTTGAGTCATTCTTTAATGACAAAGGCATTCTGCATGATTTCTCTTGTCCTAGAACTCCCCAACAAAATGGAGTTGTAGAACGAAAGAACAGAACATTGCAAGAAATGGCCAGAACCATGATCAATGAGACAAACGTTGCTAAGACTTTCTGGGCAGAGGCAATAAACACAGCGTGCTACATTCAGAATAGAATCTCAATAAGACCTATTCTGGAAAAGACTCCATATGAATTGTGGAAGAACAGAAAGCCCAACATCTCGTATTTTCATCCATTTGGATGTACTTGCTATATATTGAATACAAAGAATTATTTGAACAAGTTTGATTCTAAGGCACAGAAGTGTATTATGTTAGGATACTCTGAACGCTCAAGAGGGTACAGAGTATACAATACAGAAACACAGATTGTGGAAGAATCAATCAGTGTTCGTTTTGATGACAAGCTTGACTCTGAAAAGTCAAAGCAGAATGAAAATCTTGCAGGTATAGAAATTGAATTTGCAGGTTCTGAAGACAAGTCATCAGAAGCTCTCAACACAGACATTCCTTCAACGTCTGAAAGAAGCAATGCTAGAAATCCTACAACTGCTGCTGATCAACCTCAGAAGAGATTACCCAGAAGCAGTTTGGATCACCCAGAAGAAACTATCCTAGGAAGAAAGGAAGATCCAATCAGAACAAGAGCAAGCTTCAGAAACTCTGAAGAAACTCTTATGGGACTTGTGTCTCTGATTGAACCTTCTTCTATTGATGAAGCACTTCTGGACAACGACTGGATTCTGGCAATGCAAGAAGAGCTGAATCAATTCACCAGAAACGACGTATGGGATCTCGTTCCCAGACCAAAAGGATTCAACGTCATTGGAACAAGATGGGTGTTCAGAAACAAGCTTAATGAACAAGGTGAAGTCGTCAGAAACAAGGCACGACTGGTTGCACAAGGTTATAGTCAGCAAGAGGGGATAGACTATACAGAAACCTTTGCCCCAGTCGCCAGGTTAGAATCTATCAGACTTTTAATTTCATTTGCTGTTAATAGAGGCATCACTCTGTATCAGATGGATGTCAAAAGTGCATTCTTAAATGGTTATATAGAAGAAGAGGTTTATGTTCACCAACCCCCAGGTTTTGAAAATACAAAACATCTAGAACATGTTTTCAAACTGAAAAAGTCACTGTATGGTCTGAAACAAGCTCCCAGAGCTTGGTATGAAAGGTTAAGTAACTTTCTGCTTGAAAATGAATTCACCAGAGGGAAAGTGGACACTACTCTATTCTGTAAAACAGTTAAGAGTGACATTTTAGTCTGTCAAATTTATGTTGATGATATTATTTTTGGTTCTACTAATCCTTCTCTTGGAAGAAAATTTGCTAAGTGTATGCAGGCAGAATTTGAGATGAGCCTCATGGGGGAACTGAAATTCTTTCTAGGAATTCAGATCAATCAAACTCCAGAGGGAACTTACATTCATCAGAGCAAATACATCAGAGATCTTCTGAAGAAATTTGACCTCTCAGAATGTAAGCCATCAAAGATTCCAATGCATCCCACGTGCATTCTGGAAAGAGAAGAGGTAAGCAAAAGTGTAGAACAGAAGGTCTACAGAGGTATGATTGGTTCTCTCCTTTATCTGACAGCTTCAAGACCTGATATCTTATTCAGCGTATGTATTTGTGCTAGATTCCAATCAGATCCTAGAGAATCTCACTTAACAGCAGTTAAGCGAATTTTCAAGTATCTGAAAGGTACTACTAATCTGGGTTTGTTTTATAGAAAATCTAGTGATTACAGCTTAGTAGGCTACTGTGATGCTGATTTTGCTGGAGACAGAGTGGAACGTAAAAGTACTTCTGGAAGCTGCCAGTTTCTGGGAGAAAATCTGATCTCGTGGTCCAGCAAAAGGCAATCAACAATTGCTTTGTCAACAGCAGAAGCTGAGTACATAGCAGCAGCAGGATGTAGCACACAAATGCTCTGGATGAAAAGTCAGCTTGAAGACTTCCAGATTTTTTAGAGTAACATTCCTATTCTTTGTGATAATACTTCTGCTATTTGCTTAAGTAAGAATCCTATTTTACATTCTAGAGCTAAGCATATAGAAATAAAACATCATTTCATTAGGGACTATATTCAGAAAGGTATTTTAAACTTGAAATTTATAGATACAGACCATCAATGGGCTGATATCTTTACTAAACCCCTTTCAGAAGATAGGTTCAATTTCATTCTGAAACATCTCAGCATGAAAGTATGCCCAGAATGAAAATGTTTTAATTCCATGTATTTATCTTCAGAATGTAATTATATTACTGTGAACTTCTGATCAATCTTCTTTCAGAAAGATAGAACATGCAGATTGTATCAGATGCAAGTCTAAAGATCTGAGAGCCTAATCTCAAAGACAGACGTGCTGATCACTACATCAAACAAGTGTCATCCAATCATCAGCAAATCTCTGAAGCAGAACGCGTGCACGCTTCTGAGAAGGCAAAGCGCTGATTGGGTGCATTGAGACACATGTCTGGTAACCGTTTTTAAGTATCTTTCTCAAATCCCCCAAAATCAGCAAGCATTTAATGAAAAGTAATCACGCTTGTTAATGGCAATCATTATTTTTTTTCTCTCTCTTAAAAACGTTTAATTTTTCAAAATAATTTTTGAAAACTCTATTTAAACACATTAATCCTTCATTCTTATTCTTTACGCTTACTCATAATCATTCAAGTATTTTCTGCATATTTCTGAGTTTATCTCCCAAACCTTTTTCTCTCAAATCATTCTCAAAGCTTTGTTGTGTGAGAACAATGGCATCCTCCAGCATTTCTGCAGGCAATCAGAAGAAAGAAACCTCTGAACAATATCAGGTGCCCCTCAGAACTCTTCTCACACCGGTAAAGAATCTTGAGGTTCTCTCTGAGTTAATCATCGACTTTGAAAGTTTGAAGGATAATGGATTTGACCTAACTGAGGAAATTAGGGCTCAAAAGTGGGAGAGGTATTTCGATAGGTTGGTTGGACCAACATTCCCAGAGCTTGTCAAGGAATTTTGGATTCACGCCAAGATTCATAAACATCTAGTCATCTCTTCTGTCATGGGAAAGAAGATAGTAATTTCTGAAGACCTCATTGCTAGGTTAATCGGTCAAAGTGGTGGTGGAGTCCGTTGTGTGGACATGGCTGATAGATGCCCTGATATAGGTGTGGTAGCCAACAGCATTTTCACTCTTGGATTTCCCAGCAGCAAAATTAAGGATCTGAAGGATCACTGCAGAGTATGGGCCAAGATTATTCTGGGCTGTTTCAATCACAGGAAGCCAACAAGCTCTCCTGATTATATAAACGTGGATCAGCAATTTCTGATCTACTTTATTGATCAGAGGGTGAAGATCAATCTGGCACACTTTCTGTTCAACCATCTCAAGACCAGTGTGAAAGAGACAAGAGAAGAAGAAAGGACCAAAAGGGACTGGATACCGTTTGGAAGGCTCATATCAGATATTCTGACAGAGAATAAGCTGATAGATTATCTGAGCGAAGCTCAAGTGCTGAGCACACTTGAACCAACTGTTGGAAAACCGCTGAACGCTAAGAACCTGAAAAAGATGAAGCTGATAGAAAATATTAGGAAGGAACCCAGAACTACTTCAACTGCTGACATCTCCAGCAGAAGAGTGCCTCTGAGTGATTTCCCAAAATTTTCTGAAATGGAATCCAAACCTGATATGTTTCTCAAGTATCCAGATTCATACAAGGAAGAAGATACAGGTTCAAAGCTGAAGATCAAAGATCTGAGTCAAGTCCAACCAGAAGTGACTCAGAAGAAGACAAAGAAGAGGAAAGCAGAAGGATCATCTCATCAGACTCCAAAGAAAAGAGGTAATTCATCTGCTGCCCCTATTTCAATTTCATCTACTATTCCAACATCTGCTGCCCCTCCTAAAACCTCTCACAGAATATCAATCCCAATCCCTACCATTGATGAAACCATACCAGAAGACCCTTATGAGGCCTTACTACTCAGAAGAACCAGAATTAAAATTCCCAAACAACCAACTGTTTCAACAACACCAGCACTTGATAGAGTGCTAGCTGATATTGAGCGTGAACATGCTTCTGCTCAACCAAATTCTGAACCACTAAATATTCCTCCTCCTCAACCAGAATCACAACCTGAACCGGAAATACAACAACAACCAGAACCAGAACCAGAATCACAACAACCACTCACAGAAGAACCTCTGATCCCTGAGCAATCAGAGATTCCACCTCCTCAACCAGAAAATAATCCACCTGCACCACAAACAGAGTTTCACCGCTATGAAACTCCTTCTCCTCATCATTCTGACCCTCACTCACCTCAACCTTCACCGCTGGCAATCCAGTTGCCATGTGGCACCACTATTGTCAGGCCCCAGTTGCCATCTTCAGAGGAATCAACACCTCCAAAAACTCCAACCACTCCAATAGAAATATCTGACTCTGATTCTGATAACCCTCCTCCAAAACAAACAACCTCTCAGAAAACCGCTGAAAACCCCAGCAGAACTTTCATTGACTTCACAAGTCTTGAACGTCTTGCTGACCTAAGACACAAAATTGCCATACCCAAACCAAAGCAACCAGATGTTGGATCTGGTATTTTGAATTTTGAAACAGGTATGCTGCAATGGATTGCTTCTTTGAAGCAAGTCTGTCCGGGGATGATCGACCCAGCTGCTTCTGATCAGCTCTGGTCACAGTTCAGAATATGGGTACGTGCTGAAGCCCTCAAGCTGCAGGACGTCAACTACGAGCAGGCTCAACAGAACTTTAGCAAGCTGCTGAAGGAAGTTGAGAGTCAGCTGCCTCAAGAAGTTGTACTCCCTCTGGACAGTGAATCTTGGTCTGAGAAAGAGCAAGCTGCACAGGTGCAACCATCAGAAGAAGACAAGACCCTTCAGGAAGAAAATCCAGCAGAAGATGTAGCTGAAAGTTCTGAGAAACTTCCTCCTTCTGAAAGTGCTCAAGCTGCCTTGGACAGGCAGGCTCTGGAAGAATTAAGGCTGAATGACTTGCGTCTACAGCAGCGGATGGAAGAGAATGATCAGAAGATGAAAGCAAGAATGGATGTACAGGACAGCAAAATTGACACTGTTGTCACCATGGTTCAGAAGCAGAATGAAACTTCTGAAAAGATTCAAGCAATGCTGGAAAGCCTGTTCTCACGCATGCCCCCACAACCTTAAATTTTTTTTATGCATAACATTCTCTATGTTTTCTTCATTTTCTGATGTACTGTTTTGACTATGTTTTGTAATGTTCTTTTGCTCTGATCATGAACTACTTTAATATAATTTGTTTTTCTGATATCTAAATTGTTTTAGCACATCACCAACACTTTTCGATTGCTGACAAAAAGGGGGAGAACAAGAATGATATTTAAAATCAATAACGGCTAACTAGACAGAAATTCTCAAACATTCTAACTCTATTACTTGAAATGTTTTTCTGTTTTGTTTTTAAGTCTACAGGCACAAGGAAGCTCCTGAACACTATGAAGACTAGAAGCTAGAAGCTCTGATCAAAATGTAGAAGCTCATGTTGCTCTGATCAAATATGAAGTTCTGATCGACCTAACACTCTGATCCGAAGCAAAGCTCTAACAGGAAAAGCTCTGAAGCTCTGCTCTCTGATAAGTCAAAGACCTATAATCTGATGCTCAAAGATAGAAAAAGATCTGATCCTGAAGAACACGCATATCAAAGGGAAGTAACAAACTCAGGGGGAGTATCTCTTAACTCTTATTTCTCCTTACTTCTTAACTCTGAAACATTTCCTAGATACCTTTTCACGTTATTTTTTTATTTAAAATATCTAGTTTTTGTCATCATCAAAAAGGGGGAGATTGTTAGAACAATGTTTGAATCTAGTACCCTATATTTAAGTTTTGATGATAACAAAGTGAAAAGATATAGTATTTATATGTTTCATGTTTGAACTATATGCTGCCTAAAATTACTATGCTCTGACTTGCAGATACGCTGATTAAAATAAGCAAGATCACTTCTTCAGCATCAGAATTTGATTTCATACACCAGCATCAGAAGTTGCTGAATCAGAACGTGAAGATCAGATGATCAACTCACGAACATGCTGTAGCTTGATGAACAGAACTGCGCGTAAACACTCTGATACAAAAACAATAGTTCATCAGCAGCAAAGCAGAATCAGAATGAGCCAAGCCAGAACTTGCATTGAAGAAGCAACGGTACTGTGCATTGAACGCTAATTAATTCCAACGGCATCATTCTAGACAAGATCTGCTCAAAAAGGAAAGCTTGTTATTAGCATTGAATCAAGAATATTTGCATTCAACGTTCATCTTCTCAAGTGCTATATAAACAAAGCTTCGAAGATTATAATGGCTAATGCTCTCCAATTCTCTACACGCACAAAGCTGAACAATAATCTTCATCTACCAGTTTTGCTAAACCAACAAACTCTGATACTCCATTAGTGTTTAGCAATCTAAGTTTCTAAGCTTAATTTGTGTATACATCACAGTTGTGATAAAGTTTTGTAGAAAACATTCACACACATTTGTTTTATACCTTTGTAAGAAAGTGTTACCTTGACAAACCGGATTGTGGTTTGAATCAAGAAGGCTTTAGCAGTTGTTAAAGCAGATTTGTATTCAGTTGAATATAGTGAATTAAGACCTCGTTGGAGAGAGGCGAAATCACCTTGACGGGTGGACTGGAGTAGTTTGAGATCAAACGAACCAGGATAAAAATATCTTGTCAATTGCTTTAAGATTTCAGTTTTACAATTCAACCCCCCCTTCTTGTGTTTTTCACCCCTTCAAGCTAAACTTAATCGACGAAAAGAGACTCACTGCTATTTGTCATGGTCAGACGTACCAAAAACGGATGATCAGGGCATTTAATAAGAAAGTCAGACCGCAAGAGTATCAAGTTGGGGATCTGGTAATCAAACGCATCATCCTTCCTCAGAGTGATCCCAGGGGAAAATGGACCCCTACGTACGAAGGGACATTTATGGTTAAACATGTGTTCTCAGGAGGAGCCATGATTCTAACCACCATGGATGGTGATGACCTTCCTCACCCCGCCAATGCAGACATAGTAAAAAGATACTACGCATGATAAAAGACCCGCTAGGTTGACATACCTAGGAAAAAATTAGGGCTTCCCGGCGAACCAAAAGGGTTCGGGCAAAATGAGGGATGAAATGAAAAAAATCTGTACACCCGGCAAGTCGAAAACCTGGAAAGGCGGCTTGGGCAAAAATGGGTATCCCGGTGGACTGAAAACCCGAAAGGGCAGTCCAGGCAAAAGTTAGGGATAAAGCGTAATACTATGTCTCATTGGATCACTTTGCATCCAGAATCCGGTATCAACATTAAGTTCAAACGACATCGATCGATCAGCTTCATCGTCAACTGAGCAGCAAAGTGATGAGACGCTCGAAGATAAAAAGGCGATAGCAGAGTTGGAACCCAGTGGGATTATTCTTTTCACATAGCTGTTTTATTTTCACAAATTGTATAAATTCTTTTATTCGGCGGCGTTCTCTTACTAATACATCAGCCTCTTGTACATAAACGCCTATTTACAGGCAAATTCAAAAATCAATATAAATTCACTTTTCAGATCAATTGCCAATTGTTTTTCCTTTTTCTGTTTTGTTTTGCGAAGAACGTCCAAGGTTCAATTTGTGATATATGCATTTGACAATAATTGCTAACTCATAAATATCTGCATACGAAACAAAGGATTAATTACAGGTAACATTAGAAACATGGGCAATAATGAGTTGTCTAAGCGATCTAATCGCTCTGTCCACCAAGGTACCAAGGTAAGTTCAGCTGAAGAACATAACCAGGATATCTTAATTCCCCAGAGAGTGAGCCAGCAAGTCAACATACTCTCCCCAAGCAAAGTTATCCTGTCAGCCTTAAGGAAGTTGGGTATCCCCGGCAGATCTCAACATTCCCCAGCGCAATATACAAACATTACTAACAAGCATCCCCGACAGTCTTGATCTAAGATTGTTCCCCGGCGGTTTACCAGACATTCAGTGGGGCCACTTCCCCAATACAGTTAAAGATTTCCCCAGGAGAGTCCAGTCTGAAGATTTCCCCAGGAAAGCTGAATCATCTCCCCAGCAGGAAGCTTATCCCCAGTAGATTCTGGAAGCTTCCCCCTGCAGAGCACGAATACGTCTCTCGGCTTTATTCAAAGGTTATTTCCCTACCAGGATATAACTGGGTTATCCTCAGCCAAAAGCCACGGAAAGATCGTCCTCGGCGAAGTCTTCTTATCCCCAGCGGAGTCTATTAAAACTTCCAACATAACAACGGTATCCCCAACGAAGTTATCATCAACATCTCAACAGAGTACCTCTCTTCCCACAGAGTATTGTTCCCCAGCAAGATCGCTAGAATAATTTCCCCCCACAGAGTAATCCCCAAGTTTATTCCCCAACGGAGTCATCTTCTCCTACCGGTATTCTTGCAACCATCACTCCCCAGGGGAAACAAAAGCTCTACATCAGCCCAGGATTTAACTTCCCGGCATCCGTCAAGGATTTATTTTCCTAGACAAAAACATACATTCATAAACATCGCATTTTCATACATTACAGCATGCATATACGCGTCATGAACATACAATTTCATCTCGCATGTCATACATCATGACATTACGCACAACTAACGTTTTGTCTTTTCAGGACAAAGGTTAATACAAAGATAATTACTATCAACGGTCGCAACTAAAGATCAGATTCCTGTATCTTGCCAGGGTGTATCTGTTGACGACTGATTCCAGACCCGATTCCTGTATCTTGCCAGGGTGCGTCTGAAGAGTTTGAGGATCTGATTCCTGTATCTTGCCAGGGTGTATCTGTTGACGACTAACATTACCAGACCCGATTCCTGTATCTTGCCAGGGTGCGTCTGAAGAGTTTGAGGATCCGATTCCTGTATCTTGCCAGGGTGTATCTGTTGATGACTAACATTACCAGACCCGATTCCTGTATCTTGCCAGGGTGCGTCTGAAGAGTTTGAGTATCTGATTCCTGTATCTTGCCAGGGTGTATCTGTTGACGACTAACATTACCAGACCCGATTCCTGTATCTTTCCAGGGTGCGTCTGAAGAGTTTGAGGATCCGATTCCTGTATCTTGCCAGGGTGTATCTGTTGACGACTAACATTACCAGACCCGATTCCTGTATCTTGCCAGGGTGCGTCTGAAGAGTTTGAGGATCCGATTCATGTATCTTGCCAGGGTGTATCTGTTGACGACTAACATTACCAGACCTGATTCCTGTATCTTGCCAGGGTGCGTCTGAAGAGTTTGAGGATCTGATTCCTGTATCTTGCCAGGGTGTATCTGTTGACGACTAACATTACCAGACCCGATTCCTGTATCTTGCCAGGGTGCGTCTGAAGAGTTTAAGGATTCGATTTCTGTATCTTTCCAGGGTGTATCTGTTGACGACTAACATTACCAGACCCGATTCCTGTATCTCGCCAGGGCACGTCTGAAGAGTTCGAAGATCTGATTCATGTATCTTGCCAGGGTGTATCTATTGACGACTAACATTACCAGACTCGATTCCTGTATCTCGCCAGGGCACGTCTGAAGAGTTCGAAGATCCGATTCCTGTATCTTGCCAGGGTGTATCTGTTGACGACTATATTCTTCAGACTCGATTCCTGTATCTTGCCAGGGCACGTCCGAAGAGTTTTAAAGATTCGATTCCTGTAACTAGCCAGGGCACATCTACATAAAGAGTTTGAAGATCAACTCCTGTAACAGGCCAGGTAATTATTTTCTTTTCTCAGGTACGCAAATTCTCGCTAAGGAATCTCTTACGTGATCGACAACCTCCCGATGGCATCTATAAGCCCATCCCCCTATCCATCAGTCTCCAAATGGCATCTATAAGCCCATTCCTACCATCACACTGCTAACATGTGAGCGCAAATTTCTGGGCACTCTAGTGTTCAATCATCTTCCACCTTTGGATTACGAAAGGCACGCAAGCCAATCTACATCCTCAGGTCTAAGAAGATTGAACAGGGGCAACTGTTGTACCCCAAAATTTTCCCTCCAATATTCTTCAAGATTTGCCAAGATCAAGGTTCAAAATCTCTCAAGGGTTGCACAGTCCAATTGCCTCCTAACATAGTCAAAATTAGGGTTTTGGTTATGGCAAAGAAATTGAAGTTTCCAAAGGTCCAATCAAGTCCCACATTCCTACATACATTGTCAAGCATCCATATGCCAAGTTTCAAGACTCACAGCATCAAATGGCACAGTCAAAAACCCTAATTGCTTCACAGTCAACTGCAGGGGCAAAATGGTCATTTGACAGTCAAAAGTCAAAATTTTTGGTCAACATCTTATTTTGAAGCCACAAACATCATTTTATCAATTCTTGATCATGATTCTCAAAGCATGGCTCAAAAAGTCTCAAGATGCAAAAGTTTCTATTTTTGGACCGCTGAAAAAGTCAACTGCAAATTGACCAAGGCATAACTTCCACATGGTTTATCAGAAAAATTACACCCAAAGCTCATTTTGAAGAGAATGACATTTCCTACAACTCATCTTCACACTTCAAATCCAAGAAATGCTCTCACAAAAAGTTATCAATTTCAACATTATAGGTCATTTTCAAAAGTCAACAAAAAGGCACTTTAAGTCAAAGACCATAACTTGATATTGGTAAATCAAAATGACATGGGACCAAATACATTGGTTAGAGGACTTCAATACCTTTCCAAAATGTCCAAGAACATGGTCAAAGCTTAAAAATTGAGCAAGATATGCCTTGTAGAAGTTGGGAAATATTTGGGAATTTTGAAAAGTCAACTTTGCACAAAAGGGTTCAAAAATGCTAATGGGCCTCAATTTCTTCCATGAATCATCACCCAAAGGCTATGCACGATCCATTGACCTCCAAGGGAGTTATTTTCTCATTTTTTATTAATTATTTGAATTTTTATTATTATTAATTCACTTAATTAAAATTAAATATGAAAAAATAGCAAATAATACCTTTCAAATCTTTTTGTGCAGAGATTTCACTCATTACGAATCAAATATTTCGTGCATTAGTCAAAAGGAAAGATTCTACATGATTGGCAATAATTGGCATAAAAAAGGATTGAAAAAGATTGAAATTGATCTCATTGAAAATCCAATCTCCAAATCACCAATGCATGGATTATAGGCTGGTTTTTTTAACCTAATTCATTCATATACATATGCACAATTGAAACCTAAAGGATTGGACACAAGAAGTTGCGCAGGAAACAAAGAACAAACTTGCAATTTTGGCCAAAAAACCTTGAAACTGTTTTCATACCTAGAGTATAATTCAAGGCTTAAAAAGCATTCCAAAAGCTCGCCAAGACATCCAGGAAACGATTCCAATCAAAACCAGACCTCCATACTCAAGGAATTGGTAGAACGACATCATACTTTTCATCAAAATTTTCATAATCGTGTTTCACTTTTCATGCATGATTCGTGTTTTTTAATGGTTGATTTATATTAATATGAATATTCTGAAGCTATTGATGCCCTTTAATTGAACTAACAGTGCCTGTATCAAAAGTTGCCATTGACATTCACTAGGGTTTCAGAGCTCCAGATTTGGGGCTTTACACATGTGGAAAAATTAGATCTTAAAACCTATGCCAATGGAATCAGGACATCCAGACGAAGCCAATCCACACCTCGCGCCCTTTTTATATTTGACTATCGTCTAATCACTATTTTTGCAGGTCTGGTTTAGTGGGGGTTTAAAACCCCCGCTATTTGCTTTTATTTACAGGGAAAAGATGAAGACGATGCATATGTGTCATAACATGATGGGATGATTCAAATATTGGCGCGCGATTTCTTACTTTATGCCACTAGCGCTTATTTTCTATTATATTAGCTGTGTTCTATTATAATAACAAAGAGACTCAATAGCTTGGATGGTTGATGCGCTGGCTTGCAGGTACTGGGACCTGGGTTCGATTCCCAGGTCCCCTTATATATTTCATAATTTTTTCATTAACATGTTCCAGCGTAACACTCATTCAAAGGAGTATCATGCATCGCCGCGTCTAAGCCAGCCAAGTGTCCCTGAGGGTCAATCCAAAGGCCAGAATGTGCAGTCTACAATACACGCTAGTCAACCCCTCTGCACGCAAGCGCTGGAAAGTCAAAAAGGGCCTGATTCAATGGGCCAAATTACTCACAATTAACCTCCAAATTGGGTCAGACACCCCCCATGGTTTGCACATTTTTCTTACTTATTTTTTATTTTATTTCCTTTATTAATTCTTAATTATTTTCTTTAACCTACCAAAAATAATTTTCCTAATAAAATAAAAATACAGAAAAATCAAAAACATGTTTATTGTTATTAACATTTAATTCATTATTATATTTTTGTAAATAAGTTTTTAATAATCAATTTAGTAAAATTAGGTTGTAATTTTAATCTTTTCTTAATAACTAAAATATGTAAAAATTAGGTTTTTTAGCATTTTTATCCTTTTCTTAATAAATAATTTCTTCTTCTTATTATTATTATTAATTATTAATTATTGTGTAAATACCCATGTAATTAATTAACTAGTGTAAATTAGATTAAAACTTGAATATTTTCTTTAACAATTAAAAACAATTTAGAACTAGGGTTTCATTTAACTTCTAATTTCAATTAATTTTCTTTATTTCATGAATACCAAAACCCATAAAAAATAACTTATTTTCTTTATTAAATAATTAATTAATTTTTTAATTTCATTTAATTTCTTTAAAGGGTCCAACGCCCTCGAACACTCGATTCTAATTTCTTTTCGCGCATTTATTCTTATGTTTCTTTTAAATATTATGTAATTGCCCAAAGCCTTGTAATAGTAATTAGGAAATTTATTTGCTTTCCGCATTTTATTCAAAACGGGTCTTTGTTAATTTGGCGATGTATAGACCCGCGCCTTGTAATAGCGTAGGACTTTATTTTCCGCACTTTAATTTCCGCACTCTTAAACTGCTAAACCTTGCATGAAAGAATGTATGGCCAAAAATTAAAAACAATGCGTAGCTCACCCAGTGCATGACAAGATAAAACATAACTGAAAACAATACACAAATTCACACACCACTCTTAGGGTACGCCTCACTGTTGCCTTGCCCCTCGAAGAGTCTCATAGTATTTTGCAAACCTGGTAACGATTTTCATCAATCCAACAGAAGATATTAGCTCCATAACTTCTTTGCACTCAAGTGCACCAGCTCCCAATTCTCTTTCAAGGGCAATTCTTATTTGAAATACATATTTCCACTTTTCAACATTCCCAATAGAATGGAAGGAAATGTTATCAAGAGGGGCATCAGGTACCCTAACAGAAAGCTTTTTGCTTGTAGAATTTTTCATAGGAGAGATGTCCTGGACATCTTCCTCAACATCATAATTAGAGTTATCCTCTTCTACCAATTCATCTTTCTTCTTACCTTTGGATCTCTTTACAGCATCATCATAATCATAATCATTTGTGAAGCTATCAGGTCTTGCTTTTCTTTTGCTAGAGGGAGGAACCACTTTACTTATGGGCTTTGGGGGACCATACATGGTTTTCTTCTTGATTATCTTGGCAGGGGGTGTGCTATTCACATCATTCACTTTCTTGGATTTGAGCCTTTTAGCAATTCCTGGCACCGCATTATAAATGAGCTCATTGTCAGACAACCCATCAACATTAACCACATTCTCAGCATTTTGACCTTCTGGAACTTTGGAGCTATCACCATCTTCCTTAGCAGGGGAGTTCTTCTCAACATCTTGTTCAACATTAGGTTCCACTTATTTTAGAGCAGAAGTAGCAAACTTGTCAAGTTTGCTTTCAGAAGCATCTTTCTTGAAGATGGATGATTCTGCAGTACATTTAGGGTCATTTCCTTTGCCAGTCGGAGCAGGCATACGAGCAAGAGGATTAGAAATCCCAGGCACAACAAAACCTTCATTTAACACTCTATCTACTAGCCTTCTAATGATTCTATCAACATTAACAATCTCTTCTTATGTCCTATCATCAGTAGCAGTGGAAGCATTACCTTTATCGTCTTTGGATTTCTTTGCAAGAGATGATCTGGGTTTCTCGACCTTCTTCTCAAGAGGTGGGGTAGTTGTTAGAGGAGTAATTTCAAGTACTCTATCAAGGGATAGTTCCTCAGGATGGTTGACATATTTTAAGGGAGACGATGCATGATGTTAAGACATATTTGAAGATTTTTTAGCAAAGAGATGAAGAATGACAAGTGTTATTTTTCTGTAAAGGAGAATGAAGAGTTTGTGAAAGTATAAGGATGTGGTTTCGTAGCGTGTGGGAAAAAATTTAAGACTGTCTTGAAATGATTGCTTTCAAAATTTGATTTGTTGGAAACATAAATAACATAATATCACTTTAATGATATTACCACACGCCCTTAATTGCTACAAACCCTCATATAAGAAAATCCCTAATTTTCCTCTTAAGTTCTCAAAGTGATTAGCATCCAAAGCTTTAGTGAAAATGTCACCCAATTGTAATTCAGTGGCTACATGTTCTAAGGCAACAATATTTTCTTCAACAAGCTCTCTTATAAAGTGATGACGGATATCAATGTGTTTGGTTCTACTGTGTTGAATAGGATTTTTTGATATATTTATGGCACTTAGATTGTCACAAAATAATGTCATGACATCTTGTTTGACATTATATTTTGTTAACATTTGTTTCATCCAAACCAATTTAGAACAACTGCTTCCTGCAGCAATATACTCAGCCTCGGAAGTGGATAGAGACACACAATTTTGCTTCTTACTAAACCAATATATGAGATTATTTCCCAGAAAGAAGCATCCTCCTGATGTACTTTTTTCTATCATCAGCACTTCCTACCCAATCAACATCATAATAACCAATTAAGGCAGAACTAGATCCATGAGAGTATAGAATACAATAGTCACTTGTCTCATTCACATACTTAAGATTTCTCTTCACATGGTTGGCATGGCTAACTTTAGGATCATCTTGATATCTATCCCACACACCTACAACAAAGGCAATGTCAGGTCTGCTAGCTGTGAGATATAGAAGACTACCTATCATACTTTTGTAAAGACTTTGATCCACACTTACTCCTTTTTCATCTTTAGACAAATTTAGATGTGTGGGAGCAGGAGTTATTTTGTGATTGGAATTTTACATCCCAAATTTATTTACTATATTCTTAGCATACTTGCTCTGAGATAAAAATATGGAATCTTCCATTTGTTTAACTTGCAGACCAAGAAAGTAGGTTAATTCACCAACAAGGCTCATCTCAAATTTGGAAAGCATTTGCTTGAAAAAATGTTGAACCATCTCATTTGAAATCCCACCAAACACAATATCATGAACATAAATCTGTGCAATCATAATCTTCCGTTCTTCTTCCTTGAAAAAAATATTTTTTTCTATGCCACCTGTGATACGGTGGGAGAACTGACTTGAGGGTTTTGCGTTTTATCGCAAATGTTGCGGTTAGCAAGAGTCGCCACCGACTTTTCTTTTATCCAAAAGGAAAGGTGAAAAAGCATAGGAAAGACCTTTGAGGTTTGTTTCTTGAGTTCGGGGGGTAGATTATGAAAAGGGAAGGTGTTAGCACCCTTTTCATCCATGGTTTTCCATGGGCTCTTAGTTATTTGCTAGATCACTTGCTTTTGTTGTTTGAAAATGTGTTTGGTGTGGTTTTGAAAGTATTTTGTAAAAGAGGCAATTGTTTAGGCAACCTTTTTAATGATTCTCGTTCGTAAGAATTTATACAAAGATGTTTGTCTTTTTGAAAATGTTTTCAATGTTTGTGAAATGTTTGGAAGTGTGTGTGTTTATTTTGAAAATAGCAAGGATAGTTGTTTGGAAATAGAGCAAGTAACTAGAAGTAATCTACCTACTCAAATGTCTTTCTTGTGCATTTTCTATTCCTTTGACATTGTTGTCTTACCATTGATTTGATAAGAAACCCTATCTTTGGATGTAAACGGGACGGGCGTGGGTCATCGTATAACCATGATTATCAATGTTGCAAAGTATCTTAGCATTTTGAGGGACCAAGATCATTTTGTAAGGCAACTTATAATAGCATCATCGAGGGACTATGATCTTATACTTGTTTTTTTTTGCCAAGATACTTCGCATGCGTAATATGGCTATTATTGTATAAGGAAACCAAGTGGAGAAACCCTAAGGATGCTTGTGTGCAAGTGTGTTATTTTCATGCCTTGGTTTTGTCTTGTATTAGGGTTTTCTATTTGTTTTGTTTTGATTTTGCCATACAAACCCTAATTACTAACATGGCATGTAAAGCGGTAAATTGTGTAATGTAAAGATTACTAAGCTATTACAACAATTTATGGGAAGGGGGAATACAAATTTGAATGGGGATTTGCAAGAATGTAAATCTAAATAAACTATTACAACCAAATCGAATTTGTACGAATATTGGAATAAACAAATACAATATTTAAATATGCAATATTATGTACATGCAAGAAAAGATTTTGTTTTATTTTTTATGTGAAAAGGAATTTTAACCTAATCCTAAAAATATATAAAAAAGGAATTATATCTTAAAAAGAGTTAACCCTAATTTCTAGTTTGAAAGAAAATAAAGTTCTTATGTATTATTTTTATGTATTTTTGTATTAAAAATAATGAATAATATTTTATAAAATATTTAGTTTTTATATATGCCAAAATAAATATTTACAAGTATGGAATGAAAAGAAAATAAAACAAATTAAACTAAACCTATTTTATTTATGTTTACAAGTTTATTTAAAAAAGATAGTTAGTATATATTGAAGATAAAATATATTTTTTATGAAAAAATAAAATAAAATGCAATATTATCATATTTATATTTTTTAGGATTTTTATGTATTAAAGAAAATATTTAATAAACAAAAATGAAAATAAAATAAATAAATAAAAATAGTTGGGCCGGGGGGGTATCCTGAGCAATCAAATGGTGAATGTTAGAAAAAAACACAAGGCCCAGCGTGGAGGCCCAATCCTGCAAAACAACAAAAATGAAAAAAGGAAAAGTGTGGAAAAAAAAGGTAGCACCAAGGTTCGAACCCAGGACCTGGGCCTCACCAGCGCGCTACCTTGCCACTGGGGTGGCTATACATCCGTTGATTAATGTGAAACAAAAACAACATAACACAAACAAGGTCCTTGCCATGTACTTCATCTTCTTCCTCTAGCCAGCCAGAAGCTCTGTAACTTTCTCATCTCTCAATAAAAATGGAAACTGATAACATGAATATTGTGGCATTTTGTCTCACGATTCTAACCATGTAAATCATGTAAGCTAACAATCAAAGATCTAAATTAATTTTAAAAGCTCTAAATTTAAACCTAATTTTTCCAGGAACTTCAAGTTCAAAATTCTCTCAACTCAGGCCAAATAAATGCAAGATATATATATATATATATATATATATATATATATATATATATATATATATATATATATATATATATATATATATATATATATATATATATATATATATATATATATATATATATATATATATATATATATATATATATATATATATATATATATATATATATATATATATGTACAACTTCGTAGCAATGAGGTCTACATTGTTTATTCACAAATCATGTCCAATGAATGCTTGTATGAAGAGATAGAAGTTGAGATTTTTACCTCTTTCAGTTGAAATCGTGAATAGAGTTTGAGTGAGTTTTATGAAGGCCTGATGATTGCTTGAGCTTGCTTGAACCTCCCTGAGTGTGTTCCAATCCTTACCTTGATTTGGAAGTGCCTGGAACTCTCTATCCAAGTCAACCTGCAAGCTTTGAAAACAAAAGTGGCAGATGATGGAGAAGGAGTTACAGTGCAAGGATGATGGTCTGGATCACTTAGATATCAAGTAGGTAAAGTGTTTTGATGGTTAAAACTTGAAACGCACCAGCCAAATGATGGATTGTTATGCTTATGTAAAAACTGCAAGTTTTGACAGTTTTTTGGTGATATGGAGTGTTTTAATGTTTCAGGCCTTTCTCAATACTTTTTTCAAGTGTAATGTGTTTGTATATTTGTATGGGATAGGTTTCAAGTCAGCTCTCCAACAGATTTGTGTGTTCTAGCCTTTTGGCACCCTTTCTTGCTTTTGAAGCAAAGTGAAGAGACAAGTCTTCACATGCTTGTACTGGCTTGCTTAGGGTTGGTATAAGCTTTTTACAATTTGCTTTAGGCCTGTAAGACTTGTGTGTGCAGAGAAGACAAGTCCAATGCTCAAGAATTGGAAAATTGCAAAAGTGAAGCTTTTTCAAAATGGCAATGGCCACTTTATGCCATTTATGGAATTACAACTTAGACAAAGGCTCTTGAGCTTGAATTAAAGCTTTGTCAACTGAGTAAGCATTAAATTATGAAGTGAGAAACAAGTTAGAGACATGTAAAGCATGAATTAGGCAGCATAGGTTCAAATTTGAATTTTGTTCTTCATGAAATGGCTTGAATTCAAAGTGAGAAATTGCCAACTTCATCTCTTCGATTCTCCCTACTCAAAAATGATCTTGAGGAGTTCTTGGACATTTTGGAAATATTGCAATGTGCTCTATAACTCATCTTTGAAATGAATTTCAAGGCTCCTCTTGGAACTAGGTGAAAAATTTCCATGAAGTTGGGTCCAAAACCTGCCTAAATTAGGGCAAAATTTCACTAAATTATTTAGTTCATGAGCATGTGTATTCATAAAATTATATCTTGATATCAAAGAATCTTTATGAGAAATGACCCATCCAAAGATCATTTTTAATAGGATGCAATTTCCGACAATCCATCTTCATACCCTAAGATCAAAAAATGCAATCACAAGAAGTTATGAATTTGGACATTATAGGTCACTTTTGAAAGTCAACAAAAACACCTTTTTTTGCCAAAGCTCATAACTTGAGCATGGGATATAAAAATGATATGAGACCAAAAGGGTTGGTTAGAGGACATCTCAAGCTTTCTAAAAAGTCAAATAACACCTCCAAAAGTTCAAAATTGAATAAGTTATGCATTGTTGAAGTTGGACATTTTTGCAAAATTGCCAAAAGTCAACTATCCCCAAAACTTCAAATTTTGTCAAATGGCCCCATTCATTTCCACTTGTTTGAGCTTGCATCATTGCCCATATGTCCTAGCTTCAACCATGAGCCCATATTTTATTTTTATTATTTAATTTGATTTTTATTTGAATTTATTCATTTTAAATCAAATTAAATCATATAAAATCTAAAACTTTGATAACATGAGATCTTTTTGTTGTTGTAGGCTTTGATTGTCATCATTAACATCATCAAATTTGTATCAGGCCATATCATGTGCAAAAATATTGAATCAAATCAAATTTGGCAAGGTTTTAAAGAGTGGATCAAATCAAATTGGCAAGCATTGATGGGAGAAGATTCAATCCATAATTCTTACCCTAATACATCCCCTAGTACATAAGGAAGCAGAGGCAATCGAAACAAGGTGAGAGGCTGCAGGCAGAGGCGAGACAAAAACTTGAAAAATATACAAAAAAGATTGGAATCGAATTGATATCTAGAGGAAATTTTAGAAGCCAAGACATATCTCAATCGTTTCCTGAGTGTCTACACAAGCGATCTGGATCAAAAGCAAGCGTTCTCACACACCACAAAGCGTTGTACAATTGGCCATAATAATGGCTATGGTTGTGACTAGCTGGCCGAGACGAACTCAACCATGGATTTAGAATGCATTTCCATGGCGCCTATAGGATTTTAGAGATGCCTGGCTTGTAGGTACGGACCTCTGTCCGTAGGTAAAGGTCCTGGAACCTTTAGCAACGGTTTAACAAAGGAGATGAAGGCGTGTCACGCCATCATTGGCCCTTTCAAAATCACGCGCGTGTTTTTTTATTTCGCTGGCATATAACTTGTTTTATTTTATTATATTTTCTTTGTATTATATTAACAAACAAAGCCAAGTGGTGTAGTGGCAAGGCAGGCGTTCCAATCACCATCAGGACCTGGGTTCGAATCCCAGGTCCCCCCAATTTCTCATTGTTTTTTCTCTTCAGGCGATTATGTGTGTATTCCAGCTTGCATCTCACCGTGCACCTTCATACATCCAGTAGCCAGATGGCCAAAGGCCAGATCTGGTGGTCCAAGGGTGAATGTCCACCATAGGAAAAGTCCAAGTGCGCGCATGGAATCCAAAAAGTCAAACAAGGCCACCTACATTTGGGCCTCAGCATTGCTATTCATACCACTATTTCAGGCCTAACCCCTCTTCTCTTATTTTATTTATTTTGTTTATTTTAATTGTTTTATTATTTTTGTTTCAATTCTAACCAATCAAAAAAAAATTCTTTTCTTTATAAAATAAAATCACAAAAAATATTTTCTTTATCAAATCAAATTTTTATTTTTATTTTATTAAAAAACACTAATTAAATTAACTTAGGTTTTTACTAGAATAACTTTAATATATTTTTTTAAATAATTAGAATTAAATTAGATTTAATTAGGTTTTTACTAATTCAATTAATTTTATTTTCTTTCTTAAAATAACAAAAACCCAAAAATATTTTTTTTCATTTAATTAATTAATTTATTAATTTAGTTTAGTAATTAATTTAGGTTTAATTTCTTTCCTAAAATAAAAACAACAAAAAAAAAGATATTTTCTTTCAAAAAAGGGTCAAAACCCTAATTTGCGTTGGATTAAATTTCCCGCACGCGTTGCTTTCTTTTATCCATTTATCTACCTGCTCATGGGATGTAATAGTTTAAATAGGACGTTTATTCTACATTTATCGCTTTTATTTTCAAAGGGTTGTTTTTGGCGATGTAAATACCCGACGCCTTGTAATAATTTAGTTTAATTTCCGCACCTTTAATTCTGCAAATTATTCAACTGCTAGATGTTTGATAATAGGGCTTGCATGACAAGAATGAATGTTTAATCTTAAAATGGTTAGATCACCCTAAACACGTGCAAAGATAAAAATAACTGAAATCAACACACTCGCACATGCGCACTCCTAGGGTACACCTCACTTGGTTGCCTTCGTAAATGGTCACTGAGTATAGATTGTTTTAGAGGTCGTCCTCTTGTCTAGAAGATCATAGTTTCCTCAAAATGGTTGCCTCGGATATTGTTGCCTCGAATAAATGATCTAAGACATTAGGGTTACCGCTAAAACATCCTAACATTGCTTTAGTGACTGTATGTCCCTCTTTCGAATTGACCCTCAAACTCCAACGACGGTGCTACCTACTCATTAATAGTGGGATAGCATTGTCTAAAGGAAATTAGCATAGAACGATTCCTTTTTCGAGTAGGTAGATGGTTCTTAGATACTTGCTCTCTTTCAAAAACATAAACTTTTCACACTTACACTTTTCGAACAAAGTTTTCAAAAACACTTCATACGCTCTTGAGGACAGAAGTAAGAGTTAAATCGAAGTTTCAAAACAAAAACTTTTTTCAAACCCACAAGCACAAAGAAAGCAATTTTTGAAAACAATTGAGCACGTACCTAAGAGCCCGTGGATAACCACAGATATAAAGGGTGCTAACACCTTCCCTTTCTATAATCTACCCCCCCGAACCCCAGAAATATCTTTAAAAAGGAATTTTATGTGCTTTTTTCCTTTCCTTGTTGGATAAAATAAAATTCGATGGTGACTCCTGCTTATCGCGACATTTTGCAAACATAAACGTAAAACGCAAACCAGCATTCCAAAAACAGTCAGTTCTTCCCACCTTATCACAGAACTGGCGACTCTGTTGGGGATAATTATAAGTGAGGTGTACCTTAGGAATAGTTCATAATGTTTTCAATTGCTTGATTTGTATGCTTTATCTTTGTGGTCTTGAATCGGAGTTACTATAGATCCTAACCCGGATCTGGGGGATACCCTTTAGGTAAGTAGCAATAAACTGTGAGGGAACTGTACAACATAGACCGATACGGTTGAAGCAGTAGCTACGTTGGTGTGGCACTTTAGTTTGTACCGATATCCCTTGTTGCGCAACAAGGAGAATATGGGTCTTCTAAGGGGTCATTAAGCACCAACTGACCTTAGCACCTATAATTGACCAACTTGACCATAGAACAGTAGCAGTATGATACACTCATTGAGACCAAACTCTCGTGATGATTCCGACCGCAAGAAAAGGTTGCTAAACTGGAATTATGACCGATCGAGGGTGGTTAGTGATATTGAGATCCTCTAGAACCAGGTTACTATTTCTAGGACAGGTTTGAACCAACTGAACTGAAAGAGGGTAGTACCTAAGCTCCTTGCCAGCCTGAAATCTAAGGGCTATCTGTGTGACTTGTTTGCCTTTACCATGTTTGCTATTTGTGGATACTTGTGGTGTGTTTTCTATCATGACATCATGACATTGCATACATCTTGCATTGGACTAACCTATTTCAAATACATAGGGGATTCATCTTTGTTCTGTTTTGTAGGTCATGGCACCCATGCGTAGAAACACCATTCGGATCAACTTTGTCCAGGTTCCCACTCAGCTTAAGGAATTGGTTGCAAAGATTTCAGATACTTCCTCCTTTATCAAAAGACATGGTCACCTCCTGGGTTTGGTCACTTCCAAATTGGACGAACAGATGATGAGTGTCTTAGTCCAGTTCTTTGATCCACTATACCATTGCTTTACTTTTCCGGACTACCAGTTGGTCCCCACCTTGGAAGAGTTCTTCGATCTGCTTGGTATCTCTATTCTGGAGCAGACTCCGTTCACAGGTTGGGAGAAGATCCTTAGGCCGGAAGAAATTGCTTCAGCCATCCATCTGACAAAGGCTGAGGTAATGGCTAATTGGGAGACTAGAAGTGGAACAAAGGGCTTCTTGACTAAATTCTTGGTCGGTAAAGCTAATCAATTCTGGGACAATCTAGACTTCCAGGCATTTAAGGACATTCTGGCTCTTCTCATATATGGTTTGGTGTTGTTTCCTAACTCAGACTCCTTCGTCGACGTGAATGCAGTGAAGATTTTCATATTCGGTAATCCTGTGCCCACTCTCTTGGGTGACATTCTTCACTCTCTTTATGCCCGTACTTCTCGGAAGCGGGGAACCCTTATGTGCTGTACGCCATTGTTGGCAAGGTGGTTTATTTCTCACCTCCCCAAATCAGTTTTGAAGAACAAGGAAGGCATGGGCTGGGCCTATAGGATTATGTCTCTCTCTTATAATGACATCATTTGGACTATCAAGGGTATGGAAGAGGTGGCCATTATTGATCGCTGTGGGGAATACCCCAATGTTCCACTGATAGAAACCAATGGAGGAATCACCTATAATCCGTGCTTGGCCTTACGTCAGTTTGGGCGAGCTAGAAGGGAAGGACCTCATGAGTTGATAATGCCAAGTATTGTCTTTGATTTCCAAGGGGATAGTGATGAGCAACACCACAGATTCATAAGAGCTTGGGATAGGGTACACAGGTCGGATCCGCACGAGCTAGGTGCGAAGACTTCTCTTCCGATGGAGCCATATCTCTGATGGGTTCGTATCCAGGACCAAAAGCTGGGAATGCCGTACGAAGCCGTCTTGCCTATCATTGTTGAGGATACTAATGAAGAAGGGGTTCCTCCTACCATCCTCCATCCATACATGCCCACTGACATTGGGGAATTGAAGAGATCATGGATGCAGCTGAGAGAAGAGCGGGATACTTAAAGGGAAAAGTATCACGAGCAAGAGTTGAAGATTCAGAAGTTGACAAGGCAGTTGGAGAACGAGCGGATCCTCAATGACTATTTCCGCACCGATAAGAAACGACCATGGGAGCACTGATTGCCTTTTGATTATTTCTAGTTTTGATTTACCTTTCAGTTTTTCTTTCTTGTAATGCCTTAAAAGCATCTGTTGAACAATTGAATTTCAAAATTTATCTAATAAAAGTGTGTTTCATTTTGTGGTTTACGAATTTGAATCCCCAAAGTCTTTGAAATCATATCATGCGCATATCATTTCCATGCACCTTATAACAGGTACCCTTATAGGTTTCTCATCTTCTTCGCTGTTTATTTCAGCATCATGTCTTCCGAAACATCGACTGAACAAGAAATCAAGGCTCTACAGTCTCAAAACGCCCAGTTCCAGGAATTGTTCATGAGTTTGGCTAAGGGTCAGCAAGATCTGAAGACCCTTATCCTGAAAGAGAAGAATAAGAAGAAGAAGAAGATTGTCCTATTTAATATGGGTCGCATATTCGGAAATGATTTGCGAGAAGAGGTTGATTTGACCCCCTTATCTGGAGGGAAAGATAATCAGGAAGAAAGGAGGGCTCCTAGCCCTGTGGTTTACGACAATGAGACAGACTTCGACGAGGACCAGTATCCTCCTGCTGAAGATAGATACAAGCAGCTGGAAGACCGGTTGAGCACGATGGAAGTTCAGAAGGTCCCTGGTCTGGACTTTGGTGATATGGGTCTGTCATCTGGGGTGGTGATTCCCCACAAGTTCAAAGCACCAGCCTTCGCTAAATACGACGGGGTTTCTTGCCCAAAGCTGCACCTCCGTTCGTATGTTAGGAAGATTCAACCGCACACTGCTGACAAGAATCTCTGGATTCATTTCTTTCAAGACAGTCTCTCAGGGACTCAGCTTGAATGGTTTTACCAGCTGGAAGGAGCCAGTATCCGTAATTGGGAAGACTTGGCTGCTGCTTTCTACAAGCAGTACCAATACAATGCCGACCTCGCTCCCATGCATACCCAACTCCAGGGTATGTCAATGGGTGCGGGCGAAGGTTTCAAAGATTATGCTCAGAAGTGGAGGGACCTCGGTGGGAGAGTGAAACCACCCTTGGCTGATAGGGAACTAGTGGATATGTTTCTGGGGACCTTGTTTGGTCCATATTTTAACCATCTGATTGGAAGTTCTTCGTCCGGGTTTACGGAGCTGATTATGACCGGGGAAAGAATTGAGGCCGATATCAAGTCTGGTAAAATACAGAAGGGTGCTTCGTCAGGCACCAAGAAGAAGCCTTTTAAGAAGGAGTCCAGTGCTATCTACAGTTCAAAAAGTCAGAATAGACTTGAACGTCGCCAAGCTATTAATGCGGTGGTTATATCAAGACCTGCTGCTGCTCCTCAGCGAAACAATCATCCAAGGGCCGAGAGGCCACAAAGACAATTCACTCAGCTCAACATGACCTTATCCCAAATTCTACCGCAGTTATTGAAGACCGACTTGGTGATTCCAAGGGAGGCCCCGAAGAATCCAAATACAACATCACCGAAGTACAATCCGAATGCCTGTTGTGCTTTTCACTATGATAGCCCGGTGCATGATACGAATGATTGTTGGGTTTTGAAGAATAAGGTACAGGATCTGATTGACGCTAAGGAAATTCAGTTCGAAGCGCCGGAGAAGCCAAATGTCATAACGGCACCTATGCCCAAACATGACACGGGAGTGAATGCTATTAGGGATGACAATGATGAAGAGTTTGATATTGACAGCTGGATCTACCCGACTAATGATGGTGGACTAAGCAATTGGACGACAAAGGATTCTATGCCCGTTTCTGTTATTACTCAGTAATGAGACTTTTGTTTTGAATTTGTAATAGACAATGTTTTAAACTTTATGGCCTGGTGTCTTACCCGGGGCACTGTGGCTTCATTTGTGAGGGCTTTATGTGTGTCATCTACATATATCATTAATAAAAGAATTGGATGTTTCTTGCATTTCAAATTTTGCGCTCCTTGTTTTTCTTTTTATTATATATTGCAAAAACAGCTATTTTACACACACTCACATATACAAGTCTACATCCACTATGGATCTCACTGGTAACGACTCTGCTACTTCCAGTTATGACTTCGAAATTCCGATCAACTTAGCCAAAGACGAAGGTGAAGAAGATTACGAAGTGCCTGGTGAACTTGCTAGACTGCTACTCCAGGAAGAGAGGGTCATACAGCCACATGAAGAGCATGTGGAAACAATAAATCTGGGTACAGAGATAGACAAGAAAGAGGTCAAGATCGGTGCAAATCTGGAGCTTAGTGTTAAACAATGTTTGATTCAGATGCTGCGTGACTACGTTGAGATCTTTGCCTGGTCTTATGAAGATATGCCTGGGTTGGATACCGACATTGTGGTTCACCGCCTGCCTACCAAGAAAGACTGTCCTCCAGTGAAACAGAAGGTTCTCCGAATGCGCCCAGAGATGTCTGAGAAAATTAAGGCCGAAGTTATGAAACAGTTTGACGCCAGTTTTCTAGCAGTTACTTCTTACCCACAGTGGGTTGCCAACGTGGTTCCTGTGCCGAAGAAGGATGGTAAGGTTCGAATGTGTGTCGACTATAGGGATCTGAACAGGGCAAGCCCCAAGGATGATTTCCCTCTGCCTCATATCGATGTTCTGGTTGACAACACTGCACAGCATAAGGTCTTCTCCTTTATGGATGGTTTCTCCGGTTATAACCAGATTAAGATGGCTCCCGAAGACATGGAGAAGACAAACTTTGTTATTCAATGGGGTACCTTTTGCTACAAGGTTATGCCTTTTGGATTGAAGAATATCGAGGCAACGTACCAGCATGCCATGGTTGCTTTGTTTCATGACATGATCCATCATGAGATTGAGGTATACGTCGACGACATGATTGCAAGATCCCAAACTGAGGAAGAACATCTGGACCACCTTCAGAAGTTATTTGACAGGTTGAAGTTGTACAAGCTGAGGCTAAACCCGAACAAGTGCACCTTCAGGGTGAGATCTGGTAAGCTGCTGGGTTTCGTCGTAAGCGATAAAGGTATTCAAGTGGATCCTGCAAAGGTGAAGGCTATACAGGAAATGCCAGCTCCCTGAACAAAAAAAGAAGTCAGAGGCTTTCTGGGACGTTTGAACTATATTGCCTGATTCATCTCGCACCTGACTGCTACTTGTGAGCCAATCTTCAAGCTACTGAAGAAAGATCAAGTAGTACGTTGGAACGATGAATGCCAGGCCGCTTTCGAAAGGATCAAAGAGTATCTCCAAGAGCCTTCTATTCTGATGCCTCTAGTTGAAGGGAGACCTCTGATCCTATACTTGACAGTACTCGACAACACAATGGGGTGTGTGCTGGATCAGCATGACGAGTCTGGCCGAAAAGAGCATGTTATTTATTACCTTAGCAAAAAGTTTATCGACTGCGAGACCCGATACTCTTTGCTCGAGAAAACTTGTTGCGCTTTGGCATGGGCTGCTCGCCGGCTGAGACAGTATATGCTGACTCACACTACTCTATTGATATCAAAGATGGATCCAATCAAGTATATCTTCGAGAAGCCTGCCTTATCCGGAAGAATAGCAAGATGGCAGATGATCTTGACTGAGTATGACATCTAATACATGACCTAAAAGGCAATCAAGGGAAGTGTGTTGGCAGACCATTTGGCACATCAAGCAGTGGATGATTACCAGTCTATGAACTTTGAATTTTTGGATGAGAATATCATGTTAGTAACTGACTGTGAGATACTTGGACCGGATGAAGGACCTGAGGAGGGATCCCGATGGTCTATGTACTTTGATGGAGCTTCAAATGCTTTGGGTAATGGCATTGGCACCGTGATCATATCTCCTAAAGGCTCTCATACTCCGTTCACCGCCCGACTATGTTTCAACTGCACCAACAATATGGCGGAGTATGAGGCGTGCATCATGGGTCTTCGAGCAGCAATGGACCTAAGGATTAAGCTCTTGAGTGTTTTTGGAGATTCCACTCTCGTGATCAGTAAGATCAAAGGCGAGTGGGATACGAAACACCCAAATCTTATTCCTTACAAGGAATATGTATTGACATTGCTTCCACATTTCGAAGAGATAACCTTTGAACACTTCCCAAGAGAGGAGAATCAGTTAGCGGACGCGCTAGCTACGATGTCTTCTATGTTCAAAGTCAATTGGGACAACGAAGCTCCCCAGATTATCATTGAAAGGTTGGACGAACCTGCACATTGCTATGACATTGAGACTGAAGAGGTAACAGAAAAGTCATGGTTTCATGAGGTGAAGAGGTACCTTGAAGCTCAGGAGTACCCCGAGGGTGCATCTGTTAATGACAAGAAGTTCCTGAGGAGGTTCGCGGCGAAGTTCTTCATCAGTAATGGCATACTTTACGAGCGTAACCACTATTCAAACTTACTGCGATGTGTGGATAAGAACGAGGCAGAAAGGGTCATGGCAGAGTTACACGAAGGTACTTTCGGAACTCATTCCAGTGGACATACCATGGCAAAGAAAATCCTACGGGCAGGATACTTTTGGTCCACTATGGAAGCCGACTGTTATCAGCATTCTCTGACATGTCACAAGTGCCAGGTCTATGCTGATAAGGTGCACATACCTCCAGTTCCTCTGAACGTATTGACAACTCCGTGGCCTTTTGCAATGTGGGACATTAATATGATCGGCGAGATCAGACCTACCGCATCTAACGGACATCGTTTCATCCTGGTAGCAATTGATTACTTTACGAAGTGGGTTGAAGCGGCTTCCTTTGTTACTGTAACCAAGAATGTCGTGGCACGGCTTATTCGGCACAATCTAATTTGTCGATATGGTGTACCAGAGAGGATCATTACGGACAATGGTACAAATCTCAATAATAAGATGATCACCGAGCTCTGCAAGCAGTTCAAGATACAGCATCACAACTCTTCTCTCTACCGGTCGAAGATGAACGGGGCTGTTGAAGCGGCCAATAAGAACATCAAGAAAATTGTGCAGAAGATGATAGTGACATACAAAGACTGGCACAAGATGTTACCATTTTCTCTTCACGGGTACCGTACCTCAGCGAGAACGTCAACAGGGGCAACACCCTATTCCTTGGTATATGGTATGGAGGCAGTCTTGCCCATCGAAGTTCAGATACCCTCTCTTAGGATTATGAAGGATGCAGGTTTGAGCGAAGATGACTGGATTCAGACCCGGCTTGATCAGCTGAACTTAATAAACGAAAAGAGACTTACTGCTATTTGTCATGGTCAGACGTACCAAAAACGGATGATCAAGGCATTTAACAAGAAAGTTAGACGACAAGAGTATCAAGTTGGGGATCTGGTAATCAAGCGCATTATCTTACCTCAAGGTGACCCCAGGGGCAAATGGACCCCTACCTACGAAGGGCCATTTGTGGTTAAGAACATTTTCTCGGGAGGAGCTATGATTCTAACCACCATGGATGGTGACGACCTTCCTCACCCTGTCAATGCAGACATAGTAAAAAAAATACTACGCATAAACAAAGACCCGCTAGGTTGACTGGCCTAGGAAAAAATAAGGGCTTCCCGGCGAACCAAAAGGGTTCGGGCAAAAATAAGGGATGAAAATTAAAAAAAATTGTACACCCGGCAAGTCGAAAACCTGAAAAGGCGGCTTGGGCAAAAAAGGGTATCCCGGTGGACTGAAAACCCGAAAGGGCGGTCCAGGAAAAAATTAGGGATCAAAGTGTAACACTATGTCTCATTGGATCACCTTGCAACTAGACTTCGGTATCGACTATCAAGCTCGGACGGCACCAATCAATCTAATCTACCTTCAACCAGTAGCAAAGTGATAAGATGCTCGAGGACATAAAGACAATAGCAGAGTTGGATTCCAGTGGGATTATTCACATAGCTATTTTGTTTTCTTTTACACAAAATGTATAAACTATCTGTTCGGCGGCGTTCTCTTACTAGGACGTTAGCCTCTTGTACAAAAACGCCTATTTACAGGCCAAACTTCAAGATCAATGCAATTCATTTTTCAGAGAAATTTCAAACTATTTTTCCTTTTTTTGTTTTATTTTGCAAAGAACGTCCAATGTTTATTTTTGATATATGCATTTGACATTAATTGCTGCTCATGAATATTTACACGCGAAACAAAAGACGATTACTGGTAATATCAGAAACAAGGGAAAATAATAATTGTCCAAACTGTACAGTTACTCTGTCCAACAGGTACAAGGTAAGTTCAGCTGAAGAATATGGTGGAGATGCATTCACTCCCTGCAGAGCAAGATAGTAATGTTAATTCTCCCCAGCTGAGACTTGCAATTGTAGATGAATCGGTAATATTCTCCCCAAGCAGAGTTTATCTACCATCAACACTGAAAAGGTTTAATATCCCCGGCAGTCTTAATATTCCCCAACAGAGTATAAGAATATTCCCCAGTGGAGTATAAGAATATTCCCTGGTAGAATACAAAAATCCCTAGTGGAGTTCGAAATTTTTCCAACGCAGTCTGAAAAAGCTTCCCCAGTGGGGTTTGGAGAATCGTCCCCAGTAAACTTTGGAAGATTGTCCCCAACAGAGTTCAAAGGATTATCCCCATTAGAGTCTAAGAGGTTATCCCCAATGAAGTCGCAACTGAAAGATCATCCCCAGCGGAGTTCTATCCTTCCACAAACAGAATTCAAATCCTCAGCAGGATTCAACATCACCAGCAACGATAATTCATCCCCAACAGAATTTACCGGTGGAATCCTCAACAGAGCATCTCTTCTCTATAGAGTAATCCCCTCATCAGTTTATTCCCCAACGGAGTTCTCCTCTCCTGCAGGTTTATTCTCACAATCATCTTCATTCGCTATCCCCAGCGGAAACGAAGAATTCAGCTCTTTTCTCCAACATCTATCCGAGATTTATTTTCCCTAGCTAAAAGCATTACATTTCCATACATCATGATACATGCATATACGCATCATAAAACAAAATCTCATTTATTTTGAGAACATCATTGCTTGATATATATCATGCATTGCATACGACTGACCTTTACCTTTCAGTAAGGATGCAGTTAAGTTCTCAGCTATGTCGAAGTACTGACTGGTTCTTAAATCTCAATTTAATTATTCTCAGTTAAATTACAGATAAGGTTCTAAATCTCTGCAACTTTCCTCCATCGAAGTGTGGACAAGTTCTTAAATCTCAACAGAATTATCCTCCATTGAAGTAACAGACAGTCCTAGATCTTGATGAAGATGTTTCCCTCAGTTGAAGTACTGACCGGTTCTTAAATCTCAACTGAATTATTCTCGGTTGAATTACAGATAAGGTTCTAAATCTCGAATATTTTCCTCTGTTGTAGTGTGGACAAGTTCTTAAATCTCAACAGAATTATTCTCCGTTGAAGTAACAGACAATCCAAGATCTCGATGAAGATGTTTCTCTCAGTCGAAGTACTGACCGGTTCTTAAATCTCAACTGAATTAGTCTCAGTTGAATTATAGATAAGGTTCTAAATCTCGATAATTTTTCTCCGTCGAAGTGTGGACGAGTTCTTAAATCTCAACAGAATTATTCTCTGTTGAAGTAACAGACACTTCCTAGATCTTGATGAAGATGTTTCCCTCGGTCGAAGTACTGACCGGTTCTTAAACCTCAACTGAATTAGTCTCAGTTGAATTACAGATAAGGTTCTAAATCTCGACAATTTTCCTCCGTCGAAGTGTGGACGAGTTCTTAAATCTCAACAGAATTATCCTCCGTTGAAGTAACAGACAGTTCCTAGATCTTGATGAAGATGTTTCCCTCAGTCGAAGTACTGACCGGTTCTTAAATCTCAACTGAATTAGTCTCGGTTGAATTACAGATAAGGTTCTAAATATCGACAATTTTCCTCCGTTGAAGTGTGGACGAGTTCTTAAATCTCAACAGAATTGTTCTCCGTTGAAGTAACAGACAGTTCCTAGATCTTGACGAAGATGTTTCCCTCAGTCGAAGTACTGACTGGTTCTTAAATCTCAACTGAATTAGTCTCGGTTGAATTACAGATAAGGTTCTAAATCTCGTCAATTTTCCTCCGTCGAAGTGTGGACAAGTTCTTAAATCTCAACAGAATTATACTCCGTTGAAGTAATAGACAGTTCCTAGATCTTGATGAAGATGTTCCCCTCAGTCGAAGTACTGACCGGTTCTTAAATCTCAACTGAATTAGTCTCGGTTGAATTACAGATAAGGTTCTAAATCTCGGCAATTCTCCTCAGTCGAAGTACTAACCGGTTCTTAAATCTCAACTGAATTAGTCTCGGTTGAATTACAGATAAGGTTCTAAATCTCGACAGATTTCCCCCAGTTGAATTACAGACAAGTTCTTAAAACTCAACAGAGATGCTCTCTCAGTTGAAGTACAGACAAGTTCCTAAATCTCAACAAAGATCATGCTTCCCCAGCGGAATCTTCTACAACAACAGGTATGCAAGTTCTCGCTAAGGAATCTCTTATGCGATCGACACTCCTGCAGATGGCATCTTTAAGCCCATCCTCCCACCAGCAATATCCAAATGGCATCTATAAGCCCATTCCCGACATCACAAGGCTGATACCACTTCATGCGAGTGCAAATTTCTGGGCACTCTAGTGTTCAATCATCTTCCACCTTCGGAACATGAAAGGAATGAAAGCCAATCTACATCCTCATGTTTAAGAAGATTGAACAGGGGCAGCTGTTGTACCCCAAAATTTGCCCTCTTATATTTCTCAAAATATTGCAAGAAAAATCTCCATGTGGCTCAAGGTTGCTCAAGAGTGGGTCAGACAAGTCATCTCCTAAGGCAGTCAACCCCAAATTAGGCTTTTGTGTTGCACCAATATCCTTGAATCCAAATGACCTCAAGTTCTCCCCAATGTACTAATATGTCCTCAAGATCATCCATGTCAAGTTTCAAGCCTTGCAGAGAAAGTTTGCTCAGTCAATTGCTCAAGGGTCCAAAAATCGACTGTGCTAGGGCAAAAGTCAATTGTGACCTATAAATAATCAAACTTCAATATTTTTTTTCAACATTCTCATTTTGAAGGATATTTCATCATTTTATCAAGGGTTGATCATGATTCATCAAGGATTGCTCAAAATTCATCACGACTCAAAAGTTGTAAATTAGGGTTTTGTAGGAAAAGTCAACTCAACTTTGACCAAGCATAACTTTCTCATACTTTATGAGAAATGACCCATCCAAAGATCATTTTTAATAGGATGCAATTTCCGACAATCCATCTTCATACCCTAAGATCAAAAAATTCAATCACAAGAAGTTATGAATTTGGACATTATAGGTCACTTTTGAAAGTCAACAAAAACACCTTTTTTTGCCAAAGCTCATAAATTGAGCATGGGATATAAAAATGATATGAGACCAAAAGGGTTGGTTAGAGGACATCTCATGCTTTCTAAAAAGTCAAATAACACCTCCAAAAGTTCAAAATTGAATAAGTTATGCATTGTTGAAGTTGGACATTTTTGCAAAATTGCCAAAAGTCAACTATCCCCAAAACTTCAAATTTTGTCAAATGGCCCCATTCATTTCCACTTGTTTGAGCTTGCATCATTTCCCACATGTCCTAGCTTCAACCATGAGCCCATATTTTATTTTTATTATTTAATTTGATTTTTATTTGAATTTATTCATTTTAAATCAAATTAAATCATATAAAATCTAAAACTTTGATAACATGAGATCTTTTTGTTGTTGTAGGCTTTGATTGTCATCATTAACATCATCAAATTCGTATCAGGCCATATCATGTGCAAAAATATTGAATCAAATCAAATTTGGCAAGGTTGTAAAGAGTGGATCAAATCAAATTGGCAAGCATTGATGGGAGAAGATTCAATCCATAATTCTTACCCTAATACATTCCCTAGTACATAAGGAAGCAGAGGCAACCTAAACAAGGTGAGAGGCTGCAGGCAGAGGCGAGACAAAAACTTGAAAAATATACAAAAAAGCTTGGAATCAAATTGATAGCTAGAGGCATTTTCCGAAGCCAAGACATATCTCAATCGTTTTCTGAGTGTCTACACAAGCGATCTGGATCAAAAGCAAGCGTTCTCACACACCACAAAGCGATGTACAATTGGCCATAATAATGGCTATGGTTGTGACTAGCTGGCCGAGACGAACTCAACCATGGATTTAGAATGCATTTCCATGGCGACTATAGGATTTTAGAGATGCATGGCTTGTAGTGACGGACCTCTGTCCGTAGGTAAAGGTCCTGAAACCTTTAGCAACGGTTCAACAAAGGAGATGAAGGCGTGTCACGCCATCATTGGCCCTTTCAAAATCATGCGTGCGTTTTTTTATTTCGCTGGCATATAACTTGTTTTATTTTATTATATTTTCTTTGTATTATATTAACAAAAAAATCCAAGTGGTGTAGTGGCAAGGCAGGCGTTCCAATCACCATCAGGACCTGGTTTCGAATCCCAGGTCCCCCTAATTTCTCATTGTTTATTCTCTTCAGGCGATTGTGTGTGTATTGCAGCCTGCAGCTCACCGTGCACCTTCATACATCCAGTAGCCAGATGGCCAAAGGCCAGATCTGGTGGTCCAAGGGTGAATGTCCACCATAGAAAAAGTCCAAGTGCGCGCATGGAATCCAAAAAGTCAAACAAGGCCACCTACATTTGGGACTCAGCATTGCTATTCATACCACTATTTCAGGCCCAACCCTTCTTCTCTTATTTTATTTATTTTGTTTATTTTAATTGTTTTATTATTTTTGTTTCAATTCTAACCAATAAAAAAAATTCTTTTCTTTATAAAATAAAATCACCAAAAATATTTTCTTTATCAAATCAAATTTTTATTTTTATTTTATTAATAAAAACTAATTAAATTAAATTAGGTTTTTACTAGAATAACTTTAATATATTTTTGTAAATAATTAAAATTAAATTAGATTTAATTAGGTTTTTACTAATTCAATTGATTTTATTTTCTTTCTTAAAATAACAAAAACCCAAAAATATTTTTTTTCATTTATTTAATTAATTTATTAATTTAGTTTAGTAATTAATTTAGGTTTAATTTCTTTCCTTAAATAAAAACAATAAAAAAAAGATATTTTCTTTCAAAAAAGGGTCAAAACCCTAATTTGCGTTCGATTAAATTTCCCGCACGCGTTGCTTTCTTTTATCCATTTATGTACCTGCTCATGGGATGTAATAGTTTAATTAGGACGTTTATTCTACATTTATCGCTTTTATTTTCAAAGGGTTATTTTTGGCGATGTAAATACCCGACGCCTTGTAATAATTTAGTTTAATTTCCGCACCTTTAATTTTGCAAATTATTCAACTGCTAGATGTTTGATAATAGGGCTTGCATGACAAGAATGAATGTTTAATCTTAAAATGGTTAGATCACCCTAAACATGTGCAAAGATAAAAATAACTGAAATCAACACACTCGCACATACGCACTTCTAGGGTACACCCCACTTGGTTGCCTTTGCAAACGGTCATTGAGTATTGGTTGTTTTAGAGGTCGTCCTCTTGTCTAGAAGATCATAGTTGCCTCAAAATGGTTGCCTCGGATATTGTTTCCTCGAATAAATGATCTAAGACATTAGGGTTACCGCTAAAACATCCTAACATTGCTTTAGTGACTGTATGTCCCTCTTTCGAATTGACCCTCAAACTCCAACGACGGTGCTACCTACTCATTAATAGTGGGATAGCATTGTCTAAAGGAAATTAGCATATAACGATTCCTTTTTCGAGTAGGTAGATGGTTCTTAAATACTTGCTCTCTTTCAAAAACAAAAACTTTTCACACTTACACTTTTCGAACAAAGTTTTCAAAAACACTTCATACGCTCTTGAGGACAGAAGCAAGAGTTAAATCTAAGTTTCAAAACAAAAACTTTTTTCAAACCCACAAGCACAAAGAAAGAAATTTTTGAAAACAATTGAGCAAGTACCTAAGAGCCCGTGGATAACCACGGATAGAAAGGGTGCTAACACCTTCCCTTTCTACAATCTACCCCCCGAACCCGAGAAATATCTCAAAAAAGGAATTTTTATGTGCTTTTTTCCTTTCCTTGTTGGATAAAATAAAAGTCGGTGGCGACTCTTGCTTACCGCGACATTTTGCGAACATAAACGCAAAATGCAAACCAGCATTCCAAAAACAGTCAGTTCTTCCCATTGTATCACACAATGTATTTACTTTATCAATGTTTATGATATATGGATGTAATGTATGCGCATGTAAGTTGGCTTGTTGTATCGCTGTTTGATTGAGGAAAATAAATCCTTGAATGCTACTGAGGATATGTTAAAATTTCCATGTCTTGAAGTTGAAGTACTGACGAACTCTTGTTGAGAGAAGTAAATTCAATGCCATGTACTGCTTGTAGGATCTGTTTGGGGAATCCTGAGAAATTTGACGATTTCTACCAGGGATTAATAGTTTGAAATTTGTTCCGCTGGGGATCTAAATGACGTACTGTGGGGATTACTTATGGAATATCCTAGAGACTTTTTTCTGTCCTTCTAACCTATCAGTAATTGTCTTTCTTATTTTGTTTATTTGTAAACAGTAATTATGTTCAAATGCATATGTTCATCAACGAATCATTGGACGTTTTTGCAAACAAAACACAATCGTAAAGAAAAGACAAATAGTTTTTTGCACTTTCAAAGAGATATCTTTGTATTGACTTTGAATAAGTATTTTGTATAAAAGAGACAAACATTCTAGTAAGATAATGGTGCCATAAAACAAAAAAAAATTATACAAAGAAAGATAGCTATGTGTAATAATCCCATGGGGTTCCAATTCTGCTATAGCCTTCATATCTTCGAATATCTTGTGTATTTTCCTTGTCTGAAGATGATTGAATTGATCAGAAACTCCGAATTTGTTAGTGAAGGTCAAAGGTTATCCGTAAGTGATCCGACGGGACATAGTCATACGCTTTAATTCCCTAACTTTTGCCTGGACCGCCCTTTCGGGTTTTCAGTCCACCGGGAAACCCTTTTTTGCCCAAGTCTCCCTTTCGGGTTTTCAACTTTCCGGGTGTACAGAGATTTTTTTTAATTTTATCCCTAATTTTTGCCCGAACCTTTTTGGTTCGCTGGGATGCCCTTATTTTGCCTAGGTGTGTCAACCTAGAGGGTCTCTTTTGTGTAGTATCTTTTGACTATATCCATGTTCGCAGGGTGTGGTAGGTCGTTGTCATCCATGGTGGTCAAGATCATTGCCCCACCGGAGAATATGTTCTTGATTACAAATGGTCCTTCATAGGTAGGAGTCCATTTGCCCCTGGGATCACTTTATGGCAAGATGATATGTTTGATCACTAGATCCCCAACTTGATATACTTGGCATCTGACTTTCTTGTTGAAAGCCTTGATCATTCGTTTTTGATACATTTGACCATGGCAAACAACAGTAAGTCTCTTCTCATTAATTAAGTTCAGTTGATCAAGTCGAGTTTGGATCCAATCGTTTTCATTCAAACCTGCGTCCTTCATAATCCTTAGAGAGGGGATCTGGACCTCAATAAGAAATACAACTTCCATGCCGTAAACCAAAGAATAAGGTGTTGCCCCAATTGATGTGTGAGTTGTGGTATGATACCCGTGGAGAGCGAATGGTAGCATCTTATGCCAGTCTTTGTATATGACTGTCATATTTTGTATGATCTTTTTAATGTTTTTATTTGCATATTTGACAACACCATTCATCTTTGGCCAATAGGGAGAAGAATTTTGATGTTGAATCTTGAATTGCTCGCACAAAGCGGTGATCATAGTGTTGTTAAGATTTGTACCATTGTCAATGATTATCCTTTCCGAGATGCCATACCGGAAAATGAGATTTTGCTTGATGAAGAGGGCAACAACATTCTTGGTAACGGATGAGAAGGAAGCTGCTTCAACCCACTTGGTAAAATAGTCAATGGCCACTAGGATGAAACGGTGTCCATTGGAGGCTGTAGGTTTGATCTCCCAAATCATGTCAATTCCCCACATAGCAAAGGGCCAAGGAGCCGTCAAGACATTCAGAGGAACCGGAGGTACGTGCACCTTGTCAGCATAAATTTGACACTTATGACAGGTCCGAGAGTGTTGATAGCAATCTGCTTCCATGGTAGACCAATAATAGCCTACCCGTAGGATTTTCTTCGCCATCGTATGCCCACTGGAGTGAGTGCCAAAAGTACCTTCATGTAATTCGGCCATGATCTTTTCAGCCTCAATATTATCTACACACCGAAGCAGAATGGAGTCATGATTGCGTTTGTACAGGATGCCATTACTAAGGAAGAACTTAGCAGAGAATCTCCTTAAGAACTTCTTATCATTGATTGAAGCTCCTTCTGGATATTCTTGAGCCTCGAGATACCTTTTGACTTCATGAAACCAAGGCTGGTCCACTACCTCTTCAGTATTAATCTCGTGACAATGTGCTGGTTCATCCATTCGTTCGATGGTGATCTGGGGAGCCTCGTTATCCCAATTAAGTTTAAACATAGATGACATTGTGGCTAGAGCGTCCGCTAGCTGATTTTCTTCTCGCGAGAAATGCTCGAAGGTAATCTCCTCAAAATATGGTAGCAATGTAAAAATGTGTTCTTTGTAAGGAATAAGATTTGGGTGTTTAGTGTCCCATCCCCCTTTGATCTGATTGATGACCAAAGCTGAATCTCCAAATACATCTAAAGATTTGATTCCCAAGTCTATGGCAGCACTGAGAACAAAGATGCATGCTTCGTACTCTGCCATGTTGTTTGTACAGTTGAAGCAAAGTCTGGCTGTAAAGGGAGTATGACACCCTTCTGGAGATATGAGTACAGCACCATACCATTACCAAGTGCATTGGATGCCCCATCAAAGAACAGGGTACATCGGGATCCTTGTTCAGGTCCGTCATATGGCCTGATTCCTTCACAGTTGTCTAATGTCATGATGTCTTCATCCGGGAATTCGAATTTCATAGACTGATAATCTTCTACAGCTTGATGAGCAAGATGATCAGCCAAGACACTGCCCTTTATATATTTCTGGGTAGTATACTGTATGTCATATTCTGTTATGATCATTTGCCATCTAGCTATTCTCCTAGACAGAGCAGGCTTTTCGAAGATGTACTTTATCGGATCCATCTTAGATATCAACAAAGTAGTATGAGTCAGCATATATTATCTTAGCCGATGAGCAGCCCATGCCAGAGCGCAGCAAGTTTTCTCGAGCAGTGAATATCTGGTTTCACAGTCGGTAAAATTTTTGCTCAGGTAATAAATAGCGTGCTCTTTTCGGCCAGACTCGTCATGCTGCCCCAATACACACCCCATTGAGTTCTCTAAAATGGTCAGATACATGATTAGTGGTCTTCCCTCGACTGGTGGCATCAAAACAAGAGGTTCTTGTAAGTACTCTTTGATCTTGTCAAAAGCAACCTGGCATTCATCATTCAATCTGACTACTTGATCTTTCTTCAATAGTTTGAAGATTGACTCACAAGTAGCTGTTAGGTGAGAAATGAATCTGGAAATATAGTCCAGGCGTCCCAAGAATCCTCTAATTTCCTTCTCAGTACGAGGAGCAGGCATTTCTTGTATCGCTTTAACTTTGGCAGGATCGACCTCAATGCCTTTGTTACTGACGACAAAACCTAAGAGTTTACCGGACTGGACTCCGAATGTACACTTGTTTGGGTTCAACCTTAGCTTATACTTCTTCAGTCTCTCAAACAATTTTTGCAAGTGATCAAGGTGCTCTTCTTCTGTTTGTGATCGGGCTATCATGTAATCTACATAGACCTCTATTTCATGATGTATCATGTCATGAAACAAAGCTACCATGGCGTGCTGATAGGTTGCCCCAGCATTCTTCAGTCCGAATGGCATCACCTTGTAGCAGAAAGTTCCCCACTATGTGACAAATGTTGTTTTCTCCATGTCCTCGGGTGCCATTTTGATTTGGTTGTAACCTGAGAATCCGTCCATGAAGGAAAATAATTTGTGCTGGGCCGTATTGTCAACCAGGACATCGATGTGGGGAAGTGGAAAATCATCTTTAGGGTTGGCCTATTCAAGTCTCTATAGTCCACGCACATTTGTACTTTGCCATCCTTTTTAGGCACGGGAACAATGTTGGCAACCCATTGGGGATAGGAAGTGACAGCCAAGAATCCGGCATTGAATTGTTTCATGACTTCTGCTTTGATCTTCTCTGACATGTCAGGTCTCATGCGGCGGACTTTTTGTTTTACTGGTGGACAATATTCTCTTATTGGCAGAGGATGTACCACGATGTCTGCATCAAGTCCTGGAATGTCTTCATATGACCAGGCAAAGATCTCAACATAATCATGCAACAGTTGAATCAGACGCTCCTTGACACTAGGCTCCAGATCGTCACCCACCTTGTCCTCTTTTCTATTCTCCTCAGTACCCAAGTTGATTGTATCCACTGGTTCCTCATGAGGCTGAATAGCTCTTTCCTCTTGTTGTAGTAGTCTGGCCGATTCCTCTGGTACTTCACAATCTTCCTCACCTTCGTCTTCGGCTTGGTAGATTAGATCCTCAGAGTCATAAAAGGCCATAGCAGTATCGTTACCCATGGGATCCGGAATGGAGGGGTACCTGCATTTGTGAGTGTGGGTGTGTGTAAGGGTATAGCCATCCTTAAAGAATAAAATGTAAAAGAAAGAAAATGAGCATAAAAGTTTGTATGTGAAAAACGTCCATAATTCATTAAATGTCATATGAAGATGAAATAAAAACCCTTACAAATAAACCATTGTGCCTCGGGCAAGACACAAGGTTTTAAATGTGAGAATTGTTTGTGAATATTACAAGTCCAACATAAATGTAAAAGATAAATTACTGAGGAATGAAAGTTATTGGGACAAAGTCTCTGGCTTCCCAATTGTGAAGTCCTCCGTTGATAGTAGGAAATATCCAATCCTCCAAGCTGCAATCCTCCTCACCATCTTCCACTGCATTGACCTCTCGATTGCTAATCTTCAGGGGTGGCCCTCCAGCATGGGTACGGCGCACAACCTTCTGAGCACTTGAAGTAAACCCTAAGCCAAACTTGTCAGATTTATACGGAATATCTGGAAGTTTCCCCCAGATGGTGCATCCACCCTTCTCTACTACTGCCTTGGCGTCCTTTAGAGATGACATTCGGAGCGAAGGTCTTGTGATCTTGGGGATCTGGGACACCGTTTTGGTTACTGCTACCTCTTGAGAGACTTCTTCGAAATGTTGAAATGGAGTTTCAATGAACTCGCCATCCAATTCCACATACCGGAAAGAATTGAGGTGGCTAATCATATATTCTTCCTCTCCGTGGACTGTGATAATCTTTCCATGGACCGGATATTTCAGCATCTGGTGCAGTGTGGAGGTGGCAGCACCTGCATTATGGATCCATGGCCGTCCTAGCAGATAGGAGTAAGAGGGGCGGATATCCATTACATAGAAGGTTGAGTTGAAAGTTTGAGTCCCAACCTTTATGGGGATGTCCACCTCCCTGTGGACCATCCTCTTGGAGCCATCAAACTCCCTCACGACTATGTTACTGGGTTTCAACGTTAGTCCTTCGAAGTCTAGTCTGTCGAGAGCTTTCTTCGGTAAAACATTCAAAGATGAGCTGGTGTCCACCAAGACATGGGCCAGAGTTATTCCTCTACATTCCACAGATACATGTAATGCCTCATTGTGCTTTCTTCCCCTTGGTGTCAGATCAACATCCGAGAAGCCTAGGCCGTTATCAGCTGTCAAGCTGGCCACACAATCTTGAAATTGGTCAGCAGACGTCTCTTGAGGCACATGGGCTGTCTTGAGGAACTTCACCAGGGCTTTCGCATGTGCCTCAGAACATAGAAACAATGCTAGCATGGAGATCTTGGAGGGAGTTTGCCCCAACTATTCAACTACGCCATAGTCGCTCTTCTTTATTATTCTCAGGATTTCCTCCATTTCTTTGTTGGAGGTTTCGGGGATAGTCAGCGGTTGAGCCTTCGTTCGGACAGGCTCTTCTTGAATACTTTTTCCTCTAATTTCAGCAGTAGGGATGTTGGTAGGGATAACAGCAGAGGTTGGGTCGTCTTTGTCAATAGGAGCACTTGCAGATATGATTATTGGTACGGAGGTAACCTTTGGAACAACCACGGATCCAAAAACTGCCTTTGGAGGGGAAATTTCTGGAGAGAAGATTCTACCGCTATGGGTAATCTTACTAGTTCCGAAAATATTGCTAATCTCAGAGTCTTCTTCTTCAGAGTTCATCTCTTTGGTGGCTAACCCATCTTGTTTGATACCATGGTAGTAGATGTCTCCACCGTAATTCCACGACACTGTTTTGTCTGATTCATACGGGACCAGCCCGGGCATGGTGATTATAAGAAGAGTAGTTTTTGGAACCGATGTAATCCTAACGGGTCTTTTAGGGACCCTGGAAGGATTGGAGGAGATGGTTATGATTGAAACATCTTCAACAGGAACAGGTGAAACATGAGCACTTTCAAACATAATCTCTTGGTTGTCTATCAAGCGTTGAATGCTTGTCTTCAACAAAGGGAAAACAGTTGGTGAGCATAAGCAAAGATGGCAGTCTTCATTACAGCCCAGGAATACACCAGCTTTCAACAAGTTTACCTTAATGATTGGGAGTGGAGTCAAGAGTTTATCAACTGTGGTAGCAAACAAATCTTCTTCGATATCATTGGTGTTGTGACCATGCCTAGGCATAGGAGCAGAAATGACATTTGGCTTCTCAGGTGCATCAAACTCAATCTCTTTTGCATCTATAAGGTCTTGAATTTTGTTTTTCAGGGGCCAACAGGTGTTAGTGTCGTGAACCGGACTTTCGGAATGATATGCACATCTGGCATTTGGGTGATAATGAGGGGACGTTGTGTTGGGGTTCTTTGGAGCCTCCTTCAGAGTTGTCAAATTAGATTTCAGAAGATGTGGTAAAACCTGGGCTAGAGTCATATTAATTTTGGTGAATTGCCGGACTGGCCTTTCCACCCTCGGTTGATTACTTCTTGGTTGATCAGATGTGGGCTTTGGGATCATAACAACTCCTACCATTGGTCGGCGTTCAGCTCTCCCTTGGTTCCTTTGGGGATAAACAACAAATACCTCCTTCTTCCCAGTGAAAGGCTTTCTCATAGCTGTAGAGGCAAATGAATCCTTCTGAATCTTTCCACTTTTTATGCCAAATTCAACCCTCTCTCAGGTCAGTATTAACTCCGTAAGTCCTGCAGATGAGCTTTCAATCAGATGGTTGAAGAAAGGGTCTGATAGAGTGCCTAAGAACATATCCACCAACTCCCTTTCAGACAGAGGGGGTTGTACTCTCCCAGCTAGATCTCTCTATTTTTGTGCCTAATCCTTAAAACCTTCATTTGAAGCCATAGCCATGCTCTGATTGAGTACGGGTAGGCGCCAAATCTGCATTATACTGGTATTTCTTATAGAAAGTTGCGGCAAGATCTTCCTAGTTGTGGACGCCGTCCCTTTCCAATTGGTAAAACCAATCTAGTTGTGTTCCAGATAAGCTATCTTAGAAAAAATACACCAACAGGTCTTTATCGGCGAAGTGCGGCTGAATCTTTCTCACGTATGATCGGAGGTGCATCTTAGGACATGACACCCCATCATATTTTGCAAACAATGGCACTTTGAACTTTGGTGGAATCACAATTCCCGATACTAGTCCCAATTCTTCAAAGTATAGACCTGGCACCTTTTGTATTTCCATAGCACTCAGACGCTCTTCAAGATGTCTGTACTTATCATCTGCAGGAGGATACTGTTCCTTGGAGTAATCTTCCTCTTCTTCTTCCTCTTCAGATTCGGGCGAGACCGTTGTTTCTTTTCCTTTCCCTTCTCCTTCCCCGGAAGTGGTTGCAAAATTCAAGGTTCTTCTAGTCTGTCCCTGAAACCTTCTTCCCATGTTCAAAACCCCAGTGGATTTCTTTGTTTTCTTCTTTCTTTATTCAGCTAACAGAGTCTTCAACTCATCTTGCCCCTTGGCTTGGGTCATGAGTAACTGTTGAAACTGCGTGTTTTGAACTTGAAGATCTTTGACTGTCTGTTCGAGATCCATCTTACTGAAATAAACAGTAGAGAGATGAGGAAACTCATTGAAAAAGACTTGTTTATGTCATGATGAATGATATGTGCATATGTAATGTTTTCAAGGATTTTAAAATATTCAAGTTCGTTTTAGACAAAAAGAAACACACGTTATATTAATTAGATAGAGTTTGAGTACATCAATTCCCCTTGGGCTAAATAATATAAAACTCTAAGATAAAAAAGTAGTGCGCATCCTCTTTGGTGCAATGTAGGCATTTAGAGTCTGCTCCTCATGAAGTAGCCTAGTGAGTTCCAAAACCTTCTTCTCGCTTGCGTAGAATTGGGCTTCGAAAGTATCTCTCTCTCCTTTGAGCTATATCTAATCCCTTTGTAGGTCTTCAAGAGATGTGGGCATGTCAGGATGTAGGATAGTGTATGGAACTTCTCCTTCTTTAACAGGCTCAATGATCACCGAGAGATTGGGAGGATAAGGCATCATAAGACTTTGAGCGCGGGATCGTACCCAGTTGAGGTAAGGCTCAAGAGGGATGGAAATCTTGTGTCCCAAAGTCTTGCTATCCACTTTGTTTAGCATCCTCCAATCTCAAATGAATCTCTGGCAAAGACCTTGATTGTTGTTGTTGTAGTCGAATACTAAGCCTTGAATCAGCATCTCATGCAGGCCATCCCTTCGGGCATAACCAAACTGTCTTAGAGATAAGCATGGGTTATAGGTGATGCCTCCCATAATGCCAAGTAGAGGGACATTAGGGAATTCCCCACAATGGTCAACAATGATAACATTCTCTTTGGATCGAGAGCACCAATGAATATCTGAATGTTTGAGCGTTATTAACCTTTGTGACCACCTCAAACCTTGCTCATTCTTTAAGACTGATTGGGGAAGATGAGAAATAAACCATCTTTCCAAGAGAGGAGTGCAACACATAAGGACACCTCTTTTCCTCATTGTGCGAGTGTGAAAAGAGTGCAGGATATCCCCTAGCAATGCAGGCACCGAATTGCGTAACATGAAGATTTTGACGACACTCACATCTATGAGTTAGTCAAGATTGGGAAACAAGACCATCCCATAGATAAGAAGATCCACAATTTCCTCAAAAGCTTGCAAGTCTAAGGAATTCCAACAGCTTTGGGCTTTCTCAAACAGGAACTTTGCTAAGAAGCCTTTGACACCACTTCTAGTTTCCCAATGAGTTGTGACATCAGATGAGTGCAAGTGCATGGCTTGAGCAATATCTTCTGGCTTTGGGTCTCTTTCTGTACCGTTGAAAGGTAGTTGATTGATAATGGGAATCCTCAAGAGTTGAGATAATTCTTCCAAAGTAGGCTCAAGTTGATAGTCGGGAAATGTGAAGCAATGGTGCAAAGGATCAAAGAACTAGAAAAGCACCTTCATCATATCCTCCTCTGTGTTGGAGGTGACCAAGTTGAGTAGACGACCATGCCTCTCGGTGAATGGATATTTCTCAGGGATCCTTGAATCTAACTCCTTGAGTTGTGGAGGAATTCTTACAAGGTTGACTTGGATAGTTTTCCTGCGAAGTGAATCCATATCCTACAAAACAAGAACAAAGATGAATCTCCAAAATCCTTGAAATGGTTAGTGAATGCATATGATGTTCATGGTGTCCATGATGTTATGCACAAGTATGTATATACAAGCAAAACAAACAAGTTCTTAGTTTAGGCTTGCATGGGGTTTTAAAGGTAAGTACCATCTTGAAGTTTAGTTGGCTCAACTTGTCCTAATAATAGTAACTGGGTTCTAAGGAGCTCAATATCACTGGATTGTTTCCTTTGTCATTGTTTCAGCTCAAGCCTCTTTAATGGCGACCGAAATATCCCAAGAAACCAACCCTCAATGAGTGTAGCATCGAGTATCTACCAACTTCGGACTGCACCAAAGCCGGTCATCTCACTACATCCTAAAGGCCATGTTGGTCAAGTAAAGGGCTCTAGAAGTTCATTAGTGCTTCATGACATCACTCAGCGGCCCCGTATTCTCTTTGATTGACTCAAAGGCTACCGGTACCCACAAATATGTCACACTAACATAGCTATTGCTTAGACCATGTCGGTATACCCCGCACAGTTTCCACAACTTATTGCTATTTAACTATAATGTTTCCCAAATCCGGGTGGATGATTCAAACCCAAAAAAAGAACCATAATATAAAACAAACAAAATAAACAAAATAAGCAAATAAATGTGATCTAGCCCTAAGGTAACCCCACTTTTATAATAATTCCCCAGCAGAGTCGCCAGTTATGTGATACGGTAGGAGAACTAACTTGAGGGTTTTGCGTTTTATCGCAAATGTTGCGGTTAACAAGAGTCGCCACCGACTTTTCTTTTATCCAAAAGGAAAGGTGAAAAAGCACAGGAAAGACCTTTGAGATTTTTTTCTTGAGTTCGGGGGGTAGATTATGAAAAGGGAAGGTGTTATCACCCTTTTCATCCATGGTTTTCCATGGGCTCTTAGTTACTTGCTAGATCACTTGCTTTTGTTGTTTGAAAATGTGTTTGGTGTGGTTTTGAAAGTATTTTGTAAAAGAGGTCATTGTTTAGGAAACCTTTGTAATGATTCTCGTTTGTAAGAATGTATACAAAGATGTGTGTCTTTTTGAAAATGTTTTCAATGTTTGTGAAATGTTTGGAAGTGTGTGTGTTTATTTTGAAAATAGCAAGGATATTTGTTTGGAAATAGAGCAAGTAACTAGAAGTAATCTACCTACTCAAATGTCTTTCTTATGCATTTTCTATTCCTTTGACATTGTTGTCTTACCATTGATTTGGTAAGCAACCCTATCTTTGGATGTAAACGCGACGGGCGTGGGTCATCGTATAACCATGATTATTAATGTTGCAAAGTATCTTAGCATTTTGAGGGACCAAGATCATTTTGTAAGGAAACTTAGAATAGCGTCATTGAGGTACTATGATCTTATACTTGTTTGTTTTGCCAAGATACTTCGCATGCATAATATGGCTATTATTGTATAAGGCAACCAAGTGGAGAAACCCTAAGGATGCTTGTGTGCAAGTGTGTTATTTCCATGCCTTGGTTTTGTCTTGTATTAGGGTTTTCTATTTGTTTTTGTTTTGATCTTGCCATACAAACCCTAATTACTAACATGGCATGTAAAGCGGTAAATTGCATAATGTAAAGATTACTAAGCTATTACAACAATTTATGGGAAGGGGGAATACAAATTTGAATGGGGATTTGCAAGAATGTAAATCTAAATAAGCTATTACAACCAAATCGAATTTGTACGAATATTGGAATAAACAAATACAATATTTAAATATGCAATATTATGTACATGCAAGAAAAGATTTTGTTTTATTTTTTATGTGAAAAGGAATTTTAACCTAATCCTAAAAATATATAAAAAATGAATTAGATCTTAAAAAGAGTTAACCCTAATTTCTAGTTTGAAAGAAAATAAAGTTCTTATGTATTATTTTTATGTATTTTTGTATTAAAAATAATGAATAATATTTTATAAAAATATTTAGTTTTTATATATGCCAAAATAAATATTTACAAGTATGGAATGAAAAGGAAATAAAACAAATTAAACTAATCCTATTTTATTTATGTTTACAAGTTTATTTAAAAAAGATAGTTAATATATATTGAAGATAAAATATATTTTTTATGAAAAAATAAAATAAAATAAAATAAAATGTAATATTATCATATTTATATTTTTTAGGATTTTTATGTATTAAAGAAAATATTTAATAAACAAAAATGAAAATAAAACAAATAAGTAAATAAAAAGATATAAAAATAGTTGGGCCAGGGGGGTATCCTGAGCAATCAAATGGTGAATGTTAGAAAAAAACACAAGGCCCAGCGTGGAGGCCCAATCCTGCAAAACAACAAAAATGAAAAAATGAAAAGTGTGAAAAAACAAAAGGTAGCGCCAAGGTTCGAACCCAGGACCTGGGCCTCACCAACGCGCTACCTTGCCACTGGGGTGACTATACATCTGTTGACTAATGTGAAACAAAAATAACATAACACAAACAAGGTCCTTTCCCTGTACTTCATCTTCTTCATCTAGCCATCCAGAAGCTCTGTAAATTTCTCATCTCTCAATAAAAATGGAAACTAATAACATGAATGTTGTGGCATTTTGTCCCACGATTTTAACCATGTAAATCATGTAAGCTAACAATCAAAGATCAAAATGAATTTTAAAATACCTAAATTTAAACCTAATTTTTCTAGGAACTTCAAGTTTAAAATTCTCTCAACTCAGACCAAATAAATGCAAGATATATATATGTATAGCTTCGTAGCAATGAGGTCTACATTGTTTATTCACAAATCATGGCCAATGGATGCCTGTATGAAGAGATAGAAGTTGAGATTTTTACCTCTTTCAGTTGAAATCGTGAATGGAGTTTGAGTGAGTTTTATGAAGGCTTGATGATTGCTTAAGCTTTCTTGAACCTCCCTGAGTGTGTTCCAATCCTTACCTTGCTTTGGAAGTGCCTGGAACTCTCTATACAAGTCAACCAGCAAGCTTTGAAAACAAAAATGACATATGATGGAGAAGGAGTTACAGTGCAAGGATGATGGTCCGGATCACTTAGATATCAAGTAGGTAAAGTGTTTTGATGGTTAAAAACTGAAACGCACGAGCCAAATGATGGATTGCTATGCTTATGTAAAAACTGCAAGTTATGACAGTTTTTTGGTGATATGGAGTGTTTTAATGTTTCAGGCCTTTCTCAATCCTTTTTTTCAAGTGTAATTTGTTTGTATATTTTTATGGGATAGGTTTCAAGTCAGCTCTCCAACATATTTGTGTGTTCTAGCCTTTTGGCACCCTTTCTTGCTTTTGAAGCAAAGTGAAGAGACAAGTCTTCACATGCTTGTACTGGCTTTCTTAGGGTTGGTATAAGCTTTGTACAATTTTCTTTAGGCCTGTAAGACTTGTGTGTGCATAGAAGACAGGTCCAATGCTCAAGAATTGAAAAATTGCAAAAGTGAAGCTTTTTCAAAATGACAATGGCCACTTTATGCCATTTATGGAATTAGAACTTTGACAAAGGCTCTTGAGCTTGAATTAAAGCTTTGTCAACTGAGTAAGCATTAAATTATGAAGTGGGAAATAAGTTAGAGACCTGTAAAGCATGAATTAGGCAGCATAGGTTCAAATTTGAATTTAGTTCTTCATGAAATGGCTTGAATTCAAAGTGAGAAATTTCCAACTTCATCTCTTCGATTCTCCATACTCAAAAATGATCTTGAGGATTTCTTGGATATTTTGGAAATATTGCAATATGCTCTATAACTCATCTTTGAAATGAATTTCAAGGATCCTCTTGGAACTAGGTGAAAAATTTCCATGAAGTTGGGTCCAAAACCTGCCTAAATTAGGGCAAAATTTCACTAAATTATTTAGTTCATGAGCATGTGTATTCATAAAATTATATCTTGATATCAAAGCATCTTTAGGGAAATATGTGTGAAGAAAAGTTGTAGATTTCATGGATATCTACAACTTTCATGTTGGGAACTTCCTTTGAATCATCTTGTATCATGGTGAAAAAATGGCTTAAAGTTGAGAAAAAATAAGGAAATTTCTATACTTCGAAAAATTCTAAGTTAAGAAAAATTCTAATTTTAAAACCTAATCTTCAATCCTTGATTTCTTGATGAACAATTTTCACATTTTGACATGTTTTGATGAATTGTGACCCTTGACACTTGATTTTGACCAAAATGTCAAAGTTTGACTTTTCAGTATACAGTTGACTTTTGATCAGTTTACTGTAAATTTCATCTGTCTATCCAATGGATTTGGAATGTTTTGAACTATGTAATTAGGTCAAGGTGATACAAATGAACCCTTGAAATCATGATTCAACTCAATTGGTCATTTTCTAACTCAAAAATCAGAAATTGCCCTTTCTCAGTCAAAACCCTAATTTTGACCATTTTGCCCTTTTGATGATTTGATCAAACTTATTGAGGAATTGTGATCCAAACTTGATCAAATGATACATATGAGTCTAAAATGTTGATATGGATCAAAAATTATGAAGTTTGACTGTAAATTGGCCATGGTTGACTTTTTCCCCAATATAGATAATTTTTAGGTCAATTGCCCAATTGGCTGATCAAAAATGTGGTTCAAGGCCTGAAACTTGTCATGAGTAAACTTAGGGGTCCATAATGATGTTTTAAAGTCATATGAAGCATTGATAATCCAAGAATCCTTGTGCAAACTCAAACCTTAATTTTGGGTCAACAGTGTAAGATGAGATGTCTTGAGTTGGTCAAACCCTAATCCAGTCTTGAGTCAAAGAGATCTTGTGAGGAAATTCTTGATAAGTGAGAGGGGAAATTTTTGGGTACAACACTACCTTTCCTATATCTATTCTCACTAATAAATTCTATCAATCTCTCATACCAAGCTCTTAGAGCATTCTTTAATCCATACAAAATTTTCTTTAGTTTGTACACATGTTTAGGAAAACTTGCATCAACATATCCCTTAGGTTGTTCCACATACACTTCTTCATTTAGATAGCCATTTAAGAAGGCATTTTTTACATCCATTTGAAACAATTTAAATTTCAGTATGCAAGTAACTCCCAAGAGTAGTCTGATTGATTCAAGTCTGGCCACAGGGAAAAAGGTTTCATCAAAGTCAACTCATTCAATTTGAGTGTATCCCTGTGCAATTACCCTTGCCTTATTTCTAGTGAGCAGCCCTTTTCATCAGATTTATTCTTGTACACCCATTTTGTGCCAATCACATTTGTCCCTCCAGGCCTTGGAACTAGATCCCAAACTTCATTACTGAATTGTTCTAGATCTTCTTGCATAACATTAATCCAAAACTCACCAGTTAAAGCTTCTTTGACATTCTTAGGCTCAATTTTTGAAACAAAGCAGGAGTTTGATATCCCTTCTCTTGATCTAGTAGTAATTCCTTTATTTATATCTCCTATGATAAGCTCCTTAGGATGATCTCTCTGAGTTCTAATTGAAGGTCCTTTATTGAGATGAATAGGCTCAGGATCTTCTTGAGGTGGGTCAATACTTCTGTCATTTGATTCTGTTGAAATATCAGACAAATTTGTTCCAGCATCTTCTGAGATATCTTCTTCATCATTCCATCCTCTATCATCAATAATAACATTTATGGACTCCATCATAACTTTGGTTCTGGAGTTAAAAACTCTGTAACCTATGTTATTTGTAGAGTAACCCAGGAATATTCCTTCATCACTCTTGGTATCCATCTTCCTCCTTTGACCATGATCAGCTAAGATGTAGCATTTACTTCCAAAAACATGAAAGTATTTGACAGTAGGTTTTCTGCCCCTCCATATTTCATACAAGGTGGCAGAAGTTCCTTTCCTTAGAGTGACTCTGTTATGGATATATCACGCAATATTCATAGCTTCAGCCTATCATACCCCAATTTTTAACCTAAGATCTCACCCTCCATTTACATCATTGCATAACAAGTGTTCGCGAGTGGTCTGACCTTTTTTTTGCTAATTCTTGAGTTAGATTTCAAAATTTTATAACTTCTTCAAATTTTGACATTTTAGCGATTCTTTTTGCATATGATTCTCCTTGACATCATCTATAATTTCTCTTTACAAGTAAAGAGTTGATTATGCTTTGAAAAGCCATGAAAAAATAGAAATGTTAGAAGTCGTTTATGAATTTAGTGGAATTTGATTTTTATTGTGTTTTATTCATGATTTCTTTTTCATTTAAAAAAATTACAAAAATGTACTTGGCATCATGTTATTTTTTTATTTATTATTTTTATCTCTTTAATAAAAAATTATCAAAAATATGTTCTTTTATTAATTTAAATTTATATATTGGTATCATTTTTTTTTTAAAATCTAGAAAAATTTATATAAGTCCTTTTACTTTCTTATATGTATTTTATTTTTTATCTTTTAATTGCACTTATATTTTCATTTATTTTAATTCAAGAAAAAAAATCATAAATAGTTAATTTAATGTCTCTTTTATTTTCTATTTTGTATTTATTATTATTACTAAAAAAATTAGTTATTATTATTACTATTATTATTATCATTATTATTATTATTACTTTGTCTTTTTGTTTTTTTTTTGTGTCAATAAAGAAAAGTTGAGACCACTATAATGTAGTACAAACACTTCACATGAATTGTCAACTTGTACTTATCAATGACCAGGAATCATTCTCACACTTCACATGGATTGTCAACTTGTACTTATCAATGGCCAAGAATCATCCTCACACTTCACATGGATTGTCAACTTAGACTTATCAATAACCAAAAACCATTCTCATAAATTCACATGGATTGTCACATCAATACTCCCACCTCATTCACCCTATAATTAAGATCTTTCTTTCTTTCATTTGAGGAAAAATAGCATAAATCATTCACAAAACTAAGCCAAAACTCTTTTTTTTTCCTCTTCATTTTCTTTCAAGTCATTTTTTTTCTTTTATTGAATATGTAGGCTTTTATACTTGTTCTTTATTTAATTCTATTGTATTTTTACTTTTTATTTATTTATTTAATGTCATAGTTATCACCATTTTGTAAGGAAACTCCATTGATTCAAAATCAATAGTTGAAAAGTCTTATTGAACCTCCAAAAGCAAAAGTGATTTATTGTTGTTTAATTTTTTTCTATAATTTTTTGTTATTTATTTACTTATTTTGAGCATGGATCCTTGTTCGTGAGATTGAGTAGATAAATTTTCATTATTCATTTGTTTAATTTCATGAAAAATTAAGAAAGTTATGATATTTATATTGTTTTTATTATAGACTTCATCTTATTCTTCTTTATCTATTTTATTTTATTTTTTTTTATTTTTATTTGGATCAATTTGGAAAGTATTTAAGCTTTTTTTCGGTTCATCTAAGCTTGTCGGATATTTGATGAACTTTCATCATTTCCAATCTACCTTTAAATGGTCTTTTGATCATTCAAGGTACTTGGGATTGATGATAAGTTTATCATAATGTATCTTCCTTGACTTTGTCTTGATCCCTCATGTTTGTTAATTGTACTACATATATAAGATGATGAACTTAAAAGTGTTATTTCTCTAACATGTATGGGTACATACATTATATGCTCCATATGAAGTTACGCTTATCCCAAATCAGATTATTCACTTTATATTGTTCTAACCTTTTAACTTTTCTTTTAATATATATTTTATTTATTTAATAACATCACATTAATTTAGATTTTTTTATATATTCATTTTATCTTATTATTTTGGTTTTCTTTAAATGTAAATAATGCAAATTTCCATTTCATTTCATTTTATCCCTCTCATGCTACTAACGAGTTTGTTATTGTGAAGGTTTCCGAGAATTGTTTCCAGCATTCATTCTCGCATAACACATCCATAATTTTTCTTCATTACTTTTTTATATGTGTTTTTTCTATTTCGATTTAATATTTAGTAAGGTAAATATATAATTGTACATAATACTTTTGCTTTTATATTTTATTCACTTTACTTGTAAATAAAATCATGTTATGTAAATATTTTTTCCACTGCATTGCAATTTTGAATTTTAATTCAAATTAACTTTTGAAAATCGTACGGACGCATATAAGTTTCCCCGTGCTATTAGATTTGTCTGTATATCTCTTGTGATGTAGGGATTCTTATCTGATACCATGAGCTTTACCCATCGCCTTTGCGCTTTATCTGATTCCTCTCCATACACGCTTTTCTCGTCTGTGATTTATTTTCACTTGATGCGCTTTATCTAATGCTTGGAGTATTATCTTACATTTGAGTTTTTTTGATGTTGTCGGCTTGCGATTTATTTTCCCCTGAGGTTTGGTTTAATCTTAGCTTACTTATCTGTCTGTGGCTTTAAATCCAAGGGAAATGTTTTGTTGACTTCATGTCATCAAATATATCTGTTACGATTGTGCAAATCCCTTCATTCATTTTTTGTTTTACTATTTTTGTTAACCTTAAGTTAATTTTCCTAAAAGACTCAATTTTAAAACTCACACCCTTTTAAGTCAAAACTTCGACACTAGGTTGTCGTATCTTCAAAATCTCATTGATACCCATTTTAACCAAACAAACAATTTAAACCAAAAACAGATATTTCAAAAGATTCACGTGGAGTACCGCAGATGCATTGGGTGCTAGTACCTTTCCTTTGTATGACCAACCCCCGAACCTTCGATCTCTTTCAAAAACATATTGTATTTTCATTACTTTTTAAGTATTACTTTACATTGCATATTTAAGGGTTTTATTTCTCTCTTTTCCCTTTTCCCTTGGTAATAATAAAGCGCGGTGGCGACTCTTGCTTTTGTGAGTCGAGTTAATTAATAGCTCGATCTCTGATTTACACTGCTACATTTTTTTATTGCTACACAGCCCAAAAGTGGTAGGTAATTTCTTAGCATGAATCATATCTTTGGTAGATTCTTGAAGGATTCTGTTTTTGTGTTCCACAATCCCATTTTGCTGAGGATTAATGGGAGAGGAAAATTCATGATTGATTCCTTCAGAAGAGCAAAAATCAGCGAATTTATTATTTTCAAATTCCTTTCCATGATCACTTCTGATTCTGATGATATGACTATCTTTTTCCCTTGGAAGTTTTTGACAAAGATCTTTAAACACTTCAAAAGTTTCTGATTTTCTCTGATAAAGCTTATCCATGTGTACCTAGAGAAGTCGTCTACAACAACATAGGCATACTTCTTTCCACCAAGACTTTCAACCTGCATAGGTCTCATCAAGTCTGAGTGAAGATGTTCTAAAACTTTTGATGTAGTAAGATGTTGGATCTTCTGATGTGACATCTTAGTTTGTTTTCCAATCTGGAAATCACCATATATTCTCCCTTCTTCTATTTTGATCTTAGGAATCCCTCTAATGGCTTCTTCAGATATGATTCTTTTTATACCTTTTAGATGCAAATGTCCCAATTTCTTATGCCATAGTTTAAGTTCATTTTATTTGGCTAAAACACATGTTGAGAAGAAGTTCAACTCTCGGGGAACCCATAAATAACATTTATCCTTAGATCTGATTCCTTTCATAATAACTTCATCCTTTACGTTGCAAACAAGACATTCTGTTTTGGTGAAGTTTACTTTAAACCCTTGATCACACAATTGGATTATACTTATTAGGTTAGCCGTTAACCCTTTAACAAGTAACACATCATTAAGCTTAGGGACTCCTGAACATTCCATCTTACCAACTCCTCTGATTTCACCTTTGGATCCATCACCAAAAGTCACATAACTGGTGGAATGAGATTTGATATCTACCAATAGATTCTTGACACCTGTCATGTGTCTAGAACAACCACTGTCAAAGTACCAATCATCTTTGGTTGATACTCTAAGAGAGGTATGAGCTATAAAACTAGCAACATTAGACTTTAGAACCAATTGTCTCTTCTTTTTTCTATTTTGAGAGATCCGGTCAGTCTTGGGAAGAGGAGTAGTTTTAGGAAACCCATACATTTTGAAATAGAAAGGTATTTTGTTACCAAACCTTCCACAATGATGACACCTCTAGGGCTGGGATTTCTTTTTGGTGTGAGTAAATTTTTTTCTTACCATGATGTTTGCCATGATGTTCAGACATTTGATTTGACATCTTTGGTTTAGACTTAGCATGAGTGGAATTTGATGAAGGTTCTTCTAAAACAGGTTTCTTTTTCTCATTAAACCCTAGAACACTCTTGTCTCTTGTCACTCTCCCCACTTGATGAATTTCATCTAATGTGTCAGATCCATTATTCAGCATCTTGAGATATTTGACCACTCTATAAAGATTTGATTTCAGAGAAGTCACTTCACTTTCCATATTAGAAATAGTTTTTAAATGCTCTTTCCTTTCTGCCTTCAGCTGGATTATGAGTGCTTTCTGTTTCTCCCCTTCTAGGCACACTTCTGCACTTCTGAGACATAATTCTTTGTATGAAGCAGTTAACTTATCAAAGGTTAGTTCCCCATCACTAGACTCTTCATCAGATACATATTTTCCTGTCAATGCTTTAACATATTTGGTAGATTCTTCAAGATCACTCTCTAAGTCCTCTTCAGACCAAGTAACAAATAGACTCTTCTTTTGTTTCTTAAGGTATGTAGGACATTAAGCTCTAATGTGACAAAAGCCTTCACATTCATGACATTTTATTCCCTTCCCTTGAGTGGATTTTTCTTCGTCCCTTTTTCTTCCAAACTCATTTGACTTATGGATGTCAGATGAGATGTTCTTGATATTTGATCTTGGGTTCGTATCCATTCTTTTTATCACTTTGTTAAACTGTCTTCTAAGAATAACTAAGGCATTTGATATCCCTCCATCTGTATCTAGATCACAGTCCTCCTCTTCATCTTCAGTATTTGATACAAAAGGCTATGCTTTTGTTCTTCTTTTCAGATCTTTCATTGATGCTTAATTCAAATGTCATAAGGGATCCAACAAGTTCATCCACTTTAATTTTGTCAATGTCTTAAGCTTCTTCTATAGCAGTCACTTTCATATCAAATCTCTTGGGAAGAGACTTGAGCATCTTTCTCACCAATTTGTCTTCTGGAATTTTTTTCTCCAAAAGCACTGGCAGCATTTTCAATCTCAAGGATGTTTATATGGAAGTTATTAATGCTTTCATCATCCTTCATTCTCAGATTTTCAAATCTGGTGGTGAGCAACTGAAGTCTTGACATCTTCACTTTGGATGTGCCTTCATGGGTAGACTGAAGAATCCCCCAGGCATCCTTAGCTACTTCAGATGTGTTCACTAATCTAAAAATTTTCTTGTCAATTCCATTGAATATAGAATTCAAGGCTTTAGAATTTCCAAGAGAAATTCCATCCTCTTCTTTAGACCAATCTTCTTCTGGAATTAACTCAGAAGTATGTTCTCCATTCTCTCCCAATTTGACAGGGTGTTTCCATCCTTTTAAGATAACTTTCCAAACCCTGTTGTCCAGAGACTTTAGAAAGGCCACCATATTTGGTTTCCAATAGTCATAATTGCTTCCATCCAGAATGGGTGGTCTGCTCATAAATCCTCCTTCCTTGTCTATAGTACCATAAAGTATTTTCCCTAGATCTCACCCAGATATAGAGCAGGATGCCTCCTCTGATACCAATTGAAATTCTAGTATCAGATATGTGATGTCGAAGGAGATGTCACGACACAAATATCTGAAGACAATGTAAAGTGCAACAATAATAAAAGAAGTAAAAACACAAAGGATTGTTAACCCAGTTCAGTGTATAACAACACCTACTCTGGGAGCTACTAAGCTAGGGACAAGTCCACTAAATAGTATCAATTCATAGACCCTCAGTAAAAAACCATTTTACAATCTAATCACTTAATCACTACCCGTGCTATACTTCTACCTAAGACACACCTAGGTATGAGGCCCTCCTCAAGTCCCTTCAGTCACTAATAGTGAAGAACAACATAATTATTAGTTTATAAAGATTTCAATCATTCAATACTTAAATGATTATGAATGATCCATAATTAATAACTCAAATAACAAATCAAGTATTAAATCAATACTAGATTGTATTACAATTAAAATACTTAGACTTCTAAAACAGAAGGAATATATTCTTCTTCAAAAGTTGCAGTGATACGAATAAGAATGCAAGTCCTTATAAAGGCGCGGCAGTGGGATTGGGCTGAAAAATAAATATTCCAATCTTTTGAATATTTCCATGAAAACATGCCAAGATATAATCCATAAGGATAATGCAAATAGAAAAACATTCCTCCATATTTTTCGTAACCTATGAGTCACAAGTCCTGAATAATGGCGCGCATAAAAACAGGAAACAAAAAACTTAAACCAGATATGAAGTTCATTCAGATCAGGAGGTAGATGTCAAGACATCTGCTTTGACATCATTCGAAACAATTTGCTTCAAATCTTAAGACATTTAGCAAAAAATTATCAAGTCATTGTTTTACCAAAATTGCTGCCAACAAACACTTACACCTCTGATGTTGTATCGGTAAGAGTTTGAAGTAGCAACCTCTGAAGAACCATATTAGGAGTAAGAAAACCTGTGGGATTATGCATGCAACGTTTTATCATTTCCAGGGCGTTCAAGAATTTTGTCAATTATAAAAAATAACAGACAACATGATAAAGGAGATAATAAATAATCGAGAGAGCATATAATGGCCATAAGTATTCCTTCATTCATAAAACTTCAAATCAAATTAAGTGCATACAAAATAAACAGTCATAATACGACAAAGATGATAAAACCCCAACCAACAAGCTTGGCGGTGGTTTTTATAACAAAATAAAACAACAATCAAACATCCAGCTCTGATTAGCTTGAAAACATCATTGTCTTCCCATCTGGCTCTTGAGCCTTACAATCTCCTCCATGGCTTGTGCTAGTTAAGTACCACGCCCATTGAGATAGGCATATGCTATGAGCCTCTGGTTGTTCTCTTCTTTAAGTTGGGCGCCTTTGTCTAGAATTTGCTTCTCCAGAACTTTGACTTTGGCTTCATGCCTCTTCTCTTATTCAACCTTAGATACTATGAGGATGTCGCAGTCTCGACACTTCTGCTTGTACTTCTTTTCCATCTCAACAAAAATTCTTTTATGATCATCAACAGAAATAGAATTGTCTTCAACTCTGGATCTCTTTCTAGAAGTACTTGGCTCTCCGTGCACTTTGATCTTGCGAGCTAATTGTTTCTTATCTTCCCTTAAGAAATATAGCTCCATCTCTTTAGCTTCCATGTCGATGCGAAGATACTGATTCTCACTCTACACTTGGTATAATCGTTCTTTAGGCATATCATGCTATAACTTATCTGGTTGTGGGTACAAAGAGTCTTCCTTTGAGAATGGTAACAAAAGTGTTTTCACTCTCTCTTTGACCTAATCAACATAGGGTCCAAAGGCTATCAGCTCTTTCTGTCTGAAGAAATATTTCCCCTTTCTAAAGATTATAGACCAAGCAATCTCTACTCTCTATAGCATCTCACGATGATCTCCCTTTTTACAAAACACAGATTCACTAATTTCACTGCTTTTAGGAGGACTTTGCATAACATACCCTAACTGGCGTAAGGCGAGAACAGGGTTATAGTTGATCATCCCCTATGTACACATGAGTGGGACATTTGAGAAACCCCCACAACTTGTAATGACTTCAGCACTGTCAAATCTGAGTTTATACCAAGTTATGTTAAAAGAAGTGAGAGCCACGAGCATTGATGCCCACGTACGGGTACTCTGAGTATCCACGAATGGTCCTCTTGTTGATAGCTGGTACATGAGCCATTTGTATAACAACGATACACAACAAACCATAACTCCTTTTTACTATGCCTGGAGTGAATTTCATAGTAAGTGTTGGCCAAAATAGTTATACCAGATTCAGATTCATGAACACACAGATGACAACCAAATCTACCAACTTCTCAACATTAGGGAATATAATGAGGCCATAAATCATAACTATTAGCAGTGCGTTGAATGAAACATAACAACCCTTAGTTTCCATCTCTTCAACTTTTCTTATCAAGAAATCCACAAAAAGACCACTAGTCGCACCTCTCTTCCTCCAATTACCTTTCACATTGCTCAGGCTCGAATAAAGAGCCTTAGTGATAGCTTCATAATCGGGCTCGTCTGGGACATGAGATAAGGGAATGTGATCTGTAACTTTGATCCCCAAAATATGAGAATACTCCTCAAGATTCGGAGAAAGCTGGTAGTCCTAGAATGTGAAACATCGTAGCTCCGGATCATAGAATTGTAACAAAGTCTGAAGCGCTCTGTCATCCACCTGAGCATCCAATAGAGACAAGAGATCCCCATATCATTTACTGAAAGTCTTATAGTTTTGATAAACCACTGTATTGCTCAACTCTTTTAAATGTGGCCAATTGCTAGTTCCAAACTTATAGCCAAAGATGTCCCTTCTATCTCTCTGGATGGTACCATCGTTGCTTGCCATTCTTGATACAGACAACTATTCTGAAACACCCTGGAAACAACATGCAACTTCAGGTTAACTTTTTTATATATACATTTTTTTTTAAAATAAAAAATGCTATGATGCAAGTGCAATAACATGGAATCAAGGTTTCCATAACACCAAAAATATGCTACGCTATTTCTGAATAAGCCGAGAATACCAAAATCAAAGGTCTGGAACATAAACCACGGAAAACTCGGTCACAAACAAAACATATGGTCACCAACAGAACAAATAGTCACCATCAGAACAAATAGCCACCATCGGTACTTGTAAGATTCATCTCGCCCCACTCACAGGTGAAATCTAGGTCAGGGTAAGGTCAATGGTAACTTAAAATCACGGGTTTGCCTAAAAACACTACCATCAAGCCACAAATGTGGATGACGATAACATCCCATTTGAACCTCATTTGAGCGTGGACGACATGACCGTACTAGTAGGATCTTCGTCTAGTAGCCATCATGCTCCACTTTATTCCTAAGTTTCCTAGATAATGCACTTTAGCCTAGGTACTGGGCCTTTTACCTCAATAGTAATAGCTACCTAACATGGAAACACAATCTAGCACATCAGTAACCAGTATATGGAAAGTGATAAAATGAAATACATATGTATGCTCAGATAAACATGTACAAATGAATAAACTATAAAGCATAAAAATAAACACCCAAAGAAAAGAAAAACAAGATCCATAAGTGACTCTGGGATGGACCAGTGATTGGTCAATCTTTCCCCAGTGAAGTTGCCAGCTGAAATAATTGGTTGAACAATCATCGAGAGAAAAGAAATGAAGTTTCCATCAAACGTTTTTTATCCCACGGGAAAGGGAAAATTAAACATCGAGTAATCCTGGGAAGGGAGAAATCACGATCTTGCGACTGAGAGATACATGTAAGGGAGTCGATTATGCAAGGGAAATATATTAGAACCCTACACGTCTGTGGTACTCCACGAGATCCACTCTTGTTATTCTAATCAAATGGTGTGCTATAATATAAAGCTTACGAGCTAAGGACAAAATGAAAAGAGGAATGCATGAAAAAGAAAACATGGGGAAAATAAGTAATATTTACAAAGTTTCGCTCGTCTGGGCTCTGCGACCAAATGCATATGCATCCCTTTTAAGGAATCAAAGCACTGTAGTTCGGCTCAAAATTTTTTGCTTGTTTTGTGTTATTTATGAACAATATTAGTTTCTCTTTCTGCCGCAGCTCGACCTTTGGAGACTCACGCGCTGGGACAGGAAGGAATTAATACATTCGACCTGAAGAAGTATTTTCCAAGAAGACATGGTACATTCATGCTCTAGCAAGTAGACATGGTGCCACCCGACCTTTGGTATTTACACGTCGTATTGCATAGAGTAGAATTAACACATCCTTTTGAGAGTTTCGAAGAAAAACCCGAAGGTGTAAAAAGTTTGAATTTGTTGATGTTTTTTACCTTGAAAAGGATTTAAGAAGTGTTAGAGTGTTTTATGCATTTGCCAAAGAAAAAGATTTTAGTCTTAATCATGCAAAATAGAAATAAAAACATCTAAGGGAAACTATCTAGCTCTATCCCTAATGTTATCATACAATGATTGATCCTATAGTTAAGTTTGAAAGGGAAATCTCTACTTATGTTAGCATGCACGGATTACGATCCTAATGTCTAACTTGCATCAAAAACAAGACAAGCGCATCCTAAGGGAACATGCAAAGGTGTAAAGAAAAGCACAAGCACAAGTGTAATCAAATAAAGTCGATATGAAGCCAAAATAAAATCAAGTGCGAGCTAATAGCAAACAAAAGAGTCCAAAAGATCTCAAAGTGGGAGTAAGGAATTATTTCCACTTAATTTACTAAAGCATTGACATCGAGTAACAAATTGAAGCATCAACATTTAAGGAAATGCGAGCTAAAATCGTTGAAACGAATGACAAAATGTGGGGGTTGGTTACAAACCCTTTCTTCCACTTATTTGACTCAATGGATAAGAGTAGGCACGATTCAAAGCATGAACAAATAACGCGAGCTAAGAATGACACATACTAGAATACATGGGGGCTAATTGCGGGCCCTCTGTTCCTCTTATTTGACTCGATAATAGACACAAAATAAAAGGGAAATGGGAGGGGAACGAGATTTACCTCTTTTGAGGTCTTTTGCACACAAGCAAACACAAACATTGTCTCATTTTGTGGTCTCAGTGTCACGCGCAGTTGCCGTCATCAAGGACGCGAAGATGAAACGAAATTGCGACAGTAATGATAGGAAAATAGATGTAGCGGTAAAGTTTTGAGATTAAGCCATAAATTGACTTATATCAATACAATGAAGTTTCCACCGCACTTTATTGTTTCCAAAGGGAAATGGGAAAAAATCGAACAAAACCCACAATTAAATAAAAGGCCAGAGATCGAGGTACAGGGGCCGGTTATGCAAAGGGAAGGTGTTAGCACCCTAAGCATCTACGGTATTCCACAGGATCCACTTTATTTGGTTTCTTTTAAAAGGAGTGTCATGTAAAGGTTTACTTGCTAAAGGAAAATAATGAATGATTATTTGCACACAAAAGAAAATGAAATATTTTTATTATTTTTGTTGCTCGCCCTGGGTCTAAATGAAGGGTGAGAAAACACTTAGAAGGGGGCGGGGGGGGGGGGGGGGGGGGGGGTGAATAAGTTTCTATTTTTCTTTTTCTTAAAGGCTCAACAATAATGGAAAGACACGGTTGTTTTTATCCTGGTTTGTTTGAACTCAAACTACTCCAGTCCACCCGCCAAGGTGATTTCGCCTTTCTCAACAAGGACTTAATTCACTATAATCAACTGATTACAATCACACAACAACTGTTGTGACTAACAATGCACAAGTAATCTTACAAGTGACTAACACCACTAAGACTTAAACTAGTCCTAGTCTACTTGAGAAATTTGACCAAACTTGGTCTCTCAAGGAACAATTACAAGAATGAAATCTTTACAGATAGTGAAACAAATTTATTTCTAAGAAAGCTATATCACAACTGTGATTTTTCAATAATATTAGTATTGCACAAAGTGTATGTAAAATAATTTGTGAGCCCAGAATATTTTCACGTAGTTCTTGCTTCTTTTGAATTTGTTGAGTTTAGTTGTTGGCTTGCAATAAATGTTCTTCTATTTATAGCATGAAGAAAATTGACCGTTGCTGCCTTCAAAAGTGGAGAGCAATTAATGTTTGCATGTTTGCTTGCAGTATTACATTTTCCAATGAACTAGCATAGACACTTGAGTGCATGTAGCCGTCTTTGCATTAAATGAGAAAACGGCACTTGTCAGAGTATGTTTCCTGAAACTTGACAAGATTTGTTAGCTTCTTTATTCTTTCAGAACTAGCTTCACGTCTTGCTTCAGAACATGCTTGCATATCTTCTTATCAGCGCTTGCTTTCTTTATACTATCAGAACATAGCTTGCTTTCAAAGTACTTCTGAACAAGGAAACTTGCTAAGCGTTAGAAAATGCAGAAGATAGTTTCTTTATCAGAGTTAGCATCAGCACTTGGGCTAAAACAAATAGTTCTTTCATTAAAGAACTTCTTCATTTATTTTCAGCTCAGCACATCAAAATTCTTATGTCAGAACATTATCTAAAACAATTAAATATGTTCATCAGAGTATCAAATATATAAAATATAATTTATTCTTATCATCAAAACTCTGAGATATGATCAGAACCAATCTTGTTCTAACAATCTCCCCATTTTTGATGATGACAAAAATATTCAGATATAGAAATAAATTTGAAAAAGAGATAAGAATCTCCCCCTGAAATAAATATTTCTATAAGAAAAAACTTCCTGAGAATTTTCATCAGAGCTTTGAAATTTTCTTCTAGGATTTCTTCAGCAAGTATTTTGAAGATAATGTTCATTTGAATTAAACTTCCAGAGTTTAGTGATACCTGCAAAATTCTTTTAAACATAGAGAGAAATATTTGTATTTTGTTAGAATGTTTGAGACTGTGTCCCATAACTGTTAATCAGAGATTAGATCAAAATACTCATTTTCTCCCCCTTTTTGGCATAATCAAAAAGTATATAAAAATAGTTGAAGAGCGTAAAGGTCTTTTAATAAAAGATTCAGAGGTACAGAATAACAAACAAAAACAAGAAATAGAATGACACTAAGATTTTTTAGAAACAAGAGCCATAAGAAGATTCTTGATCTCAGATGTAGATTCTTCTTGTTTCATCATCCAGTTTCTGATTTCCTGGTTTGTCTGATCTTGCTTGTCCAAGCGCTCATGAATAGCTTCATTTTACCTCTTAAGCTCATTCAGAGTATCCATAACAAGTGAAGTAGGAGCAGAGGATGAAGAAGCTTCAGCAGATATGGCCTTTGGAGTAGATGCGTTAGAGTCAGAATGAACAAAATTTGAAAGAAGAGTGTCCAGATCCACCATAAGAGTTGGAACAGGTGCAGGTGCAGGTTTAGCAGAAGGTTTATTCAACAGAACTATTTCTAGAGGATTTGAATCTTCAGAGGCATATTCAGACTCATCTTCTGAAATGTCCATTTGATCAGCTGGAGCATTAGCAATAATCAGAGAAGAGTTCTTATCCCAAATATCAGCAGCTTCTGACTGGAAGGCATGCAGATGTTTGGAGAAGTTCTCAAGCACCTGAGAATGACATAAGTCTTGCAACTTCAATGACTCAACATCTAAGGTTATTCTGAACGTTTCCCACAAAAGATCTGTTGCTGCTGGGTTCACATTTCTGGTGCATTCTGCCTTCAGCAGGTCCAACCAAGATTGTACTTCTATTACGAAATTCTGAAAACATACATTTACATCTGGATGAACAGGTCTGGGAACAACCTTTTTGTAGGTTTTGTTTTTCAGAAATTGTAGAGATTCAAAATCAACTACAGTTTTCAGAAAGTCAGCTGGTTTAAGATTTTCTGATTGTTCAGGTGTTTCAGTTTGGTCAGCTTGTTCAAAAGGTTCAGGTGTTTCTGATGGATTGAGAGTTTCAGAGGGTTCATGTGTTGCTGATGATTCACAAGGTTCAGATGGTTCATATGATGGATGGAGGTTATGTTCTGGATATTGAGGAGGTGAAAGCATTAGTGAGTTAGGTGTTGGAAGTTGTGGAGATGTGGGTGGTGTGACGTCAGGTGAAATGGTGATGATGTTATCAGCAGTGGGGGTAGGATTTTGTGGTTGTGTTCTGTTCATGGAAAAGATATTTTCATAAGGTAGGGTGAATGGTGGCTTTAGTGTGGCCAGAGGTTCGTTTATTCCTGGTATTCTCCAAGATCCAGCATCATACCATCCAGTAGGTCTGGGTGATAAAGGTCTGGGAGGTGGTCTAGAAAGGTTTTCAACAGGAATAGTTTGAGAGATATGTGTTTGAGATGGTTCTGTGTGAGATGGTTCTGTTTGGGTTTCAGAGGAGTAATCAGAGTCAAAATCATTCAAGTCTGATAAAACTTGATCTCTTTGAGGGTTTTCAGCAAGAGGTTCAGAGGGTATGGTCAAGTCTATTTCAACATCTATGTCACCTAAGGTTTGGGGTTCAGCAGATGTAGATATATTTACAGAATCATAAACAAAAATAGTTTCAGCTGGTGTACCTGATTTCTTCATTTTCTTCTGAGGTCTAGAAGATGGTCCTTCAACTGCTTTCCTCTTTATTGGTTGTTGAAAGACAACATCTGGAGTAGCTTCATGTCTACCTTGAAGCCAAGCAGGATCAATTGGAGTTCCACTTTCTTTGAAAATCTGAATGTAATGCAGGATGATGCGAGGGTGATCTCCTGGGTTGAAAAGTGGAAAATCAACAATTGGAATCCTTCTTCTCTTAACGGTTGCTGAAACATAAGGAGTTAGTTCTATCAGCAGTTTGTCAATAAACTTTCTCTTCACCAAGTTCTTTCCAGTCAGAGCTTTCCCACATGTATGCTCTAACTCCCCCAACAGATTTGCTTCATCCAAGTGAGCAATCAAACCATTCTCAATCAAAATGTCTGAAATCAATCTCCCCATTGGAATCCAATTCCTTTTGGATTTAAAGTTCTTCATTCTTTCCGCTTCCCTAGTTTCTTTGACATGAGTCCAGAGATGATCAAACAATAGATAGGTTAAATCAATCTTAACATTTGTTCCAAGACAGAACAATAAGTATTGTTGGTCAGCATTTATATAGTCAGGAGAACTTGTTTCCTTCCTATGATGAATGCAACCATGGATGATTATTGCCCAAATTTTGTACTTATTTTTCAAATCTCTGACTTTTGAAGACGCTTTCCCATTTGTAAAAATTTCTGCATAAACTTTTGACATTTCTATTCTGCCACTTGAAATTCCAGTCACTCCAGTTCCTTCAAAACCCAGTAGTTTTCTGATGAGATTTTCAGTTGTAGATATTTTCTTACCCATCACAAATGAGAGGATGACTTTTGGAGAAGCAATAGCGTGTATCCAAAATTCCTTAACAAGGTGTTGAAAAACAGGACCAACTAGACGGTCAAAGATTTTTCCCCATCCTTGAAACTCCATAGTAGGAAGAAGATCAAAGCCATTTACTTTTAGGTTATCAAAATCCACCATTAATTCACTTATAACCTCTAAGCTATCCACTGGAATGAGAGTGGTTCTCTCAGGAATGACGTACTGTTCAGATTGGGTGTTCTCAGAATGAGTAAAGGAGGAAGCCATTTGAGCACTTAGGTTGAGAGAAGAAAAACGGGTTTCAGAAAAAAAATACACAAACGGTTGAGTTTTTGAAAGAGAAGGTAAAAGTGAGAAAGGGTTTTTACAAAGGTATTTATATGAAAACTTTTGAGAAATAGGTTTTAAAAAAATAAAACTGTAAAAAGAGTTTTTTTTTTGAAAAAATTAATTAAAAAGAATCTAATCATGACAAGCATTTAATGATAATGAAAATTTAGGGGAAACGTGAGACTTGAGCAAATCATAAGAGTTACCTAGAACAGCGTCAATAGCTTAGCACGCGTGACCTTTCAGAAACACACCATGTGTTCATCTCCTGAAGGTTGCATGGGACAGTTGTTTGATCTAATGAATTGCTGAGCTATACTTGAAATGAAACGTTAGAACATTTCAGAACTTTACATATAGCTTCTGATGTAACTTCTCTTCTAACTTATGAAGAGTTGTTAATTAGAACATTCATTTCAGAACATTCTGAAGTCAAACACAGAAGATAAATACAATTTATTTAGGACATAATTCCATAAAAATATTTTTCAAAATGAATTTAAATCTATCTTCTGAAAGGGTTTGGTAAAAATATCAGCCTATTGATGGTCTGTTTTTACAAAGTTTAAATTTAAGATTCCCTTCTGAATGTAGTCCCTTATAAAATGATATTTAATTTCAATGTGTTTAGCTTTAGAATGTAAAATAGGATTTTTAGAAAGACAAATTGCAGAAGTATTTTCACAGAAGATAAGAATCTTACTTTCATAGAGATTAAAATCTTCTAGTTGACTTTTCATCCAAATCATCTGAGAACTACATCCAGCAGTAGATATATACTCAGCTTCTGTTGTTGAAAGTGCAATTGTTGCTTGCTTCTTGCTGTACCACGAGATAAGATTGTCACCCAAAATCTGGAAGCTTCCAGAGGTGCTCTTTCTTTCAATTCTATCTCCAGCAAAGTCAGCATCACAATAACCTACTAGTCTGAAATCTTTTGATCTTTTGTAATACAGACCCAGATTAGTAGTACCTTTCAGATACCTCAGAATTCTCTTAACAGCAGTTAAGTGAGATTCTCTAGGATCTGATTGGAATCTAGTACATAAACATACGCTGAATAATATATCATGTCTAGATGTAGTCAGATAGAGAAGGGATCCAACTGTAGAGCTTCTGATCTACCTTCATACTTACTTCATCTTTTCCCAGAATGCATGTTGGATGCATTGGTGTCTTAGCATCTTTGCTTTCTGACATCTGAAATTTCTTCAGAAGTTCTTTAACATACTTCCTCTGATGTATGTAAGTACCTTCTGGAGTCTGGTTAATTTGTATTCCCAGAAAGAACTTCAATTCTCCCATCATGCTCATCTCAAATTCTGCCTGCATGGTCTCAACAAATTCTTTTCCAAGGGAGATATTAGAGGTTCCAAAAATAATATCATCAACATAAATTTTACAAATTAAGATATCATTTTTAAATGTCTTTCTGAATAAAGTTGTGTCCACTTTCCCTCTGGTAAAATCTTTTTCTAAAAGAAAATTACTCAGACGATCATACCAAGCTCTGGGAGCTTTTTTTAAACCGTACAAATACTTTTTTAATTTAAAAACATGTTCTGGATGTTTTGATCATTAAAGCCAGGAGGTTGATGGACATAAACTTCGTATTCTATATAACCATTTAAAAATGCACTTTTAACATCCATTTGATATAATGAAATGTTATTTTGAACAACAAAAGAAATTAATAATCTAATAGACTCTAACCTGGCGACTGGGGCAAAGGTTTCATTATAATCAATTCCTTCTTGTTGACTATAACCTTGTGCAACCAGTCGTGCTTTGTTTCTGACCACCTCTCCTTGCTCATTTAGTTTGTTTCTGAAAACCCATTTAGTTCCTATAATGTTGAATCCTTTGGGTCTTGGAACTAGATCCCACATATCGTTTCTGGAAAATTGATTGAGTTCATCTTGCATTGCTAAGATCCAATCATTGTCTTCTAAAGCTTCATCAATAGAAGTTGGCTCAATCAGAGATACCAATCCAAACAATGATTCTTCATTGATTCTAAGAGAGGATCTTGTTCTGATGGGATCTTCTTTTCTTCCAATAATCACGTCTTCTTTATGAGCTAAAGAGATTCTAGGAAACCTTTTCTCAGTGGGTTGTTCAGATATTCTGAGATTATCCAGAGCATTGTCAAGAGGATGATCTTCTGAGTCTTCCTTTGCTTCTGAGTCTTCATTTGCTTATGAAGTTTCAGAGTTTGAGGGATGATCTTCTGTACCTACAGAAATATCAATTTGCTTTGGCTGTTGCTGGCCAAGCTTATCATCAAACCTGACTTTGATTGATTCTTCAACAATCAGAGTTTCTGTGTTGTATACTCTATAGCCTTTTGAGCGTTCAGAATATCCAAGCAGAAAACACTTTTGTGCTTTAGAATCAAACTTGTTCATATTTTCTTTAGTGTTCAGAATAAAACAAGTACATCCAAAAGGATGGAAATAATAAATGTTGGGTTTTCTGTTTTTCCATAATTCATAGGGAGACTTTTCAAGAATAGGTCTTATAGAGATTCTATTCTGAATATAACATGATGTGTTCACAGCTTCTGCCCAAAAGTGCTTAGCCATATTTGTTTCATTGATCATGGTTCTGGCCATTTCTTGTAATGTTCTATTCTTTCGTTCTACAACTCCATTTTTTTGGGGAGTTCTAGGACAAGAGAAATTATGAACAATACCATTTTCTTTAAAATATTTTTCAAAATAATGGTTTTCAAATTCTCCACCATGATCACTTCTGACTTTTATAATTCTAAAATCTTTTTCATTTTGCACTTGGTTACAGAAGTCAACGAACACAGAATGTGACTCATCCTTGTGTTTTAAAAACTTAACCCATGTCCATCTGTTGAAGTCATCAACAATGACCAATCCATACTTCTTTCCTCTGATGTATGCAATTTTAACTGGCCCAAACAGATCAAGATGAAGTAGTTCTAATGACCTAGAGGAAGAAACAACATTTTTGGATTTAAAGGAAGGTTTTGAAAATTTTCCTTTTTGACATGCTTCGCACAGAGCTTCTGAGTTGTACTTCAGATTGGGAAGTCCTCTGACTAAATTTAATTTATTTAGTTGAGAGATTTTTCTTAAGTTGACATGTCCCAATCTTCTGTGCCATACCCATTGCTCATCGCTAACAGACAAAAGGCATTTAACATTCTGAGATTTAAGATCTGACAAATCATTTTTGTATATGTTGTTCTTTCTCTTGCCAGAAAAGAGGATTGTTCCATCTTTTTGACTAATAGCTTTACAGGAATTTTGATTAAAGATAATGTCATAACCGTTGTCACTTAATTGACTTATGGACAGCAGGTTATGCGCTAATCCTTCTACTAATAAAACATTAGAGATAGAAGGAAGGTTATTGTTTCCAATGGTTCCAGAACCAATAATCTTCCCTTTCTGATTACCTCCAAACTTGACGTCTCCTCCAGCATTAAATTCTAGGTTTTGGAACATAGACTTTCTTCCCGTCATGTGTCGTAAGCACCCAGAGTCCAGGTACCATGATTGGTGTCTCAATTGAGTTGTTAAGGACATCTGCAACAAATATTATTTTATCCTTAGGTACCCATATCTTTTTGGGTCCTCTTGGGTTAGAGTATTTAAATTTATGTTTGAACTTTGGATTAGCATAAGAGTTCCCGGAATGTGATATATATTTTATATCATATGTGTGTCCAAACGTGAATTGTTTGTTCAGAGGTTTATAAGTGAAAGTCATCTTAGCAACATGTTTTGGTATATATGTCTCCTTCCCTTTGGGAGTTTCATATCCAATTCCTTTTCTGTTTTTCCCACTAACTCCATAGATCATTGAAGCCATGTTTCTTCTATCTATGCTTTTAGCAAGAAAAGTTTGAAAGCTACAGTCATATTCTTTCAGAATATCTTTTGAACTTGACACAGAATCTGAACTAGAAATTTTTTGAACATTTTGAATTTCTTCTTTAAGTTTAAAATTATTTTCTTTGAGTTCAGATGTTTCTGTTTCATGTTTCTCAAGATCAGATGCAAGACTCTTCTTGAGTTTCTTGTATTTGATTTTGAGCTGACTATAGTTTTCCAGAAGTTTTGACAAACTTTCAGCAATTTCATCTTTAGTAAATTCAGAGAATACCTCTTTTGGATCTGACTCACAGTCTGAGTCATTTGTTGTGGTAGCCATCAAAGCTAGGTTGGCGTTCTCATCTTCAAAATCAGATTCATCTTCAGAGGATTCTGAATCGTCCCAGGTTACCATCATCCCTTTCTTTCTACCAAACTTTTTCTTTTGTCTTTCTCTTTGAAGTTTTGGACAATCACTCTTGTAGTGTCCAGGTTATTTGCATTCATAACAGATTATCTCTCTTCTATTTGACTTTTTTTGTCCAAAAGATTCTGGTTTATCTTCTGACTTCTTGAAGTTCCTGAACTTCTTCTGTCTGTGCTTCCACAGCTGATTGATCCTTCTGGAGAGCAAGGATAGTTCGTCTTCTTCTAACGCAGATTCTTAAGAGTTTTCCTCTTCAGCCTGAAAAGCGTTAGTTTCATATTTTTTTAATTGATTTAAGGGCAACAAAATTACCTTTCTTCTGAGGCTCGTGCTCATCAAGTTCTATCTCATGACTTTTGAGAGCGCTGATGAGTTCTTCAAGAGACACGTTGTTCAGATCTTTTGAGACTTTGAAAGCAATGACCATAGGTGCCCATCTTCTGGGTAAGCTTCTAATGATCTTTTTAATCTGGTCTTCCTTAGTGTATCCCTTCTTCAAAACTCTCAGACCAGCGATCAGAGTTTGGAACCTTGAGAACATAGCTTCTATAGATTCACATTCTTCTACTTTGAAGGCTTCATACTTCTGGATGAGAGCCAGAGCTTTAGAATCCTTCACTTGAGCGTTTACTTCATGAGTCATTTTGAGAGACTCAGACATATCATGTGTTGTATCTCTATTTGTGATCTTTTCATATTCCATTTTAGAGATAGCATTTAGAAAAATATTTCTAGCTCTATGATGATTTTTGAAATCAGCTTTTTGTTGTCTATCCATATTTTTTCTATCAATCTTGTTTCCTTCTGAGTCTGTAGGATGTGTGTAACCATCCAAGACTATATCCCATAAATCACTATCATGACCTAGAAAGAAACTTTCTAGTCTATCCTTCCAATAATCAAAATCTTCTCCATCAAACACTGGAGGTTTGGTGTAGTTATTGTTGTTTTGTTCATTTGCCATTGTGTTTTCTTTCTGGATCTTTTCCTGACACGGTTAAGTGTTGCGCTCAGAGTCAAGCTCTGATACCAATTGAAGGGTGAGAAAACACTTAGAAGGGGAGGGGGATTGAATAAGTTTCTCTTTTTCTTAAAGGCTCAACAATAATGGAAAGACACAGTTGTTTTTATCCTGGTTCGTTTAAACTCAAACTACTCCAGTCCACCCGCCAAGGTGATTTCGCCTTTCTCAACAAGGACTTAATTCACTATAATCAACTGATTACAATCACACAACAACTGTTATGACTAACAATGCACAAGTAATCTTACAAGTGACTAACACCACTAAGACTTAAACTAGTCCTAGTCTACTTGAGAAATCTGACCAAACTTGGTCTCTCAAGGAACAATTACAAGAATGAAATCTTTACAGATAGTGAAACAAATTTACTTCTAAGAAAGCTATATCACAACTGTGATTTTTCACTAAGATTAGTATTGCACAAAGTGTATGTAAAATAATTTGTGAGCCCAGAATATTTTCACGTAGTTCTTGCTTCTTTTGAATTTGTTGAGTTTAGTTGTTGGCTTGCAATAAATGTTCTTCTATTTATAGCATGAAGAAAATTGACAGTTGTTGCCTTCAAAAGTGGAGAGCAATTAATGTTTGCGTGTTTGCTTGCAGTATTGCATTTTCCAATGAACTAGCATAGACACTTTAGTGCATGTAGTCTTCTTTGCATTAAATGAGCAAACGACACTTGTCAGAGCATGTTTCCTAAAACTTGACAAGACTTGTTAGCTTCTTTATTCTTTCAGAACTAGCTCCACGTCTTGCTTCAGAACATGCTTGCATATCTTCTTATCAACGCTTGCTTTCTTTATACTATCAGAACATAGCTTGCTTTCAAAGTACTTCTGAACAAGGAAACTTGCTAAGCGTTAGAAGATGCAGAAGATAGTTTCTTTATCAGAGTCAGCATCAACACTTGCGCTAAAACAAATAGTTCTTTCATTAAAGAACTTCTTCATTTATTTTCAGCTCAGCACGTCAAAATGCTTCTTTCAGAACATTATCTGAAACAATTAAATATGTTCATCAGAGTATCAAATATATAAAATATAATTTATTGTTATCATCAAAACTCTAAGATATGATCAGAACCAATCTTGTTCTAACATTAAAGACTTAGTGCCTACATACTCCCTCGTGCAATGGGAAAGTCAGAGCACCATAGTTCAGCTAGAAAAGACTTGTCTGTTGATTGATTTTAAACAAAGACACAAGTCGTTATTGTTAGGAGAGAAATCCCGACTAACGTCCACAAGGTGTGGGAAAGATGGACCCTGCGTCAGCAAGAGTGAGGGTTTGAGAACGCCTCTAGTAATCAAGTGGAAAAGTCGACACCTTTATAACCATGGGGGATAGAAGAATGTTGCTCGACTATAAATGAATCATGTCTCATCTTGAAAAAAGTTTTGAAGGGTAAAAGGTGCTCGAGCGCACAAAAGAGTTTGACTGAGTTGAATTGTTTTTTTGTTAATTTAAAAAAAAGGTCAAATTATGATTAAATGAAATGAAGTTTATTTAAAGAAAAGAAGTTTTAAAAGGAAAGGAACTCGACAAAGTCGAGGTTTATTATGAAAGCGGTTCGATTTTATAAACAAAGAAGATTTTGAAAAAAAATGAGAAAGTTTTGAAAATTAAAGAATGGGAGAAAAGAATGTCCTATGTACAGGAGGGTAAAAGATGAGGTAAAGAGAATTTGACTGAATAAGAAATTAGTACTTGACATGATGAAGTAAATACTGTATTCCCATCCCTTTGGGTTTAAAGCCACAGACAGAAAAAAAAGAAGCTAAGAGTATACCAAACCTCGGGTGAAAATAAATCACAAGCTGACAGCATCAAAAAACCCAGATGTAAGATAATACTCCAAGTGATGAATAAAGATAGTGCAGCACGTGAAAATAAATCACGGATGAAGAAAGAATTGATAAAGCTCATTGTACCGGATAAGGATCGAGATATCAAATAAAGCTCGCGGTATCAGATAAAATTTCCTACATCGTATGAAATATACAGACAAAACTAACAGCACGGGAAAACTTATGTGCGTCTGTGCGATTTTTCAGAAGTTAATTTGGATTAAAAATTAAAATCTCAACTCGATGAAAATAATATTTACATAACCTAAATTTATTTACAAATGAAGTAAATAAAATATACAGTCAAAATATTATGTACAAGTATATATTTACAGTACCAAATATTAAATCAAAATAGTAAAAATAAAGAATACAATAAAAAGGGAATGAAGAAGGAATTGAGATGGGTTATGCTGGCGGGGAAGATGAAGACGAGTTACAGTGGAAGATGCACGTTTGTTTGATGAAATCGGTAATGATGTAAAGTTGGTGAGGAGAGGGTGAGTTGCTGCGTTGGAGATAAGATTGAAGGTGGGTTGTGTGGTGTGATAGCAGGTTTGTTGGAAAATTGAAGGTGATGAATTGAAGGGTGATCAGTGGCGAGAGGTTGAGAGGAAAGGATATAAAGGGTGGATTGTTGTTTTGGGAAGAGAAGAAAGGACGGTATGCTGAAGAAAGAGGGTTACGGTGATGAAGAAGTAAAAGGGATTTTATTGTTAGCTTTTTTTGTTTTGTTATTTGTTGTTGTGTTAGGAAGAGAGGAGAGGAAGTGATAGAATATGGAAATTGAGAAATAGAAGCAGAAGGTTGAGAGAAATAAAGAGTGAAAGGGATTACTACTAATGCTTTTTGTTCTGTTTTACAAAGAGTGAAAGAGGCTCTTTAATTAGAGAAATGAAGAGGGAAAAATGATTTCAAAATCAATCAGGTCTGTTAATTAATTTTAATATTTATCGAACAGTAACTACTGTTATTGGATGAAAACAAAAGATAGCAACATCCAATATTGACTTTGGATGGAAACAAAAGATAGCAACATTCAATATTGGCTTTGGATGGAAGAAAAGGATAACAACATCCAATATTGGATTTCGACGGCAACAAAAGATGGTGGCATCCAATATTGGCTTTGGATGACAACAAAAGATCATGGTATTCAATATTGGATTTGGATAGAAAAAAGATCAAGACATCTAATATTAGCTTTGGACGACAACGAAAGATGGTAACAATATACAATATTGACTTTGGATGGAAATAAAAGATCATGACATCCAATATTGGCTTTGGATGAAAGGAAGGATAACAACATCCAATATTGGCTTTGGATGGAAACAAAAGATTGTGGCATCTAATATTGGCTTTGGACGACAACATAGATCATGACATCCAATATTGGCTTTGGACAGTGTGATACGGTGGTAGAACCAACTGTTTAATACTGGTTTGCATTTTTTGTTCGCAAATGTTGCGGTAAGCAAGATTTGCCACCAACTTTTCTTTTATCCAACAAAGGAAAGGGTGAAAAGAACAGAAAATACCTTTTTTCGAGATTTTCAGAGTAAGGGGGGTAGATTATGGAAAGGGAAGGTGTTAGCACCCTTTCCATCCATGGTTTTCCATGGGCTCTTAGGTACTTGCTCATTTTTTTAAACTGTCTGTGTTTGTGTGTTTTGAAAGATTTTTGTTTGCTTTATGGTAACTCTTGTATCAGTCCTCAAGAGTGTGATAAAGCGTTTTTGAAAATAGTTTTGAAAAGTGTGTAAGTGTGAAAAAGTTCAGGTTTGAGCAAGTATCTAACAGTTATCTACCTACTCGAAAAAGGATGTTCTTTTCCTCCTTTCCTTTAGATAGTACTATCCTACTATTAGTGAGTAGGTAGCCCTATCATCGGATGTTGAGGGACTATCAAAAGGGACGCTATGATCATTGAAGGCAACATGTAAGAATATCTTAGCATTCGAAGGGACTGTCATCATATAGGCAACATCGAGGGACAAGATCATTTCTTGTAGGCAACTCGAGGGACGTTAGGGACCATGATCTTTTTTATGACTTTAGTACCGAGGGTCTTTGCTAAGATATCCCTACGTTCGAGGGACATGACCATTTTCGAAGGCAGCCAAGTGAAGAATACCCTAAGGATGCAAGTGTGAGAAGTGTGTTTTTTCAGTTATATTATCTTGAGGTTAGTGATCTAACGATTAATTGACTTTATCTTTTCATGCACACCTAAGTTACTAACAATTATATACAAGCATATAAGAAATGTAAAAGCGAGAAATAAAGTCTTACAGCTATTACAGGGCTTCGGGGAGGGGAATTTACATTCCAAAGCAATTGGGGAAAAGAAAATAAAGCAATAAAAAGAGTCTACTTATCATCTATTATATCCCATACAACAATTACAGTAATATAAACAATGCGAAAGGAAATAAACGCGCGAAAAGTTAAAAGTACGTCTGAAAACATAAAAGAAAATCTTTTTGTTGTTGGGTTTTATTTATTTAAGTAATTAAATTAATATGTCTTAAAATTACTTAGAAAGATAAAATTCAATTAAGAAAATAAAAGTTCAATGAAATGAATCCTAATTCTAATATTTTTGGTATTTTTTATTAAGAAAACAATTTAAATTAATAAAGAACCTAAGTCTGATTTGATTTTAAATTGATAAAATTGCATTAAAATAAATAATTAATTAATTAATTAATTAATTTTAGAAAGAAATTAATCCTAATTATTATTTTTTTGATTTTTTATGATTTATTAGAAAAAGACTTTAGAAAATGATAAACAAAATAAAATAAAATAAAAGAGAAAATAGATAACATGGGCCTGGTCATCAAAAAAAAAAGGTGTTGTTATCAAAAATGTGTTGGCCCAAATCAGAAGTTGCGCTGAAATTCAGTGAGGAACACCCTTGATGGCTCATGGTGCACCTGCATATGGTAACCTTTTGATCTAGATCAATCAAGATCCAATAGTGGTGGTCTGGAGGCATACGATGAACTGACGTGGCTAACAAGTATTGAATCTGCAGTTGACAAATACTAGAAAAATAATATGCTGGACCTGGGACTCCAACCCAGGTCCTCTCCCTTATACACACGCCTCATCACCATCTGAGCTGCCTTGCCATTTATTATACAAAAGAAAACCAAAATAATAAATACGAAATCAAGTCAATATATGGTAAATTAAAAAAAACGCGCGCAGTTTGAATGATCCAACCAGGGACTGCCACACTTCATGTTCTCCAATCTCCGTCGTCTTAGATAAAACATCTATAGTGACCATTTTTCACTTGTCACTATAGCACCTGTAAATTCAAAAAATCCTTAATACGTAAAAAAAAATGAATTTGGAGGCCATGGATCGATTGTGTTCAATCTTCTGAACACGATAGTGCCCCTAGTTTGGAATCAGAGAGATCTTAGTGTCGATCTGACTGAACCAAAGAAGGTCTTGGATCAACTTTGACTGGAATAGAAATCAGAAGAATCTTAGGGTCAATTCAACTGATCCAGACAAAAGTCTTGGGATATCTTCAACTGTAATAGAAATCAGAGAGATCTTAGTGTCGATCTGACTGAACCAGAGAAGGTCTTGAATTAACTTTCCCTGGAATGGAAATCAGAAGAATCTTATCATTGATTCAACTGAACCAGACAAAAGTCTTGGAATATATTCAACTAGAATAGAAATCAGAGAGATCTTAGTGTCGATCTGAATGAACCAGAGAAGGTCTTGTGAGGGTATCTTTCTGAGGAAGATCCTGAGATAGCCCTTTGTAATACATAGCTTTTGAGAAGACGATCAGGTTACATAAGTAGTCAACAATGTTTTTTGATTTGATCTTTCCTTGAAAAAGGTAAAGAGTTAGTCATATGCAATGTCATGATGTATGAAATGCATTGTGATGTGTTCTCAAAATAAATGAGATTATGTTGTATGCGATGTGTATGTGCATGTCATGATGTATGAACATGGGATGCTATTTGCGATATTTCTTAGCCTAGGAAAGCAAATCCCGGACTGCTGCGAAAGAGTATTGGGAAGATGAATCCTTTGTTTCTACTGAGGATGATGAATGGATATGATTTGATGGGGATTTCCTCGTTTTATTTAAGGATGTTCTATCGGGGATTGACTCTGCTTGAGAATAACTCTATGGAGAGAGATGTTTATTGTGAGATCTCTGACCAATTTTCTTTTGCCTGAGTTGAAGAAATGCCATGGCTGTTAAAATTGTTTTATCCTTTATCACTGGATCCTATATTCGTCCACCCCTCCTCTGAATTTGAAGATCCGTCCTCAGCCACCTTGTGACTCGCAGAAACCGTCAAAATTCGCAATGGACCATAAGTATCCTCCCTCACCAGAATAATGAAAGAGACATCATCTATCAATACTTTTAAAGATTCCTTCAAAACAAAAGAAGAATAAACTCTCACCATGAACCTGGAAATGTCCTTGTTAGTACCCTTCAGAGTATTCTCGTCATAACACGCATAGGTTCCAAAAGAATTCGCAAGCATTTCAAAAAAATTCAGGTTCCAGGCGCGATAGGAAACACCAAAAACTCTAATCCATGTTACTTTTTCATTATCAACATCGTCCTATTTCCATTCTGTTGTACCCCAAAATTTTCCCTCTCAATTATCAAGAATTTCCTCACAAGATCTCTCTGATTCAAGAGTGCATTAGGGTTTGACCAGCTCAAGACATCTCCTCACGCACTGATGACCAAAATTAGGGTTTGAGTTTGCACAATGATTTTTGGACTATAAATGCTTCATATGACTTCCAAGGATCATTATGGACCCCTAAGATTACTCATGTCAAGTTTCAAGCTTTGAATCACACTTTTGATCAGTCAATTGAACAATTGACCTAAAAATCAGCTGTATTGGGGAAAAAGTCAACCATGGCCAATTTACAGTCAAACATCCTAATTTTTGATCCACATCAACATCTTAGACTCATATGTATCATTTTATCAAGTCTGTACCACAATTCCTCAAGAAATTTGATCAAATCATCAAAATGGCAAAATGGTCAAAATTAGGGTTTTGACTGAGAAAAGACAGTTTTTGATTTTTGACCTAGCAAATGATCAATTAGGTTAAGGCATGATCTCAAGAGTCAAATTGCATCATTTTTACCTAATGAAATGGTTCAAAACACTACAAGTCCATTGGATTGACAGGTGAATTTTTCAATCAACTGATCAAAAGTCAATTGTACACTGAAAAGTCAAACTTTGACTTTTGATCAAAATCAAGTGCCAAAGATCATAATTCATCAAAACATGACAAAATGTGAAACTTGTTCATCAAGAAATCAAGGATTCAAGATTTTGTTTTGAAAAGTTGAAATTTCTTAACTTAGAAATTTTTCTAAGTATAGAAAATTTCTTATTTTTTCTCAACTTTGAGCCAAATTTTCACCATGATGCAAGATGATTCAAAGGAAACTTCCAACATGAAAGTTGTAGATATTCATGAAATATACAACTTTTCTTCATACAATTTCTACTAAAAGTGCTTAGATCTCAAGATATAATTTTGTGAATACATGCTCATGAACTAAAAATAACTTAGTAAAATTTTGCCCTAGTTAGGCAGATTTTTGACCTAACTTCATGGCAATTTTTCACATGGTTCCAAGAGGAATTTTCAAAAGCAATTCAAAGATGGGTTGTATAGAACATTTCAAGCTTTCCAAAATGTCTAAGAACTCCTTGAGATCATTCTTGAGTAGGGATAATCGAAGGGATGAAGTTGCTGATTTGTCACTTTGATTTCAAGCCATTTCATGATGAACAAAAATTCAAATCCAAGCCTAGGCTGCATAATCTTTGCTTTGCAGGCCTCAAACTTATTTCTCACTCCATAATTAAATGTTTTCACAGTTGTTTGAAGCTTTAAGCTAAGTATTGAATGCATTGTACAAGATTAATTCCATTTTTGGGAGAAAGGCAACATTGCCATTTTGGAAAAGCAAGCTTTATGAAAAGTCAGCTTGCATTGAGCCTTGCACTTGTTTTTTCTGCGCAAACACACTCCACTCCATCAGAACAAGTATTCTTAAAGGTCTCAGCCCCCCTACAAGCTTGGTACTACACCTTGGAACCATGTTTACTAGCTTTTCTTCACAAACAAGAAACCAAGCAAACATGTGAGTTTTTGAAATCTGAGTTATTACAAGACTTAAGACCTTTTGCTTATAAGTAAAGACATTTTTGCAAGTTGAAACACAAAGGCTAAGACTCAAAAACACTCCCAAACACTCTGCAACTCAGAATCTGCCATAGCTTGACATTTTTGAACCTTACACAACCATCTCTAAAACCACTCGTGCGTTTTGAGTTTTAACCACCTAAACACTTAATATACCTCATATCTAAGTGATCCAGACCCTTGTTCCCTCACTGTAACTCCTCCTCCACCATCCACCATTTTCAAATATCAATCTTGCAGGTTGACTTGAGTAGGGAGATTCAGGGACTTTCAAGACAAAGTAAGGATTGGAATACACTCAGGGAGGTCCAGGCAAGCTAAATAGATCCACAAGCCTTCTCAAAACTTGCTCAAACTCCATTCACGATCCCAGCTGGAAGAGGTAAAAACTCAAACTTCTATCTCTTCATACAAGCATCATTTGGTCCTAATTTGTGAAAGCAAAATGTAGATGTCCTTGCCCTAAAGCTAACCATGTTCATAGTTTTCATTTATATCAACCGTGTATAGAGAATTTTGAATTTGAAATTTCTGTAAAAATTAGGTTTCAAATTATGGAAAGTAAAATTAGCTTTGATCTTTGACTTTTAGTTTATATAAATTATATGGTTGAACTCGCGGGAAGAAACACCATAATTTTCATGTTTGGACTTTCCATTTTTATGGAGAAATGAGAGAGATACAGGTGCTCCGACCATGGCTCAAGGTTGAAGATGAAGTTGCCTTCAGGGTGCATTTTCTAATATATATTTATGGTTGTGTTTATATAAATGGATGTACAGCCACCCCAGTGGTAAGGCAGCACGCGTAAATGCTAGAGGTCATGGGTTCGAGCCTCAGCGCGCTGCCTTTTGCAATTTTCTCATATTTTTCCATTTTTTTGTCCCTTTGCAGCGATGGGCTTCTGATTCTTAGGCTTTGTGATTTTTTTCTAACATTCACATCCTGTTTGCTTATGAAACCCCTGGCCCAACATAATTTTATTTATTTATTTTACTTTCATTTTATTTTATTAAATATATTATTCTTAATATTAAAAATCATAAAAAATATAAAAATGATAGATTTATATTTTAGCTTATTTTATTTTATTTTTCTCACAAGAAATATTTTCATTTAGTTATATGTTATCCTTTTTTTTATAAAATAAACTTATAAATTAATTTAGAATTAGTTTAATATTTATTTTTTCTTCACACCCTTTAAATATATTATTTTAATATAAAAAAGACAAAAAATATCTCATAATGCCATATATTATTTTCAAGACAAATACAAAAAATACTTTTTTCATTAAAAAACCTATTTTCTTTTAATCAAATAGAATTAGGATTTATTCAAAAATATTTTCTTAAATAATTCTTTTCCTTAATTAATTTAAATTAATCTTGATTTACTTATTTTCTAATTAGGTTTTAGGTTAAAGCTTTTCCATATAAAAAATCAAACAAAAATCTTCTTTGCAATTACACATCTTTGCATATTTAATTCATCTTGTATATTATTTATTCCAATATTTGTACATATTCAATTTGGTTGTAATAGATTAATTAGGTTTATATTATTACAATCCCCATTCATAAATTGTATACCCCCCTCCCACAAGTGTTGTAATAGCGTAGTAATTTTTAATTTCACAATTTATCGCTTTTATGTAATATGCTATTAGGATTTGTATGGGAAGATGAAAATCAATCAAATAGAAAATCCTAATTCAAGAAAAAAAAATCAAGCATGAAAATGACACACTTGCATACAAAACACCCCTAGGGTTATCCCACTTGGTTGCCTTATACAAAAATGGCCATATTACGCATGTAAGGTATCTTAGCAAAACAAACAAATACAAGATCATAGTCCCTCGATGACGCTATTCAAAGTTGCCTTACCAAATGATCTTAGTCCCTAAAAGAGAATGCTAAGATACCTTGCAACATTGCTAATCATGGTTATATGATGACCCAATCCCGTCCCGTTTACATCCAAAGATAGGGTTGCTTACCAAATCAATGGTAAGACAACAATGTCAAAGGAAAAGAAAATGAACAAGAAAGACATTTGAGTAGGTAGATTGCTTTTAGTTACTTGCTCCATTTCAAAACAAAACATCTTTGCTATTTTCAAAACCAACACCTACACATTTCAAAACATCTTACAAAATTGAAAACATTTTCAAAAAAGATCAACATCTTTGTATACATTCTTACGAACGAGAATCATTACAAAGATTGCCTAAACAATGACCTCTTTACAAAATACTTTCAAAAATCACACAAAGCATAATTTCAAACAAAAGCAAGTGATCTAGAAAGTAACTAAGAGCCCATGGAAAACCATGGATTAGGGGTGTGCATGAATCAATAACCAAACCAAATTGAACCATATATATAATTTGGTTTGGATCTTAAAACTACTTCATTAAAACCGGTTTATATTTCTAAAATCGGTTTACATGTAGATCGGTTCGGTTTTGAACCGGTTTCTCATAAAAACCAGTTTTTAAAAAGAAACCAATTTTAAACTGATTTTTCTAAAAACCAATTTTTAATTTTCTTTAAAAAATCGATTTCAAAACCAGTTTTATAAAAAACCAGTTTCAAAATCAATTTTATAAAAAAAATCAATTTTAAAATCAATTTTAAAAAATAAAGTTTTATATCAAAAATAATTTACAAAGAATATGTAACTTGGAGACTTGTGTTGATTGTGATTATGGAAACGAGATGTAAACTGAAGAAAACTTTTCACTTGTTAGGTTTCGATGGATTTATAGCATTTAAAAATTCTGTTTTTCGGGAGGTATCATTGTTGCTTGGTTAACTACCAGTAAACTATCCTGGCAGCAAATAGTGCTTTTTTACAGCAACTTATGTGAGTCCTTATGAAAACCTTAGAAAGGAGTTGTGCGAGAAATTGAAAAACATATATAGCAAACAATATGGTTGAAGCTTGGATGTTGGATGGTAGGGGTGTGCATGGTTCTCAAACCAACCCGAATTGAACCAAATATATGGTTTGGTTTAATTCTTCAAAACTGTTTTTGTAAAATCAGATTATTTTTTTAAAACTGGTTTATATTTGGATTGATTCGGTTTAAAATTGGTTCCTATTAACAACCTGTTTTTTATTTGATTCAGTTAAGATTAGTTTTTCTTAAAACTAATTACATTAATTTTTTGTTTTAATCAATTTTTTTGCTTAACCAGTTTGAAACTTTTATGCATACTGTGCTGGAAAACATTGGAAGGTTCAGTCAACATATCTTATTTTATTGTGTTATTTATTTTCTAATAATATTCGATATGTGAAGAGTTTTTTTTAAAGTAAGTTTGGTGTTTGGTCTTGTATATATAATTGAAATTTGATTATAGTATTATGAAAGTTGAATTTCAAAATGGAGATTCATGTCTTAGATTGATGAAACTCAACTTCCATTACTGTGTTGTCATTCAAACACATTTGCAGGTAAAATATATTATAGTGTATTTTTAAACTAAAAAAATAATATTTATTGTAATATATTTAATGTTGGGATCCAAGAAAAAATTAACTGTCATTCCAGTTATTCAATTTGTAATGGTTTGGTTTTGGCTATGTTGGAAATTTAGAGAGATACTTTTTAACATTTGAGTAAATTAGTAAATTGGATCAGGAACAAGAACTGAATTTCAATAAAATGGGTATCCAATGTTATTGGTTTTTCTTTAAATGGAGTGCGTTAGTTAATAACCAAATGGTTTGGATTTTTTATATTTGGAAACCAATTTTATGGTTATGGATTGGATGAACCGGTTAAAATGCACACCCCTACCATGGATAAAAAGGGTGCTAATACCTTTCCTTTTTTATAATCTACCCCCGAACTCAAGAAAAAATCTCAAAGGTCTTTCCTGTGCTTTTTCACCTTTCCTTTTGGATAAAAGAAAAGTCGGTGGCGACTCTTGCTAACCGCAATATTTGCGATCAAACGCAAAACAATCAAGTCAGTTCTCCCACCGTACCACATATTACCTTATATTGTAAAATCATTGATTCCACCAGGACTTTCCTTCCTTGATCAAATATGAAATTACACATTCTTCTAATTCTTCTAGAAGCACAAGATTCGCTCCTAGATTAGAAACCTTAACCGAGAAATATTCCTCCATTTCGAAGCATGTCTAAATATTATACGACATCCCAGGGTTGGTCATCTCTCCAACACACGCCTTCTTCAGACTATTTATATCCTCCTCCTTAGAAAAGTAACTATAGCTGCAACCTCCTCCTGATAATGCCTCTGTGACTTTTTACCTACTACCTTCGCGAATGACTTGGATCCAACAACCCCCGAATGAAAGTTTCCTCTTGCGAAATCTGGTTCTTTCGGTAAGGAACGAGACTCGTTGAACCTTCCTCCTTGAACCTCTATTGTGGATGCTTCAGTGCTTCTGTCAAACATTGGTGGATTTGCATATATTTTTCTACCATCTATCATAATGTTATCCAGCTTAATCACCTAAACCCTTTAATCTTCCACCTCCTTAAACCTAGAAAATCCAAATCTTTTATCCAACTTATTTCTTTTATGCGGAATCACCACTTCCACAACCTCCTCGATGCAACCAAACAACTCGAATATATCAGAAGCTCTTATCCTATTTGGAAACTCATAGAAAAAAAATAAAAGACAACATTTGCTCTTTTACTCCATACGAACCCCGCCCAATCGGAAAGGGATCCCACCGTGAAGCTACATTTCAAAACCCCCCTCATTTTAACTATCGTCCATGCCATTGCGTCGACCAAACACAGAAAAAGATTATGCTACAGAAAGTTTAGAGAAAGAGCAAAGTTTCTTTCTCTTAATTTTTTTATAACTTTTTTATATTCTTTCATTTTTTTGTTATCATATCCCTCTATATATATATAAAAAATAAATTAAAGAATGAAGAAGTTCTACTAAAATAACCTATCTTTTTTTTCTGTTTAATGTGAACAAAAAAATCTCTATCTCATTGGAACTATGTAATATTTTGAATTTTAAGGTTAAAATCAAAATTGAACGACTCTTATTAATGGATAATATTTTGAATTTTAAGGTTAAAATCAAAATTGGACAACTCTTATTAATGGATGATTGTAGATTTTAACTTTTCATTGATTTAATAGCACGGAAAATTGTTACATATTTGAATTATAAACTTTACATATTTATGTATTCAAAATACTTTATTTTAATGAAAAATAATATATATATATATATATATATATATATATATATATATATATATATATATATATATATATATATATATATATATATATATATATATATATATATATATATATATATATATATATATATTAAGATTGAGAGGTCAACCATACATCAACCGATACAAAGTTAGACTTATACAAGAAGAGCCAAAAATAAAAACCAAAAAACAACAACAAATATAAGTAGATAAATGTCCAAGTACAACAAAAGGGACAAAGAAAATAAACACTCAAACTCAGTTGTTTGGAGACCCTAGAAAATGAGAGAAAACTCTATAAAAAACACTCAGTCTATGAAACATCGTCCATCAGAAGACCCAACTAGAGCGCGAATACAAAATAACTCAAATATTAAGAAGCCATGTCTAGTGACATATTATTTATTAATTATGATCAAACACATTGTTAATTCAATGGTTTAAAGAAGTCCCTTTTCCTTGCAACTTTGAATCGCATCCTCAAACGTTTCCTCAATAGTATGCTTGAATTCAAATCCAGCATCTATGAGTTTCTTTGATGTTAAATGTGGAAGCTCAAGACCTTTAGGTCCCCCAAGCAATCTAGGGAAAAAGAAAATAAATTGAATAATAATATTAGTAACAATCAAAGAAAGTTCACATTAACTTAAAATATAGAAGAAAAAACTCACTTGGACTTTGGAATTTGAAATTCAGGATGCTTTGAAGAAACGATGTCAACTACTTCCTCAATAGTTGCAAGGAATGGTGAGCAATTATATCTCCCTTTTGGATTAGGATGTTCAAGTAAGAATATATGAGCTCGTGCAATATCATCAACATGCACTATATGAAAACGAGATATTGGACTGTTATCGGTGTTACCAAATAAGTAAGGTAGTACACCATAAACGGAGGTAGGAAGCTTAGGGCAAATGAAGGGTCCAACAACAATAGTTGGTATAACAGTCACAATATCCAACCCATTTTGTTGTCCATACTCAAGAACAGCTTTCTCCGCTTGTGTCTTAGAAACTGAATAAGCCCAACCAAATGGTTTATGATTTCTAAGAATGTCTATATCACTCCAATAACTTTCGTCCATTACATCTTTTTCTTTTTCTTTGTCTTGACAATAAACCGCTGAAGCACTTGAAGTGTAAACAACTCTCTTCAATGTCTTAGAGTTTTTGCATGCTTTTAGAATTCCTAAAGCTCCATCAATGCTTCTTTTTGTCACTATTTCTTCTGGTTCTTTCTCTTCAAAATCAACCGAAGCAGCAGTGTGGAATATTCCAACGCACCCTTCAATTGCTTCATTGAAACTTTCAGGATCGTCAAGATCAGCATTGAAAAATTTTAGTTTTTCAGATGCACCCGGAAGATTTGTGAGAAAGCTAAGATCTCTCTTTTTCTCTACAATTTAATGGAAAACAATATTAAGAAGATAGTAGAAATTAATATTGAAAATATAGTAGAAATTAATATTTTACCTGGATCAGCTCTAACAGTGGTATTAACAGTGTAACCATCTTCAAGAAGTGTCTTGATAATCCATGAACCAATAAAACCTGTACCTCCTGTTACACAAACTCTTCCTTTTCCTTCTGCCATTATCACACTTTTGTTACTTCTGTATGAATGTTTTTGTAAGTTCTGTATGAATGCTTTTGTTAGTTCTGTATGAATGTAATGGTCACCTACAAATGTATATATAGACACATCCAATGTTCTTGGTCATTACTTTCAAAGAGATAAGTTTGGATATTATAAAGAAAACAAGAAAGCCTGTCAAATTCAATATGACTTTTCAGCTTTCAAGACTTTCAACAAAGAGCTACCACTAAATTGTTTATTAATTCCCGCAGACACGTTTGAATAAAGGACATGTGTTCACAAGAATTAAGTGGTATATTTTCAATGGCCAAATAAAGAGCGATATTTGGAATATTAAGTGTATTTAATGCAATTAAAAATTTATTTAATTATAAAAATTCATTAATTATATTTAATACATTATATTTATTAATACATTAAGTATTTTAATTAATATTCAAATACATTTAAATATTTTTAATTTATTCTTTTCTTTTTATAGTTTTTTTAAAACAAATATATGTGATAGTAGTATAAATATCATTTTAAAAAACTAAAATATCATTTTTGTGGGACTATAAATTTTTATAGAATATATATAATGTGATCTAAGCCTAGGGTCCAAGGTTCATATCTTGATAGGCTAAATTTTTGTTTTTCAGATTTATTTAATTTTATTTTAATAAACATATAGTCTAAATTATTCAAAAGTAGAAATTAAAAAAAAAATCTGTACAGCCATGTGACAATTAAAACATAAAATAATAAAAATAATTTATAACATGGTGATTAGTTATTGAATGATGTCTAGTTTAGTTTCTAAGAAAGCTCACTTGTATGCACATGGTTCAAAATTTGCTAGACTAATATTTTATTTTGCAGGTTTAATTCTTTACTTTTAATATATACATACAGCCACTGTTGTCGGTCATCACTTTTCTTCTGAATATTATAAATCAATATTTCTCCTTTCCCATTATATATTCTTAAATAAACAAAAATCATTGTTGAAACATGGAATAAAAAATTTGTTCTACAACTTGACTACACTTTTGATCCTGTCAAATAAAAATATGTTGTCACTTTCGAATTTTCCAATAGTTTATAATATAGGACTTACTAGAATTTAATTACGTAATATTTTCAATGGTCAAATAAGGAGAGATATTTGGAATGTCATGTTTACGTTTCAATGGCCAAATCATGGGGTGTGAAGATAGGTAACAACCGTTGTGATATAATTAGAGGTTAGAACATAATAATAACTCCAACATGTCGACATGTTTTCTAATCATCAAAAGATAAAATCAATCAAATTGATGATTAAGGGTTTTATCTTGGTTTACTGATCAAAACTTTTATAAAAGAAAAGAAAGTCAACAACAAGCAAGATACATGCCATAAAGCATAAATAAAAAGGGAAAGTAATATACGAAAAATATATATAATAACAGTTAGGAAAGATATAATAATAATAATAGTGTATCTGTTGTTAGATGTATGATTGTATGTATGTTGGTTATTTTATTTTTATAAATTAGACTGTACGTTGCTTATAATTACGGTTTATGAAAACAATTGTTCTAAAATAATTGAGTGGTCCTAAGTTCGAATCCAAGCAACGCCATTCTTAGTTTTTATTATTCTAGATAGTGCTCTCTTTATAACAACGATATACTTAACAACCATTGTGATATAATTTGTGTTTTTTAAAAAAAAATTTCCAATTTTATAGAATTTCCAATTTTGCAATCTGAATATTTCTTATTTGTATCATAGCAGAAACAACAGCACACCAATTTGTGAATTGAATTACACCAAAAATTGTATTACATCAATCCATTAGGAACCAAATCTTGTATAGTACATAAAAATCAAAATTGAGGCAAAAAAACCTGTAATGTACACGCCATTATATCAAATTATAATATCTTGTTGTCTTGGAGTCCTGTCTCTTGGTGTTTTCACTTTAAATACCTATAATTTTCAAATAATAATAGTTGTTAGAAATTAAATAACATCATTGAAAATTATAACAAACAATCAATTTTGAATGAAGAATATAAAATACTTGTTAATTTTCCCACATTTCTTCTCGATGATCGTTACGAATAACATGCACATTATCTCTATCAACTTCTTTATATTAACTAAGCGCTTCTTCAACGATCGAAGCTTCTGACCAGTGATGATTCTTCGTATATGCTTTGAATATCTTCATGTATCTCTCTATAGGATACATCCACTTTAAATAAACTGGACCACAAAACCTAGTTTCTCTGACTAGATGAACAAGTGAACCATAATGTCAAAAAATGATTGAAGAAAATACATCTTCAATTAAAATAATATTATTGCAGCTTCTTCTTCTAATTCATCTAATTTTTTAAAATCAAGAATTCTATTACATATAGCATTGAAAAATAAGCACAATTTGGTTTTTGGAAGGATGTCATGCTCTCCCACTTGTACCGTCATTGACAGGAACACCACTTCCTGGACGCATTTCGATACAAGTCTCTTCCGGTCCCTTTCTCAAACCAAAGGCTCTTGATACCATGTTGGGGGGAGTTACTAGGAGCATCGATACATAGTATAGGAATAAGCACATTTGTGAGAGGCACACCACTTATTCATCTAAAACCTTAAGGCATCAATAATGTCAAACAAATTCTTCATGACATGATATTCACAAGCCCATTGGTGTGGTGCGATCGACCTAATGTGTCTAACGGTATCTTAACTGCAAGTGCACAGCCTATCGCGGTAGTAATAAAAAGATGTGGAACCCACAGGGACTTTGTAACCACTCTAGTGCTATAAAGGTTTGCTAGTTTAGCTAAGGCGAATGTTGTCACGTTTGGTTTTTTAGAGGTTAAAGTAGAGGAAAACTAAATCGAATTAAGGGAATAATAATAATAAAACGGTCGGTATGTAATATAGTGAACCTAAGTGGATCTAATCGAACCTAAGCATATAAAGATGTTTAACTTAGATGGTTCTGTAGGAATTATCAGTTTAAAAACCCTTAACTCACACTTTCGTGGTCTTATCTCGGATTATACCCCTAAAGCCCTATGCCTGCTCTCGCTAGCCCATAAGTGTTTAGAAAATACTCTTTGAAAACTTAATAAAATCTAATTCGTTTTAAAGCGCTATCGCTGTATTTAAATCGAATGTATAACTTTAGCTATCCGGTTAAAACCTCACACTTTCGTGGTCTCGATCCTAACCTATTCTACTTTTCTTACTCTCGTAACAAAAAGATTGATTTTAATTATAAAAAGTCACAGCCAGAAATTAAGTTAATTTAGATTTTAGCTTAGGAACCATTTAATCCATTTAGTTACTATTATCACATCCCGACTCTAGAAATTTAGCTAGTCATGGTACTTGAAACAAAGAGACAGGAAATATAATCGGGAAACAATAAAACATTCATGACAAATAAATAAATAATTTAACATAAACAAATTGTATTAAAATTAAATTAAATGCGATTAAAAACCTGAATAATAATATTATCCCTCAAGCTCCCTCTTCCACAAGTCGGCAAGATTGGAACCTTCGGAATCGGAACTTGAAACAAATTCTGAGGCTAAAAATAATTTCTAACTACAATAGCAATTTCCTAATGTTGGAAATAGCTATTAAATAGAAAAAGGGAAATAAAACAAGAACAAAAAAATGCAAACGGACGGTTCGTAAATTTGGCAGGGCTTCCGCAAAAATTCTGTAAAAAAACTCTCTGTCCCTTCATTGAAATCTCTCCTATTTATAGAAGAGAAATTGGCAGTTAAGAAAAATTAGGAACGTGGACTTGTACTGCTTTAGTGGAGAAAGACCAGTACTGGACGTTGGTGAGGTTGAGAAATTGTAGGAGTTGAAAAGATCCTTCCATCATGTTGCCCACGTCTCTTGTTCTTCATGACGTTGAATTACACGTGTGACGGTCGTAAGGAAGAGGTGACAGTCGTAATACGCTTAAATAGCGCGTTACGTTCGTCAATGATGTGTGACGAGCGTTCTTCATGTTGTGAGCGTGTTACGCTCGTAATGGACGTGTGACGACTGTCACAACATCAAACTTTGCAAAATTTGCAGATTAGTTCATTTTCTTCTGATTTTCATGTTAGCTTTCTTCGTATGATCTTTTTCACTAAATTGATTTGAAACATGTTGTACCTGTGAAAAGACATAAAAACTCGGAACAGTCGGGAGTTAAATGGATTAATGCAGTATGAAAATGGATAAAAAACTTAGCAATTATATGATACGATTTCTCGTTATCAAATCCCCCCATACTTAAACCTTTGCTTGTCCTCAAGCAAATAATCATTTAGAAAGATCGGACAAGTTTTATCAGGCGCACATGCATGACATACCTTTGATTTTCAAAGCAATTACGGGAAATCATTCGTTAGTTCGACCGATACTTAAGTAAAACACTAACGATACGCTAATGGCACAAGCAATAAGCTAAGTCGTGGACTTCCATTTTAAAACAAACTGTCCAATAGTTTCGTTATAATTCTACCCAGAGTTTCTTGTACCTATTTCACCCGGTTTATTCTAGCGCAATCACATTAAGCCCTTTATCTTAGCACGTACGTAGTGGAGTAACGGGTTAGTGACTTTGATCCTTTTAGCACGGAGTCTGGTACACGAACGTGGTAACCCTACACATATTATCCAAATTGGAGGTTGTGGGGATCGAGCCATAGCACGCCCTACCAAGTTCAGAACCAGATACCTTTGAACCAACCACCAATAGACTCCTTCATTATTTGGTCATCTCTTATACTCGACCTTGTATTTTGGTGCAACTTTTTCCTTTTTAGCAGCGAGATAAGAAGGATATTTCATTGATCAGGCATCAAACACTTATATTCATCGGCTCCCCACGTGGTTTGTGTCAAGACGGTGATGACTGCTAGTATAAACTACTAGGGGTTACTTTAGAACTGAAACTCAAGATATAGGTATAACGGTTATTGAAACAGATCGCGTAAGTAGGAAGTCTAAGGTGTTATAACCGTATCGATCTTGTTGAATCGTTCTCGGCTTCCTAACTAGGATTTCGTTAAGATAGGTATGTCGGGGTATGCAAAGATAAAGCAAAAAAATTTTGGTATGGCTAAATAAAGCGGGGAAGAATTTAAACTGAGAAATATCGTAAAAAATTACTTGTTTATGGTAAATGGAAAGGTACCTCTCCCACACTATATCCGACATTGTCCTCAATGTTGCGGTATAAAGGCGGGGGAATACAAATACAAAAATAAAAAGAAACAGCAAAAGTAAACTACTTAAGAATAAAAACTACTGATGGCCACGTCTTCTACTCCTGGTGCATGATCGCCTGGTAGGCGTGGCTTCGGTATTAGTGTCCTGGTAGCCAAGGGTGCTGACATCCAACCTTAAAGCGTTAAGTTCAGACAGGGCCTCGTCCAACCTCTCGTTCATGCTCCGCTGGCCACTCAGAATCTGAGTGTTTTGTGCATATAAATAGTCATATTGCTCTTGTTGTCTTCTTTCAAGTGCGGCACTCATTTGATTTTGCTGATGGATGGCGCGGAGAAAGTCCTCAAGAGAGATAGGAGGTGGTGCGGATGAAAGTCCTGGAATGTCGTGAACGGGGGCAGCTCTGTCTAACTCTTCTTGCATCTCGTCTGTGGGGGCATTAGGCTGGTCTTCGTGAATAGGAACATGGCCCTCGGGAGCTGCAGGATCGAATAACCAGTTGGCTCTGTTTTGAGGGTCGATTCGGTCCCTGCAAGGCAAAGTAATGTTATTATAAATAATGTTTCGGATCACAGGATGGAATATGCCATCCTCCCGCTCATAGATGACGTGTGCCGCCTTGCAGTGGTCCAGAGTCAGCAATACCGGTGCCATAGAAGGCATATCCGTGAGAGCGGCACCGTGATTCAAAGCTATGGCAAGAGAAGTGACAATCCCTCTGAAATAGAAGGGTTTTCCGCCTCTAGCACAGATGGAGTGAATATGGGCCAATAAAAATGGGGCGGCGTTGATCTTCTGCCCGATGAATGCACATTGCATGAAGAAAAGCTCATTGGAGTTGAGCTTGTGGTTGCTGTCTCGGGCGAAGATGGTGTTGCAGAGGATACGGTGAAAGTATCAGATAGCCGGATTATGGATATGGGTGGCGTTGAGGTGGTCATAAGATCCGGTACAAATGTTTGTCATACTGTGCCATAAATTAAAAGCTTCCTCGCCGAAATTATCCGGCACTCGGAGGTGGACACCTTCGTCGGTACTGAAACCGAGCAACCGTGCGATATCAGTTTAGGGCAGTTGATACTCAGTGCTAAACATACGGAATTTGGCCACGCCAGAGAGTTGGTTGGTGGCTCCAGTTGGAGTAATGTATGAAAAGGAACTCAGAAACTCCAAGGTGAGAGTTTCGTAGATGGGTTGCGATTGGCGGCACAGGTTCCATAAGTTCACATTCTGCAAAAGTTGTCGGACGCTCTCTAGCAGTCCCAAATTTCTCAGAAAATCAAGGTCAACATACTGAGTTGGTTGGAGACCGCGGCATTGGAATTTCTGGAATTTTAGTCTTTTGGTTTCACCTTGGTCGCCGGCTCTGAAAGTGAGATTGGGGATTTGCTGGTTGTTGGCCATATTGCATGCACGAGGTTGAATCGTGAAAGGGTTTGGAATGTGAATGGAGTAGTGGAGTGATGGAATTTAAGTGTTGGAGTGATGGAATTTAAGAGAAAATCGAATGGGTGGTGTTACGGTTTGGGAAAAAGGAAAGAAGAAATGGGAAGGAGAACGGCTTCTATGATAGCATAATATGCTTTTGAGCGCGCGTGACGACCGTCACAGTGGGCTGACGGGCGTAACACGCGTTTCTCGCGTGTTACGCTCGTCATAGGGATGTTACGATCGTTACGGATACAAATAATTGCATTTATGAAATAAACGAAGCAGTTTAATTCCAAGACCTTATAACATAGTAATTCAACACAATAAACATGCAGATTAATTCCAACACACATCTTATAACAAAATTTTGCAGAATGATAATATATATATATATATATATATATATATATATATATATATATATATATATATATATATATATATATATATATATATATATATATATATATATATATATATATATATATATATATATATATATATAGTGAATTTAATATTCGATGTAGCACGCATTAAATTTAATGAAAACGAAAATAAACTGAAATTGAAATAAATATTTGTTTCTAACAGAACTTTAAAAACTGTAGAAAGTAAACTTGTTTAAAATGAAATCTAAAAAGGGAAACTGTCTAGAAACATAAAACAAAAAAGAAAGTAAAAACAAATGATGATTCTGCTACTTCATCCCGGTTGCGTTTTCAAATCTTCGAAAGCTGCATTTATGTGATAAAATTGCTCCACAGTTATATCAGTTAAGCCTATTACGTCCATACGCATGCTCTTCAACTCGTTCTTGATTCCATTAATGTCCGTCTGATAAACATCCAGTGTAGTAAAGATTTTATTCAAATTTTCAGCGTATTCTCCTTTTGTTATTTCAGGGGCATCAATATCCTCTGCAATGTTGTTACCATCATGGTAACCAGAAGGGGTCTCAGGATCACTCTCATCAGACATCGTGGCATCATTAACTTGGTAGGATTGTGGTGTCTCGGGTGTTGAAGGGTGGTCGGGAGGGTTTAGCTCATACAACCAATTGTCGCGATTATGGGCACTTACTTTAGCATGGTTTGGAAGTGTAAATACAGTGACAACTTCATCCCTTATCAGGTATTTGAAAGGTGCAGGACCTAGATTTCCTATTATTCGTAGGTGGAAACAGAAATCAATATTCATAGGGCGGATTGAACCAAATTGTGTACACCTATGTAGTTGGTATCTAAGTCCGAGGGCATTGGAAATCATGGTGACTAGGCCTCCTACGATGATCGGCTCATTAGGGTTTTGAGCAATGCGAGAAAAGGTTTGCATCAAGAATGGCACTGCATTAACAGGTCGACCTTGGGTCATACGCTGCAGTAAAAACATCTCATCCCTAGATACTGCAGTACGGTTCTGTTCTTTTCTGAATACAGTATGGGCTAGAATCTTATGGAAATAGCGGATAGCGGGGTTGTGTATTTCATTATTGTCCATGCTATCCGGCTCAGGGTGGTAGTTTTCGGTTAAGGTCCCCCCAAAAGTAATCTAGCTTGAAATCCATTAATTCTGCCTGGGTGGTAGTAAAAGCAAAAGGTCTGCTAGGGAATCCTAGAAGGTCGGCTAATTCTTTATGGTTATAAGCAAATTCAATACCGAATAGTCTGAATGCTATAAATCCTTTTCTAGTTCCGAAACTGCGCTCAGGTATATGAACTAAGGAGCTCAAAAATTCAAGGGTAAGCTCGCGGTATGTAACAAACCTAGACTTAATGTGGTATTTTTCCCATCCCAGTTGGTTAAACAGATAAAGGACACTATCCTTAATGCCTAAAGTGTCCATTGTTGGTTCATCATAATACAATGTCATACCAATATTCCTGTGTGACAATTCCTCAAATCTCCTCATTTGGTTCCTTCCTCTAAAAGTGGTTTCCATAGTAAATACTAAATGGGGAAACAAAGCAGGGGAGAAGGTAGGATAGAAAAAGACTTTTTCAGAAAACCTGTAGTGAATAAAGTTGTTTGAAAATCAGCAGCAGTTGTATAAAGATTTTTAGGAAAAATGGAAAAGAAAATAATGAGAATAAGGCTTTAAAAGAAATAAATGCAGAAACGGAAAAGAAAATCAAAAGTAATAAATAAAAACAAATGGAAACAATAACAAAAAAAAAGGTGGGTTGCCTCCCACTAAGCGCTGTTTTTAACGTCATAAGCCTGACATAGTGCCTGACAATAGATCATTCAGGGGAAATAGTGGGTAATTCTAAAAGTTTTAGACTATTCGCATAGTTTCTATTCTCAATATGATGATATTGTTTTAATCGATGTCCGTTCACTGTGAACGGATCACTATTCCTATCCTTAATTTCTATAGCTCCGCTAGGGTATACTTTGGTAACTTCAAAAGGACTAGACCATATGGATTTAAGTTTTCCAGGAAAGAGCCTAAGTCTAGAGTTAAATAGTAGCACAACGTCTCCCACACTGAATTCTTTCCGGGATAAGCGCTTATCGTTCCATCTTTTGGTTCTTTCCTTATATATCTTAGCGTTCTCATAAGCGTCTAATCTTAATTCTTCTAATTCATTCAAGTCGAGGATTCGCTTTTCTCCAGCAGCTGTGTAGTTTATATTGAGCGTTTTGATTGCCCAATATGCCTTATGTTCTAATTCTACCGGGAGATGACAGGACTTTCCGTACACAAGCTTGAAGGGTGTAGTTCCTATAGGGGTCTTGTAGGTTGTCCTATAAGCCCATAAAGCCTCGTTAAGCTTAAATGACCAATCTTTCCTGGATATAGAGACAATTCTCTCTAGGATTTGTTTAATTTCTCTGTTCGAGACTTCGACCTGTCCACTGGTTTGTGGATGATACGGTGTTGCTACGTGGTGTCTGACTCCATACTTAGATAATAATTTGTCGAATATCTTCGAAATGAAATGAGAGCCACCATCACTAATGACAAGTCTAGGCACACTAAATCTTGGAAAGATTGTGTTTTTAAAGAGCTTAATTACTACTCGTGTGTCATTTATAGGAGAGGCTATAACCTCAATCCATTTTGAAACATAATCGACAACTACGAGTATATACTTGTTTCCGAAAGAATATGGGAAAGGTCCCATGAAATCGATTCCCCAAACATCAAATATTTCTACTTCTAGTATTCCTCTTTGAGGCATTTCATCTTGTCTTGAAGTATTACCGGTGCGTTGACACCGATCGCAGTTTTTAACAGCGATGTGGACATCCTTCCATAGATTAGGCCAGAATAGGCCAGCTTGTTGGATCTTTGCACAAGTTTTAGAAGTGCTGGCATGTCCGCCATAGGGAGATGAATGATAGTGAGAGATAACATCTTCCATTTCTTCTTCAGGTACGCATCGGCGGAAAATTCTGCCAGGTCCTCTTTTAAATAATAAAGGTTCATCCCAATAATAATACTTGAGATCATGGAAGAATTTCTTTTTCTGTTGATAAGTTAAGTCCGGTGGGAGCGCGCCTGCAGCTAAGTAGTTGACTATGTTGGCATACCATGGCAATCCCATGGTTGTATGGATCGCTTCCACGGCTTCTTTGGCTTTTGGTTTGTTTTGGTCCAATTGAGCTAGATCGCTTCTTATTTGTGCTATCAGCTGTTCATATGGAAAATCGTTGTTAATTGGTACTTGTTCGGGTTTTATACCTTCTAATCTTGACAAGTGGCCTGCTACGATGTTTTCCGTTCCTTTCTTATCCTTAATTTCTAGATCGAATTCTTGCAAAAGTAGGATCCATCTGAGGAGTCTTAGTTTTGCATCCTTCTTAGTTAGTAGATATCTGATAGCAGCGTGGTCTGCGTAGATGATTATCTTCGCTCCTACTAGGTAAGAACAAAATTTTTCAAGCGCAAAGACAACTGCTTACAACTCTTTCTCAATTGTGGCGTAGTTCATTTGAGCTGAGTCTAGTGTTCTACTGGCATAGTAGATTGCGTGAAGTTTCTTGTCCTTCCTTTGTCCAAGAACTGCGCATATGGCGTAGTCACTCGCATCGCACATGATTTCAAAAGGTAATCTCCAATCGGGTGGTTGCATGATTGGTGCGGTGATAAGGGCTGATTTTAGAGTTTCAAACGCTTTAAGACAATATCCATCGAATATGAACTCAGTGTCTTTCATCAATAGACCGGTAAGTGGTTTAGTGATCTTCGAGAAATCTTTGATAAATCATCGGTAAAAACCGGCGTGTCCTAAAAAACTTCGTATTTCTCAAACAGTCTTAGGTGGTTGAAGTTCTTTTATGACTTCTATCTTAGATTTATCAACTTCAATTCCCTTATTAGATATAACATGTCCTAGTACGATTCCTTCTCTGACCATGAAATGGCATTTTTCCCAGTTAAGCACGAGGTTTAGTTTCACACATCTTTCTAAAATCTTTTCTAGGTTTGATAGGCATCCTTCAAAACTTTTCCCGCACACAGAGAAGTCGTCCATGAACACTTCCATGATGTTATCGATGAAATCTACAAAGATTGACATGATACATCGTTGAAAGGTTGTTGGGGCATTGCACAATCCGAAGGGCATTCGTCTATAAGCGAATGTTCCATAGGGACATGTGAATGTAGTCTTCTCTTGATCATCAGGGTGAATAGGAATTTGTAAAAATCCAGAATAACCATCTAGATAGCAGAAGTAGGAATGTTTGGCTAATCGCTCTAACATTTGATCTATGAAGGGTAGAGGAAAATGGTATTTCCGAGTAGCTTTGTTTAGTTTCCTATAATCAATGCACACTCTATGCCCATTTACCACTCTTTGCGTTATCGGTTCTCCTTTTGCGTTCTTCACAACAGTGATACCTCCTTTCTTCGGTACGACATGTACTGGGCTAACCCATTTACTATCAGAGATTGGGTATATGATTCCGACTTCCAATAGCTTCTTAATTTCATCTCTGACTACAGTGATAAGGATTGGGTTAATCCTTCTTTGGGGTTCTCTATAGGTTTTGCAATCTTCTTCTAGCATAATACGATGCATACAAATTGAAGGACATATTCCTTTCAAGTCGGATATGTTATAACCTAATCCAGTCGGGTACTTTCTTAGGACGTCTAAAAGTTTCTCAGTTTCGAGCGTTCCTAAACTGGAATTGACTATTACTGGTCGTGTACATTTGGTATCTAGGAATTCGTATCTTAGGTTCCTGGGTAAGGTTTTTAATTCTAAATGCGGTTTCTTTAGACATGGCATATGATCAGGTGTAAGTGCTAGACTTTCGCTTAGACTATCATCTTGGTATGGTTCACGCCAATTGTCGTCTTCGAATATCAGAGGGGTTTGGATTTTCATTATTTCAGAGTATATGGTTTGTTCCGCTTCCATCTCTCTTACGCACTCGTCTATAACGTCGATTAGATAACATGTGTCATTCATGGCTGGTGCTTGTAAGAATTCAGTGAGGATGAATTCCACCTTTTCCTCTCCAACTTCGAATGTCAGTATGCCCTTCTTTACGTCAATTATAGCTCCAGCTGTGGCTAGGAAGGGTCTTCCTAATATGATAGGAGTAACTGAGTCCTCAATAATGTCCATGATTATGAAATCGGTCGGGATATAGAATTGACCTATTCTAACTGGAACGTTTTCCAGTATACCTACAGGGTATTTAACTGATCGGTCAGCTAATTGAATGGACATTTTTGTGGGTCTAAGTTCTCCCATTTCCATCTTTTTGCAAATAGATAGGGGCATGACACTGATACTTGCTCCCAAGTCGCATAGAGCTTTGTCTATGACAAACTTTCCATTGTTAAAAGGTATAGAGAAACTACCTGGATCTTTTAACTTATGGGGCATATCATTTTGAATAATAGCGCTACACTCAGCAGTAAGTGTAATTGTTCCATCGTCTTATATATTTTTCTTGTTAGATAGGATATCCTTGAGAAATTTAGCATACGAGGGCATCTGAGTGATAGCTTCTGTAAACGGTATTGTGATATTCAGTTGTTTTAGAAGTTCAACGAATTTCTTGAACTGGCCCATCGTTTTGGAATTGGTAAGTCTCTGAGGGTACGAGATCAGCGGTTTATAGGGTGGTGGAGGCACATAAGGCTTTTCTTTCTCCACTGCCTCTTGGTTTTCGTTTTCGTTTTCCTTTGGTTCATTCTCATTTTCAGTTGGCTTGTTCTGCTTTTGGTACATGGGTGGATTTTCGAGTCTTGGATCAACAGGTCCGTCAAGTTCTTTTCCACTTCTCAGTATTACAGTGTTAGCTTGTCCTTTTGGGTTAGGTTGTGGTTGACCAGGGAAAAATCCAGCTGGGGCAGCAGTAGATGCTTGTTGTTGGGCTACCTGTGAAATTTAAGTTTCAAGCATCTTATTATGGGTAGCCAAAGCGTCAACTTTACTAGATAATTGTTTAATCTGCTCATTAGTATGTAAATTTTGATTTAGAACATCTTTATTAGTTTGATATTGGGAAGCAATGAAATCTTCTATCATGATTTCTAGATTAGACTTCCTAGGGGCATTGGATGTATTAGGTCCATTATTGGGGTGATTTTGGGAAGCTTTTGGATAGCCAGGTGGTGTGGCAGGAGCTTGTCCAGGTACGTACAACGCATTGTTGCTTTTATATGAAAAGTTCGGATGATTCTTCCAACCAGGGTTATAGGTATTGCTATAAGGGTTTCCCTGTACGTAATTCGCTTGTTCAGCTGGAACTCCTGTTAGAAGTGGGCATTCTAGAGCAGGATGTGATTGAAGACCACATAGATCGCAAGCTTGAGCTACTGCAGCCACGGTAGCTGCGAGAGTGGTAGTAAGATTTTCTAGCTTTTGGGTAAGGGCTTCTACTTTAGCGTTGACTTGATCCAGACTATTCACTTCAATTATGCCACCTTTTGTTTGAGTTTTTTCCATATTAGCTATTTCGCTTCCCCATTGATAATGGTTTTGAGCCATGCTTTTGATAAGTTGATTTGCTTCGGTATACGGTTTATCCATCAATGCGCCACGAGCAACAGCGTCTATAGTCATTCTTGTGTTGTACAAGAGACTGTTATAGAACGTATGAATGATCAGCCATTCTTCTAAACCATGATGAGGGAAGAGTCTGATCATGTCCTTATAGCGTTCCCACGCTTCGAAAAGTGATTTGTTATCTTTTTGTCTGAAACCATTGATGTTGGCTCTGAGCATAGCAGTTTTGCTTGGTGGGAAATATCTAGCTAAAAAGACCTTTTTCAACTCATCCCATGTGGTGATTGAGTTTGAAGGAAGAGATTGGAGCCATGCTCGAGCTCTATCTCTTAAAGAAAAGGGAAATAGGCGCAATCGTATCGCCTCAGGGTTTACACCATTCACTTTTACAGTGTCTGCGTACTGCACAAACACTGGCATATGTAGGTTTGGGTCGTCAGTAGGAGATCCAGAAAATTGGTTTTGCTGAACGGCGGATAAAAGCGAAGGTTTCATCTTGAAATCGTTTCGAGCGATAGCAGGAGCGACAATGCTGTTGTGGGGCTCCGCTTGAGAAGGAACTGCGTAATCCTTAAGAGCACGAGGTGGATTTGGTACGTCAGCCATCTTAGATTCTTCAATTAATTCAGGGATTGAGATATCAGGAAGCTTAGTCGAAAGAAGATTGTTGAGATCACGGTATTCTTGAACTCGGCGTCTTACTCTGAGATAGCGCTTGATATCGTTGATTTGTAGATGCAAAGGCTCGCTTCGGGAGCGAGTATTTGGCATACAACAGAGGGAAAAATAAATAGTTGCCTTAATCTATACAGTACTACTTTATGAGTGCACTAGTGACTAAATCAAAGTCCCCGGCAACGGCGCCAAAAACTTGATGTGGTGCGATCGACCTAATGTGTCTAACGGTATCTTAACTGCAAGTGCACAGCCTATTGCGGTAGTAATAAAAAGATGTCGAACCCACAGGGACTTTGTAATCACTCTAGTACTATAAAGGTTTGCTAGTTTAGCTAAGGCGAATGTTGTCACGTTTGGTTTTTTAGAGGTTAAAGTAGAGGAAAACTAAATCGAATTAAGGGAATAATAATAATAATAAAACGGTCGGTATGTAATATAGTGAACCTAAGTGGATCTAATCGAACCTAAGCATATAAAGATGTTTAACTTAGATGGTTCTGTAGGAATTATCAGTTTAAAAACCCTCAACTCACACTTTCGTGGTCTTATCTCGGATTATACCCCTAAAGCCCTATGTCTGCTCTCGCTAGCCCATAAGTGTTTAGAAAATACTCTTTGAAAACTTAATAAAATCTAATTCGTTTTAAAGCGCTCTCGCTGTATTTAAATCGAATGCCTAACTTTAGCTATCCGGTTAAAACCTCACACTTTCGTGGTCTCGATCCTAACCTATTCTAATTTTCTTACTCTTGTAACAAAAAGATTGATTTTAATTATAAAAAGTCACAGCCAGAAATTAAGTTAATTTAGATTTTAGCTTAGGAACCATTTAATCCATTTAGTTACTATTATCACATCCCGACTCTAGAAATTTAGCTAGTCATGGTACTTGAAACAGAGAGACAGGAAATATAATCGGGAAATAATAAAGCATTCATGACAAATAAATAAATAATTTAATATAAACAAATTGTATTAAAATTAAATTAAATGCGATTAAAAACCTGAATAATAATATTATCCCTCAAGCTCCCTCTTCCACAAGTCGGCAAGATTGGAACCTTCGGAATCAGAACTTGAAACGAACTCTGAGGCTAAAAATAAATTCTAACTACAATAGCAATTTCCTAATGTTGGAAATAGCTATTAAATGGAAAAAGGGAAATAAAACAAGAACAAAAAAATGCAAACGGACGGTTCGTAAATTTGACAGGGCTTCCGCAAAAATTCTGTAAAAAAACTCTCTGTCCCTTCATTGAAATCTCTCCTATTTATAGAAGAGAAATTGGCAGTTAAGAAAAATTAGGAACGTGGACTTGTACTGCTTTAGTGGAGAAAGACCAGTACTGGACGTTGGTGAGGTTGAGAAATTGTAGGAGTTGAAAAGATCCTTCCATCACGTTGCCCACGTCTCTTGTTCTTCATGACGTTGAATTACGCGTGTGACGGTCATAAGGAAGAGGTGACGGTCGTAATACGCTTAAATAGCGCGTTACGTTCGTCAATGATGTGTGACGAGCGTTCTTCATGTTGTGAGCGCGTTACGCTCGTAATGGACGTGTGACGACCGTCACAACATCAAACTTTGCAGAATTTTGCAGATTAGTTCATTTTCTTCTGATTTTCATGTTAGCTTTCTTCGTATGATCTTTTTCACTAAATTGATTTGAAATATGTTGTACTTGTGAAAAGAAATAAAAACTCGGAACAATCGGGAGTTAAATGGATTAATACAGTATGAAAATGGATAAAAAACGTAACAATTATATGATACGATTTCTCGTTATCACCCATCCATAGTCTTGACGATATGCCTACATATAAAATCTTAGTTACAATAAAACACCAAAAACAACATTACAATGTTTTAGAAATTATCACAAACATGTCATCAACCTATAGTATCTTTCACAATGAATAATGATTTACATGAGTAGGAGTCTTGCATTTGTTATGAGGAGAAGTTCTATATACAAACATTCTACTCTTAAAGTGGGCTCTCTTTTCCATCGTCTAATATTATATTCCCTTATTACATACACATTCAAAGAACATGCAAACACTTGCAGAATCAAAACAATTATCAGTTCTACCTCTTGCAAACACTTGCAGAACCAAAACAATTATCAATTCTACCTCTTACAATCACACACAATCAATTACACATGCAAAAGCACAACTTCAAACACATAAAACCTCAATGCATGAAGTATGCCACAATGTCTTACACATTGCAAAAGGTAGAGCCATAGTACAACATAAATTTTTTTGTAATTTTCTTACCTATCTTAAAAGTGACAACAAATTTTATTTTGTTGACATCTACAAATGAATTACATACATGCAAACATTACAAAATTGAGGGGTATCATGCCATTCTCAGGTCTCCCTAATACCTCTACCTCTGAATATTGTTCACTTCCTCAATAAACTAGAATTGTGATTCATGTTTAGGTTTGACAGATGTATCTTTCATTCTTATTTTTTACACTATCAAAATGGTACATGACACTAAACCAGTATGTCAAATAGATTGCAACATGCATTTTATATATATATAACATACCCACAAGTGAAGATTTTACATAGTGTCCGATACCTAACTAAATATAGTTTCTTTTGCAAGACAGAAACGATGTCATTTCTTCAAGATTTCACAATATTAAAATTTGAAAACACAAACTTTAAACAAAGAGAAACAAAGGATTAGATAGACATATATATTCCCAACAGTTACTCCGTTTCAATTATAAAAACAAGCACAATTAGGTTAATTAATTTATCCACATGAAGAAACCGAATGAAAACAGAAAAAAGCATTACAATTTAAACATACAAATGGACCGAGTTTGGTAACTATTAATATTATGTCATAATCATCCATTGATTTTAAATTGAAAAACTAATATTTGAAAAATTAGCTATGTAGTAAAAAAAATCACTTACCTTGACAATCTTTCAAATTAGACTTCTTATTCTTAACACCTCTTATTAAATAATATCCTTCCACAACTATGATAAAAGAATTTGCAGCTGAAATAAGTTATAAATATAAACTTAAAAGGTACAAAAAATTATGTATAAATGATATATCATGATTTAGGTTTCTTATCCCTCAAGTATGACCTTAATATTTTTCTTGGTTTTTGTGTTTAATGAACAAAATCAAAAGATATCATTATCTTGGTAACAAATAACATACATCTGTCAATGATTGATGTAGTTTCAAAATAAAAGTGTTAGAATCACTAAAATTCAAATATTACAAAATAACATTAAAAAACTATAAAATTTTGAAGGAAACATGTACTTACTGATTTAACAATGGTCTTAAATAATATTTTTTGACTCGCCGTCCAACTTATTTTGTATGTATGATTGAATAACTTCGGCCTATTTGGTGGAAATTTGTGTCTTATATGGATCAAGCCACGTGATTTTGCCACGTGATTTTCATGTGGCTAAATAAAGTCAGTTGCGACGTGAAAATCACGTGGCAACGTGTTTTACTAATATAATAAAGAAGCATTAAGTGTGTCAGTTTTTTTTTGTGTTAAAAAAAGTTGCGACGTGGGATTCACGTCGCTAATTAAAATATCATAAAAAATAAATTAATCACAACTTCCAACACTGGCGTGTTCAGGTTTTGAAGAAAGCGAAAACAATTGTATGATTGTTGCGACGTGAAAATCACGTGGCAACGTTGCGGCGTGATTTTCACGTCGCTACTTGCTTTATCTGCTTTATCAAAACGCTCCACAACACACAGTAGCGTTTCAGATTTTATTAAACTTCTTCTTCAACCTTCCATATTCCTCCATACCCATTTTTTTCTCCAAAATTTTTTCTTCTCCACACTTAAATTCCTACAATCTCCATACATTGGTTGTAAGGTAATTTCAATTCAATGTTATTTATACTTTATTAACAGCTTTTGATGTGTTATTTGAATATAATTTTTTTTCAATTTTTCTTTGAATAGAGAAGAAGAATATTGATAGAAGTATAGATTGCAAAAAGGGACAAGAAAATTGAAGGAGTTACAAGATAAAAGGTATGTCTTGAATTTTTTTTTTTTGAAATTAGTATATTTTCTGAATTTGATTAATTTTTAGGTTATATATATTTTCTGAATTTCATGAATTTGCATTGGGTTAAAATTGTTGAATTTGGGTTATATATATTTTCTGTATTTGAGTTAAATTTTAGGTTTAATTATTTAGTTTATAATAATTATTAATTATTAATTTGTGATGAATGAGTTTAATTATTTTAGGAGTTTAAGTTTTTATATTTTTAGGAGTTTATAAATTTTTAGTGTTTAAATTAAATTTTTAGGAGTTTAATAAGTTTTTAAATTTTTGGGAGTTTATAAAATTTAGGTGTTTAAATTAAATTTTAAGTGTTTAAAAATAAATAAATATTTTTAGGAGTTTATAAATTTTAAGTGTTTAAATTAAATTTTTAGGAGTTTAAGTTTTTAAATTTTTAGGAGTTTATAAAATTTAGGTGTTTAAATTAAATTTTAAGTGTTTAAAAATAACTAAATATTTTTAGGAGTTTATAAATTTTAAGTGTTTAAATTAAATTTTTAGGAGTTTAATAAGTTTTTAAATTTTTAGGAGTTTATAAAATTTAGGTGTTTAAATTAAATTTTAATTATTTAAAAATAAATAAATATTTTTAGGAGTTTATAAATATTTTTGAAAGCATATATTTATCTTTAATTGTATATGTTTAGGATTATTATTAAGTTGATTAATTAATATTTCTAATTAAATAGGTTTTGATTATATAAATTTGCAGTAAATAGAATATTATATGAATTATCGTAGTTGGATGTACGATAGACTATATCCAGGAAGACGCGCACTTAAACCCAATTTTATAGACGGAGTTAATGGTTTTATCGCGTGGACGTTTGCCCAGGAACGTTGTCGAAATGAAGGAGGAGTTAGGTGTCCTTGTCTTAAATGTGGATGTAGATATATAATTAGTGACCCAGAGGAAATAACACGCCATTTGCATAGGAAAGGTTTCATTGAAAATTATTGGGTTTGGACGTATCATGGTGAAACACTGTCGAGTAATGTACTAGAGACTAGCAACACAAATGCTTCAAGTAGTTAACCGGTTATGCAACCACCTATGGAATTTGAAGAAAACTTTAATCTGATAGCTGACATGGTTGGTGATGCTTTTGGTGTTAACGTGACCTATGATCAACCTAAAGACTTTGACGGGGAAGAGTTGCCGAATGAGAAAGCGCAGAGATTTTATCAGTTGTTGAATGAGATGAATACGCCGTTGTTTGAGGGGTCGTCAGACTCAAATCTATCAATGTGTGTTAGATTATTGGTCGCCAAGTCAAATTGGAATGTTCCTGATCAGTGTTTGGAGCACTTCGCAAAAATGATGTTGGAATCAACTGCAACGAAAGACAACTTGCCTGCGAGTTTCTATGATGCAAAGAAGTTGGTGTCGAAGTTGGGTTTAAGAGTAAGAAAGATTGATTGTTGCATTAATGGTTGTATGTTGTTTTATGACAACGAGTTTGGTACTCAAGATGGATCGTCAGAGGAATGTAAGTTTTGTCATAGTCCAAGATATAAAGTTCGCAATAGAGCCATTAACAGTAATCAAAAACGTGTAGCAGTAAAGTCCATGTTTTATATTCCGATAATACCAAGGTTAAAAATAATGTTTTCTTCAATGCACAGTGCAAGTCAAATGACATGGCATCATACAAACAAAACAAGCCCAGGCAATATGCGACACCCATCTGACGGCCATGCATGGAAGCACTTTAATGAGGTACATCCTGATTTTGCCGCCGAACCTAGAAATGTCAAGCTTGGATTATGCTCTGATGGTTTTGCTCCATATGTCCAAGCGTCCGGAAGTGCGTATTCTTGTTGGCCAGTTATTGTAACCCCTTACAATCTCCCTCCTGAGATGTGCATGACAAAACCATACATGTTTTTGACGTGCGTCATTCCAGGACCGTCGAGTCCAAAAACCGGAATTGATGTGTACTTACAACCTTTAATTGATGATTTGAAGAGGTTGTGGAATAATGGAGAATGGACTTATGATATATCCCGTAAACAAAACTTTTCTATGCGAGTTGCCTTGATGTGGACCATTAACGACTTTCCAGCATATGGCATGTTGTCTGGTTGGGGTACGCATGGCAGAATGGGTTGTCCGCATTGCATGGAATGCACTAAGGCATTTACATTGGAAAAAGGGGGGAAAAGCTCGTGGTTTGAATGTCACCGCAGATTCCTACCATCAAATCATCCCTTTAGAAAAAACAAGACAAATTTCAAAAAGGACGAACGGGTAACAGATCTGCCTCCGCCTCGATTGGCACCAGTTGCTATATGGAACCAAGTTTGTGAACTTCCAAAGTTTACAGATACTGGCAAAGCATGTAGAATTGAAGGATATGAGGTCACACATAATTGGATAAAAAGAAGTATATTTTGGGACCTCCCATATTGGAAAGATAATTTGTTGCGCCATAATCTTGATGTTATGCATATTGAGAAGAATTTTTTTGATAACGTATTTAACACAGTGATGGATATTAAAGACAGAACAAAAGATAATGTGAAGGCTAGACAAGACATGGAAATTTGGTGTAATCATAAAGAGTTGGAATTGAAGCCTCTCCCAAATGAAAAATTATTTAAACCCAAAGCTTGTTTCAGTCTGACCCCCCAAGAAGCTAAAGCGGTTTGTGGATGGCTAAAAGGTTTGAGAATTCCCGACGGGTATTCTTCAAATTTAGCAAGGTGTGCTGATGCTAACACTGGGAAGTTGCATGGTATGAAAAGTCATGATTGCCATGTTTTTATGGAACAATTTCTACCAATTGCGTTCGGTTCTCTACCCAAACATGTGCTTAATCCACTCATTGAAATTAGTCGATTTTTTAGATATATTTGTGCGTCAGCTTTAAGAGTGGATGACATCATTAAGTTGGACCAAAATATTCCAGTCATTTTCTGTAAATTGGAACAAGTATTTCTGCCTGGTTTTTTTGACTCCATGGAACATCTACCTGTGCATCTTGCATATGAGGCTTATCTAGGAGGACCTGTTCAATATAGGTGGATGTATCTGTTTGAAAGGTTCATGGGTGATTCAAAATGATCAGTGAAAAATAAAGCTAGAGTTGAAGGATCAATATGTGCACATTACTTGCATCGAGAAACTTCACATTTTTGCAGTCACTATTTCAAGCACTTGATGTTAACTCCAAGAATCATAAGGAATCCTGTAAATGTTATCGAAAGAAGTCAGTACACCTTATCAGTCTTCGGGCTTCCAGGTCGTCCCTCTGGAAAGAAGGGTGAGCATTGGTTGACCCAACAAGAAATGCAATATGCACATGTTCATGTCTTGATCAACTGCATTGAAGTTAAACCATATCTTGAGTAAGTATAATCCAACTTCTTAATTTTCTTTACAGTGTGAATATAAAATTGATTACCTTGAAACTTATAGTGTGTTTCTTTTTAGGGAATTTAACGCCTATTTTGATAGTACCGGTGTACAATCAACATCTGGTGTCATTCATGCCCAATTTCCAACATGGTTCAAGGAGAAATTGTATAGGGTTGTTACACCGACTCCAGAAATACTCCATTTGAGAAACTTGTCTAATGGCCCTCGTCAAAGTGCAAACAAATGGCACACATACTTCGTGAACGGATATAAATTTCACACTCATGAATGGACTGAAGGGAAAAAAAACCATAAACAGTGGCGTATTTGTGAAAGGAGTTACAGATGGTGGTGAAGATGACTTCTATGGTTTTGTTAAACATATCTACGAGTTAGTATACAATTACTTGGACTCGGAAAATAAAGTTGTCTTGTTTTATTGTGAATGGTATGATCCAACTAGAGGCACAAAAATAGATAAGACATATGGTACTGTTGAGATTCAAATGGACCGGAGGTACAAAGAGTACGACCCTTTCATAATGTCAAATATTGTTAGGCAAGTTTATTATGTTCCTTATCCTTCATTTGTGCCACGTAAACGACAGTGTTGTGTTGTAATAAAAACAAAACCATTGGGTCATATTGAAACTGACGATCTAGTGGAGGATGTTGCTTACCAAGTTGATGAAGTTGAAGTTAATGATGTGATTCCAGATGAACACACTACAAGTTTGTATGATACAATAGTTGAGGGGAATCAAGTTGATGAGGATGAAGATCATGAAGATTCTGGATATGAGGATAATATCACATCAGATGACGATGATGAAATGGATGACGAGCATGACGATTTAGAATAGTGAACCTATATTCATGAGAATTGTGTCTTGTAATTTTACTTAACGAACCATTTATTGAATGATTTAATGAATATGTATTCATGAGAATTGTGTCTTGTAATTTTACTTAACGAACCATTTATTGAATGATTTAATGAATATGTATTCATGAGAATATGTATATGTTAACTTGTATTTTCTTTAATTAGGTAAAAATGCCACCAAAAGATAATAAGGGTAAAGGTCCTAGTGATAGTGGTAGGAAGCCCAGGCGTCCAAGGGTAGTAGTATGTCAGTCACCTCACTCAGCCACGTGTCCTCCCCCGCAGAGTTAGGTTCATTATATGTCCATGGACAGTACTATGCCATTTACTTCATTACTATCATCTCAGAGTCCTCTTCAGTTCCCATCTGGAGGTACATGTTTTATTAGTCCATCTGGGGCCCCACCTAGTTTACCATTCCAGCAGACACAGGTGCCCTCATCCTTCCAGCACAATTTTCCATTTCCCACACAGATGCCCTCATTCGTGCAGCAGCCTAGAGGATCCAGCACCCCACTTCCTACACAGATGCCCCCATCCGTCCAGCAGCCTGGAGGATCCACCTCTTCATGACCCACACAGACTGGTCGCACCCCCACATCCCACACAAAGTCGGATGATGACGATCTTGGTGTGGATGATGATCAGATAGATGGGAGAGATCTTCGAGGGGATGATGATCCGAGTGAGATTCATACCATTGATGGGAGATTTTGGATATGGCCTGAAGGGAACTCGTAAGTTTCTTATTTATTGATTTTATTTATAAGTACACATTTCCATTTTGAATATAACTTTATATAATTAATTATGCTAATTCAATTATTGTTGTTTTAGTTTCGGGCCGAGTCGGACTGCTGCTAAGGTTATCAATTATATAATTCAGCAGAATTATACAAATTTTTTGAAGAGTTTTAGAGAAGTTTCCGATAAAGAAGAATGGTTCAAGCAATTTCAGGTATAATTAATTTATTTCTTAAGTTATTTTTATTTAAATGACCTTTTCATTATTGTTATAATTTATCTAACTATTTATTTTAATGTCATACAACATTGCAGGCGAAATGTATTTGGGATCCCCTAAACCATAACAAAGAAAAAAAAAATTATTTTGGCAGGAGTTCAAGACGACTATCTGATATGCTACGACGTCTTAGAGAGAATTGACACCTTTTGGGCATTCGTCCCAAATGGATAGGCAAAGAAGTTTTTGAACAACTTCTTAAGTATTAGGAATCAGATGAATTTAAGGCTAAATCTGAAACTGCAAAGAAGATGAGGGCATCGAAAAAAGGGGGTTGCCTTAATGCTGTTGGAAGTATTAGTACTGCTGAGCATGCTCGAGGCATGGTAATTATTACCACTTTTTAAGGTCATATTTGGATTTATAACATATTATTAATTTAAGTTATTTTTTTTATTTAGGCTAAGCGTTTGGGGAGACAACCATTGATGACTGAGCTGGTTAAGGAAACTCGGACAAAGAAATCGGGAGGATTTATTGACGAGCGCACAAAAAAAGCCCTGGTAAGTAAATTTATGTTTATATATATTTTTTTAAGCAATTTTGTGACGTGATTTTCATGTAGCAAGTGACATGTTGTGGCGTGAAAATTGAGTGGCAACTGATAAGTTGTGGCGTTACAATCACGTGGCTATTTGTTTTTTATTATTTTTTTATTTCATTTAATTTCATTAATGTTACTTATAAATTTAACTTGATTTTTTTATTGTATGTGTAGGAGGATTATCAAGCGTTGCTTGTAGAATTTCTGACCCATAATCCTCAGTATACGCCTCCTCTAGGAAAACCGGTTCATCCAGATGTGGATTTCTATATTTGGAGTCAAGTTGTTGGGGGAAAGGGGCCTAACGGGTGTTTTTTTGGTGGTGGAAATTTGGCAGACACCTTGAGGAGTGGGGATAGAAATCTGTATCAGAGAGCTGCAGATGGTGAAGGAGGGTCACGTCAAACAAATTTTACACCAGATCAGTTAGAACTGGTAAGACAATTGGCTAGACGCGAGTCCGAAGATCGTGAGGCGACATTGAAGGCCCAAATGAATGCCCAAATGGAGGCAATGAGGGGTGAACATAATAGACAAATTGAGGCAATGGCGAAGAGGCAGGCTGATATGGATGAGCAAATACGACAATTTATGCAAGCATTTGGTAGAAATCCCAACAGTGGTGGCCAAAATAATAACCACCAAAATAATGATGACTTTCTTCCCGACTTTTCCGACGACTCTAATGATTTTGTTTAGTTTTATTTTTATTTTGTATTTAGTTTTTTATTTGTGTAATATAAATTTATAATCATATTGTATATTTAAAAATATTATAAAATTTAAATTTGAGTTTATTAAATTTATAATATTAAGTATATTTATTTATACATTTAGATATATTTAGTTTTGTTTTTGATAATTTGATTTATAATATTATATTTAATAAATAAATTATAATATTTAATTTATAAATTTAATAAAACAAAAAATAATATTAACTATTAAAACAAAATTAATATATTTAAAACACAATTTTTTTTATTTAAAAAAAACAAGTTGTGGCGTGTTTTTTATGTCACTAATTAGTGACGTGAAAAACACACCGCAACAGCAAACATAAATATAAATGTGAACTGCCTGCTCTGCTCTGCACACTTTCATCCTATACAGTCTGTTGCGGTGTGAATTTTACGTGACAACTTTGTGACATGCTTTTCACGCCGCAACAAGATTGTCACGCGCTATATAGCGACGTGTTTCTTAAGGTGGCAAAATTTGAATAGTGGCGTGATTTGGGTGTTAGCGACGTGACTTTCACGTGACAAAATACAAATTATTTTGTAGTAGAAACTCAAACATTTCTCTGTCATTCTTAGAGATACAAATGCGATTTAAATATCTGAATTGTTTTGAAAAAAAATGTTAATTTAAAAATAATACATAGAAAAATAATTATAAATAAAACAAGATACTTACAAGTACTATAAAGATAAGATAGATGTCGAGAGCCATTTAATACCAGCAAATAATTTATTAAGGACCATCTTATCAATATAAACTCAAGATTCACTTCATGAATCACATCTACCTAGAAAGAATCTTCCTTGAGATCTTCAATTAATTTAAGTAATATTAAGAAGTACCGCTGTTTTTGATTACATCTTCAATAATCATAACTTTAGAGAAACTTCTATTAGTACTAGTACTCATAGATATCACATTCTATAAAAAGTAAATGTAAGGCATTTACAACTTTTATTTTATACTCGTTATCCAACTATTTAATATTTTAATCTAATTATTAACCTATATTAAATATTTATTTCATAAAAATGAAAATCCAACGAACATCTATTGTTGAATTGAAGGAACTGCGGTTAACAGTTTTATGAGGGACATATAGCTCACCAGTTATTACATTAATTGGGTTATTTGTAAAGTTATATATGTAAATATTTTACTCTTCATCTAAATTAGCTTACAAATGTTTAATTAATCTACCAATCACATGAGATTCTATGTTCAAAATATGTAAGCTTAAAGAAGAAATGAAGTAATAATTTGAGATTATTGACTTCGACACACCAGTTTATTTATTTAGAACGAAATAAAAAAGGTTTGACTGACTTCATATTGTGCATAGATTCAATAAAAATGGTTCTAATGAAACGTATCAAAAAATAAAATAGAAGCATGCAGTTCAGTAATGCTTTTGAAATTATCCATACCACTTTTGAAAACATCTCTTTGGTTCTCTTAGGGTGGAGCTCCAATTGCATCTCTTATAGGAGTTTTATTTTTTTGGTTGGACCTTGACTCTCTCATCTTACATCTCTATTTTCATTTACTGTTGGAGCTCTATTATTTGTTGTTGGAGTTCTTTTTGAAATCTATGAATCTACATTCAGTTTTTACACCAAGGCTAGAAGGTCATCATGAGTGACACCTCGTAAGGTGGAGCGTGAACTTTTTTCAAAGAATTTTCTAAAGGCCATACCCACTACGTCAAAAATAAGATTAGACATCGCACCTAAGGCGGCGCTTCTTATCAAAAACGCTGCTAAAAGTTCATTTTAAAAACACGGAAATTTGATCGTATACCTTAGACATCGCATTCTAAAAAAACATTGCCTAAAGGAGTGAATATGATTTGATAAAGTGTTGCTAAAGGGGGTAGATACTGAAGCGCTGCCTAAATGGTGAGCTTACAAAACACTTTTTAAAAGCGCTGCCTAAAGGGTGGGTTTAAGCAGCACTTTATGTAAGCGCTTCCTAAAAGGTGGGCTTAAGTAGCGCTTTGTGAAAGCGCTGCCTAAAGGGGGGTGAATATGATTTTATAAAGCGCTGCTAAAGGGGGTAGATACTGTAGCACTTTGGAGAAATGTTGCCTAAAGGGTGGGCTTACAAAGCGCTTTTTAAAAGTGCTGCCTAAAAGGTGGGCTTACGCAATGCTTTGTAAAAGCGCTGCCTAAAGGGGAGGATTAAGCAGCGCTTTCTACTAGAAGCGTTGGCTAAGGGTGGACTTACGCAGCGCTTTTGAAAGCGCTTCCTAAAGTCCTGTTATAAAAAAAATAAAACACGCAAAGCAGTATCACACAATAACGTTATTATTTTCAGAAACCCATTTTCACGAACCCAACACAGTTACAAACCCGCTGAACCCATTTTCACGAAGTTTTTCGTTTGATTCAAAACGAAAATCGTTTCATCCTTTCTTCAAGGTTCTCATCCTTCTTCCATTCAATACCGTTTCATCCTTTCTTTCATTCACAACCAAGGTTCTCTTCTCCTTTAGGTATGATTTTTGATATATTTGATAATGTTGATATATAATGTTGCATTTGGTTTAGTTGATAGTGTTGATTTGGTGTTGATTTAGTGTTGATAATGTTGCATTATATTGTGTTTTGTGTGGCATGTGGTTTTTGCATGTAAGGTGTTTGTGAAAATGTCACAATGAGTTTTGTATGTAAGGTGTTTGTGTAAATGTCACAATGAATATTGCATGTATTGATTGAGAGAAAATATGTTCCTATACAATTAATCGAGCTATACATTTTGGTTTGAGAGGTTGTCGTAATAACACTTATAGTGTTGAAATTGAAAACACTTCACATAGAGTTGAAATTGAAATTGAAATTGAAAGAACTCATATAGTTGATGGTGTAAAGTTGATAATATAAGTGATTGTTTGATGATAATGTAAAGTTGAAACGATAATATAAATATTAGTGATAATATAGAATAAAAACGATAATATATATTCTTGATGGTGTATAAATATTAGTGATAATATAGATATAAATATTAGTGATGATTTTTGACGGCCATCGATAATATAAATATTCTTGATGCATGGTGTATAAATATTAATGATTATTTAATATTGTTTTATTAGTTTAATATTATTTTATTAGTAAATATATGTTAAAAAAATATTAGTGATTATTTAATGGTGTATACATATATGTTTAATATTGTATAAATATTCTAATGTAATTCTTATTCTATAGTTTTTTTTATTATAATGAAATTAATTGATCATTTATATATGTTACTTGTGAAGAGTGGAGTTTCTGAGCGTTTCCAAGAATATTACACTGTGTGGTTTTAGAAGTTACTGACTTCTCTACAAGTATTTAGTTGTTCTTTTAATTTGCTATAGTTGCTTGAATAATTATAGTATTTTATTTTCGATGAATATGGCTAATTGGTATTAAGCTTATTAGTCTCTGTCCTTTTTTTTAAGTATTGTTTTTGTTTAGCTTACTTAATAGTAAGATCATGGATAAAAAATGGATGTCTTCCAATCGATTGTCCAAAGAGTACGAGAATGGGGTATTGGAATTCATTAAGTTTGATGTTGAACACGCCAAAGACGCCAATCAAATGAAATGTCCCTGCTTAAGTTGTTGTTTTGTGGGTCGGGTTGACGCAGTTGGGTTGCAATCACATTTATTGAGGCGTAGAATTGATCGAAGTTACACATGTTGGATATTCCATGGTGAGAAAAGTAATGAGAATGTTGAACCGGGGGATAGTACGACATATGCTTCAGACGACAATGACACAGATACATACGATTGTGATCGAGTTTAAGAGATTGCAGAAGCACTTGTAGAAGATCTTCAGGATTGTCCCAAAATGTTTAAGAGGTTGGTAAACGATGTAGAGAAACTGTTGTATAAAGGTTGCACTAAATTCACAAGACTGTCTGCGGTATTAAAGTTGTATAACTTAAAGGCGGACAATGGATGGTCGGATAAAAGTTTCACAAAGTTATTAGCCATTATGAGAGATATGCTTCCGGAGGATAATGTTCTTTCTAATCGAACCTATGAGGCGAAAAAAATATTGTGCTCTATTGGCATGAGCTATGATAAGATACATGTTTGTCCAAATGATTGTATTTTGTTTCGAAACTAATATGCATCGTTAAATGAGTGCCTTAAATGCGGTTTATCTCTATATAAGAAAAAAATTGTCTCCAACAAAAGTCTTATGGTATTTTCCTATAATTCCAAGATTTAGACGCATGTTTCATAGTGAAACCGATGCAAGACACTTGACATGGCATGCAGATGAAAGAATTATTGATGGAAAGTTTAGACTTCTGGAAGATTCACCACAGTGGCCAAAAATTGATAATGATTATTCTGGTTTTGAAGGAGAAGCAAGAAACCTTTGCTTGGCATTATCTACTGATGGAATGAACTCGCGTGGTCTTAAAATTATCTCACATACCACATGGCCTGTGATTATTATGATTTATAACCTACCTCCATGGCTATGTATGAAGCATAAGTACATCATGTTATCTATGTTAATTTCTGGACCTAAACAACCAGGGAATGACATAGATGTTTACTTGAAACCGTTAATCGAAGATTTAAAGATTTTGTGGGAGAACGGTGTGGAGGTTTATGATGGATATAAGAAAGAAAGTTTTAATTTGAGGACGATGTTGTTTGGCACAATTAATGATTTTCTGGCATACGGAAATCTATCAGGGTATAGCATTAAAGGTCAAAAAGCGTGTCCTATTTGTGAAGAACACACAAATTGGAAGCGATTGGAATTTTGTCAAAAGAATATATTTCTCGGTCATCGTAGATTCTTAAATTCTAATCATCACTATCGTGGGTGGAGAAAGGCATTCAATGGAAATCCAGAACATGATAGAGCTCCACCTATGTTGACAGGTGACCAAGTTTTTTAAAAGGTGAAAGATATGAGTACCCAGTTTGGCAAGTCTTTTGCACATATGCTTGTCAAAGGTGGGTGGAAGAAGAGGTTAATTTTTTTGAATTGTCGTATTGGAAGTCGTTGTATGTAAGACATTTTCTTGATGTTATGCATATTGAAAAAAATTTATTTGAAAGTGTTATTGGCACGTTACTCAATATACAAAGAAAGTCTAAGGATGACCTTAAAGCAAGAAAGGACTTGATACAAATGGGAATAAGAACTGAATTAGGACCCATGAAGAAAGGAACACAAACATATCTGCTGCTTGATGCTTATACTTTATCTACAAAGGAGAAAGAATATTGTGTAAGTTTCTAAGTGAAGTTAAAGTTCTAAAAGGTTACTCTTCAGATGTTAGAAGACTTGTGTCTATGAAAGACCTAAAGTTAAAGAGTTTAAAGAGACATGATTGCCATGTTATAATGGAGTATTTTCTACCAATAGGTATACATTCTATTTTGCCAGAAAAAGTAAGAAGCGCCATAACTAAATTGTGTTTTTTCTTCAATTCAATTTATAGTAAGGTGATCGATTCTGAGATCTTACCAATATTGCAAAAAGAAATAATTATTACTTTTTGTGAGCTTGAAATATATTTTCCTCACTCATTTTTTGATATTATGGTACATCTTGTTGTTCATCTTGTGAAAAAGACACAATTGTGTGGACCAGCTTATATGAGATGGATGTACCCTGTTGAGCATTATATGAAAATATTAAAAGGATACGTGAAAAATCAAAGTCGGCCAGAGGGTTGTATGGTTGAACAATACATTGTTTAAGAAGCGGTTGAGTTTTGTACTGAATATTTGACCAATATTCAATCCATTAGACTACCCAAATCTCATATTATCGAAAGGAAGGAAGGAAAAAAATTTAATCAGAAATAAAATTGTAACAGTATCAAGGGTTGAACGGGATCAAGTGCATTTATATGTTTTGCACAATGACAATGAGGTCGAGCCGTATGTTGAAACGCACAAGAATGTACTACGGGGTTTAAATTTGAATAGAAATGAAAATTGGATAATACGAGAGCACAATCAAAGTTTTATACAATGGTTCAAAGATCATATTTATTCAAAGTTTGATTTAGATCCCGCTTCAATAACAGAAAGGTTGAGATGTTTAGCATATGATCTGAGTTTTCTTGTGTTTTCTTATAGCGCATACGCAATTAATGGATACACATTTTATACCAAAGAACAAGATGATAAAATTACTATGCAAAATAGTGGTTTCATTGTTTTAGCTGAAGCAATGCATATTTCAAGTATGAATGACTTAAACCCAAAATATGAAAATCTGTCATATTTTGGGGTTATCGAGCATATTTGGGTGTTTGATTATGAGAAGTTTCATATGCCTATCTTTGGTTTCAAGTGGGTACATAATATAGGCATACGGATGGATAAGTCAGGATTTTTACAAGTGGATCTTAATAGGGCGGGGTACAAAGATGAGCCTTTTATTCTAGCCTCTCAAGCTAAACAAGTGTTCTACGTCACTGATCTGACAAGTTCCAAATGTTCTATAATTATTTTATCTAACAAAGTGATTGATGATAAAAATGTAAATCAAAGTGATATTGATGTTGAGAATGAGTCATATGTTAGAAGCAATAAGTCATATGTACGGAATGATCAAGATGAGAATATTATAGCAGATGAATCATATATTATAAATGATCATAATAAGATGTCAAGAATTCAGTTGCTCATTGTTGTACCCCAAAAATTTCCCTCTCATTTATCAAGACTATTCTCACAGGATCTCTTAAGCTCAAGACTGGATTAGGGTTTGACCAGCTCAAGACCTCTCATCATGCACTGATCACCCAAAATTAGGGTTTGAGTTTTCACAAGGATTTTTGGACTATCAATGCTTCATATGACTTTCAAACATCATTATGGACTCCTAAGATTACTCATGACAAGTTTCAAGCCTTGAACCGGATTTTTGATCAGTCAATTGGACAGTTGACCTAAAACTCAACTGTATTGGGAAAAAGTCAACCATGGCCAATTTACAGTCAAACTTCATAATGTTTTATCCACATCAACATTTTAGACTCATATGTATCATTTGATCAAGTTTGGACCATAATTCCTCAAGAAATTTGATCAAATCATCAAAAGGGCAAAATGGTCAAAGTTAGAGTTTTGACTGAGAAAGGGCAATTTCTGATTTTTGACCTAACAAATGACCAATTGGTTTGAAGCATGATATCAAGGGTTCATTTGTATCATATTTACCTAGTAGCACGGTTTAAAACATTGCAATATTATTGGATTGACAGATGAAATTTGCAGTCAACTGATCAAAAGTCAACTGTATACTGAAAAGTCAAACTTTGACTTTTTGGTCAAAATCAAGTGTCAAGGATCATAATTCATCAAAACATGTCAAAATGTGAAACTTGTTCATCAAGGAATCAAAGATTGAAGATTTGGTTTTAAAATTTGAAAATTTTCTTAACTTAGAAATTTTTCTAAGTATAGAAAATTTCTTATTTTTTCTCAACTTCAAGCCATTTTTTCACCATGATACAAGATGACTCAAAGGAAATTACCAACATGAAAGTTGTATACCTACATTAAATCTACAACTTTTCTTCACACATCTTTCTCTAAAGATGCTTGGATCTCAAGATATAATTTTATGAATACATGCCCATGAACTAAAATAACTTAGTGAAATTTTGCCCTAATTTAGGCAGGTTTTTGATCCAACTTCATGGCAATTTTTCACCTAGTTCCAAGAGGAATCTAGAAATTCATTTCAAATATGAGTTATAAATAACATTGTAAGCTTTCCAAAATGTCCAAGAACTCCTTAAGATCATTTTTTAGTAGAGAGAATCAAAGAGATGAAGTTGGAAATTTCTCACTTTGATTTCAAGCCATTTCATGAAGAACAAAATTCAAATTTGAACCTATGCTGCCTAATTCTTGCTTTACATGTCTCAAACTTGTTTCTCACTTCATAATTTAATGCTTATTTAGTTAACAAAGCCTAATCCAAGCCCAAAGGTATTTGTCCAAGCTTTAATTCCGTAAATGGCACAAAGGTGCCATTGTCATTTTGGAAAAGCTTAACTTTTGCAACTTTTCAATTCTTGAGCATTGGACCTGTCTTCTCTGCACACACAAGTCCTACAGACCTAAAGCAACTTGTATAGAGCTTATACCAACTCCAAGCAGGCCAGTACAAGCATGTGGAGACTTGTCCCTTCACTTTGCTTCAAAAGCAAGAAAGAGTGCAAAAAGGCTACAATTAAAAGATCTGTTGTGAAATTGACTTGAAACTTTCTCCATACTAATACACAAAAATATTACAACTTAGAGGACGATTAAAAAAGGCATGAAACACTCAAACACTCCCTCTCACTAAAAACCTGTCAAAACTTGCAGTTTGAGCATAAGCACAGCAATCCACAAATTGGCTCGTGCGTTTCAAGTTTTAATCATCCAAACACTTTACCTACTTCATATCTAAGTGATCTAGACCATCATCTCTGCATTGTAACTCCTCCTTCTTCATCTTCCATTTTTGTTTTCCAAGCTTGCAGGTTGACTTGGATAGAGAGTTCCAGGCACTTCCAAAGCAAGGCAAGGATTGAAACACACTCAGGGAGGTTCAAGCAAGCTAAAGGAACCTTCAGGCCTTCCTAAATCTCACTCAAACTCCATTAATGATCTCAGCTGAAAGAGGTAAAAATTCCAACTTTTATCTCTTCATACAGGCATCCATTGACCATGATTTGTGAATATACAATGTAAATATCATTGCTACAAAGCTGTACATATCCATAACTTGCGTTTATTTGGCCTGAGTTGAGAGAATTTTGAGCTTGAAGTTTCTGAAAAAATTAGGTTAAGAATTAGGGCCATTAAAATTCTCTTTAATCTTGGACTTATAGTTTTAGCTATGCACATGGTTAGAATCGTGAGACAAAATGCTATAACATTCATGTTATCAATTTCCATTTTTGTTGAGAGATGAAACAGTTACAGGAGGTCCGGCCAGCTTGAGGAAGAAGATGAAGTACAGGGCCAAGGAAACATTTTGTGTTATGTGTTTCTTGTTTCACATAAGCTAACGGATGTACAGCCACCCCAGTGGCAAGGCATCACGCTGAGAATGCCATTGGTGCATGCCTTTTGCATATTTTCTCATTTTTTGCTATTCTCTCACTTTTTTGCAGCGCTGGGCTTTGTCCTTTGGGCTTACTGTTTTTTTCTAATGCTTACATCTTGATTACTCAGGATACCCCCTGGCCCATACATTTTATTTATTTGTTTTATTTTCATTTTTTGTTTTATTAAATATTTTCTTTAACACATAAAAATCATGAAAAATATAAAACTTGATAAATATTACATTTTGTTTATTTTATTTTATTTTCACATAAAAAATATTTTTATTAAACTATATATATATTAATTATTTTTCTTAAATAAACTTGTAAATATAAAAAAAATAGAATTAGGTTTATTATTTTATTCCTTTTCATTTCATACTTGTAAAGTATTTATTTTGACATATAAAAACTAAATATTTTCATAAAATATTATTTATTATTTTTAATACAAAAATACACAAAATAATACCTAAAGAACTTTATTTTCTTTTAAATTAGAAATTAGGGTTAACTTTTGTTTTCAAGAATTAATTTCTTTTTCTCAAGTCATTAGGTTTAGCTCAAAATTCCTCTTCACATAAAAAACAAAACAAAATCTTTTTCTTGCATATACATAATATTGCATATTTAAATGTTGTATTTGTTTATTCTAATATTCATACAAATTCGATTTGGTTGTAATAGCTTAATTAGATTTACATTATTGTAAATCCCCATTCATAATTTGTATTCCCCCCTCCCATAAAAATGTTGTAATAGCGTAGTAATCTTTAAATTACGCAATTTACCGCTTTTACATACCATGCTAGTAATTACGGTTTGTATGGCAAGATAAAAAACAAATCAAATAAAAAACCTTAAATCCAAGACAAAATCAAAGCATAAAAATAACACATTTGTTCACAAGCACCCTTAGGGTTTCTCCACTTGGTTGCCTTATACAAAAATGGCCATATTACGCACGCGAAGTATCTTGGCAAAACAAAAAAAATATAAGATCATAGTCCATCGATGACGCTATTCAAAGTTTCCTTACAAAAATGATCTTGGTCCCTCAAAAAAGATACTTTGCAATATTGCTAATCATGGTTATACGATGACCCACGCCCGTCCCGTTTACATCCAAAGATAGGGTTGCTTACCAAATCAATGGTAAGACAACAATGTCAAAGGAATAGAAAATGCATAAGAAATACATTTGAGTAGGTAGATTGCTTCTAGTTACTTGCTCTATTTTCAAACAACTATCCTTGCTATTTTCTAAATCAAACACACACATTTCAAAAACATCTTACAAACATTGAAAACATTTTCAAAAAGACAAACGTCTTTGTATACATTCTTACGAACGAGAATCATTACAAAGATTTCCTAAACAATAGCCTCTTTTACAAAATACTTTCAAAACCACACCAAACACAATTTCAAATAAAAGCAAGTGATATAGAAAGTAACTAAGAGCCCATGGAAAACCATGGATGAAAAGGGTGCTAACACCTTCCCTTTTCATAATCTACCCCCCGAACTCAAGAAACAATCTCAAAGGTCTTTCCTGTGTGTTTTCACCTTTCCTTTTGGATAAAAGAAAAGTCGGTGGCGACTCTTGCTAACCGCAATATTTGCGATAAAACGCAAAACTCTCAAGTCAGTTCTCCCACCGTATCACACTCACCACAAAATTTGAGAATTTTGGAATGAAGGATGATGAAAGTATTAATGACTTCCATATGAACACTCTTGAAATTGCTAATGCATCCAATGCTTTAGGAGAGAAAATACCTGAAGGAAAATTGGTGAGAAAGATGCTCAGGTCTCTTCCCAAGAGATTTGATATGAAAGTGACTGCTATAGAAGAAGCTCAAGACATTGACAAAATTAAAGTGGATGAACTTGTTGGATCCCTTTTGAAATTTGAATTAAGCATCAATGAAAGATCTGAAAAGAAGAACAAAAGCATAACTTTATATCAAATACTGAAAATGAAGAGGAGGACAGTGTTTGGATACAGATGGAGGAATATCAAATTCCTTAGCTATGCTTGAAAGACAATTTAACAAAGTGATAAAAAGAATGGATAGGAACCAAATATCAAATGTCAAGAACATATCATCTGACATCCATAAGTCAAACGAGTTTAGAAGAAAAAGGGCTGAAGAAAAATCCACTCAAGGGAAGGGAATACAATGTCATGAATGTGAAGGCTTTGGTCACATTAGAGCTGAATGTCCTACATATCTTAAGAAACAGAAGAAGAATCTATCTGTTACTTGGTCTGAAGAGGACTCATCGAGTGATCTTGAAGAATCTGCCAAGTATGTTAAAGTATTGATAGGCAAATATGTATCTTATGAACAGTCTAGTGATGGGGAACTAACCTTTGATGAGTTAGCTGCTTCACACAAAGAATTATGTCTCAGAAGTGCAAAAGTGTGCCTAGAAGGGGAGAAATAGAAAGCACTTATAACCCAGCTGAAGGCAGAAAGGAAAGAGCATTTGAAAACTATTTCTAAACTGGAAAGTGAAGTGACTTCTCTAAATTCAAATCTTGATAGAGTGGTCAAATATCTTAAGATGCTGAATAATGGATCTGACACATTAGATGAAATTCTTCAAGTGGGGAGAGTGACATGAGACAAGAGTGGTCTAGGGTTTAATGAGAAAAAGAAACTTGATTTAGAATAACCTTCATTAGATTTCACTCATGCCAAGTCTAAACCAAGGATGTCAAATCAAATGTCTAAACATCATGGTAAGAAAGGACATCATGGAAAGAAAATGTTTAATCACACCAGAGAGAATTCCCAGCCTTGGAGATGTCATCATTGTGCAAGGCTTGGTCATATAAGGCAAACTAAGATGTCACATCAGAAGATCCAACATCTTACTACATCAAAAGTTTTGGAACTTCTTCACATGGACTTGATGGGACCTATGCAGGTTGAAAGTCTTGGTGGAAAGAAGTATGCATATGTTGTTGTAGAGGATTTCTCTAGATACACATGGATAAGCTTTATTAGAGAAAAAATCAGAAACTTTTGAAGTGTTTAAAGATCTCTGTCAAAAACTTCAAAGGGAAAAAGATAGTCATGTCATTAGAATCATAAGTGATCATGGAAAGGAATTTGAGAACAATAAATTTGATGACTTTTGCTCTTCTGAAGGAATCAATCATGAATTATCTTCTCCCATTACTCCTCAACAAAATGGGACTGTGGAACATAAAAACAGAACGCTTCAAGAATCTTCCAGAGCTATGATTCATGCTAAGAAGTTACCCTACCACTTTTGGGCTGAAGTTATGAATATTGCGTGCTATATCCATAATAGAGTCACTCTAAGGAGAGGCACTTCAGCCACCCTGTATAAAATATGGAGGGGAAGAAAACCAATTGTTAAATACTTTCATGTTTTTGGAATTAAATGTTACATCTTAGCTGATCGTGAGAAAAGGAGGAAGATGGATCCCAAGAGTGATGAAGGAATATTCCTGGGTTACTCTATAAATAGCAGAGCTTACAGAGTCTTTAACTCCAGAACAAAGTTATGATGAAGTCTATAAATATTATTATTGATGATAGAGGATGGAATGATGAAGAAGATGTCTTAGAAGATGTTGGAACATTCTTGTCTTATATTCCAACAGAATCAAATGACAGAAGTATTGATTCTAATCCACCTCAAGAAGATCCTGAGCCTAGTCATCTCAATAAAGGGCCTTCAATTAGAACCCAGAGAGATCATCCTAAGGAGCTTATAATAGGAGATCTAAATAAAGGAGTTACTACCAGATCAAGAGAATGGATATCAAACTCATTCTTTGTGTAAAAAATTGAGCCTACGAATGTCAAAGAGGACCTAACTGATGAGTTCTGGATTAATGCTATGCAGTAAGAGCTAGAACAACTTAGTAGAAATGAAGTTTGGGATCTAGTTCCAAGACCTGAAGGGACAAATGTGATTGGCACTAAATGGGTATACAAGAATAAATCTGATGAAAAAGGGGTGGGAGCTAGAAATAAGGCAAGGTTAGTTGCACAAGGATGTACTCAAATTGAAGGAGTTGACTTTGATGAAACTTTTGCTCTTGTGGTCAGACTTGAATCAATCAGACTACTCTTGGGGATTGCATGTATAGTGAAATTTAAATTGTTTCAAATGGATGTAAAGAGTGCATTCTTAAATGGTTATCTGAATGAAGAAGTCTATATGGAACAACCTAAGGGATTTGTTGATCCAAGTTTTCCTAAACATGTGTACAACCTAAAGAAAGCTCTGTATGGATTAAAGCAGGCTCCAAGAGCTTGGTATGAGAGATTGATAAAATTTCTTAGTGAGAATGGATATAGAAAAGGTGGCATAGACAAAACCATTTTTGTCAAGGAAGAATAAGGGAAGATCATGATTGCATATATTTATGTTGATGATATTGTGTTTGGTGGGATGTCAAATGATATGGTTCAACATTTGGTCAAGCAAACGCAGTCAGAATTTGAGATGACCCTTGTTGGTGAATTAACCCATTTTCTTAGTCTGAAAGTTAAACAAATGGAAGATTCCATATTATCATCTCAGAGCAAGTATGCTAAGAATATAGTAAATACATTTGGGATGGAAAATGCCAGTCACAAAAGAACTCCTGCTCTCACACATCTAAAGTTGTCTAAAGATGAAAAAGGAATAAGTGTGGATCAAAGTCTTTACAGAAGTATGATAGGCAGTCTTCTATATCTCACATCTAGCAGGCCTGACATTGCCTTTGCTATAGGGGTGTGTGCTAGATATCAAGATGATCCTAAAGTTAGCCATTCCAACCATGTGAATAGAATTCTTAAATATGCGAATGGGACAAGTGACTATGGTATGCTATACTCTCATGGATCTAGTTCTGGCTTAATTGGTTATTGTGATGCTGATTGGGAAGGAAGTGCTGATGATAGAAAAAGTACATCAGGAGGATGCTTCTTTCTGGGAAATAATATCATATCTTAGTTCAGTAAGAAGCAAAATTATGTGTCTCTGTCCACTGCTGAGGCTGAGTATATTGCTCCAGGAAGCAGTTGTTCTCAATTGGTTTGGATGAAACAAATGTTAACAGAATATAATGTCAAACAAGATGTCATGACATTATTCTGTGACAATCTAAGTGCCATAAACATATCAAAAAATCCTATTCAACACAGTAAGACCAAACACATTGATATCTGTCATCACTTCATAAGAGATCTTGTTGAAGAAAAGATTGTTGCCTTAGAACATGTAGCCACTAAATTGCAACTGGCTGACATTTTCGCTAAGGCTTTGGATGCTAATCAGTTTGAAAACTTAAGAGGAAAATTAGGGATTTGCTTATATGAGGGTTTGTATAAATTAAGGTAGTGTGGGAATATCATTAAAGTGATATTATATTATTTATGTTTCCAACAAATCAAATTTCGAAAGAAATCATTACAAGACTGCCTCAAAGTGTTTCCCACATGCTACAAAATCACATCTTTCTACTTTCACAAACTCTTCATTCTCCTCTATAGAAAAATAATCCTTGTCATTCTTCTTCTCTTTGCTCGAAAATCTTCAAAGATGTCTCAACGTCATACATCGTCTTCCTCAAAATCTGTCAACCTCCCTGAGAAACTCTCTCTTGACAGAGTAATTGACGTTACTCCTCTAACAAATATCCCACCTCTTGAGAAGAAGGTCAAGAAACCCATATCATCACCTGCAAAGAAATTTAAAGACGATAAAGGTAATACTTCTACTGCTACTGATGATAGGACAGGAGAAGAGATTGCCAATGTTGATAGAAGCATTAGAAGGCAAGTAGATAGAGTGTTAAATGAAGGTTTTGTTGTGCCTGGGATTTCTACCCCTCTTGCTCGTATACCTGCTCCGACTAACAACAGAAATGACCCTAAAAGTTTTGATGAAAGCAAACTTGATAAGCTTGCTACTTATGCTCTAAAAGAAGTGGAAGATAATGTTGAACAAGATGTTGAAAAGAACTCTCCTACCAAGGAAGATGATGCTGGCTCCAAAGCTGCAGAAATTTAAAATGTTGTGAATGTGGTTAATGTTGATGAGCTGTCTAAAAATGAGCTCATCTCTAATGTGGTGCCTGGAATTGCTAAAAGGCTCAAATCCAGGAAAGTGAATGAGGTGAATATCACACCCCCTGCCAAGATAATCAAGAAGAAAACCATGTATGGTCCCCCAAATCCCGGAAGTAAAGTGGTTCCTCCCTCTAGAAAAATAAAAACTAGACCTGATAGCTCCATAGATGATGATGATGATGATGATGTTGTAAAGAGATATAAAAGTAAGAAGAAAGTTGTATTATTTGAACAAGTTGGCTCTGATTATGATGTCAAGGAAGATGTCCAGGACATCTCTTCTATGAAAAAGTATGCAAGAAAGAAGCTTTCTGTTAGGGTACCTGATGCCCCTCTTGATAATATTTCCTTCCATTCTGTTGGGAATACTAAAAAGTGGAAGTATGCATTTCAAATAAGAATTTCCCTTGAAAGAGAATTGGGAGCTGGTGCGCTAGAGTGCAAAGAAATTATGGAGCTGATAATTTTTGTTGGATTGATGAAAACTGTTACCAGGTTTACCAAATGCTACGAGACTCTTGTTAAGGAATTTATTGTTAATATTCCAATTGACTGTGCTGATCATAAAAGTAAGGAGTATAGAAAGGTGTTTGTTAGAGGTAGGTGTGTAGAATTTTCCCCTGCTATCATAAATAGATTTTTGGATAGGTCTGAAGATGACTATTGTGAGCTGGAAGTAACTGATAATCAAGTATGCAAAGCCATAATTGCTAACCAAGTGAGTGAGTGGCCCATGAAGAATAAAATTCTTGTTAGCAAGCTAAGTGTGAAATATGCTATCTTGCATAGAATTGGGGCTGCTAACTAGGTTCCTACCAATCATACTTCAACCACCACTATTGGCTTAAGAAATTTTATTTATGTTGTTGGAAACAAGAAACTGTTTGATTATGGTACTTACATTTTTTATCATACTATTAAGCATACAAGAACATGTGCCATTAAGATGTTTATTGCCTTTCCTTCCCTTTTCTGTGGAATTATTCTTAATCAGCACCCTGGAATTCTAAGTGGTAATGATGTAGTATGCAAGAGGGAGTCTGCTTTGACCCTCCACTTCAAGCTTTTTTCAGGAAAACATGTCCCAGACATTGTTTTGACATATGCATCTGCTAAAAACAAGACCTCCACCAAGGATGACATGATCACTGAATTAAGGGAAGCCTGCAAAGAATTAGATGATGTGATCAGAGTTAGCTCAACAAGAAAGATAACTTTTGAAAATATGATCAAGGAGCTGCAGAAGGAAAACAAATTTGATGATAGAGTGAGCTCTGAAGAAGGAGATTCTAGTGAGGAAGGAAGTTCTGGCTCTACCAAGTCTACTAGTCCTGAAAACAGTTAGACTATTTACTGTTTATTTATTTGACCCCTTTGGTTCTTTTTGGCACTTGTATGTGCTTGACTTCTAAATTCTATGGTCTGTACCTATATTATTGATACTCTCTTAAATCCATCCTTCTATTTGGCATATTATGACTAAAAACAGGGAGAGAAACTGAATGACTGACCACTGACTAAGGGGGAGCTTAATACTTGAGGGGGAACCTCATGTCTCACAAGATGTTCTGACATCTTCCTTTGCTAACAGCTAACTGATAATTGAGTTTTTGTTTTTGCTTGCTTATGCCGCTGCTCTGATAATGCTCTGATATTGTGCTCAAATAATGTTTTAGCCAAATTTTTCCAAAGGGGGAGTTTGTAAGTGTTTGTTGGCATCAATTTTGGTAAAACAATGTTTTGATAATATTTTGCTAAATGTCTTGACATTTGAAGCAAATTGTTTTGAATGATGTCAAAGCAATTGTCTTGACATCTGCCTCCTGAACTGAACACAACTCATATCAGTTTAATTTTTTAGTTTCATGTTTTCATGCATGCCATAATTCAGGATTTGTGACTCATAGCTTGCGAAAAATATGGAGGAATATTTTTCTATTTGAATTATACTTATGGATTATATCTTGGCCTGTTTTCATGGAGATATTCAAAGATTAGAATATTTGTTTTTCAGCCCAAGCCCACTGTTGTGCCTTTATAAGGACTTGCTTCTTTATTCATTCATCTGCAACTTTTGAAGAAAATACTTTCTTTCTGTTTTAGAAGTGTGATACGGTGGGAAGAACTTACTGTTTTTTGGAATGCTGGTTTGCGTTTTGTGTTTGTTTTTGCAAAAGGTCGCGGTAAGCAAGAGTCTCCACCGACTTTTATTTTATCCAACAAGGAAAGGAAAAAAGCACAGAAAAATTCCTTTTTCGAGATATTTCTCGGGTTCGGGGGGTAGATTATAGAAAGGGAAGGTATTAGCACCCTTTCTATCCGTGGTTATCCACGGGCTCTTAGGTACTTGCTCATATGTTTTCAAAATTGCTTTTCTTTGTGCTTGTGGGTTTGAAAATTTTTTCGTTTTGAAACTTCGATTTAACTCTTGCTTCTGTCCTCAAGAGCGTATGAAGTGTTTTTGAAAACTTTGTTCGAAAAAGTGTAAGTGTGAAAAAGATTTTGTTTTTTTTTGAAAGAGCAAGTACTTAAGAACCATCTACCTACTCGAAAAAGTAATCGTTCTATGCTATCTTCCTTTAGACAATGTTATCCCACTATTGATAAGTAGGTAGCATCGTCGTTGGAGTTTGAGGGTCAATTCGAGTGCGGGACTTACGGTCACTAAAGCAATGTTAGGACGCCTTAGCGGTAACCCTAATGTCTTAGATCATTTGTTTGAGGCAACAATATCCGAGGCAACCATTTCGAGGCGACTATGATCTTTAGACAATAGGATGACCTCTAAAGTGACATATACTCAATGACCGTGTACGAAGGCAACCAAGTAGGGTGTACCCTAAGAGTGCACATGTGCGAGTGTGTAGTTTCAGTTATTTTTGTCTTTTCACATGTTAATGGTGACCTAAGTTGATTTTAAGTTAAACATTCAGTCTTGTCATGCATTCCTATTATCAAACATCTAACAGTTATAATTTGCGGGGAAAAAATTGCGGAATTTAAATTATAAGGCGTCAGGTATTTACATCGCCAAAGACAAACCCTTTAAAAATAAATAAAGCGATAAATAAATAAAAGGTCCTATTAACTATTACAAACCGGAGGCAAATACATTATATGATAAAGAAAGTAAATCGCATGCGGGAAATTAAGTCGAGGGCAAAGTTCTAGGGTTTTGACCCTTTTTGTTAAAGAAAAGATTTTTGGTTTTTTTGGTATTTTTTAATTTAAGAGAGAAACAAATTCTAAGTTAATTACTAAATTAATAAATTAATTAATTAAATGAGAAAAGTTATTTTTGGATTTTTTTTGGTATTTTAAGAAAGAAATAAAAATTAATTAATGTTAGTAAAAACCTAATTAAGTCTAATTAATTTTAATTATTTACAAAAATATATTAAAGTTATTTCTAATTAATAGCCTAAATTAATTAATATATTTGTTAATAAAAAATAAAACACTAAAATTCAATTTGATAAAGAAAATGTTTTTTTGTGGTTTTAATTTTATAAAGGAAAAAATTTGATTGGTTAGAAAATAATAAAAATAATTAAATCAAATAATTAAAATAAACAAATAAATAATAGAAAGAGAGAAAGGGTATGGGCCTGAAAAGGGTGTTTGAGAAGCAATCCTGAGGCCCAAACAAGCTGGCCCTTTGCTGACCTTGTGAGATCCAGTGGGTGCACGTTGACTTGGTCTATGGTAGACTATCAGCTTCTGGCCACCAGATTTGGCCTATGGCCATCTGGCCATCAGATGCTTGAGGATGTATGATGGGCTTCACACTTGGAGGTACATATGATCACCTGGAAAATAATAGTATCAAAGAAGTGGAGGACCTGGGATTCGAACCCAGGTCCTGATGGATATGGCCAATGCTTGCTTGCCACTAGGCTGTTTGGTTTGAATTGTTAATGATATACGCAATAATAATAATCAAAGAAAACAAATTATATGCCAGAAAAGACAAAACAAAGCGCGCCATATTTGAATGGGAGAATCATGCCTCGCCACGCATCATCTTCAACCCTCGTCCGTAGCTAAAAACATGTAAAAACTTATAGCTACAGACACAAGTCGTCGCTACAAGTCGTGCCTCCTCCAAAATCTGTTGTAGGCCATATAAATAAATTCTAAGGGAATGGTTGTGCTCGTCTTGACCTCTCGTTCCTAACCATGCCCTTCTTGATGGACAATCATCCCTGAAATAAAAATGCCCAAAAACGACCAAGAAACCCTAGCTATGGCATCTCACAGTATAGGTCACATAAACAAAATTGGATAATGCAAAAGGCTTAGAAACATTGTGAGGATCACGAATATGCAAGTAATTTGTACATAGGATGCAAGAAAAATGATTTATGAATTCAAATGCAGAGCTAGGTAACGTGATGCTTACAGCGTGTTTGGGCCTGTATGGGAGCCTGCTTTGGATTGGTTTCAACTCAGTGAACCTCCAGGAATCGATTGGGATGCTTCTTGGCTTCTGAGATTACCCCTAAGTATGAATTCGAATTCAAGCTTTTTCACCACTTTTTCAAGTTTTGTTCTCTCTATGCTTGCAGCCTCCAACCTTGGTTTCGATTTGTTTAGCTTCCTTATGTATCATACAATGTGCTAGGGTAACAAAATTGGAATGAATCTCTCTAAATCAATGCACCCATATTTGATTTGATCTCCTTTTGAAAGCTTGCCAAATTTGTCAAAAATCAATCCTTTTGCACATGGTATGGTGAGATACGAATTTGATGAGATTAATGATGATGATCTCAACCTGAAATAGCCAAAAAATCTTGGTTAATCAATGTTGGGGATTTTATATGATTTAATTTGATTAAAAATGAAATAATTCAATAAAAAATCAAATAAAATAATAAAAATAATATATGGGCTCATGGCTGAAGCTAGGACACGTGGACAATGATGCAAGCTCAAATCAAGTGGAAACGAATGGGCCCATTTGACAAAATTTGAAGTTTTGGGGATAGTTGACTTTTCGCAATTTTGCAAAAATGTCCAACTTCAACAATGCATAACTTCTTCAATTTTGAACTTTTGGAAGTGTTCTTAGACTTTTTAGAAATCTTGAGATGTACTATAACCAACCCTTTTGGCCTCATTTCATTTTGATGTTCCATGCTCAAGTTATAAGCTTTGGAAAAAAAGGTGTTTTTGTTGACTTTCAAAAAATGACCTATAATGTCCAAATGTATAACTTCTTGTGAGTGAATTTTATGATCTTGGGGTATGAAGATGGATTTTAGGAAATTGAATCCTATTTAAAATGAGATTTGTATGGGTCATTTATCATAAAGTATGAGAAAGTTATGCTTGGTCAAAGTTGGTTTGACTTTTCCTACAAAACCCTAATTTAGCAACTTTTGAATCTTGAGGAATCTTGAGCAATCCTTGATGAATAATGATCAACCCTTGATAAAATGATGAAATAAACTTCAAAATGAGCATTTTGGCAAAAAAAACTTGAAGTTTGACTGTATTTGGGTCATAGTTGACTTTTGCCCTAGCACAGTCAATTTTTGGACCATTTGAGCAATTGACTGAACAAACTTCCTTTGCAAGGCTTGAAACATGACATGGATGACCTTGAGAACATATTAGAACATTAGGGAGAACTTGAGGTCATTTGTATTCAAGGATCTTGATGCAACACAAAACCCTAATTTAGGGTTGACTGCCTTAGGAGATAGCTCGTCTGACCAACTCTTGAGCCAACTTGAGCAACTTGGAGATTTTTCTTGCAATGTTTTGAGAAATAAGAGAGGGAAAATTTTGGGGTATAACAGCTGCCCCTGTTCTATCTTCTTAAACCTGAGGATGTAGATTGGCTTTCGTGCCTTTCGTGATCCGAAGGTGGAAGATGATTGAACACTAGAGTGCCCAGAAATTTGCACTCGCATGAAGTGGTATCAGCCTTGTGATGTCGGGAATGGGCTTACAGATGCCATTTGGAGATTGCTGGTGGGAGGATGGGCTTAAAGATGCCATCTGCATGAGTGTCGATCGCATAAGAGATTCCTTAGCGAGAACTTGCATACCTGTTGTTGTGGAAGATTCTGCTGGGGAAGCCTGGTTTTTGTTGAGATTTTAGGAACTTGCATGTGCCTCAACTGAGAGAATGCCTCTGCTGAGTTTTAAGAACTTGTCCGTAATTCACCTTGGGGGAAACACGTTCATCAAGATCTAGGAACTGTCTGGTCTTCAATAGAGTATAATTTTGTTGAGATTGTAGAACTCGTCCACACTTCGACGGAGGAAAACTGTCGAGATTGAGAACCTTATCTGAAATTCAACCGAGGATAATTCAATTGAGATTTAAGAACCGGTCAGGTCTTCGACTGAGGGAAACATCTTCATCAAGATCTAGGACTGTCTGGTCTTCAACAGAGTATAATTCTGTTGAGATTGTAGAACTCGTCCACACTTCGACGGAGGAAAAAAGTCGAGATTGAGAACCTTATCTGAAATTCAACCGAGGATAATTCAGTTGAGATTTAAGAACTGGTCAGGTCTTCGACTGAGGGAAACATCTTCATCAAGATCTAGGAACTGTCTGGTCTTCAACGGAGTATAATTTTGTTGAGATTGTAGAACTCGTCCACACTTCGACGGAGGAAAATTGTCGAGATTGAGAACCTTATCTGAAATTCAAGCGAGGATAATCCAGTTGAGATTTAAGAACTGGTCAGATATTCGACTGAGGGAAACATCTTCGTCAAGATCTAGGAACTGTTTGGTCTTCAACGGAGTATAATTCTGTTGAGATTGTAGAACTCATCCACACTTCGACGGAGGAAAATTGTCGAGATTGAGAACCTTATCTGAAATTCAACCGAGGATAATTCAGTTGAGATTTAAGAACTGGTCAGGTCTTCGACTGAGGGAAACATCTTCATCAAGATCTAGGAACTGTCTGGTCTTCAACGGAGTATAATTCTGTTGAGATTGTAGAACTCGTCCACACTTCGACGGAGGAAAATTGTCGAGATTGAGAACCTTATCTGAAAATTCAACCGAGGATAATTCAGTTGAGATTTAAGAACCGGTCAGGTCTTCGACTAAGGGAAACATCTTCATCAAGATCTAGGAACTGTCTAGTCTTCAACGGAGTATAATTCTGTTGAGATTGTAGAACTCGTCCACACTTCGACGGAGGAAAATTGTCGAGATTGAGAACCTTATCTGAAATTCAACCGAGGATAATTCAGTTGAGGTTTAAGAACCGGTCAGGTCTTCGACTGAGGGAAACATCTTCATTAAGATCTAGGAATTGTCTGGTCTTCAACGAAGTATAATTCTATTGAGATTGTAGAACTCATCCACACTTCGACGGAGGAAAATTGTCGAGATTGAGAACCTTATCTGAAATTCAACCGAGGATAATTCAGTTGAGATTTAAGAACTGGTCAGGTCTTCAACTGAGGGAAACATCTTCATCAAGATCTAGGTACTGTCTGGTCTTCAACGAAGTATAATTCTGTTGAGATTGTAGAACTCGTCCACACTTCGACGAAGGAAAATTGTCGAGATTGAGAACCTTATCTAAAATTCAACCGAGGATAATTCAGTTGAGATTTAAGAACTGGTCAGGTCTTCGACTGAGGGAAACATCTTCATCAATATCTAGGAACTGTCTGGTCTTCAACGGAGTGTAATTCTGTTGAGATTATAGAACTCGTCCACACTTTGACGGAGGAAAATTGTCGAGATTGAGAACCTTATCTTAAATTCAACCGAGGATAATTCAGTTGAGATTTAAGAACTGGTCAGGTCTTCGACTAAGGGAAACATCTTCATCAAGATCTAGGAACTATCTGGTCTTCAACGGAGTATAATTCTGTTGAGATTGTAGAACTCGTCCACACTTCGATGGAGGAAAATTATCGAGATTGAGAACCTTATCTGTAATTCAACCGAGGATAATTCAGTTGAGATTTAAGAATTGGTCTGGTCTTCGACATAGATGAGAACTTTTAACTGTATCTTTCCTGAAAGGTAGAGGTCAGTCGTATGCAATGCATGATATATATCAAGCAATGATGTTCCCAAAATAAATGAGATTGTTTTGTATGATGCGTATATGCATGTATCATGATGTATGGAAACGTAATGTTTCTAGCTGGGGAAAATAAATCCCGGATAGTTGCTGGAGAGAAGAGTTGAATTCTTCATTTCCGCTAGGGATAACGAATGAAGATGATTGTGAGAATAGACATGCAGGAGAGGATAAATCCGTTGGGGAATATACTGATGATGAGATTACACTGTGGAGAAGAGATGCTCTGTTGAGGATTCCACTGATAAATTCTGTTGGGAACGAATTACCGTTGCTGGTGATACTGAATCCTGTTGGGGATTGAATTCCTGTTTGTGAAAGGAAAGAACTCCGTTGGGGATGATCTTTCAGTTGCGACTTCACTGGGGATAACCTTTTAGGCTCTAATGGGGATAGTCCTTTGAGCTTTGCTGGGGACAATCTTCCTTTGAACTCGGCTGGGGATATTTATTTTTATACTTTGCCGGGGACGAACTTCCAGAGTCTATTGGGGAAGCTTTTTCAGACTGCGCTGGGAAAATTTTAACTCCACTGGGGATATTTTGTATTCTGCCGGGGAATATTCTTATACTCCGTTGGGGAATATTAAGACTGTCGGGGATATTAAGCCTTTTCAGTGTTGATGGTAGATAAACTCTACTTGGGGGGAGAATATTACCGACTCATTCATTCACAGTTACAAGTCTCAGCTGGGGAGAGCTATCATTATTGTCTTACTCTGCAGGGAGTGAAAGTATCTTAGCCATATTCTTCAGCTGAATTTACCTTGGACAGAGCAACTATACAGTTTGGACAATTCTTATTTACCCCTGTTTCTGATATTACCAGTAATCGTCTTTCGTTTCGCATGTAAATATTCATGAGCAGCAATTAATGTCAAATGCATATATCAAAAATGAACATTGGACGTTCTTTGCAAAACAAAACAGAAAAAGGAAAAACAGTTTGAGATTTGTCTGAAAATGAATTATATTGATTTTTGAAGTTTGGCCTGTAAATAGGCGTTTTTGTACAAGAGGCTGACGTCCTAGTAGGAGAACGTCGCCGAATGAATAGAATTTATACAATTCGTGAAAAGAAAAAAAAATAGCTATGTGAACAATCCCACTGGGTTCCAACTCTGCTATTGCCTTTATGTCCTCGAGCATCTCATCACTTGCTGCTTGGTTGATGTAACACGCCGTTTATATTTAAATGTTATTTCATTAATTATTTTCCAAAACTATTAAATTATATCTATTTTGAGAAATATATTCAATTGATATCGATTAAAATATTAATTGGGTAATATGAAATAAAAATATTTATTATGTCGAAATATTATTTTGAATAATATTAATTTGGTGTGTAGTAATATTTGACTTTGTTTGATTAATTGGCATGATTAGGTTTATATAGAATAAATATTATTTAGTGTAATATTGTTTTAATAGAGTTATATATTATAATTTGAATTAAATAATTGTTGGGGCCAAATTATAATTTTAGAAAGATAGAGGGAGGAAAGTTAGTAGTAGAAGGATAGTTTTATAAAATAGAAAAGTAGAGTTAGTAAGAGAAGTTGGTAAGAAGAGAAAGAAGAAAGAAAAGAGAGAAGAAGAAGAGAAGAGAAGGAGAAGGCTAGGGTTTGTTCTACAAAATCATCATCTTGTTCCAAGAAAATCAACACTAGAGGTAAGGGTTTGACTTCCACCAATTATTTAGTGTGTGATTTTATAGTTTTGATTTTGGAATAAATTAGGGGTTTAGGGTATTAGTTTCACTACTATGCTATGATGAAAAAAAATTGGTGTATTGATGAAATTGAGAGATGATTTAGGACCCAATATTATTAGTTATGCATATAAATAAGTGCCTTAGTATTTTATTTGCAAAAATTCCATTCTCGTTACTGTATCATAGAAATGTGGTAGCACTTGAAGATATATTATATGCTTGTACAGCAGCGACGAGATTGAAATAGCATTTAGTAACCTTGTTTGGCTCACTGTACCGTAGGAATGATATATATGAATATAAAATGGCATACCGTAGCATTATAACAAAGAAGTAGCATTATGAGAAATTAGTTGAAGGCGCCTGATTTGCAGCATAGTAGCGTATGAAGGAAATTATTGTTTGATGGCTTTTGTTTTTTTTTAATACTGTAGCGATTCATAAAGTGGCAAAATGGAGGAACATAAATTGCATTACTGTAGCACAATACTAAATAGGCATATGTTTTATGCAGTAGCGTAAAGATGAATTAGCATAGAAAGTGATATTGTAGAAATAACAATTGGTAATACTTAGCTTGCATACCATACTTCTTCTTTATAAATATTAGATGATACTAGTTATTACATTAATAATAGTAATAATAAATTATGATAATTAATAATAATAATAATAATAATAATGATTATAATACTAATAATAAGTTAGTTTTATTAATAAACTAATTTTTAGGAGTTTTGAACTAGAGATAATTATTTTGGAGTAATTGATTATTTTAAGTTAGTCCTAATTTCGATAGGAGAACCATATTATTGACAGTACAAGTTCGAATAGTAGTGTAGCATTAATTTAACTGAGTCGTAATAAGAAATTTAGTATAAAGTAGAAATAATAGAATTTTTGGCCGATAATTAATTAACCGATTTTAGCCAAAATAGTACGAATAATTATGCAGTTTATCATAGTAATTTTGGTTGATCTGTTGGGTGACATTTTTGTTGAAAGATGTAAATTTTTGCAGGTGAAGTCGAATTAAGTTGAATGCTTCCGGTTTATGAAATTGTGTTTGATTTGAATAACTCATGGAAGTAACATTGTTTAAACTTGTACATTACTTGATTTGTGAATTATATTTGCAATGCATGTATAATTGTTGGTATTTTATTGTGTTGGAATATGTGGTATGTGTATGTTAAGGTCGGAAGTGGTCTTAATTGCATACGAGTTGTTGGTTGTACATTGCATGGCATGGTTGGTCTTGAAATAGAGACGGTGAAACAGTGGGTTCATATTTTATAGACGTTGATCCTTGAATGGAAATAGACGTAGTGGCTTTGACCCGGAAAGGGAACATAGGCGGTGAAACATGGGTTCACAAAAATAGACGTTGATCCTATAGTGGAAATAGACGTAGTGGCTTTGACCCTATGTGGAAAAATAAGCGGTGGAACTTTGGGTCCACAAGTCGGTACCGCATTCGCATGTGTTGAGTCGTGTTGTGAGCCACATGCATAATTGTGTATATTGTGTATGTGTGTTGATGTGTTTGGTTATGTTCCAATATTATTGTTGTTTGAATAATGGTTATGTGCCAATGATGTGAGTATTCAGATAATTGGTTTATATGGTTAATGTGTTGGAAATGGCTTCCTTGAGTACGGATACTATATGTGATAAAATGAATATGATCATGATGTGTTGCTTTATTTATTGCCATTGCTTTACCTTAATTACATGTTATATGATTATTGGAATTCTTACCCTTCTGTTTGAAAATGCTTTTGATGGCATTGTTCAGGTACCGAGGATGGTAGCGCGAGGCGCTAGTTAGCGGATGCATTGGATTGCAATCTGTTTTATTTTGATTAGAGTCGAGTCGATGCTCTGGTAGTAACACCTGGGGGGGGGGTATATTTAGTGTCGAACTCGTCTATTTTGTATTATGATGTATATAATCCTTACTTTGTGTATATTATTTTGTGTATGTGAGACTTGATAACATATGCTTTATGTGAATTATCATGGCTTGATGCCTTGAATTATGTTTTGATTCCTCCATGAATGGAGATGAAGTTAAATATTGAAACTCCGTTGCGTTTGCACGAGAGAAAGAAGTTAAATATTTATGTATGTTTGTTTTGTGTTGATATGCTTAAATTTACAAACGTACCCTGTCCGTTTTTCTTTAAAATTTTGGAATGTGATGTGTGTTGTGACATCCCTTCCGTGCAATTTATTTTCTCTGATTTTAATTCTTGCCTATTATTTGGGGTAATTAGAAGGGGTGTTACAATAGTGGTATCAAAGCATAGTCGGTCAGTTGTCAGGTCTTATTTTTGTTAATCCCTTGTATTTGATTGTGTGGCTAACGCGATCAGTACTTTGTGTTGTAGAGAGAAGATGGCTGGTAGAAGGAATGATGATGCTTTAGCTGAGGCATTGAGGTTGCTTGCGGGGTCAATAAATCAGATGCCGCAAACGACTCAAGCGCCACATGATGGTACTGAAGATGCTTTCCGTGCTCTTGGGAAGTTCCAAAAGAACAACCCGCCTACTTTCAAGGGAGAGCATGCTCCGGTGGAAGCTCAAGAATGGTTAAAAGAAATTGAGAAAATCTTTCGTGTGATGAATTGCACCGACGCTCAGAAAGTGCAATTCGGAACACACATGCTGATTAAAGAGGCCGAAGACTGGTGGATCAACGCTAGTCAGAGGTATGAGGAGGAGCAGGTTGTGGTGACTTGGGAAATTTTCCGAGATGCATTCTTGGAGAATTATTTTCCGGAGGATGTTCGTGGTAAAAAGGAAGTTGAATTCCTGGAATTGAAACAAGGTAGTGGTTTGGTAGCTGACTATGCGGCTAAATTTCAAGATTTGATCAAATACTGTCCTCACTACAACACTGTTAATGCTGAGAGGTCGAAGTGCCTTAAGTTTGTTAATGGTTTGAGGCCGGACATAAAGAAGGCGATTGGGTATCAGCAGATTACAAGATTCTCTGAGTTGGTTAATAAGATTCGTATCTACGACGAAGACAGTCGGGATAGCACTGCTTATTACAAGAGCTTGAGTGAGAAAAGAGGTAAGGGACAGATGCGTCCTAAGCCTTATGATGGAAGAGGAAAGAGACCAATAAGTAGTGGAAAGAGTCCGAGTGGGGGAGTGACTACTCCAATCAAATGTTTTAAATGTGGTAAAGAGGGACATCGTGCTATGGAATGTCGCCAGGGGATAGTTAAGTGTTTCAAGTGTGACAGGGTGGGTCACAAAGCGGTGGATTGTAGAGTTGGTGTGAGTGTAACTTGCTTTAATTGTGGTGAGCTAGGCCACATAAGTACCAAATGTCCAAAGCCAAAGAAAGAAGTTGGAAAAGTATTCGCTTTATCTGGAGCAGAGACTTCTGCTGAGGAACGTCTAATCAGAGGTACATGCTTTATCTCTAATGTGCCTTTGGTTGCTATTATTGATACGGGTGCGACGCATTCGTTTGTTGCTTTAGATTGTGCCAAGAGATTGGGCCTTGTCTTGTCTACTTTGGATCGAAGTATGGAGGTAGATACACCTGCGATGGGTTCAGTTTCTACTTCAGTTGTTTGTTTGAAGTGTCCTTTGCGCATGTGCGGAAGAGATTTCAAAGTTGATCTCGTGTGTCTTCCTTTGCATCAGATAGATGTGATTTTGGGTATGGATTGGTTGAAAGCCAACCATGTCTATATCAACTGTTTTGCTAAGGCTGTTCTTTTTCTCGAGTCCGAGAAAGATGGTGTGGTTTTCTTGTCTACACAGCAAGTTGAGAAGAGTGTGAAGAATGGAGATGGGTTGTTTATGCTTATGGCGAGTATGGTTTTGGAAGATGGTAGAGTAAGAAAGGATTATCCTGTGGTATGCGAATTTCCTGAAGTGTTTCCTGAAGAGATTACGGATTTACCTCCTGAGCGTGAGGTAGAGTTTTCCATCGACTTAATTCCTGGTACTAGTCCTGTTTTGATGGCTCCTTATAGGATGTCACCGTCGGAACTAGTGGAACTGAAGAGTCAGCTGGAAGAGTTGCTTGACAAAAGGTTTATTCGTCCTAGTGTGAGTCCGTGGGGTGCTCCAGTTTTACTTGTGAAGAAGAAAGAAGGAACAATGAGACTTTGTGTGGATTATAGGCAGCTAAACAAAGTGACCATTAAGAACAAGTATCCTTTGCCAAGGATTGATGATTTAATGGATCAGCTGGTGGGTGCGTGTGTGTTTAGCAAGATTGACTTGAGGTCAGGCTATCATCAGATTCGCGTGAAAGCGGGTGATATTCAGAAAACTGCGTTCAGAACTCGTTATGGACACTATGAGTATTCGGTGATGCCTTTTGGTGTTACGAATGCACCTGGTGTGTTCATGGAGTATATGAACAGAATCTTTCATGAGTTTCTGGATAAGTTTGTGGTGGTGTTCATCGATGACATTTTGATTTATTCCAAGAGTGAAGCAGAGCATGCCGAACACTTGGGAATTGTTTTGTCAATTCTGAAGGAAAATCATTTGTTTGCTAAACTTTCGAAGTGTGAATTCTCGTTAGAACAAGTGAGTTTCCTTGGTCACGTGATATCTCGTGGAGGTATTGTTGTGGATCCTTCGAAGATAGAAGCCGTGTCAGAATGGGAATCTCAAAAGTCAGTTTTTGAGATTCGAAGCTTTCTTGGTTTAGCGGGTTATTACCGTAAGTTCATTGAAGGCTTTTCCAAGCTAGCTTTACCGTTGACACAATTGACTAGGAAGAGTCAAGCGTTCATGTGGACTCCACAGTGTGAAGATAGTTTCCAAGAGTTGAAGAGAAGGTTGACAACTACGCCAGTTTTGATTTTGCCTAAACCATCTGAACCGTTTACGGTCTATTGCGATGCTTCTTTGATGGGATTAGGAGGTGTGTTAATGCAAAATGGGCAGGTTGTGGCGTATGCTTCGAGGCAACTCAAGGTGCATGAGAGGAATTATCCAACTCATGACTTGGAGTTGGCAGCGGTGGTTTTTGTGTTAAAGATTTGGAGGCATTATTTGTTTGGGTCGAGATTCGACGTCTTTAGCGATCATAAGAGTTTGAAATATCTGTTTGATCAAAAAGAGTTGAATATGAGGCAAAGAAGGTGGCTAGAGTTTCTTAAAGATTATGACTTCAGTTTGAATTACCATCCTGGTAAGGCAAACGTGGTTGCAGATGCTTTGAGCAGGAAGTCTTTACACATGTCTATGTTGATGGTTAAAGAATGGGAATTGTTGGAGCAATTTCGAGATTTGAGTTTGGTGTGTGAAGAGACTTATTTTGGCGTGAAGCTTGGTATTATGAAGCTTACTAGTGGTGTCTTGGAAGAGATTAGAGATGGGCAAAAGTCAGATTTGGTTTTGGTTGACAAGTTTACTTTGGTGAATCAAGGTCAAGGTGGAGAGTTCAGAATTGATGAGAATGGAATTTTGAGATGTCATGATAGAGTTTGCGTTCCCGATGTGGGGGATGTGAAAAAGAGGATTCTTGAGGAAGGTCATAGAAGTGGGTTAAGTATTCACCCTGGTGCTAAGAAGATGTATTAAGATTTAAAGAAGCTGTTTTGGTGGCCTTGTATGAAGAAAGAAATTGCTGAGTTTGTGTATGCTTGTTTGGTTTGCCAAAAGTCTAAGATTGAACATCAGAAGCCTTCGGGTTTGTTGCAACCGTTGTCTATTCCCGAGTGGAAGTGGGATAGTATCTCGATGGATTTTGTTTCTGGTTTACCGAGGACTCCGAGTAACCATGAGGCTATTTGGGTCATAGTGGATAGATTGACTAAATCTGCACACTTTATTCCGATTAGGATGGATTACACTATGGAGAAGCTTGCTAAGTTGTATGTGGAACGGATTGTTTGTTTACATGGTATTCCTACATGTATTGTTTCAGATAGAGATCTGCGTTTCACTTCAAGATTTTGGGAAAGTTTACAAAGAGCCTTGGCTACTAAGCTGAGATTGAGTTCCACTTATCATCCTCAGACAGATGGTCAAACGGAGAGAACAATTCAATCACTTGAGGATTTGTTGCGTGCTTGTGTTTTGGATCAAGGAGGTTCATGGGAGAGTCATTTGCCTTTGATTGAGTTTACTTATAATAATATTTTTCTTTCTAGCATTGGCATGGCTCCTTTTGAGGCATTGTATGGAAGACGGTGCAGGACACCTTTGTGTTGGTACGAGACGGGAGAAAGTGCTATAGTTGGTCCGGAATTGGTTCAAGAGGCTACGGATAAGATCAAATTGATAAGAGAGAAGATGAAAGTGTCTCAGAATCGCCAAAAGAGTTACTATGACAAGAGGAGGAAACCTCTTGAGTTCAAGAAGGATGAACATGTGTTTTTGAAGGTGAATCCAACTACGGGTGTTGGAAGGGCGCTTAAATCGCGGAAGTTAACACCTCGGTTTATTGGTCCTTATCAGATTTCAGAGCGGATTGGAAGTATGGCTTATCGGATTGCATTGCCGCCATCACTTTCAAATTTGCATGATGTGTTTCACGTTTCGCAATTACGAAAGTATATTGCGGATCCGTCTCATGTTATTCAAGCGGATGATTTGGAAGTAAGAGACAATTTGACGGTTGAGGTTTTACCGGTGAGGATTGAAGATAGAAAGGTGAAACAACTAAGAGAAAGAGAGATTGCTTTGGTTAAAGTTGCATGGGGTGGTTCGGAGAATGGTAATGTGACGTGGGAGCTTGAAAGTCGGATGCGGGATTCCTATCCCGAATTGTTCGTTTAGAGGTAATTTTCGAGGCCGAAAATCTTTTAAGTGGGGGAGAGTTGTAACACGCCGTTTATATTTAAATGTTATTTCATTAATTATTTTCCAAAACTATTAAATTATATCTATTTTGAGAAATATATTCAATTGATATCGATTAAAATATTAATTGGGTAATATGAAATAAAAATATTTATTATGTCGAAATATTATTTTGAATAATATTAATTTGGTGTGTAGTAATATTTGACTTTGTTTGATTAATTGACATGATTAGGTTTATATAGAATAAATATTATTTAGTGTAATATTGTTTTAATAGAGTTATATATTATAATTTGAATTAAATAATTGTTGGGGCCAAATTATAATTTTAGAAAGATAGAGGGAGGAAAGTTAGTAGTAGAAGGATGGTTTTATAAAATAGAAAAGTAGAGTTAGTAAGAGAAGTTGGTAAGAAGAGAAAGAAGAAAGAAAAGAGAGAAGAAGAAGAGAAGAGAAGGAGAAGGCTAGGGTTTGTTCTACAAAATCATCATCTTGTTCCAAGAAAATCAACACTAGAGGTAAGGGTTTGACTTCCACCAATTATTTAGTGTGTGATTTTATAGTTTTGATTTTGGAATAAATTAGGGGTTTAGGGTATTAGTTTCACTACTATGCTATGATGAAAAAAAAATTGGTGTATTGATGAAATTGAGAGATGATTTAGGACCCAATATTATTAGTTATGCATATAAATAAGTGCCTTAGTATTTTATTTGCAAAAATTCCATTCTCGTTACTGTATCATATAAATGTGGTAGCACTTGAAGATATATTATATGCTTGTACAGCAACGACGAGATTGAAATAGCATTTAGTAACCTTGTTTGGCTCACTGTACCGTAGGAATGATATATATGAATATAAAATGGCATACCGTAGCATTATAACAAAGAAGTAGCATTATGAGAAATTAGTTGAAGGCGCCTGATTTGCAGCATAGTAGCGTATGAAGGAAATTATTGTTTGATGGCTTTTGTTTTTTTTAATACTGTAGCGATTCATAAAGTGGAAAAATGGAGGAACATAAATTGCATTACTGTAGCACAATACTAAATAGGCATATGTTTTATGCAGTAGCGTAAAGATGAATTAGCATAGAAAGTGATATTGTAGAAGTAACAATTGGTAATACTTAGCTTGCATACTATACTTCTTCTTTATAAATATTAGATGATACTAGTTATTACATTAATAATAGTAATAATAAATTATGATAATTAATAATAATAATAATAATAATAATAATAATAATGATTATAATACTAATAATAAGTTAGTTTTATTAATAAACTAATTTTTAGGAGTTTTGAACTAGAGATAATTATTTTGGAGTAATTGATTATTTTAAGTTAGTCCCAATTTCGATAGGAGAACCATATTATTGACCGTACAAGTTCGAATAGTAGTGTAGCATTAATTTAACTGAGTCGTAATAAGAAATTTAGTATAAAGTAGAAATAATAGAATTTTTGGCCGATAATTAATTAACCGATTTTAGCCAAAATAGTACGAATAATTATGCAGTTTATCATAGTAATTTTGGTTGATCTGTTGGGTGACATTTTTGCAGGTGAAGTCGAATTAAGTTGAATGCTTCCGATTTATGAAATTGTGTTTGATTTGAATAAATCATGGAAGTAACATTGTTTAAACTTGTACATTACTTGATTTGTGAATTATATTTGCAATGCATGTACAATTGTTGGTATTTCATTGTGTTGGAATATGTGGTATGTGTATGTTAAGGTCGGAAGTGGTCTTAATTGCATACGAGTTGTTGGTTGTATATTGCATGGCATGGTTGGTCTTGAAATAGAGACGGTGAAACAGTGGGTTCATATTTTATAGACGTTGATCCTTGAATGGAAATAGACGTAGTGGATTTGACCCGGAAAGGGAACATAGGCGGTGAAACATGGGTTCACAAAAATAGACGTTGATCCTATAGTGGAAATAGACGTAGTGGCTTTGACCCTATGTGGAAAAATAAGCGGTGGAACTTTGGGTCCACAAGTCGGTACCGCATTCGCATGTGTTGAGTCGTGTTGTGAGTCACATGCATAATTGTGTATATTGTGTATGTGTGTTGATGTGTTTGGTTATGTGTCAATATTGTTGTTGTTTGAATAATGGTTATGTGCCAATGATGTGAGTATTCAGATAATTGGTTTATATGGTTAAAGTGTTGGAAATGGCTTCCTTGAGTACGGATACTATATGTGATAAAATGAATATGATCATGATGTGTTGCTTTATTTATTGCCATTGCTTTACCTTAATTACATGTTATATGATTATTGGAATTCTTACCCTTCTGTTTGAAAATGCTTTTGATGGCATTGTTCAGGTACCGAGGATGGTAGCGCGAGGCGCTAGTTAGCGGATGCATTGGATTGCAATCTGTTTTATTTTGATTAGAGTCGAGTCGATGCTCTGGTAGTAACACCTGGGGGGGTATATTTAGTGTCGAACTCGTCTATTTTGTATTCGAATTATGATGTATATAATCCTTACTTTGTGTATATTATTTTGTGTATGTGAGACTTGATAACATATGCTTTATGTGAATTATCATGGCTTGATGCCTTGAATTATGTTTTGATTCCTCCATGAATGGAGATGAAGTTAAATATTGAAACTCCGTTGCGTTTGCACGAGAGAAAGAAGTTAAATATTTATGTATGTTTGTTTTGTGTCGATATGCTTAAATTTACAAACGTACCCTGCCCGTTTTTCTTTAAAATTTTGGAATGTGATGTGTGTTGTGACATCCCTTCCGTGCAATTTATTTTCTCTGATTTTAATTCTTGCCTATTATTTGGGGTAATTAGAAGGGGTGTTACAGTTGAAGGTAGATCAGATTGATTAGTGTCGTCTGAGCTTGATAGTTGATACCGAAGTCTGGCTGCAAGATGATCCAATGAGACATAGTGTTACGCTTTAATCCCTAATTTTTGCCTGGACCGCCCTTTCGGGTTTTCAGTCCACCGGGATACCCTTTTTTTTCCCAAGTCGCCCTTTCGGGTTTTCAACTTGCCGGGTGTACAGACCTTTTTTATTTTCATCCCTTATTTTTGCCCGAACCCTTTTGGTTCGCCAGGAAGCCCTTATTTTTGCCTAGGCCAGTCGACCTAGCGGGTCTTTGTTCATGCGTAGTATCTTTTCACTATGTCTGCATTGACGGGGTGAGGAAGGTCGTCACCATCCATGGTGGTTAGAATCATAGCTCCTCCTGAGAAAATGTTCTTAACCACAAATGGCCCTTCGTAAGTAGGGGTCCATTTGCCTCTGGGATCACCTTGAGGTAAGATAATGCGCTTGATTACCAGATCCCCAACTTGATACTCTTGTCATCTCACTTTCTTTTTAAATGCCTTGATCATTCGTTTTTGATACGTTTGACCATGACAAATAGCAGTAAGTCTTTTTTCATCGATTAAGTTCAGCTGATCAAGCCGGGTCTGAATCCAATCATCATTGCTTAAACTGTCATCCTTTATGATCCGAAGAGAGGGTATCTGAACTTCAATGGGCAAGACTGCCTCCATACCATATACCAAGGAATAGGGTGTTGCCCCTATTGACGTCTGTGCTGAGGTACGGTACCCATGGAGAGCAAATGGTAATATCTCGTGCCAGTCTTTGTATGTCACAGTCATCTTCTGCACGATCTTCTTAATGTTCTTATTAGCCGCTTCAACAACCCCATTCATCTTCGGCCGGTAGGGAGAAGAGTTGTGATGCTGTATCTTGAATTGCTTGCGGAGCTCAGTGATCATCTTGTTATTGAGATTAGTACCATTGTCCGTAATGATCCTCTCTGGTACACCATATCGACAGATCAGATTGTGCCGAATGAAGCATGCAACGACGTTCTTGGTTACTGTAGCAAAGGAAGCTGCTTCAACCCACTTCGTAAAGTAATCGATTGCTACCAGGATGAAAAGATGCCCGTTGGACGCTGTAGGTCTGATCTCGCCGATCATATAAATGCCTCACATTGCAAAAGGCCACGGAGCTGTCAAGACATTCATAGGTACTGGAGGTATGTGCACCTTATCAGCATAGACTTGGCATTTGTGACAGGTCCGAGAATGTTGATAACAGTCGGCTTCCATTGTGGACCAATAATATCCTGCCCGAAGGATTTTCTTTGCCATGGTGTGTCCACTGGAATGAGTCCCGAAGGTACCTTCGTGTAAATCTGCCATGATCATTTCCGCTTCATTCTTATCCACACAACGCAGTAAGGTCGAATCATGGTTACGCTTGTAGAGAATGCCATTGCTGATGAAGAACTTCGCCGCGAACCTCCTCAAAAACTTCTTATCATTAACAGATGCACCCTTGGGGTACTCCCGAGCCTCGAGATACCTCTTCACCTCATGAAACCAGGGTTTATCTGCTATCTCTTCAGTCTCAATGTCACAGTAATGTGCAGGTTCGTCCAATCTTTCAATGATAATCCGGGGAGCTTCGTTGTCCCAATTGACTTTGAACATAGAAGACATCGTAGCCAGCGCGTCCGCCAACGGATTCTCCTCTCTTGGGAAGTGTTCAAAGGTTATCTCTTCGAAATAGGGAAGCAATGTCAATACATACTCCTTGTAAGGAATAAGATTCGGGTGTTTCGTATCCCACTCGCCTTTGATCTGACTGATCATGAGAGAGGAATCTCCGAAAACACTCAAGAACTTAATCCTTAGGTCAATTGCTGCTCGAAGACCCATGATGCACGCTTCATACTCCGCCATGTTGTTGGTGTAGTTGAAACAAAGTCGGGAGGTGAACGGAGTATGAGAGCCTTTAGGAGATATGATCATGGTTCCAATGCCATTACCCAAAGCGTTCTAAGCTCCATCAAAGTACATAGACCATCGGGATCCTTCTTCAGGTCCTTCATCCGGTCCAGGTGTCTCACAGTCAGTTACTATCATAATACTCTCATCTGGGAATTCAAAGTTCATAGACTGGTAATCATCCACTGCCTGATGTGCCAAATGGTCTTCCAACACACTTCCCTTGATTGCCTTTTGAGTTGTGTATTGGATTTCATACTTAGTCAAGATCATTTGCCATCTTGCTATTCTTCTGGACAAGGCAGGCTTCTCGAAGATATACTTGATTGGATCCATTTTTGATATCAATAGAGTAGTGTGAGTCAGCATATACTGTCTCAGTCGGTGAGCAGCCCATGCCAAAGCGCGACAAGTTTTCTCAAGCAACGAGTATCGGGTCTCGCAGTCGGTAAACTTTTTGCTAAGGTAATAAATAGCATGCTCTTTTCGGCCATACTCGTCATGCTGACCCAGCACACACCCCATTGAGTTGTCGAGTATTGTCAAGTATAGGATCAAAGGTTTCCCTTCAACTAGAGGCATCATAATAGGTTGCTCTTGGAGATACTCTTTGATCCTTTCGAAAGCGGCCTGGAATTCATCGTTCCAACGTACCACTTAATCTTTCTTCAGTAACTTGAAGATTGGCTCACAAGTGGCAGTCAGGTGCGAGATGAATCGGGAAATATAGTTCAAACGTCCCAGAAAGCCTCTGACTTCTTTTTCTGTTCTGGGAGATGGCATTTCATGTATAGCCTTCACCTTTGCAGGATCCACTTGAATACCTTTATCACTTACGACGAAACCCAGCAGCTTACCAGATCTCACCCCGAAGGTGCACTTGGTCGGGTTTAACCTCAGCTTGTACAACTTCAACCTGTCAAATAACTTCTGAAGATGGTCGAGATGCTCCTCCTCAGTCTGAGATCTTGCAATCATGTCATCGACATATACCTCAATCTCATGATGGATCATGTCATGGAATAAAGCGACCATGGCACGCTGATACGTTGCCCCAGCATTCTTTAATCCAAACGGCATGACCTTGTAGCAAAAGGTACCCCATTGAGTAACAAAGGTTGTCTTCTCCATGTCTTCGGGAGCCATTTTAATCTAATTATAACCGGAGAAACCATCCATAAAGGAGAATACCTTATGTTGAGCGATGTTGTCAACCAGAACGTCGATATGAGGCAGAGGGAAATCATATTTGGGGATCGCCCTGTTCAAATCCCTGTAGTCAACACACATTCGAACCTTACCATCCTTCTTCGGCACTGGAACCACGTTGGCCACTCACTGTGGGTAAGAAGTAACTGCTAGAAAACTGGCGTCAAACTGTTTCATAACCTCAGCCTTGATTTTCTCAGACATATCTGGGCGCATTCGGAGGACCTTCTGTTTCACTGGAGGACAATCTTCCTTGGTAGGCAATCGGTGAACTACAATATCGGTATCCAACCCAGGCATATTTTCATAAGACCAGGAAAATATCTCAACGTAGTCACGCAGCATCTGAATCAACCGTTGCTTCACACTAAGCTCCAGATTTGCCCCGATCTTGACCTCTTTCTTGTCTATCTCTGTACCCATATTTATTGATTCCACCGGCTCTTCGTGCGGCTGAATAACCCTCTCTTCCTGAAGTAACAGTCTAGCAAGTTCACCAGGCACTTCGCAATCATCTTCACCTTCATCTTCGGCTAAGTTGATCGAACTTTCGAAGTCATAACTGGCAGTAGCAGAGTCGTTACCAGTGAGATCCAGAGTGGAGGTAGACCTGTATATGTGAGTGTGTGTAAAATAGCTGTTTTGCAATATGTAATAAAAGAAAAACAAGGAGCGCAAAATTTGAAATGCAAGAAAGTGTCCAATACTTTTATTAATGATATATATAGATGACACACATAAAGCCCTCACAAATGAAGCCACGGTGCCCCGGGTAAGACACCGGGCCGTAAAGTTTAAAACATTGTCTGTTACAAATTCAAAATAAGAGTCTCATTACTGGGTAACAAAAGAAATTTGGATGAAGTCCTTTGCTGTCCAGTTGCTTAGTCCTCCATCAGTAGTAGGATAGATCCAACTGTCGAACTCAGACTCTTCAACGTCGTCTTCAATGGCATTCACTCCTGAATTGCTGATGAACAAAAGAGGTCTTCCGATCCGTGCATTCCGAACAGCCTTCTGAGCTTCTGCAGTGAAACCCAAACCAAACTTGTTAGTCTTATGTGCAAAATCAGGGAGTTGTCCCCAATTTGCACACCCACCTTTCTCAACAACAGCCCGGGCACCTTTGAAGGAAGCCATCTTAATTGGAGGATCTTCAACAACAGTTTCAGCTGATGCCAGCGTCTGGGGAACCTCTTCAAAATGTTGAAATGGGGTCTCAATGAACTCCCCATCCATATCTACATATCGGAAAGAGTTGAGGTGGCTCACCATGTACTCCTCTTCTCCTTGCACTGTCACAATTTTCCCTTTCACCGGGTACTTTAGCTTCTGGTGGAGCGTAGACGTCACCGCCCCAGCTTTATGGATCCACGGACGACCCAACAGACATGAATAAGATGGCCGAATGTCCATCACATAGAATGTAGAGGTGAAAACTTGAGAACCAACCTTAATCGGAATATCCACTTCTCCATGCACCATCCTCTTAGACCCATCAAAGGCCCTGACGACAATGTTGCTTGGTTTCATCTCCAACCCTTCACAGTCCAACCGGTCTAGAGCTTTCTTAGGCAAAACGTTCAATGAGGAACCAATATCCACCAATACATGAGCAAGAGTGGTGCCCCTGCATTCAATGGAGACATGTAGGGCATCGTTGTGATCCTTCCCTTTAGCAGTCAAGTCGGCGTCAGAGAAACCCAACCCATTATCAACAGTCAGACTAGCCACGCAATATTTAAACTGATCAGCTGATTTTTCTTGAGGTACGTGTGCAATCTTCAGGAATGCAATCAGAGCCTTGGCATGGGCCTCTGAGCATATCAACAGTGACAACATAGAGATTTTGGATGGGGTTTTCCCCAGCTGCTCGACTACATTGTAGTCGCTCTTTTTGATGATTTTCAAAATTTCCTCCATCTCTTGTCTAGAGGCTTCAACAGTAATTGTCTCCGGTGCCTCCGTCTGGGCAGGCTCATCAGTGGTCCCTTTTCCCCGAGTATTAGATGACTCGGCAACAGGGGTAAAAATGGGAACTTGAACCAGAATAGTAGCAGGTACACTGGCAGGGGTAATAACAACAGGTTTCCGGATAGTTGGTGGAGAGATATCAGGGGAGAAAAGTCTTCTGCTGCGGCTGACTTTAGTAGGCCCAACAATATTGCTAACATCAGTATCAGCCTCTTCAGCACTCAAGTCTTGCTTAACTCCGTGATAATATACATCAGCCCCATAATGCCATGGGATAACTTTATTTGATGTATAGGGGATAGGCCCAGGAACAGTGATGATCAATGGTGCGATTCTTGGAACAAATGTAATTCTAACAGGCTTTCTCGAGGAAGCCTTGGAAGAATTGTCGAAAATGGTGATGATAGCAACTTCTTCAGTAGGAACCAAAGGAACAACAGTCTTCTTAAACAGAATTTCTTTATTATCCATCAGGCGTTGGACACCTGACTTCAAAATATGGCAACTGGTAGGTAGGACAGAACACATACGGCAACCTTCATCACAGCCCAAAAATAAACCGGCTAACAAAAGGTTCTTCTTCACAGTCATCAAAGGGGTAACAATGTCGTTCATAGAAACCACAAACGAGTCTTCATCTATAGAATTCACTCCATTCCTGGGCATAGGAGCAGTCACAACATTAGGTCTTTCAGGTGCTTCAAACTCAATCTCCTTCGCATCAATTAAGTCCTGTACTTTGTTCTTCAAAACCCAACAATCATCCGTATCATGCCTCGGGCTATCAGAGTGAAAAGCACAACGGGCATTAGGGTTGTACTTCGGTGATGTTGTATTTGGATTCTTCGGGGCTTCCCTTAGAATCACTAAGTTGGTTTTCAATAACTGCTGCAAAATTTGGGATAAAGTCATGTTGAGATGAGTGAATTGTCTTCGAGGTCTCTCGGCCCTTGGCTGATTGTTGTGCTGAGGAGCACCAGCAGGTCTTGAAATAACAACCGCATTAACAACTTGGCGGCGTTCAGGTCTATTATGGCTTTTCGAATTGTAAACAGCGTTGGATTCCTTCTTAAAAGATTTCTTCTCGATGCTCGACGAAGCACCCTTCTATATTTTACCGGATTTGATACCAGCCTCAATCCTTTCCCCGATCATGATCAGCTCTGTAAATCCAGATGATGAGCTTCCAATCAGATGGTTGAAATACAGACCAGATAAGGTCCCCAGAAACATATCCACAAGCTCCCTATCAGCCAAGGGTGGTTGCACTCTTCCAGCAAGGTCCCTCCACTTCTTAGCATAATCTTTGAAACTTTCGTCCACACCCATTCACATACCCTGGAGTTGGGTACGCGTGGGAGCAAGGTCGGCATTATATTGGTACTTCTTGTAGAAAGCGGCAGCCAAATCCTCCCAATTACGGATGCTAGTTCCTTCCAACTGGTAAAACCATTCAAGCTGAGTCCCTGAAAGACTTTCTTGAAAGAAGTGGACCCATATGTTCTTGTCAGCGGTGTATGGCTGAATCTTCGTAACATACGAACTGAGGTGCAGTTTTGGACAAGAAACTCCGACGTACTTAGCAAAGGCTGGTGCTTTGAACTTGTGGGGAATCACCACCCCAGATGACAGACCCAGATCACCAAAGTCCAGACCAGGCACTTTCTGAACTTCCATCGCGTTCAACCGGTCTTCCAGTTGCTTATATCTATCCTCAACCGGAGGATACTGGTCTTCGTTGAAGTTCGTCTCGTCGTCTGAAACCACAGGGCTAGGAGCCCTCCTTTCTTCCTGACTATCTTTCCCTCCAGATGAGGGGGTCAAATCAACTTCATCTCTTAGCCTGTTTCCAAACCTGTGGCCCATGTTAAACAGGACCGTCTTCTTCTTCTTCTTCTTCTTCTTTTTCTTCTTCTCTTTCAAGATAAGGGCCTTCAGATCTTGCTGACCCTTAGCAAAATTCATGAACAATTCCTGGAACTGGGCGTTTTGAGCCTGCAGAGCCTTGATTGCTTGTTCAGTTGATGGTTCAGAAGACATGATGCTGAAATACACAACGAAGAAGATGAGAAAACCTGTAAGGGTACCTGTTATGAGGTGCATAGAATGAAATGTGTATGCTATGATTTCAAAGACACTGAGAGATTCAAATTCGTAAACCAAACATGAAACACACTTTTATTAGATAAACTTGAAATTCAATTGTTCAACAAATGCCCTTAAGGCGTTACAAGAAAGGAAATACTGAAAAGTAAATAAAAACTGGAAATAATCAAAGGACATCAGTGCTCCCATGGTCGTTTGCCTTTAGTGCTGACATAGTCGTTGATGATCTGCTCATTCTCCAGCTGCCTTATCAACTTTTGAATCTTCTTCTCTTGCCCGTGATAATTTTCTCTATAAGTATCCCGCTCTTCTCTCAGCGGCATCCATGATCTCTTCAATGCCCCAATGTCAGTAGGCATGTAAGGGTGGAGAATGGTAGGAGGAACCCCTTCCTCATAAGTAACTTCAACAATGATAGGCAAGACAGCTTCGTAGGGCATTCCCAGCTTTTGGGCACGGATACGAACCCATCGGAGATATGGCTCCATTGGTAGAGAAGTCCTTGCACCCAGCTCGTGTGGATCAGACCTGTGAACTCTATCCCAAGCTCTTATGAATTTGCGGCGTTGCTCGTCACTATCCCCTTGGAAATCAAAGACAATACTAGGCATTAGCAACTCATGAGGTCCTTCCCTTCTGGCTCGCCCAAACTGACGTAAGGCCAAGCACGGATTATAAGTGATTCCTCCATTGGTTCCTATCAGTGGAACATTGGGGTATTCCCCACATCGATCAATAATAGCCACCTCGTCCATACCCTTAATGGTCCAAATGATGTCATTGTGAGAGAGAGACATAATCCTATAAGCCCAGCCCATGCCTTCTTTGTTTTTGAGAACTGATTTGGGGAGGTGAGAAATAAACCACCTCGCCAACAATGGAGCACAGCACATCAAGGTTCCTCGCTTCCGAGCAGTACGGGCATAAAGCTGATGAAGAATGTCACCCAAGAGAGTGGGTACAGGGTTACCAGACATAAAAATCTTTACCGCATTCACGTCGATGAAAGCATCTGAGTTAGGAAACAATACCAAACTATATATGAGAAGAGCCATAATGTCTTCAAATGCCTGGAAGTCTAGACTGTCCCAGAACTGATTAGCTTTACCGACCAAGAACTTAGTCAAAAAGCCCTTTGCTCCACTTCTAGTCTCCCAATTAGCCATTACCTCAGCCTTTGTCAGATGGAGGGCTGAAAAGCAATTTCTTCCGGCCTGAGGATCTTCTCCCAACCTGTGAACGGGGTCTGCTCCAGAATAGAGATACCAAGCAGATCAGAGAACTCTTCCAAGGTAGGGACCAACTGGTAGTCCAGAAAAGTAAAGCAATGGTACAGTGGATCAAAGAACTGGACTAGGACACTCATCATCTGCTCGTCCAATTTGGAAGTGACCAAACCAAGAAGATGCCCATGTCTTCTGATGAAGGAGGTAGTATCTGACATCTTTGCAACCAATTCTTTAAGCATAGTGGGAACCTGGACAAAGTTGATCTGGATGGTGTTTCTACGCATGGGTGCCATGACCTACAAAACAGAACAAAGATGAATCCCTCATGTCTTTGAAATAGGTTAGTCCAATGCAAGGTGCATGCAATGTTATGATGTTATGATGCCATGATAGATAACACACCACAAGTATCCACAAACAGCAAACATGGTAAAGGCATAGAAGTCACACAGATAGCCCTTAGATTTCAGGCTAGCAAGGAGTGTAGGTATTACCCTCTTTCAGTTTAGTCGGTTTAAACCTTCATAAAAATAGTAACCGGGTTCTAGAGGATCTCAATATCACTGACTACCCTCGATTGGTCATAATTCCAGTTTAGCAACCTTTTCTTGCAGCCGGAATCATCGCGAGAGTTTAGTCTCAATGAGTGTATCATATTGCTACTGTTCTATGGCCAAGTTGGTCAATTTAAAGGTTCTAAGGTCAGTTGGTGCGTAATGACCCCTTAGCAGACCCATATTCTCCTCGTTGCGCCACAAGGGATATCGATACATACTAAAGTGCCACACCAACGTAGCTACTGCTTCAACCGTATCGGTCTATGCTGTACAGTTCCCTCACAATTTATTGCTATTTACCTAAAGGGTATTCCCCAGATCCGGGTTAGGATCTATAGTAACTCCGATTCAACCCACAAAGATAAAGCATACAAGTCAAGCAATTGAAAACATCATGAACTAATCCTAAGGTACACCCCACTTATAAGCTTCCCCAGCAGAGTCGCCAGTTCTGTGATACGGTGGGAAGAACTGACTGTTTTTTGGAATGCCGGTTTGCGTTTTGCGTTTGTTTTTGCAAAAGGTAGCGGTAAGCAAGAGTCGCCACCGACTTTTATTTTATCCAACAAGGAAAGGAAAAAAGCACAGAAAAATTCCTTTTTCGAGATATTTCTCGGGTTCGGGGGGTAGATTATAGAAAAGGAAGGTATTAGCACCCTTTCTATCCGTGGTTATCCACGGGCTCTTTGGTACTTGCTCATATGTTTTCAAAATTGCTTTTCTTTGTGTTTGTGGGTTTGAAAAAGTTTTTGTTTTGAAACTTCGATTTAACTCTTGCTTCTGTCCTCAAGAGCGTATGAAGTGTTTTTGAAAACTTTGTTCGAAAAAGTGTAAGTGTGAAAAAGATTTTGTTTTTTTTAAAGAGCAAGTACTTAAGAACCATCTACCTACTCGAAAAAGGAATCGTTCTATGCTATCTTCCTTTAGACAATGCTATCCCACTATTAATGAGTAGGTAGCATCGTCGTTGGAGTTTGAGGGTCAATTCGAGTGCGGGACTTACGGTCACTAAAGCAATGTTAGGACGCCTTAGCGGTAACCCTAATGTCTTAGATCATTTGTTTGAGGCAACAATATCCGAGGCAATAATATCCGAGGCAACCATTTCGAGGCGAATATGATCTTTAGACAAGAGGACGACCTCTAAAGTGACCTATACTCAATGATCGTGTACGAAGGCAACCAAGTGGGGTGTACCCTAAGAGTGCGCATGTGCGAGTGTGTTGTTTTCAGTTATTTTTGTATTTTCACATGTTAATGGTGACCTAAGTTGATTTTAAGTTAAATATTCAGCCTTGTCATGCATTCCTATTATCAAACATCTAACAGTTATAATTTGCGAGAAAATAAATTGCGGAATTTAAATTACAAGGCTCGGGTATTTATATCGCCAAAGACAAACCCTTTAAAAATAAATAAAGCGATAAATAAATAAAAGGTCCTATTAACTATTACAAACCGGAGGCAAATACATTATATGATAAAGAAAGTAAATCGCATGCGGGAAATTAAGTCGAGTGCAAAGTTCTAGGATTTTGACCCTTTTTGTTAAGGAAAAGATTTTTGGTTTTTTTGGTATTTTTTAATTTAAGAGAGAAACAAATTCTAAGTTAATTACTAAATTAATAAATAAATTAATTAAATGAGAAAAGTTATTTTTGGATTTTTTTTGGTATTTTAAGAAAGAAATAAAAATTAATTAATGTTAGTAAAAACCTAATTAAGTCTAATTAATTTTAATTATTTACAAAAATATGTTAAAGTTATTTCTAATTAATAGCCTAAATTAATTAATAGATTTGTTAATTAAAAATAAAACACTAAAATTTAATTTGATAAAGAAAATGTTTTTTTGTGGTTTTAATTAAAGGAAAAAATTTGATTGGTTAGAAAATAATAAAAATAATTAAAATAAACAAATAAATAATAGAAAGAGAGAAAGGGTATGGGCCTGAAAAGGGTGTTTGAGAAGCAATCATGAGGCCCAAACGAGCTGGCCCTTTGCTGACCTTGTGAGATCCAGTGGGTGCACGTTGACTTGGTCTATGGTAGACTATCAGCTTCTGGCCACCAGATTTGGCCTATGGCCATCTGGCCATCAGATGCTTGAGGATGTATGATGGGCTTCACGCTTGGAGGTACATATGATCACCTGGAAAATAATAGTATCAAAGAAGTGGAGGACTTGGGATTCGAACCCAGGTCCTGATGGATATGGCCAATGCTCGCTTGCCACTAGGCTGTTTGGTTTCAATTGTTAATGATATACGCAATAATAATAATCAAAGAAAACAAATTATATGCCAGAAAAGACAAAACAAAGCGCTCCATATTTGAATGGGCGAATCACGCCTCGCCACACATCATCTTCAACCCTCGTCCGTAGCTAAAAACCTGTAAAAACTTATAGCTACGGACACAAGTCGTCGCTACAAGTCGTGCCTCCTCCAAAATCTGCTGTAGGCCATAGAAATAAATTCTAAGGGCATGGTTGTGCTCGTCTTGACCTCCCGGTCCTAACCATGCCCTTCTTGATGGACAATTATCCCTGAAATAAAAATGCCCAAAAAGGACCAAGAAACCCTAGCTATGGCATCTCACAGTATAGGTCACATAAACAAAATTGGATAATGCAAAAGGCTTAGAAACATTGTGAGTATCACGAATATGCAAGTAATTTGTACATAGGATGCAAGAACAATGATTTATGAATTCAAATGCAGAGCTAGGTAACGTGATGCTTACAGCGTGTTTGGGCCTGTATGGAAGCCTGCTTTGGATTGGTTTCAACTTAGTGAACCTCCAGGAATCGATTGGGATGCTTCTTGGCTTCTGAGATTCCCTCTAAGTATGAATTTGAATTCAAGCTTTTTCACCACTTTTTCAAGTTTTTTTCTCTCTATGCTTGCAGCCTCCAACCTTGGTTTCGATTTGTTTAGCTTCCTTATGTATCATACAATGTGCTAGGGTAACAAAATTGGAATGAATATCTCTAAATCAATGCACCCATATTTGATTTGATCTCCTTTTAAAAGCGTGCCAAATTTGTCAAAAATCAATCCTTTTACACATGGTATGGTGAGATACGAATTTGATGAGATTAATGATGATGATCTCAACCTGAAATAGCAAAAAAATCTTGGTTAATCAATGTTGGGGATTTTATATGATTTAATTTGATTAAAAATGAAATAATTCAATAAAAAATCAAATAAAATAATAAAAATAAGATATGGGCTCATGGCTGAAGCTAGGACACGTGGACAATGATACAAGCTCAAATCAAGTGGAAAAGAATGGGCCCATTTGACAAAATTTGATGTTTCGGGGATAGTTGACTTTCAGCAATTTTGCAAAAATGTCTAACTTCAACAATGCATAACTTCTTCAATTTTGAACTTTTGGAAGTTTTCTTTGACTTTTTAGAAAGCTTGAGAAGTTATCTAACCAACCCTTTTGGACTCATTTCATTTTGATGTTCCATGCTCAAGTTATAAGCTTTAGCAAAAAAGGTGTTTTTGTTGACTTTCAAAAAATGACCTATAATGTCCAAATTTATAACTTCTTGTGAGTGAATTTTCTAATCTTGGGGTATGAATATTTATTGTAGAAAACTGCATCCTCTTCAAAATGAGCTTGTTATGGGTCATTTCTCATAAAGTATGAGAAAGTTATGCTTGGTCAAAGTTGGTTTGACTTTTCCTGCAAAACCCTAATTTAACAACTTTTGAATTTTGAGGAATCTTGAGCAATCCTTGATGAATCATGATCAACCCTTGATCTATGAAATAACCTTCAAAATGAGCATGTTGGCAAAAAAAATATGAAGTTTGACTGTATTTGGGTCACAGTTGACTTTTGCCCTAGCATAGTCGATTTTTGGACCCTTTGAGCAATTTACTGAACAAACTTCCTTTGCAAGGCTTGAAACTTGACATGTATGACCTTGAGAACATATTAGAACATTAGGTAGCACTTGAGGTCATTTGTATTCAAGGATCTTGATGCAACACAAAACCCTAATTTGGGGTTGACTGCCTTAGGAGATAGCTTGTCTGACCAACTCTTGAGCCAACTTGAGCAACTTGGAGATTTTTCTTGCAATGTTTTGAGAAATAAGAGAGGGCAAATTTTGGGGTACAACAAGAAGTCTAAGTCTTTTAAATGTCATACACTCTAGTATCGATTTAATACTTGAGTTTTTATTTGAGTTGTTAATTGTGGATCATTCATAAGCTTTTAAGCATTGAATGATTAAAGTCTTTAAAACTTGTTATTTTAGTTGTTCTTCACTATAAGTGATTGAAGAGATTTGAGGATGGACTCACACATAGGTGTGTCTTAGGTAGAATTATAGCACGGGTACTGATTAAGTGATTAGATCGTAAACTGGTTGTTTACTGAGGGTCTATGAATTGATACTATTTAGTGGACTTGTCCCTGACTTGGCAGCCCCCAGAGTAGGTATTGTTGTACACTGAACTGGGTTAACAATCCCTTGTGTTTTTACTATTTTTACTTTTGTTGCATTTTACACTGTCCTCAGATATTTGTGTCATGACATCTCCTTCGACATCTTATATCTGATACCAGAATTTCATTTAATATTACAGGTGAAATGGCTTCTAATGAGGAAATAGATCACCCCACTTCTAATATTGATGGAAATGAATCAGCTCGTGATATAGAGAATGATATTAGACGAGGAATAACAATTATGAAGTCAATAATTCGTGCAAGAGATAAAGGTATCAAATTTGACGTACATTAGAATGAAGACAAATAACTAATTGAGTCTAACGGTTCAATGTTGACAAGTTACATTTGTTCCGTTAGGAGGAGAGAAGTTCCAATCAATTGTGATGATTGGAGAAGGCGTGAGCTAAAACCCGTTTAAGAAAAAATATGGATTGAAATACAGGTGCAATATGTGATGTCTTTCGTTTTTGTTGACGCTTATATATATAAATTACTAACGCACTCCATGTATGCTTTTTCGTAGAAGTATTTTAACATTGATGATGATCGAAAATCATATTGTCTTTAATTGGCCGGAAAAAGACTAAGAGGGTTTCGATCTTTTTTGACAAACAAGTTTCTTAGGGATGTCGATAACAATTTTATCGATGTAGAACTTCCAAAGGCGTATGCAGGCTTGATTTCGCCTGAAGAATGGGAAACCTTCAAAGAAAAAAGAAGAAACTCAGATTTTTAGGATGTGAGTGGCATGAATCGCTAACGAGCATTAAGTCCCCCGTATCCATACAAAAAAGAGAGTATGGGATATGCACGATTGCAACAAAGATTGGTAAGTATATATAAATGACATGATATACTTGTTCATCATATGTTATTATTGATTTATTATTTCTATTAATGTGTAGTTATAAGAGGAGAAAAGTCAAGAAACATCTCTTCCGGAACATGTTCTGTGGAAGGCTGCCCGAGTGGGTAAGGATGGAGTTGTTAAGGAAGACGTGCTTCAAATTTATGAGAAATGTGTAAGTATACCAATATTCTTACAATTAAATCAAATGTTTATTAAAATACTGAATTTATGAGTTTAATCACCACTAATTTATTTCGCTATGCATATGAATTTCAGGAGAGTCTATCTCAATCTTTAACTCAAGCTGAAGACCATGATTGCAAGAGCATACTTAGTCGACTATTAAATGTTCCTGAGTATATCGGTCGTGTGAGGGGTAAGGGATTCAGGGTGACTCAAACATCTTTGGGTAATCATCAAAAGAGGAAAGGTCATAGCAATAAATAAGTGATGGAAGAGTTAGAAAAATTAAAAGCTAAAGTTCGTGAGCTAGAAAAGGACAAAGAGAAGTACATGTCAGAAAGGCAAGGTTCAGGGTTTAAGGATACTAGTGACAAATATAGTATCAATTGTGATTTCCAACAGAAAATTCCCGAGGTAACATATATTATTATGAATTAGCACATTTTTTTAATTGACATATATAAGCATTAACAATTTCATATTCATTATTGGTTTAGGTCATTTCACCTTGTCAGCTATATTTATCGTCAACAACTTATCGCATTGTTGGCAAGGGGAAAATGAATAACACCTTGGGAGAAGTACTTCACCATAAACTGCTCCCTGTTGGATTTTTGAAAGTATCAATTGAAATTGTTTAGAGAGAGATGCACCATTATCGTTGCCAGATGATATTTCAGATGCAACATTGGTGGGAGAGACAATAAGATCTTATGTTGCATGGTCGTCAAGCCTCATTTGCATAGATGATGAGGTATGTTAACATTTGCAGCGTAGAAAACTATTATGAATCTTTGAGTATTCAAATTTATTAAGACCGTTTAACGTACATTTTTTTCATGGTAATGTTAGACTCCCATAAAATCTAAATCAAAAGATAAGAGGATTAAGCCGCAGACCGAGTCAGTTGCATCCAAAAAGAAGGTGAATTGATATATATATATATATATATATATATATATATATATATATATATATATATATATATATATATATATATATATATATATATATATATATTATGCATAAAAAAGGTTAATTCACGATCTTATACTTCACCTAACTTATTATATGCATTTTATCTTTAGATTCATGTTAAAGACATGCAACAAGTCCATATGAGTAACATGTTCGCACAAAAAAAGGATGTGGCAAAGTCTACTGCTAGAAAAAAGCCTACTTCTCAGTATAGGTCATGCCTTCAGACATTAATGGGAATTTCAGATTTGGCCGATGAATGTGCTTGTAATATACCTATGGAGGAAGGTATTTTTGGTTTTTCCTATTACGAAACAATAAGTAGAGAGGATGTTGATCAAATTCTTAGACATGAAGAATTAGGCCCCGGTGTTGTCAATACATACATCAGGTATTCTTCGATCAAATTTATTTAGTTTTTATTGAACAATTTATCTACTAATTTCAATGAATGGTCTTAATGTTAATGATGTTTTTATTTAAGTTTCATGTATGCCAACTTGATGCGCCAGCGTCAATTGGACCAAAGATTCTCCTTCTTATCTCCAAACAATATCAACACACTATTAATCCAACAACGACCAGATGATGTCAAAGAGTATTTTGTCCGTGTATTTATGATCAACAAAGATACAAAAAAGTTGTTTTTTCCATTTAATACTGGCAATGGGTAATATTTTTATTCAAACTTCATATATTATAATTTTTTGTGTTTTGATGTTTTGTAGAAAGTTTCAATCTAACCTTTGTTAATCTTACAGTGGACACTGGTTGTTGGTTGTGATCAATCCAATAAGAGAAGTTGTATATTATTTGGATTCGTTAGAAGGCGATTGGACAAAATACCCAAACATGAAGGAGATGGTTGATACGTAAGTTAGATTATTCTAAAACTTCATTTGTATACTTATTTATTTTTTTATGTGAGATTGTTCTAAATCTTCATTTATATTTTTTTAGGGTTATACAAATTTTTAGATCACAAAGAAATATTCAAGTACCAAAGAGTAAGGCAAACAACATTACATGCATTAGAGTGCAGATATACTTTCATAATTTTGATTATATTAGTGATGCTACTTGATAAAACAAGTTAAATTATATGAGATGGTACATATTTGTATATTTTTCCATGTGTAGTGTCCTCATCAGCGCAATGGTATAGACTGCGGTTATTTCATGTTGAGGTTTATGAAAGAAATTATTCTTTTGAATCAAATAGATATTCCATCCATGGTATGAGTTTCTAACTTATGATTTATTTTAATATATTTAACACATTTCATCTAATTAATTAGTTTTAGCTAAATCATATTATGTTATATTATGTAGTACTTTGATGAATACAAGTCTTCTACTTATTCGAAAGATCATTTGGATGAAATTAAGGAGGATTTGTGTCAATACATTATTGATATGAGAATTTTATAAGGTATTGTGACATTTTCATTGATGAGAATTTTGAGTATATATAAGTTTGAGTTAATGAGATACTATGTCGTCATAGTGTGGTAAATTGTTGCAATGTTGTTGTTGTTATGTGGAAGGTTAGTTAGGATGATATTGGATTTAAATTCAAACAAAATTTTGTTTGTATGGTATGAATCAGGGAATTTTTAATGGTGGGTTATAACGAATTATTGATTTGTTTTTTTACATTGATTCGTATTAAATTATAATAAAGTTATAAGATTTAAGTGTTATATATATAGCTTGGTTATGATATATATGCTTTTGTTGGTTTTGTTTCAAGTAGGTGCATATGTAGAAGATATATAGATTCATTTAGGATTCTTCATTGTTGTTATTTGTAGAGAAGATAGTAGAGAATATAGCAGCTCTAGAAGATAACAATATATATATTTGGTGCATATTTATTTGTTTATAAAGTTGTATATGTAATATTTAAATTTATGTATATAAATTATTGAATTCTTTAAGTTGTATTTATGTATATATAAATTGTTGGATTAAAGTTGTATATATAAATATGTAAATTTGGTGCATATTTATTGGATTGAAGCTTCAAATTTATAAAATCTGGTGCAAATTTGAAAGACAACATTTAAATTTTAAGTGATTATATGTACAGGGCGCTTAAAATATAAGCTAAATATATTAAAAAATCCGTGAACATTAGACAACGCTTTAAACCAAAAAGTGCTACCTATGATGGGGAATAGAAAGCGCTTGTGAAATAACAAGCGTTGCCTAAAAGGGGACTTTAGAAAGCGCTTCAAAATAAAGCGTTGCCTAAAATATATAAAAAATATATTAAAAAAAGACATTAGACAGCGCTTCCTCAAGCGCTGTCTAAAGTAAAAGCGCTGTTATAGGCACAATATAGAAAGCGCTTATAATGTTAAAAGCGCTTCCTAAAATACAAAAAAAAAAGAGAAAAAAATACATTAGACAGCGCTTTCTGAAGTGTTGTCTAAAGTGAAAGCGCTGCTATAGGCACACTATAGAAAGTGCTTACATTGTTAAAAGGGTTGCCTATATGGGCCTTTAGAAAGCGTTTATTCAATAAAGTGTTGTCTAAGGTCTACATGAAACACACTTTCACATAGACAAAAAGCGCTGCCTATGGTTACAGTAGCGCAGGAATAGGCAACGCTTATAAGCGTTGTCTATGGCAAAAAAAATGATGTATATGTGCTTGTTTGGCATAGTGACCCCTAGGAGCACTGCGGATCTGACCAGGGCATTTATTTTTTCCAAGCACAACAATCAATATATCCTCAGGTAATTAAAAAATAATATCACCTCCTGTACTTTTTTCCACTAAGTCACCCTAAAATGTTAATATGCATATACACATGATATAAATGATTACTAAGTTATATATAAAAATAAAATTTATAAAGAATTTTTTATTACTTACTACCATAGAAGATACTAAGCTTGTTGCCTCAGATGTAAAATATCCAGATGGCCTCTGCCGAGCCATCAACCATGCCTCATATCGTTTTAGTTCTGGAGGATCAACCATTAAACTTTCATCACCGTTCGCCTCTTCAATCAAATTTTTTCTCCTCTCTTCCATTATTTTTGTCTTAGATTTGATAACCACCTCGAGACCAAATATGAGGATGAATATTCTTTTATGTGTGCATATTTCCTTTTATCATTTTCTCGTATTACAAATAAATCACATTACATTATACGTCAATAACCAAAAAAATTTAGATAACATAAATTTTTTTAAAAAAATTTCACTAACTTGAAAATCTTTTGATTTTTGAGTCTGGAAAAACAAATCCCAATCTTATGGTTTGATGAATTTATACTTTTCAAATGGCATTGCAGTTTTATCCTTACCGCCTTTCCCAAATATATAGATATTTAAGAGCAATGTCTTAAATTGCTTCAACCGTTCCACCCTATATACAAACAAATGCTTCATAAATTTATCATTAGTGGGGCAAGTGAACTTACCCTACAAAACATAAGTGTTAGTAATTGAAACAATTTTAGATAATAAATTATAAAGAATTAATTAAAATGACATATCGTGATATCATCCCATATCGCATTTTGATAGGTCACCAATTATACTAGTTTTCTGTCACTTATTCGGCATGAATCCGCGAAATCAGAAACATTTTGCTTCATCTTTTTATTGTTTGCCAAGTTAATTGTACTTTTCGCATTTCCATTCTCGCATTGCTACTATTATTAGTTTATGTTATTTTGTTACATTTTATGCATTGTAGGGTAGTTTTTTATGTTCTCAGATCCTGGGTAAAAGCCTCAAAGGACTTGCACGAGAAAATGGACATTCCGTAGATTTTCGAAGAGTTTTTGAAGAGTACATTGGTCCTGACACGGCCACCTGTGACACCTGACACGGGTCGTGTCAGGAAAGGATTAAAAAACGAAGATTTGGAGGAAGTCAGGGGGGCTGACACGGGTTCCCGTGTCAGCTAACACGGCCCGTGTCAACAGGCTGGCACTAGAGAGTTTTTGCGCAGACGATCAGTAGGCTAACACGGCCAACCGTGTTGTCTGACACGGCCCGTGTTGGCCAGGGCGCTACAACTTCTGATTTTCTTGAATTTTTATGTCAATTGACTCCGGAGGGTATTTTGGGCATTTGCTACTGCTGTTAAGTGAATTGTGGCTATTTAGGCTTGTTTTTGAGAAGATAGAAGGATGTTTTTGGCATTACAGAAGACTTCTACGATAACGATTGGAGCTTCAAGGGATTCGAAGAACAAATATTTTCAGGAGCAATCGTGATTGAAGATTAAAGTAATCCAATTATCTTGGAATGTCTAACTTTCTTATTGTAAATTACTTTGAGCAATATGAGTGGCTAAACCCCCCAATGCTAGGGGGTTTCCCTAATTTGAATTTGTAATGACTTTGAGTTTCTGATTTTATCAATTCCATGGTTTTATTATTCAATTTAATCGTGCGATATTTTTAAGCTTTCCTGATCAGACTAATTATGATTGATTTATGGTTAACAACCAGTTGGACCGCGATTGTTAAGGTTTTTGTACGATTAGGAAATATTTTATTTTTAACTATTTTTAATTAATAAATAAATAAATAATGAAGATAATAATTTTAAAAAATGCTTTAATTAAAAAAATGAAAAGAAATATTAAAATATCCAAAAAAAGTCAACATTTGACTTTTGACCCTTTAAAAAAAAATTAATGTAATAGAGTTCAAACCCGCGACCTTACGCCTGCCATCACTGTCTAACTACCAACTAAACCGATTTACACTTTTGACCTTTTTTTTTTCTTTTTGAAATACTCTTAAAATAAAGGTTTAAATATTATTTTGGTCCCTATAAGTTGGCGTATTTTCTACTTTCATCCCTGTATTTTTTTCTTAAAAATGATCCTTGAATATCAAAATTTTGTTGGTTTTAGTCCCTGAAGTTAAAATACGTAGGAAAATCCAAAGTAAAATCCGCAGGAAATCTGTAGATTTTTTGTGGGTTTTTGTTTTAGGGACTAAAACCAAATGAAATTCAACATTTAAGGATTTTGTCCAAGAAAAAAATATACAGGACCAAAAATAAAAAATAGAACAACTTACAGGGACCCAAAGACTATTTAATCCTAAAATAAAATATATTTAAAAAAACTCAGGAAAAAATAGGGTATGACACATTGTTTCTATATAAATGGACGCTAAAGATTTGTTTATAGACGACAAAAAAACACAATAAATTTTACTTACTTTACCCTTCGGTTGAGTTTAAAAACTGAGATAAAAGTTCTTTTCTTTTTAAAATAAAAAATTAAATAAAATAGGGAGTTTTCCCTTCAATTTTTAAAACCATAGAGGTAATAAATTACTTCTATTGCAAAAAAAAATTGTGAATGGAAAAAAATTGAAAGTAATATTTATTGTTTTCTTTTTAGATTTTTACCATTAATCAATTTTTTTGTGTATTGCAGTAATCAAACAAAGAACTATATTTTAAACAAAACTTTGAAGATCTTGTTTTATGAAGCAATAAAATTGCAGTATGATTAAGAATAAATTTCTCAATGTTGTTAATCGAAGAACATAATATATTATATAATCACTACTACAAATAACACTTCTAGCCTCGGACGCGAAATGCATTTTACCTCGATAAAAGAAGCAATGTAAATAAAGTCTTCATAAAAAGTAAAGACTTATCACCTCGGTGTTTAAAACACTGATGTATAATTTTATTAGCGCATGGGTTCGAAACCCAGCAGCAGTAAATTTTATTATTTTTAAAATTAGTATATCATTTATCTCGGTTTATAAAAATAACCGAGGGGTATGATAATTAATTTTTTTTTTTAAAATTATCACATTGTTTACCTAGAATATTACACTGTTTACCCAAAATATTACATAGTTTACTCATAATATTAAAATAAAAATAAAAATCAAATTTAAAATAAAAATCAAATTCCCTTGAGATCTAGATAAAAATCAAATTCCTTCAAGATGTAGACTTTAAATCTTCGAAATAATGAATCTAGGTGAAGATCAAATGTTGGGTGCAAGAATATTCTCTACGGATCTTGCATGCATTTATTTCTGATGAAAAAAAGGGTAAGATAATTAATATCAATAATCAAAAATATTTTTAGTACAAATATAAATCTAATAAAACAAACGCTGAACCCAGATGATTTTCTTTTCTTGCAATCCGTCGTAGAGAACTTTTCCAAGCATCCATAGGTTTCAAGTGCTTCATATGTTTCATTTAGGTTAGATTTCCAATATCGTAAGAGAACTTATATAATGGATGTCTCTTAGGTTTCACACGAATCACTAATGAGAGATTCTTGAGCATTGATAACCTTTAAATGGACGAAAAGATTTGTTTAAGACCGTTGAAAATAGTGAAAAATAATACTTAATTATCCTCTCGGTTTTAGAATAAAACCGAGGGGTTAGATTACTTTTTTTTTTTTACAAAAATAGTTACATTATTTACCAAGAATATTAAAAATACATTGTATGAAACATATCTTCGCAAAATATCAAGATTGTTTACTCAAAATATTAAAAATACAGCATGTCCAAGACCCATACAAGATGCTAGAGATATGTTTCCCCATAAGAATTTTTATTTTTCACTGATATCCATCTTCTGAAAATTTAAGCTTCCATCTATGTTTAACCTCTCAAACGTTGAGCTCCCTCCTTTGTTTAACTTGAAGAAAGAATGTTTTTCAGCACTTGTAATCTATCAAATGAGCAAAAATACAACAACAACATTTCTCCCAAAAAAATACAACACCATTTTGTGAGACAAATTACAAGGTCAGAAAAAATATTTTGTTCTAGATAGGAGAATATTGAAGAATTTTTTTGTCTTGCAATCTATCCTAATTAATGATGCGAGTTTGGGGCGGCTTCATATTAGCACAAATTAGGATAAAATCTAACGATTGCTTTTATAGTAAAATATGATTATTATACCCCTCGATTTATTTATAAAACTGAGGTAACATTATTATTATTTTTTTCAACTATCACCTCGGTTAAGGTCAAAAACCAAGATGATAGTTATTATTATAATTTTTTTTTAATATTACATTGTCTACACATAATATTAAAATAAATTATTTACAACAAATCTCTTCAATGGTTTTTCTGCACTTACAATCCATCATAAATGTGTTGATACTTGAATGTCAGAACTTTACATCCAAGATTAAATATTGATGCTATCATTATCACTACCTCCACTAGTGTATACAATGTGCATACTTTGAATGCATCCAACTTCTAATAAGGTGTTTGTTCCAAAAATTGGAAAATGTTTTTCTGCACTCATAATCCATCAGTAAAGACTTTTAGGAATAAATCATAGTTTTTCAAAATCTTCAGCAACAATATCAACACCATTGTTTGAGATGGTTTGCAAAAGTTGCAAAAATATTTTGTTCAAGGTAGAAGAATTTTTTTCTTCAGTTTTACAATCCATCCCCAAAAAAGGATGCATTCGACGGTGGGGCGGCTACAAATAAGATTGCATTAGGTTGAAATATGTTCAACGAGTGTTTTTATAGTATAATCTGATTATTTTATCCCTCGGGTTATCAAAGAAACTGAAGGCTTAGATAATTTATTTTACACTTGTAAACAAATAAAAATATGAAGTGCAGTAGCTGAGACTCGAAGCATGTCCGGAATGGTATTTCACCTTGGTATTTCATCACGAAAAGCGTTATTTGTTGTAGTGAATGTTTTCTTTGAATGACAACATTCATAAGTTATTCCAAATTATAATAATGTTTTTTTACCATTCAATATTGACAAGAGGTGGAAACAACAACAACAATAACACCAATAACAACGACAACACCAACAATAAGAACAACAAAAAGAACAACAAGAACATCAACAACAAGAATAACAACAACAACAACAACAACAACGACGACTAGATGGCAAGAAGACAGTTGGATGCAAATGGGTGTTTATTGTGAAGTATAATTCAAATGGGTCAATTGAAAGGTGTAAAGCTCGCTTGGTGGCTAAAGGATTTACTCATACCTAGGGTATAGACTACTCAAAGACATTTGCTCCTGTTGCAAAATTGAACACTATCATAATTATTTTATCTCTTGTTGCTTACTTGGATTTCCCCCTACGTCAGTTAGATGTAAGAATTCATTTATTAATGGAGATCTAGAAGAAGTATATATGGAAATTCCTCCTGGATTTGAAAACAAATTTGGATCAAATGTATTAAAACTAAACAAGTCTTTGTATGGATTAAAGAAGTCCCCTAGAGCTTGGTTTGAAAAATTCACCCAGTCCATGAAGAAACAAGGGTACATTTAAGGACATACTGATTATGCCTTGTTCACAAAGTTCTCCCATGATGGGAAATTTGCATCCCTGTTTGTTTATGTTGATGATATTTTCCTTACTAGAGACGATACCGTTCAAATGACAAGAGTAAAAGAGAAATTAACAGTAGACTTTGAAATCAAGGACTTAGGATCCATGATATATTTTCTTGGTATGGAGGTTTCTAGGTTAGAGAATCGTATTGTGGTTTCACAACAGAAATACATTCAAGACTTATTGAAAGAAACAATAATGAGTGGATGTTGTAACACCCCAGTTTCAATTATTTGATTTATTTAAATTTGGGAAATTATTTTATTAGAATTAATAAAATAAAAAGGAATTATTTATTTTGAAATATGGAGGAAAATAAAAGAAATAAGAAAATGCTGAGTTTTTAAGTTATTGGGCTTGGATATTGTTAGTAAAGAGTGGGGGTGCAAAAGAAGTAAAGATGTGTTTTGGAACTCAAGTTATTTTTTTTCTCATTATTCACGATAACACAGAAGTTGGGATTTTGGGAAGCAGAGCTCTGAAGGTACGAAGAACGAAGAACGAAGAACATCGCTCAAAAAGTTCAAAGCTGCTAATTGATAAGGTAAGGGGGGCTATTACTCGATTTACCTTTGTTTATGGGTTTATGTACGGTTGATTTGGGTAATCGTAGGGAAAAACCCCAATTGTTAGATGTTAGTAGGGATCGATACCCTTAGGATTGAACTTTGTTAAAGAGGGTTTAGGTTCTCAATTTTATGAAATAAATTAACGATTTTAGGTTCCTAATGGTGGATGGGGAGTATATCTGCATGATCGTGAATTTACCTTAGAAGTTATAGGGATAACCCCAATGTTAGCAGATTTCCCCAAAATGAACGACTAATCACTTCTAAGGTTACTATAATGATTGTTGGTAATTAGGAAATTGAGGTGTTGTTTTGAATTATACAAAATCGATGTCGTTAGGTACCGAAATGCGCGTTTTGGCTGGCATTTTCCCGCGTTTGGCTGCTGTTCTGAGCTGCTACAGGTACAGGAAAATTCTGTACGCGCTCAGCAACACGGGCCGTGTTGCACAACACGGGCACCCGTGTTGCTCTTCTGTGTTGGTAAAGTAATGTGTTTTCTGGACACATTACAACACGGGCCGTGTTGCACAACACGGGCACCCGTGTTGGTCCCCTGTAATGAGAAAAAAATGTGTTTTCTGGATATGTTACAACACGGGCCGTGTTGCACAACACGGGCACCCGTGTTGAGGCTACTGTGTTGATTTTCTGAACTTTGTTTTCAGTGCTTGATTTTGGATTTTATTTCCATGCTTTTGGATAAAGTTATCGAGCATGAATTATGATATGACTTGATATGATTGATGTTTAAATAGTATGCTGAGTGATTACATGCTATCCGTATCTTGTTATGATTGATGTTGTTGATGTCGCATGATATGTTGATTGATGTTCATAGTATGCTGAGTGTTACATACTTTACATATCATGTTGCATTTGTTAATTACCATTGTGTGGAATTAACATGGTGGCCAATATACGTGTCCGCGATTTAATGGAACGTTGAGGTGGTAGCCGTGTCCGCGATATAATGGAACGGTGAGTTATCCGTGACCCGAGATTTAATGGGGCGGTGAAGTGGTACCACATGCATGGGTGTGTTGCATTACCTTGAATATAACATGAATGGATGATTTTTCCAATGTTGTATTTGATTGTTTGTATGCACGTATGGTTGCTAAATGGTTGACGATGTTTGATGTTAATTGCAAATATGAAAAGCAATATACTATGGGTATATGAATTGTAAAGGTTTTTGTAAACTATGAAATATGCTAATCGTTGGGTGATGCTTATGGTTTCCTGAATTGATTGTTATGAACGTATAATCAAATGTATAATTGAGATGCTCACCCTTACTGTTGAATATTTCAGATTGAGGAGCTTCGTTCAGGTGCTTGGCGAAGGCTTGTCGTTTCTAGTTTATTTTCGTTTTAGTATTGTCCGGGTCATGCTCTGATAGTTGTAACTCCGGGAACGTTTGTTTGTCGAGCTGTTTTAGTCAGACTCGTTTAATTCCTTATGTTTTGTTATAATATGATGTTGACAGTTTCCAGGTGTTAATCCCTGATGATTTTGAAAATATTATAACATTGATTTTATTAATTGAATTATTCCGCTGTGTAAACATGTATGAGTTACTACTACGTTATGCATGACAGGAATTTGTTTTATTAAAAGAGAATTGTAGCATCCTCGATTATACATGTACTCTGAAATTATGATTTTAATATTTGCGAAAATTTATTCGGGGTTTTAGAGGGTGTTACAATAGTGGTATCAGAGCATAGTCGGTCGTTGCGACCAGAGTCTTGAGTCAGTCATCCCTTTTGTATGCGATTAGTGTAAGGTAACACTGTCGATACTGTATTCTGATGAAGAGTATGTTTTGATTCTCAGGAATATGGCTGGAAGAGGTAACGGACGAAATGATGCTGCACTCGCTGAGGCTTTGGGGATGTTAGCTGGTGTACTTGCTGGAAACCCAACTGGAGGCGTGATTGGTGCTGATAGGCAATTGGGAAATTTCCAAAGGAACAATCCTCCGTTGTTCAAAGGTACACATGACCCTGAAGGTGCTCAGAAGTGGCTGAAGGAAATCGAAAGGATTTTCCGTGTGATTGATTGTGCTGAAGATCTGAAAGTCAAATATGGTACGCATATGTTGGCAGAAGAGGCCGACGACTGGTGGGTTGCCACAAGGACTGAAATGGTTCAGGATGGAGAGGCACTGACTTGGGCTAACTTCAGAAGGGCTTTTCTGAGGAGGTACTTTCCTGAAGATGTTCGGGGAAGAAAGGAAATTGAGTTTTTGGAGCTTAAGCAGGGCAATCTGACTGTTAGTGAGTATGCTACTAAGTTCACTGAGCTGGCAAAGTATTATGCACACTACAACAATGATGAGGCTGGAGAATTCTCTAAATGTATCAAATTTGAGAATGGTCTCCGAGATGAGATTAAGCAGGGAATCAGGTACCAGCGTATTCGTAGATTTTCTGATCTGGTGGATTGTAGCAGAATCCTGGAAGAAGATATTACCAAGAATAGGTCGTCTCACTCTCGTGGGGCTGTTGATAAAAGAGGAAAGCAACATATGGACCGTGGCAAGCCATATGGTAGAGATAACCAGAAATCAGGTGGATGGAAAAGGCCTAGTGGGGGAGATTCTAAGGCTCCTATCAGATGCTACAGGTGTGGTGAGTCTGGTCACCACATTCGAGATTGCAAGAGTGATGAGAAGAAGTGCTATAAATGTGGAAAGGCTGGTCATTTGTCTATTGATTGCAAAGGGAAGTCTGTTACTTGTTACAATTATGGCGAAGAAGGTCACATTCGTCCGCAGTGTCCTAAGCCTAGGAAGGATCAGTCAGGTGGAAAAGTGTTCGCTTTGTCTGGATCTGAGACTACTCCAGAGGATCGATTGATTAAAGGTACGTGTTTTATTCATGGCACACCTTTAGTTGCAATTATTGATACTGGTGCAACTCATTCTTTCATTTCTTTGGATTGTGCTGAGAGGTTGAGACTGGACATATCTGGTATGCGAGGTAGCATGGTTGTTGATACTCCTGCATCGGGTTCAGTGACAACTTCACTTGTATGTAGGAATTGTCCTATTGAGATTTTTGGTAGAGGTTTCGGTATGGATTTAGTATGCCTACCGCTTGAACAAATTGATATCATCCTTGGGATGAACTGGTTGGAATTCAACCGGGTTCATCTGAACTGTTTTGCTAAGACGGTGATTTTTCCAGAAGCAGTTGGTGTCGAGAACTTGACTATGACTGCTAGGCAGGTACAAGAAGCAATGGAGGACGGTGCTAATGTGTTTATGTTACTTGCTTCGTTAGATGCAACAGGAAAGGTCAGGAGTGGCGAATTGCCAGTGGTGTGTGATTTTCCAGAAGTCTTTCCGGATGATGTTGGTGAGTTACCTCCTGAGAGAGAGGTGGAATTTTCTATAGATTTGATTCCTGGTACGAGACCGGTGTCGATGGCGCCATATCGTATGTCTGCGTCTGAGTTGGCTGAATTGAAGAGTCAGTTGGAAGATTTACTGGAGAAGAAGTTTATTCGTCCAAGTGTTTCACCTTGGGGTGCTCCGGTGTTGTTGGTCAAGAAGAAAGAAGGTTCTATGAGACTGTGTGTTGATTACAGGCAATTGAACAAAGTAACCATTAAGAATCGGTATCCGTTACCGAGGATTGATGATTTAATGGATCAACTAATTGGAGCCAGTGTATTCAGTAAGATTGACTTGAGATCTGGATATCATCAGATTCGTGTGAAAGCGGAAGATGTTCAAAAGACTGCTTTTCGAACGAGGTATGGGCATTATGAATATTCTGTTATGCCGTTCGGGGTTACTAATGCACCTGGTGTTTTCATGGAATATATGAACAGGATTTTTCATCCGTATCTGGATAAGTTTGTTGTGGTTTTTATTGATGACATTCTAATTTATTCCAAGAATGACGGAGAGCATGCGGAACATCTCAGAATTGTGTTAGAGTTGTTGAAAGATAGGAAGCTGTATGCAAAGTTGTCCAAATGTGAGTTCTGGCTGAATGAAGTTAGTTTTCTTGGACATGTGATTTCTAAGAATGGTATTGCAGTGGATCCTACAAAAGTAGAAGCAGTATCTCAGTGGGAAGCGCCGAAGACTGTTTCTGAAATCAGAAGTTTTCTTGGTCTTGCAGGTTATTACAGAAAGTTTATCGAAGGATTCTCAAAGTTAGCTTTTCCGTTGACGAAGTTGACTCGTAAAGGACAAGCGTTTATTTGGGATTCGGAATGTGAGAAAGGTTTCCAAGAATTGAAGCGGAGATTGACTAGTGCTCCTATTCTGATTTTGCCGAATCCAGTGGAATCTTTTGTGGTCTATTGCGATGCATCTCTGTTGGGTTTAGGTGGTGTTTTAATGCAGAATCAACAGGTAGTTGCGTATGCTTCGAGACAGTTGAAGGTTCATGAAAGGAACTATCCTACTCATGATTTAGAGTTGGCAGCAGTTGTGTTTGTCTTGAAATTGTGGAGACATTATCTGTATGGTTCGAGATTTGAAGTGTATAGTGATCATAAGAGTTTGAAGTATCTTTTCGATCAGAAAGAGCTCAATATGAGGCAAAGAAGGTGGTTGGAATTTCTCAAAGATTATGATTTTGGTTTGAATTACCATCCTGGTAAGGCAAATGTGGTTGCAGATGCTTTGAGCAGGAAATCCTTGCATATGTCTATGATGATGGTTCGTGAATTGGATTTAATTGAACAATTCCGAGATTTGAGTTTAATTTGTGAAAGTACTCCGAAGTGTGTTCGTTTGGGTATGTTGAAACTTACTAGTGGTATTCTAGAAGAGATCAGGATCGGGCAAAAATCTGATGTTAATTTAGTTGATAAATTGACATTGATCAACCAAGGTCAAGGTGGTGAGTTTAGAATTGATGAAAATGATGTTATGAGATTTGGCGATAGAGTTTGTGTTCCTGATGTTGCAGAAATCAAGAAGAGTATATTAGAGGAAGGACATCGCAGTGGGATGAGTATTCATCCGGGTGCCACGAAAATGTATCATGATTTGAAGAAATTGTTTTGGTGGCCGGGAATGAAAAAGGAAATAGCTGAATTTGTGTATGCATGTTTAATCTGTCAGAAATCGAAGATTGAGCATCAGAAGCCGTCTGGATTTATGCAACCAATGTTTATTCCAGAATGGAAGTGGGATAGTATTTCTATGGATTTCGTATCTGGGTTTCCGAGGACTCCTATGAATTGTGAAGCGATATGGGTCGTTATGGATAGGTTGACTAAGTCTGCTCATTTTATACCGGTGCGAATGGATTACTCAATGGAGAGATTGGCACAGTTATATATTGAGAAAATAGTGAGTTTGCATGGAGTTCCTTCTAGTATTGTGTCGGATAGAGATCCGAGATTCACTTCGAAATTTTGGGAAGGATTGCAGAAAGCTTTGGGTACTAAATTGAGGTTGAGTTCAGCTTACCATCCTCAGACTGATGGACAGACGGAGAGGACGATTCAATCGTTAGAAGATTTGTTGCGTGCTTGTGTTTTAGAGAAGGGTGGAGCTTGGGATAGCTATTTGCCATTGATTGAATTTACTTATAACAATAGTTACCATTCGAGTATTGGTATGGCTCCGTTTGAGGCATTGTATGGTAGACGGTGTAGAACACCTTTGTGTTGGTATGAATCTGGAGAGAGTTCGGTAATTGGGCCAGAGATTGTTCAGCAGACTACTGAAAAGATCAAATTGATTCAAGAGAAGATGAGAGCTTCTCAGAGTCGTCAGAAAAGTTATCATGATAAGAGGAGAAAGAATTTAGAATTCAGTGCTGGAGATCATGTGTTTATGAGAGTTACTCCGATGACGGGTATTGGTCGAGCGTTGAAATCTAAGAAGTTGACTCCGCGTTTTATTGGTCCGTTTCAGATTACGGAAAGAGTTGGAGAAGTTGCTTATCGTATTGCTTTACCTCCGAGACTTGCGAATTTGCACGATGTTTTTCATGTTTCTCAGTTGAGGAGATACATTCCAGACCCATCTCATGTAATCCAAATAGATGATGTACAGGTGAGAGATAACCTGACAGTAGAAACATTGCCTATGAGGATAGAAGATCGGGAAGTGAAACAGTTAAGAGGTAAAGAGATAGCATTAGTGAAGGTTGCTTGGGGAGGTCCAGCAGATGGAAATATTACTTGGGAGCTGGAGAGCCAAATGAAAGAGGCTTATCCGGAACTGTTCGTCTAAGGTATGTTTTCGAGGACGAAAACTCTTTTAGTGGGGGAGAGTTGTAACACCCCAGTTTCAATTATTTGATTTATTTAAATTTGGGAAATTATTTTATTAGAATTAATAAAATAAAAAGGAATTATTTATTTTGAAATATGGAGGAAAATAAAAGAAATAAGAAAATGCTGAGTTTTTAAGTTATTGGGCTTGGATATTGTTAGTAAAGAGTGGGGGTGCAAAAGAAGTAAAGATGTGTTTTGGAACTCAAGTTATTTTTTTTCTCATTATTCACGATAACACAGAAGTTGGGATTTTGGGAAGCAGAGCTCTGAAGGTACGAAGAACGAAGAACAAAGAACATCGCTCAAAAAGTTCAAAGCTGCTAATTGATAAGGTAAGGGGGGCTATTACTCGATTTACCTTTGTTTATGGGTTTATGTACGGTTGATTTGGGTAATCGTAGGGAAAAACCCCAATTGTTAGATGTTAGTAGGGATCGATACCCTTAGGATTGAACTTTGTTAAAGAGGGTTTAGGTTCTCAATTTTATGAAATAAATTAACGATTTTAGGTTCCTAATGGTGGATGGGGAGTATATCTGCATGATCGTGAATTTACCTTAGAAGTTATAGGGATAACCCCAATGTTAGCAGATTTCCCCAAAATGAACGACTAATCACTTCTAAGGTTACTATAATGATTGTTGGTAATTAGGAAATTGAGGTGTTGTTTTGAATTATACAAAATCGATGTCGTTAGGTACCGAAATGCGCGTTTTGGCTGGCATTTTCCCGCGTTTGGCTGCTGTTCTGAGCTGCTACAGGTACAGGAAAATTCTGTACGCGCTCAGCAACACGGGCCGTGTTGCACAACACGGGCACCCGTGTTGCTCTTCTGTGTTGGTAAAGGAATGTGTTTTCTGGACACATTACAACACGGGCCGTGTTGCACAACACGGGCACCCGTGTTGGTCCCCTGTAATGAGAAAAAAATGTGTTTTCTGGATATGTTACAACACGGGCCGTGTTGCACAACACGGGCACCCGTGTTGAGGCTACTGTGTTGATTTTCTGAACTTTGTTTTCAGTGCTTGATTTTGGATTTTATTGCCATGCTTTTGGATAAAGTTATCGAGCATGAATTATGATATGACTTGATATGATTGATGTTTAAATAGTATGCTGAGTGATTACATGCTATCCGTATCTTGTTATGATTGATGTTGTTGATGTCGCATGATATGTTGATTGATGTTCATAGTATGCTGAGTGTTACATACTTTACATATCATGTTGCATTTGTTAATTCCCATTGTGTGGAATTAACATGGTGGCCAATATACGTGTCCGCGATTTAATGGAACGTTGAGGTGGTAGCCGTGTCCGCGATATAATGGAACGGTGAGTTATCCGTGACCCGAGATTTAATGGGGCGGTGAAGTGGTACCACATGCATGGGTGTGTTGCATTACCTTGAATATAACATGAATGGATGATTTTTCCAATGTTGTATTTGATTGTTTGTATGCACGTATGGTTACTAAATGGTTGACGATGTTTGATGTTAATTGCAAATATGAAAAGCAATATACTATGGGTATATGAATTGTAAAGGTTTTTGTAAACTATGAAATATGCTAATCGTTGGGTGATGCTTATGGTTTCCTGAATTGATTGTTATGAACGTATAATCAAATGTATAATTGAGATGCTCACCCTTACTGTTGAATATTTCAGATTGAGGAGCTTCGTTCAGGTGCTTGGCGAAGGCTTGTCGTTTCTAGTTTATTTTCGTTTTAGTATTGTCCGGGTCATGCTCTGATAGTTGTAACTCCGGGAACGTTTGTTTGTCGAGCTGTTTTAGTCAGACTCGTTTAATTCCTTATGTTTTGTTATAATATGATGTTGACAGTTTCCAGGTGTTAATCCCTGATGATTTTGAAAATATTATAACATTGATTTTATTAATTGAATTATTCCGCTGTGTAAACATGTATGAGTTACTACTACGTTATGCATGACAGGAATTTGTTTTATTAAAAGAGAATTGTAGCATCCTCGATTATACATGTACTCTGAAATTATGATTTTAATATTTGCGAAAATTTATTCGGGGTTTTAGAGGGTGTTACAATAGTGGTATCAGAGCATAGTCGGTCGTTGCGACCAGAGTCTTGAGTCAGTCATCCCTTTTGTATGCGATTAGTGTAAGGTAACACTGTCGATACTGTATTCTGATGAAGAGTATGTTTTGATTCTCAGGAATATGGCTGGAAGAGGTAACGGACGAAATGATGCTGCACTCGCTGAGGCTTTGGGGATGTTAGCTGGTGTACTTGCTGGAAACCCAACTGGAGGCGTGATTGGTGCTGATAGGCAATTGGGAAATTTCCAAAGGAACAATCCTCCGTTGTTCAAAGGTACACATGACCCTGAAGGTGCTCAGAAGTGGCTGAAGGAAATCGAAAGGATTTTCCGTGTGATTGATTGTGCTGAAGATCTGAAAGTCAGATATGGTACGCATATGTTGGCAGAAGAGGCCGACGACTGGTGGGTTGCCACAAGGACTGAAATGGTTCAGGATGGAGAGGCACTGACTTGGGCTAACTTCAGAAGGGCTTTTCTGAGGAGGTACTTTCCTGAAGATGTTCGGGGAAGAAAGGAAATTGAGTTTTTGGAGCTTAAGCAGGGCAATCTGACTGTTAGTGAGTATGCTACTAAGTTCACTGAGCTGGCAAAGTATTATGCACACTACAACAATGATGAGGCTGGAGAATTCTCTAAATGTATCGAATTTGAGAATGGTCTCCGAGATGAGATTAAGCAGGGAATCAGGTACCAGCGTATTCGTAGATTTTCTGATCTGGTGGATTGTAGCAGAATCCTGGAAGAAGATATTACCAAGAATAGGTCGTCTCACTCTCGTGGGGCTGTTGATAAAAGAGGAAAGCAACATATGGACCGTGGCAAGCCATATGGTAGAGATAACCAGAAATCAGGTGGATGGAAAAGGCCTAGTGGGGGAGATTCTAAGGCTCCTATCAGATGCTACAGGTGTGGTGAGTCTGGTCACCATATTCGAGATTGCAAGAGTGATGAGAAGAAGTGCTATAAATGTGGAAAGGCTGGTCATTTGTCTATTGATTGCAAAGGGAAGTCTGTTACTTGTTACAATTATGGCGAAGAAGGTCACATTCGTCCGCAGTGTCCTAAGCCTAGGAAGGATCAGTCAGGTGGAAAAGTGTTCGCTTTGTCTGGATCTGAGACTACTCCAGAGGATCGATTGATTAAAGGTACGTGTTTTATTCATGGCACACCTTTAGTTGCAATTATTGATACTGGTGCAACTCATTCTTTCATTTCTTTGGATTGTGCTGAGAGGTTGAGACTGGACATATCTGGTATGCGAGGTAGCATGGTTGTTGATACTCCTGCATCGGGTTCAGTGACAACTTCACTTGTATGTAGGAATTGTCCTATTGAGATTTTTGGTAGAGGTTTCGGTATGGATTTAGTATGCCTACCGCTTGAACAAATTGATATCATCCTTGGGATGAACTGGTTGGAATTCAACCGGGTTCATCTGAACTGTTTTGCTAAGACGGTGATTTTTCCAGAAGCAGTTGGTGTCGAGAACTTGACTATGACTGCTAGGCAGGTACAAGAAGCAATGGAGGACGGTGCTAATGTGTTTATGTTACTTGCTTCGTTAGATGCAACAGGAAAGGTCAGGAGTGGCGAATTGCCAGTGGTGTGTGATTTTCCAGAAGTCTTTCCGGATGATGTTGGTGAGTTACCTCCTGAGAGAGAGGTGGAATTTTCTATAGATTTGATTCCTGGTACGAGACCGGTGTCGATGGCGCCATATCGTATGTCTGCGTCTGAGTTGGCTGAATTGAAGAGTCAGTTGGAAGATTTACTGGAGAAGAAGTTTATTCGTCCAAGTGTTTCACCTTGGGGTGCTCCGGTGTTGTTGGTCAAGAAGAAAGAAGGTTCTATGAGACTGTGTGTTGATTACAGGCAATTGAACAAAGTAACCATTAAGAATCGGTATCCGTTACCGAGGATTGATGATTTAATGGATCAACTAATTGGAGCCAGTGTATTCAGTAAGATTGACTTGAGATCTGGATATCATCAGATTCGTGTGAAAGCGGAAGATGTTCAAAAGACTGCTTTTCGAACGAGGTATGGGCATTATGAATATTCTGTTATGCCGTTCGGGGTTACTAATGCACCTGGTGTTTTCATGGAATATATGAACAGGATTTTTCATCCGTATCTGGATAAGTTTGTTGTGGTTTTTATTGATGACATTCTAATTTATTCCAAGAATGACGGAGAGCATGCGGAACATCTCAGAATTGTGTTAGAGTTGTTGAAAGATAGGAAGCTGTATGCAAAGTTGTCCAAATGTGAGTTCTGGCTGAATGAAGTTAGTTTTCTTGGACATGTGATTTCTAAGAATGGTATTGCAGTGGATCCTACAAAAGTAGAAGCAGTATCTCAGTGGGAAGCGCCGAAGACTGTTTCTGAAATCAGAAGTTTTCTTGGTCTTGCAGGTTATTACAGAAAGTTTATCGAAGGATTCTCAAAGTTAGCTTTGCCGTTGACGAAGTTGACTCGTAAAGGACAAGCGTTTATTTGGGATTCGGAATGTGAGAAAGGTTTCCAAGAATTGAAGCGGAGATTGACTAGTGCTCCTATTCTGATTTTGCCGAATCCAGTGGAATCTTTTGTGGTCTATTGCGATGCATCTCTGTTGGGTTTAGGTGGTGTTTTAATGCAGAATCAACAGGTAGTTGCGTATGCTTCGAGACAGTTGAAGGTTCATGAAAGGAACTATCCTACTCATGATTTAGAGTTGGCAGCAGTTGTGTTTGTCTTGAAATTGTGGAGACATTATCTGTATGGTTCGAGATTTGAAGTGTATAGTGATCATAAGAGTTTGAAGTATCTTTTCGATCAGAAAGAGCTCAATATGAGGCAAAGAAGGTGGTTGGAATTTCTCAAAGATTATGATTTTGGTTTGAATTACCATCCTGGTAAGGCAAATGTGGTTGCAGATGCTTTGAGCAGGAAATCCTTGCATATGTCTATGATGATGGTTCGTGAATTGGATTTAATTGAACAATTCCGAGATTTGAGTTTAATTTGTGAAAGTACTCCGAAGTGTGTTCGTTTGGGTATGTTGAAACTTACTAGTGGTATTCTAGAAGAGATCAGGATCGGGCAAAAATCTGATGTTAATTTAGTTGATAAATTGACATTGATCAACCAAGGTCAAGGTGGTGAGTTTAGAATTGATGAAAATGATGTTATGAGATTTGGCGATAGAGTTTGTGTTCCTGATGTTGCAGAAATCAAGAAGAGTATATTAGAGGAAGGACATCGCAGTGGGATGAGTATTCATCCGGGTGCCACGAAAATGTATCATGATTTGAAGAAATTGTTTTGGTGGCCGGGAATGAAAAAGGAAATAGCTGAATTTGTGTATGCATGTTTAATCTGTCAGAAATCGAAGATTGAGCATCAGAAGCCGTCTGGATTTATGCAACCAATGTTTATTCCAGAATGGAAGTGGGATAGTATTTCTATGGATTTCGTATCTGGGTTGCCGAGGACTCCTATGAATTGTGAAGCGATATGGGTCGTTGTGGATAGGTTGACTAAGTCTGCTCATTTTATACCGGTGCGAATGGATTACTCAATGGAGAGATTGGCACAGTTATATATTGAGAAAATAGTGAGTTTGCATGGAGTTCCTTCTAGTATTGTGTCGGATAGAGATCCGAGATTCACTTCGAAATTTTGGGAAGGATTGCAGAAAGCTTTGGGTACTAAATTGAGGTTGAGTTCAGCTTACCATCCTCAGACTGATGGACAGACGGAGAGGACGATTCAATCGTTAGAAGATTTGTTGCGTGCTTGTGTTTTAGAGAAGGGTGGAGCTTGGGATAGCTATTTGCCATTGATTGAATTTACTTATAACAATAGTTACCATTCGAGTATTGGTATGGCTCCGTTTGAGGCATTGTATGGTAGACGGTGTAGAACACCTTTGTGTTGGTATGAATCTGGAGAGAGTTCGGTAATTGGGCCAGAGATTGTTCAGCAGACTACTGAAAAGATCAAATTGATTCAAGAGAAGATGAGAGCTTCTCAGAGTCGTCAGAAAAGTTATCATGATAAGAGGAGAAAGAATTTAGAATTCAGTGCTGGAGATCATGTGTTTATGAGAGTTACTCCGATGACGGGTATTGGTCGAGCGTTGAAATCTAAGAAGTTGACTCCGCGTTTTATTGGTCCGTTTCAGATTACGGAAAGAGTTGGAGAAGTTGCTTATCGTATTGCTTTACCTCCGAGACTTGCGAATTTGCACGATGTTTTTCATGTTTCTCAGTTGAGGAGATACATTCCAGACCCATCTCATGTAATCCAAATAGATGATGTACAGGTGAGAGATAACCTGACAGTAGAAACATTGCCTATGAGGATAGAAGATCGGGAAGTGAAACAGTTAAGAGGTAAAGAGATAGCATTAGTGAAGGTTGCTTGGGGAGGTCCAGCAGATGGAAATATTACTTGGGAGCTGGAGAGCCAAATGAAAGAGGCTTATCCGGAACTGTTCGTCTAAGGTATGTTTTCGAGGACGAAAACTCTTTTAGTGGGGGAGAGTTGTAACACCCCAGTTTCAATTATTTGATTTATTTAAATTTGGGAAATTATTTTATTAGAATTAATAAAATAAAAAGGAATTATTTATTTTGAAATATGGAGGAAAATAAAAGAAATAAGAAAATGCTGAGTTTTTAAGTTATTGGGCTTGGATATTGTTAGTAAAGAGTGGGGGTGCAAAAGAAGTAAAGATGTGTTTTGGAACTCAAGTTATTTTTTTTCTCATTATTCACGATAACACAGAAGTTGGGATTTTGGGAAGCAGAGCTCTGAAGGTACGAAGAACGAAGAACGAAGAACATCGCTCAAAAAGTTCAAAGCTGCTAATTGATAAGGTAAGGGGGGCTATTACTCGATTTACCTTTGTTTATGGGTTTATGTACGGTTGATTTGGGTAATCGTAGGGAAAAACCCCAATTGTTAGATGTTAGTAGGGATCGATACCCTTAGGATTGAACTTTGTTAAAGAGGGTTTAGGTTCTCAATTTTATGAAATAAATTAACGATTTTAGGTTCCTAATGGTGGATGGGGAGTATATCTGCATGATCGTGAATTTACCTTAGAAGTTATAGGGATAACCCCAATGTTAGCAGATTTCCCCAAAATGAACGACTAATCACTTCTAAGGTTACTATAATGATTGTTGGTAATTAGGAAATTGAGGTGTTGTTTTGAATTATACAAAATCGATGTCGTTAGGTACCGAAATGCGCGTTTTGGCTGGCATTTTCCCGCGTTTGGCTGCTGTTCTGAGCTGCTACAGGTACAGGAAAATTCTGTACGCGCTCAGCAACACGGGCCGTGTTGCACAACACGGGCACCCGTGTTGCTCTTCTGTGTTGGTAAAGTAATGTGTTTTCTGGACACATTACAACACGGGCCGTGTTGCACAACACGGGCACCCGTGTTGGTCCCCTGTAATGAGAAAAAAATGTGTTTTCTGGATATGTTACAACACGGGCCGTGTTGCACAACACGGGCACCCGTGTTGAGGCTACTGTGTTGATTTTCTGAACTTTGTTTTCAATGCTTGATTTTGGATTTTATTGCCATGCTTTTGGATAAAGTTATCGAGCATGAATTATGATATGACTTGATATGATTGATGTTTAAATAGTATGCTGAGTGATTACATGCTATTCGTATCTTGTTATGATTGATGTTGGTGATGTCGCATGATATGTTGATTGATGTTCATAGTATGCTGAGTGTTACATACTTTACATATCATGTTGCATTTGTTAATTCCCATTGTGTGGAATTAACATGGTGGCCAATATACGTGTCCGCGATTTAATGGAACGTTGAGGTGGTAGCCGTGTCCGCGATATAATGGAACGGTGAGTTATCCGTGACCCGAGATTTAATGGGGCGGTGAAGTGGTACCACATGCATGGGTGTGTTGCATTACCTTGAATATAACATGAATGGATGATTTTTCCAATGTTGTATTTGATTGTTTGTATGCACGTATGGTTGCTAAATGGTTGACGATGTTTGATGTTAATTGCAAATATGAAAAGCAATATACTATGGGTATATGAATTGTAAAGGTTTTTGTAAACTATGAAATATGCTAATCGTTGGGTGATGCTTATGGTTTCCTGAATTGATTGTTATGAACGTATAATCAAATGTATAATTGAGATGCTCACCCTTACTGTTGAATATTTCAGATTGAGGAGCTTCGTTCAGGTGCTTGGCGAAGGCTTGTCGTTTCTAGTTTATTTTCGTTTTAGTATTGTCCGGGTCATGCTCTGATAGTTGTAACTCCGGGAACGTTTGTTTGTCGAGCTGTTTTAGTCAGACTCGTTTAATTCCTTATGTTTTGTTATAATATGATGTTGACAGTTTCCAGGTGTTAATCCCTGATGATTTTGAAAATATTATAACATTGATTTTATTAATTGAATTATTCCGCTGTGTAAACATGTATGAGTTACTACTACGTTATGCATGACAGGAATTTGTTTTATTAAAAGAGAATTGTAGCATCCTCGATTATACATGTACTCTGAAATTATGATTTTAATATTTGCGAAAATTTATTCGGGGTTTTAGAGGGTGTTACAGATGTCATCTTGCAGATACCCCTATGGATCTTAATGCTAATCTATGGGGAGAAGATAATTTTCCTGTTGATACTGGAAGATATCAGAGATTGGTTAGAAAACTGGTTTATTTGTCACACACCCGACCTGATATTTCTTTCTTAGTTAGTGTAGTAAGTCAGTTTATATGTTCTACTTACGAGGAACATCTTGAGGCAGTCTACAGGATATTGAGATATTTGAAGGGAAATCCTGATAAAGACTTACATTTTAAGAAAACTAGTGAAAGAAATGTGTCTATATTCATCGATGTTGATTGTGAAGGTTCAATCATAGATAGAAGATCAACCTCTGGATATTGTACCTATGTTTGGGGTAATCTTGTGACATGGAGGAGCAAGAAACAAAGAGTTGTAGTAAGAAGTAGTGCAGAAGCCGAGTTTAGAGCTATGTCTCAAGGTATTTGTGAAGGATTATAGATCCTTAGAGTCCTAGAATAACTTAAAATGAAAATTGATCTTTCATTGAAATTATACTCTGACAGTAAAGCTTCCATTAGCATAGCTCATAACCCAGTTCAACATGAGAGAACCAAGCATATTGATATTGATCGACACTTTATAAAAGAGAAGTTAGATGCTGGAATCATATGTCTCACTTTTGTGACTTCAAGTCAGCACACTACGGATATCCTAACCAAAAGTTTGGCAAGACCTACCTTTGATCATTTGATAGACAAGTTAGGCATGATAGATATTTATGCACCAACTTGAGGGGAGTGTTAGAAAATATTTAATTTCCTTATTTTATTATTTCTGTTTATTCCTTTTTATTTTCCTTTATTATCCATTATGGAGAGTGTTGTACCCCAAAATTTTCCCTCTCATTCTTCAAGGCCTTTCTCACAAGGATTCTCAAAGTTCAAGCTAGAACAAGTACTTTGGAATTTTCCAGTACCAAAATTAAAAGGAAACTGTCAAAAAGGGAGAAAACAGATAAAAATATTATTTTTGAAAAAAATTGGAGAAATACAAGTGTTCTTCATTTCAGCTCTTTCGATTGGCCTTTTGGCCTCTTTCGACACAAGCTTGGCTTGCATCCTTTGATTAGCCTTTTGACCTCTTTCGACACAAGCTTGGCTTGCATCCTTCGATTGGCCTTTTGGCCTCTTTCAACACAAGCTTGGCTTGCATCCTTCGATTGGCCTTTTGACCTCTTTCGACACAAGCTTGGCTTGCATCCTTTGACTGGGCATGGGCCTCTGACACAGTTTGGTTTGGATTCACAAGGAAAATAGCCTCTTGTAATCTATTTCATTTCCAAGGCAAAAGGCTCTCTTTTAACATCCTTCGATTTGCACTTTTTTGCCTCATGTATGCCTCCTTCGAATCTGGACATTTTGCCTCATGTTTGCCTCTTTCGAATCTGGACATTTTGCCTCATGTTTGCCTCTTTCGAATCTGGACATTTTGCCTCATGTTTGCCTCTTTCGAATCTGGACATTTTGCCTCATGTTTGCCTCTTTCGAATCTGGACATTTTGCCTTCTGCATGCCTCTTTCATTTGGGCATGTGGCTCCCTTCATGCAAGTCTTTATTTGAGCATTGACCTGTTGTGTGCTTGCTTGGAGTCACAAAGTTTAGACCTCCTCCATGCAGGCTTCGACAAGACATTGACTACGTTTGTACTAGCTTCGATTGGACAACATTCCTCTTTAGTATGCTGCATTTCCATCCTTGACAAACTTCAGCACATGGTTGATAGCCCCTTCAAAAGACATATAGTGGTGGACTTGAGGGGCATACATATGAGTCCCCGTCGAAGGGTACGCCTTACTAGTCCATTCAAAGCACACATTTGGCCCCTTCAAACGATGCACTAAGATGATTCGTTCGAAGGACACTTGTTGGAGGAAAGTCAAAACAATGTGTTGGAAGAAGAATCTGGTCGAAGGAGGGTCAAAATGAAAGGATAAAATATTCAAAGATGCTTGCTGCCAAGTTCAGAAATGGTACACTGGCCATAAAACTCCAAAACTACTGCACTGCTGCCCAATTCCTTGCACCAAAATGGCGATAAAGCACTGTCCCTCGGAGGCTGCAAAGAGCAGTTTACCCAATTTGTTCAAATTATTTTGTTTTCCCTCCAAAGGCTTCAGCCCACTTTGCCTATAAATAAGAGGCTTCAATACATGTTTGAGGAGGACCTTTTGGCCAGTCGAACGAATCTTCAGAAAATTCTCTAACACCATAAAGCTCTCAAACACTTAAACACTCATCAAACACATATCCAAAATCCAAACACATATCCAGAATCTAAACACATATCCAGAATCCAAACACTTATCCCCTTAGAATCTGAAACATCCCTATACCTTGTTACCCTTCGAATCCAGTAGGAAGAACCTCACATTTGTTCTCCTCTTTCGAATCCAGTATCAAAGACATAGCCCCTGGTTCCTCCCTTCGAATCCAGAAGCATTCAAGGAAACCACTTAAAGGCCCAGTACATGTTCCAGCCTCAAGCAAGGTAAGTCATTCTTAACCTTGAACCCTTCATTTCTAGCATAACATGTAAATAAGCTTCCTTTTCGTTTCAAACATATACGTAGTGTTTATTACCTTTTCGTTTCCACCCTTTAGATTGTTTTTATTGCTTCTCCTTTTTGGTTTGGTTCTCTGGATGGTTACATATGCTTTAAGAATTAACCTGGCCCTGGTGTAATGATAGCGTGGCCTTAGGCCACGTTGCTATTTAATATCTCAAACGAAATAAACAGGAGACATGAATATGAAACGAAGCCTCAGGCTTCCTCACTGACTCCAGGCCCAGTCGAAGGAGGCAGAAAGGGAGATTACATCTTGCACAGATTCCAGGCCTGGTCGAAAGGCACAACATGCTGTCCCGCTGGTCCCAATCGAAAGACACAACATGCTGACCGTGAGGCCTCAGTCGAAAGTCATGCCTTCACCCTTTTCAGGCCAAATCGAAGAGAGCCAGAAAGTGCAAAATCGAAGGGTTTTCCGCCTCAATCGAAAGACCCTCATTTTTTTGCTTTTTATTTTATTTTTGCCCTTATATTTTCATGCAATTCAATATGGTTGTAATAGTGTAGGATTTTATCTTTTTGCGCTTTATTACTTTTATATGCTTGCTAGTAAATAGGTGATGCATGATAAGATTAACCTTTAAATTAAAATCAACCGTAGCTCACCATAATATGTACAAAGATAATATAACTAAAAAACAATACACTCGCGCATGCCACTCTTAGGGTACGCCTCACTTGGTTGCCTCGAACGTGGTCATTGAGTATAGGGTGTTTTAGAGGTCGCCCTCTTGTCCAAAGATCATAAGTTGCCTCGAAACGGTTGCCTCGGATAAAATGATCTAAGACATTAGGGTTACCACTAAGGCGTCCTAACATTGCTTTAGTGACCACACGTCCCTTAATCGAATTGACCTGAAAACTCCAACGACGGTGCTACCTACTCCTCAATAGTGGGACAACACTGTCTAAAGGACATATGCACAGTTTCATTCCTTTTTGAGTAGGTAGATGTTCTTAAGTACTTGCTCTTTTGAAAACAAAAACAAAACTTTTCTCACTTACACTCTCTTCAAAACAAAAACCCTTTTCAAACCCACAAACACAAAGAAAAGCAGACTTTTGAAAACACAATGAGCAAGTACCTAAGAGCCCGTGGATAACCACAAATAGAAAGGATGCTAACACCTTCCCTTTCTATAATCTCAAAAACCCTTTTCAAACCCACAATCACAAAGAAAAGCAAACTTTTGAAAACACAATGAGCAAGTACCTAAGAGCCCGTGGATAACCACAGATAGAAAGGATGCTAACACCTTCCCTTTCTATAATCTACCTCCCGAACCCGAGAAATATCTCAAAAAGGAATTTTTTTTGTGCTTTTGTCCTTTCCTTGTTGGATAAAATAAAAGACGGTGGCGACTCTTGCTTACCGTGACATTTTGCGAAAACAAACGCAAACGCGAACCAGCATTCCAAAACAGTCAGTTCTCATTCCCACCGATCACAGAATTGGCGACTCTGTTGGGCAGTATTATAAGTGGGGTGTACCTTAGGATTAGATCACTTGTGTTTTCAATTGTATGCTTTGTATGCTTTAAATTTTGTGGGCTTGTATCGGAGTTCTATAGATCCTAACCCGGATCCGGGGATACCCTTTAGGTAAGTAGCAATAAACTGTGAGGGATCTGTCCAGGGTAGACCGACACGGATGAAGCAGTAGCTACGTTGGTGTGACACCTTGGTCTGTACCGATATCCCTTGTGTTGGAACGAGCAGAATATGGGTCTTCTAAGGAGTCATTAAGCACCAACTGACCTTAGAACCTTAAATTGACCAACTTGGCCATAGAACAGTAGCAGTATGCTACACTCATTGAGACTAAAATATCGCGATGGTTCCGGTCGCAAGAAAAGGTTGTTAAATTGGAATTATGACCGATTGAGGGTAGTCAGTGATATTGAGATCCTCTAGAACCCGGTTATTATTTTTAGGACAGGTCTTAACCAACTGAACTGAAAGAGGGTAGTACCTAAGCTCCATGCCATCCTGAAATCTAAGGGCTCTCTTGTGTGACTTGTGTGCCCTTTACCATGTTTGCCCTTGAAAAAGTCACAAAAAGCTTGGAATCAAATTCATAGTTAGAGGCATTTTCAGAAGCTGAGACATGTCCCAATCTCTTCCTGGGTGTTCACACAAGCGATATGGATCAAAAGCAAGCATTCTCAGACTTTCACAAGCGCTGTAAGTGTCACGATACCTATCTCTGTTCTTGAAATCGAAACTCACCATTTTTGCATCTATAATGAAAACTATGAGCATATTTGTAATCCTCACAACATTTCCAAGCTATTTGCATCATTCAATTTTGTTTATCTAACCTGTAATGTAAAACGCCATAGCTAGGGTTCTTGGAAGCGTTTTTGGGGTTTTTCTTTTCATGTGAAATTAGGCTACAAGATGGACATGGTTGTGCCCGGGAGGGAAGGACGGGTACAACCATGCCCTTAGAACTCATTTTTGTGGCCTGTAATGGATTTTGGAACAAGCCTGCGCATTTAGCTGCAGATTCAAATCTGCAGGTATTTTTACAGGTTTTGAAGGACAGGGATGAACCCGTGTCATCCACCTGTTGGCCCTTTCAAAACCACGCACGCATTTTTATAAATTTTCTGGCCATTGACTTGTTTTATTTTATTATATATTCTTTGTATATCATTAACAAACAAAACAGTTCAGCGTAGTGGCAAGGCAAGCGTTCCAATCACTTTTAGGACATGGATTCGAATCCTAAGTCCCCCACTTTCTCAATGTTTTTATTCTTCAGGTGATTCAGTGCATATGCCTAGCTACAACATACCATGCGCCCTCGTCCATTCAATGGCCAGATGGCCCAAAGGCCAAATCTGAGGGTCCAAGCTGAAGGTCCACCATAGGCATTGGTCCATGCAGGCATATCAGATCCACAAAGTCAACCAAGGCCAGCCACTAATGGGTCTTCCCATTGCTATCAACACTCCCAATTCAGGCCCATACCCCCCCTCTCTTCTCTTTATATTATTTTATTTTTATTAATTGTTTTATTTTTTACTTAATTTACTAACCAATTAAAATTCTTTTCTTTATCAAATAAAAATCACAAAAAATATTTTTATTCAATCAAATTTTTATTTTTTGTTAATAAATACTAATTAATTAATTTAGGTTTTAATTAGAATAACTTTAACCTATTTTTTTTGTAAATAATTAAAATTAAATTAGATTTAATTAGGTTTTAATTACTAACTCAATTATTTTATTTTTCTTTCTTAAAATAACAAAAACCAAAAAATAATTTATTTTTATTAATTAATTTATTAATTTAATTTAGCAATTAATTTAGGATTTATTTCTTTCTTAATTTAAAAACAACAAAAACCAAAAAAGGATATTTTCTTTAACAAAAAGGGTCAAAACCCTAATTATGCATCCGATCAAATTTTGCGCCGCGATTTATTTTCTTTTATCCAATTATGTACTTGCTCCTGGATTGTAATAGTAAATAGGACTTTTTATTTATTTTTTATCGCTTTATTTATTTTTAAAGGGTTTGTCTTTGGCGATGTAAATACCCGACCGACGCCTTGTAATTTAAATTCCGCATTTTATTTCCCGCAAATTATAATTGTTAGATGTTTGATAATAGGTTTGCATGACAAGACTGAATGTTTTAACCTAAAATCAACTTAGATCACCCTTAACCTGTACAAAGATAAAAATAACTGAAAATGACACACTCGCACATGCGCACTCTTAGGGTACACCCCACTTGGTTGCCTTCGTACACGGTCATTAAGTATAAGTCACTTTAGATGTCGCACTCTTGTCTAAAAGATCATAGTCGCCTCGAAATGGTTGCCTCGGATATTGTTTCCTCAAAACAAATGATCTAAGACATTAGGGTTACCGCTAAGGCGTCCTAACATTGCTTTAGTGACCGTATGTCCCTCATTCGAATTGACCCTCAAACTCCAACGATGGTGCTACCTACTCATTAATAGTGGGATATCACTGTCTAACAGAAATTAGCATAAAACGGTTCCTTTTTTGAGTAGGTAGATTAGCTCTTAGATACTTGCTCTTTCAAAACAAAACTTTTTCACACTTACAGTCCTTTTCGAACAAAGTTTTCAAAACACTTCATACACTCTTGAGGACAGAAGCAAGAGTTAAATCGAAGTTTCAAACAAAAACTTTTTCAAACCCACAAGCACAAAGAAAGCAATATTTTGAAAACAATATGAGCAAGTACCTAAGAGCCCGTGGATAACCACAGATATAAAGGGTGCTAATACCTTCCCTCTCTATAATCTACCCCCCGAACCCGAGAAATAATCTCGAAAAAGGAATTTTTCTGTGCTTTTTTGCTTTCCTTGTTGGATAAAATAAAAGTCGGTGGCGACTCTTGCTTACCACGACATTTTGCAAAAACAAAACGCAAAACGCAAACCAGCATTCCAAAAAAGACAATTCTTCCCACCGTATCACAGAACTGGCGACTCTACTGGGGAGAATATTGTAAGTGGGGTGTACCTTAGGAATAGTTCATATTGTTTTCAATTGCTTGACTTGTATGCTTTATATTTGTGGGCTTGTATCGGAGTTACTATAGATCCTAACCCGGATCTAGGGGATACCCTTTAGGTAAGTAGCAATAAACTGTGAGGGAACTGTATGGCGTAGACCGATACGGTTGAAGCAGTAGCTACGTTGGTGTGGCACTTTAGTATGTACTGATATCCCTTGTGGCACAACGAGGAGAATATGGGTCTGCTAAGTGTTCTTAAGCATCAACTGACCTTAGAACCTTTAAATTGACCAACTTGGCCATAGAACAATAATAATATGCTACACTCATTGAGACTAAACTCTCCCGATGATTCCGGCTGCAAGAAAAGGTTGCTAAACTGGAATTATGACCGAACGAAGGTAGTCAGTGATATTGAGATCCTCTAGAACCCGGTTACTATTTTTAGGACAGGTTTGAACCAACTGAACTGAAAGAGGGTAGTACCTAGACTCCTTTCCAGCCTGAAATCTAAGGGCTCTCTGTGTGACTTGTGTGCCTTTACCATGTTTGCTATTTGTGGATACTTGTGGTGTGTTTTCTATCATGACATCATGACATCATAACATTGCATGCATCTTACACTGGACTAACCTATTTCAAAGACATGAGGGATTCATCTTTGTTCAGTTTTGTAGGTCATGGCACCCATGCGTAGAAACACCATTCAAATCAACTTTGTCCAGATTCCCGCTCAGCTTAAGGAATTGGTTGCAAAGATTTCAGATACTACCTCCTTTATCAGAAGACATGGTGTTGTACCCCAAAATTTGCCCTCCCATATTCTTCAAAATTTGCAAAGAGCATGCTTCAAAATCTCCCCAAGGGTTGCACAGTTCAAGGGCCTCCTAACAGTCAAAAATTAGGGTTTTGGTTCTGACAAAGAAAATGAAGTTTCCAAGGGTCCAAACAAGTCCCACATGCCTATAAACATTGTCAAGTATCCTCATACCAAGTTTCAAGACTTACAGCACAAAATTGCACAGTCAAAAACCCTAATTGCCCTACAGTCAACTGCAGGGGCAAAAGGGTCATTTGACAGTCAAAAGTTCAAATTTTTGGTCAACATCTCATTTTGAAGCCACAAACATCATTTGATCAATTCTTGATCATGATTTTCAAGGCATGGCTCAAAAAGTCTCAAGATACAAAAGTTTCCATATTTGGACAGTTGAAAAAGTCAACTGTAACTTGACCAAGGCATAACTTCAACATGGTTTATCAGAAAAATTCCATCCAAAGCTCATTTTTAAGATAAAGACATTTCCTACAACTCCTCTTCACACTTCAAGTCCAAGAAATGCTCTCACAAAAAGTTATCAATTTCAACATTATAGGTCACTTTCAAAAGTCAACAAAAAGGGACTTTAAGTCAAAGGCCATAACTTGAGATTGGTAAATCAAAATGACATGGGACCAAAGGCATTGGTTAGAGGACTTCAAGACCTTTCCAAAATGTCCAAGAAAAAGATCAAAGATTAAAAATTGAGCAAGATATGCCTTGTGGAAGTTGGGAAATTTTTGGGAATTTTGAAAAGTCAACTTTGCTTCAAATGCCTTAAAATTGCTAATGGGCCACATTTTCTTCCAAGATTCATCATCCAAAGCATATGCACGACCATTTGGCCCAAAGGGGATTTATTTCATCATTTTTATTATTTATTTGAATTTTTAATTGCAATTAATTCATTTAATTAATTAAAATATGGAAAAAATACTAAACAAATGTATGTGAATCTGTTTATGCAGTATAATCACTCATGATTCACTCAAGATTCGTGCACAACTCAAATTGGGAAGATTAACTATGATTGACATCAAAATCACATGGAAAAAGATTGAAAAATATGCCATGAAAATCAAATATTTTTCTCATCAATGCAAAGATCTTTTGATTCAAAACTCAACCCTAATTCATTCCTTACATAAGCCAGATGCTAGACCTAGTGCAAGAGACCTGGAAGCTGCGCCCAAAGCTGAAGAAGAACATTGCACTTTTTGTGAAAAATTCCAAAACTGAAAACGTGATTCCAAAGCATTTCAAGGCAAGAAAACTATCCCATTGCATTCCTGAGGCTTCAAGGAACGTGTCTGAATCAAAATCATCAACTCTAACATCAAGAAACGGTAGAATCAAGTGGTCCTGTTTCAAATTTTGTACATATTCGTGTTTCGATTTATAAGCATTTTCATTGCATTCTTTCTATTGATTTGGACTAATCTGACCATTCTGAAGCTAACCATGCGTTTTAATTGAATTTTCGTGCATTGTATGAGAATCCACCATTGGAGCATTCTAGGGTTACCGAGGTTCAAAATTGGGGATTTATGTTTAAAGAAAAATTGGGACATGAGACTTAGGCCATTAAAACCAGTAGCTTCAGATGAACTCAATGCTTGGGTCGCGCCTAATTTATGATTCAAGGATTTCTATTCGCTATTTTTTCACACAGCATATAGTGGGGGTTTAAAACCCCCGCAATCTTGTTTCTTTTTTTTCAGGAAAAACGCAGAGCAATTGGAGAAGATGCGTAGGTGTCACAACATGAATGGGTGTTGTACCCCAAAATTTGCCCTCCCATATTCTTTAAAATTTGCCAAGTCAATGCTTCAAAATTCCCCAAGGGTTGCACAGTTCAAGGGCCTCCTAACAGTCAAAATTAGGGTTTTGGTTCTGACAAAGTAAATGAAGTTTCCAAGGGCCCAATCAAGTCCCACATGCCTATAAACATGGTCAAGCATCCTCATACCAAGTTTCAAGACTTACAGCACAAAATTGCACAGTCAAAAACCCTAATTGCCCTACAGTCAACTACAGGGGCAAAATGGTCATTTGACAGTCAAAAGTTCAAATTTTTGGTCAACATCTCATTTTGAAGCCACATACATCATTTGATCAAGGCTTGATCATGATTCTCAAAGCTTGGCTCAAAAATCATCAAGATGCAAAAGTTTCCATATTTGGACAGTTGAAAAAGTCAACTGTAACTTGACCAGGGCATAACTTTCACATGGATTATCAGAAAAATTCCATCCAAAGCTCATTTTGAAGAGAAAGACATTTCCTACAACTCCTCTTCACACTTCAAGTCCAAGAAATGCTCTCACAAAAAGTTATCAATTTCAACATTATAGGTCATTTTCAAAAGTCAACAAAAAGGGACTTTAAGTCAAAGGCTATAACCTGATATTGGTAAATAAAAATGACATGGGACCAAAGGCATTGGTTAGAGGACTCAAAGACCTTTCCAAAATGTCCAAGAACATGAGCAAAGCTTAAAAATTGAGCAAGATATGCCTTGTGGAAGTTGGGAAATTTTTGGATATTTTGAAAAGTCAACATTGCTTCAAATGTCTTAAAAATGCTAATGGGCCTCTTTTTCTTCCAAAATCCATCATCCAAGGCATGTGCACGACCATTTGGCCCAAAGGGAAGTTTTTCATCATTTTTATTTATTTATTTGGATTTTTAATTATTAATAATTCATTTAATTAAAATAAATATGTGGAAAATACTAAACCTAACTTTTTAAATCTTTTTGTGCATGAAATAGTCTTGAGATTTCGTGCATTATCTGATTTAGAAGGAATCAAGTTAATTGGCCATGATTGGAACCAAATTTGCATGAAAAAGATTGGAAAATATTTGCCATGAAAATCAATATCCATTCCATCAATGCTTTGATTCTTTGGACAAAAAACTCAACCCTAATCTCTCATACACATATATACATGCTAACCCTAGTGATCAGGACCTCCCAGCGGCGCCAGAAATCCATAACCAAACTTGAGTTTTTTGACAAAAATTCCAATACTGAAAACTAGGTTCTAGGGCGATTCAAGCCAAAATAATTGTTCCATTGGCTTGCTGAGACCTCAAGGAAGGAGTCTGAATCGAAATCATAGCTTGAAACATCAAGAATTGGTAGTTATAACTCAAACTGTTTTCAATAATATGCATATTCGTGTTTTGATTTTCAAGCATTCTCATGGCATTTTATTTATGGATTTATACTAATTGGATGATTCTGAAGCTAACCCTATAATTTGATTGAGTTTTTGTGCACTATTGGAGATTTCACCATTGATGGCAACTAGGGTTCTTCAAGCCTCGAATTGGGTATTCTTATATACTGTAAAATTGGGACTTCCCAATACCATGATCAAAACCAGGACACTTGGACGAATCGATTGCCATGGTCGCGCCCAATTTATATTCCAAGATGGCCTATTCGCTATTATGGAGAATTGCATATTTTGGGGGGGTTTAAAACCCCCGCTAACTCTTTTGTGTTTCAGGGAAAAAGCGAACGGAGAAGAAGAAGATGAGGTGGCAAGGCGTAAATGGTTCATTTGAATTTCGCGCTAAAAGTCCCACTAACTTTTGGTTTTATCTTATATTATTCATTGGCTATATAACTTACAAGACGCGTGAAGAGATCCAGTGGTAGGCATACGTATTGGTAATCCCTGGGACCTGGGTTCGAACCCCAGGTCCCCCTCCCTTTCAATAACATTTTTCTATTAATGCTTCTATGCAGTTTCTATGCAAGCGACCACCATACATCCATCCTCCAGGTTTGCCACGCGTATAGCAAGATCAATCCAAAGGCACTGATTGGGAGAACACCCTGGGCGTTAGTCAATGGAGCTACATGCTAGCCAAAAAGTCAGACAAGGCCTTGCAAAGATGGGCCTAAAATGCTAAGAATACACCTCCAATTTGGGGACAGAACCCCCTAGGGTTTGCTTCTTTTATTCTTTTTTTTTAATATTTTTCTTTTCTTTGTTTTATTAATTTCCTTTAATTCTTTGATTTAATATTTTCATAAAAAACATAAAAACAATATAAAAATCAGAAAAAAGACAAAAAATAAGTATTTTTATTTAATGTTATTTTTTTTGTAAATAAATATCATTAATTAATTTTAGCTTTTAAATTAGGTTTAATTCAAATATTTTTCTCAATAAACTTAAAAAAACTTGTAGAATTAGGATTTAATAATTTTAATTACTTTTTTCTTTTATTTCATCATCTCCAATAATTAATTATTTACTATTATTTTTATAAATCAAATTGCTTTAATTAATTAGGTTAATTTAGGTTTAACTTTAACATGTTTTTCTTAATAAATAAAAATTGTAGAATTAGGGTTAACTAATTAATTTCAATTCCATTTAATTCACATAAAAAACCATAAATCCAAAAAAATCTCAAAATAATTTCTTTTTTTCATTTTAATTTAATTAATTTAATAATTTAATTTAATTTCATTAAAAAGGGTCCAACGTCCTCGCTTCCAATTTTAATTCCAATTCGCGCATTTTATTTTATTTCTTGTAAATATTAATGTAATTCTCCCAAAGCCTTGTAAACTCGGACATTTTATTTCTCGCACTTTATTTACTTTCTGTCAAATCGGGTCCTGGATTTTAATTTGGCGATGTGGACCCGCGCCTTTGTAATAGCTTAGGAATTTTATATTTCTCGCAATTTTTAACTGTTAATAATGGCATGCAAGAATGAATGACAAAAAATAAAAACAAACGCGTAGATCACTCATAACATGACAAGACAAAAATATCTGAAAAACGACACACAAATCACACACCACCCCTAGGGTACGCCTCACTGTTGCCTTGCCTCGAAAGGTGATCGTCGAGTAGAGGATGTCTTAGTAAGTCCTCATGATCCGGGAACCTGGCATGAGGGTAGCTTCTAAGGTGTCTTCCCATTGCTCCGGTGATCACCATGTCCCGAACTTCGAATTGACCCGAACACCTCCAACGGTGGTGCTACCTACCTCTCAATGGTGGGATGGCACTACTTTAAAGGACATTTACACAGACGAATTCCTTAGGGTAGGTAGACGACTCTAGATACTTGCTCTAAATTTCAAAAACAAATCAAAATACTTTTCACACCAATACATTTTCAAAAAAGCTTTCGAAAGCAATCTTTCAAACACTCTTGAGGACCGATACAAGAGTCGAACTGAAATTTTCAAAGAATCTTTTTTTAAAAAAAACCCACAGTTGAAAAGCAAACAAACCATTTTGAAAACACAAGTGAGCAAGTATCTAAGAGCCCATGGATAACCATGGATAGAAAGGGTGCTAACACCTTCCCTTTCTATAACCTACCTCCCGAACCGAGAGCAATCTCTTTAAGGAATTTTTCTGTGCTTTTGTCCTTTCCATTTGGAGAAAATAAAAGACGATGGCGACTCTTGCTTCCGCGACATTTCGCGAACCAGCGTTAAACAGTCAGTTCCAGATCTACCGATCACAGAACTGGCGACTCTGCTGGGGATAACTTAAAGTGAGGTGTACCTTAGGGTTAGTTCATAACTGTGTTTTCAATTGTATTGCTTTGCTTGCTTTAAAATTGTGGGACTGTCTTAGGAGTTCTATAGATCCTAACCCGGATCTGGGGAATACCTTCTTAGAAAGTAGCAACAAGGCTATGAGGGAATTGTGCGGGGTATACCGACATGGTTGAAATAGTCAGCTACGTTGATGTGGCACTTTGGTGTGTACCGGTAACCCTTGAGTTCAGTCAAGGAGAGTACGGGGCCTCCGCGTGGTGTCATGAAGCATCAACAGACCTTAGGAACCTTAATTGAACTATCTTGGCCTCTTTAGGGTAGTGAGATAACTGACTTTGGTGCAGTCCGAGGTTGGTTGATACTCGATGCTACACTCAATTGAGGGTTGCTTTCCTGGAATATTTCGGTCGCCAGTTCAGTGGCTAAATCGAAACGATGAACAATGAAAGCAATCCAGTGATATTGGGACCCTTAGAACCCGGTTACTTCTGATAGGACAGGTTTGAGCCCACCAACTTCAAGAGGGTAATACCCAGACCTCATGCTGGCCTAAACTCTAAGGGCTTCTTTTGTGTGACTTGTGTGCCTTCGTACTTGACTAATTGCATGCGTGTTATCTGACACATAAGCTACTTGCAGGTTTTGTTTATAGTCCTTGACTGGAACTCATAACAGGGTTTACTAGGTCTCTTGCAGGTTTTGTTTATAGTCCTTAATTGGGACTCATAACAAAGTATACTGAATTTCTTGCAGGGTTTGTTTATAGTCCTTAATTGGGACTCATAACAGGGTTTACCTACATCACCCCATGCATAGCATGACATCATACCATTGCATACATCCTAACCCATTTCAAGGATCTCAAGGGCTTGTGATGCAGGTCATGATAAATCAAACATCTAGCAAGGGGCAAAGAGGATTTATTTTCCTCTAGCTAAGGTTGTCAGGGGCTATGACCCACTGGATATGGTGAGCCTTTGACCCTTGACGAAGGACTCTCAACAATACGCAGTTCCTTCAATCAAGCCACCGAATTCAAATTCTAACGGTTTTCGTGTTTACCCCGCGAGATCCTTGAAAACATTGCATGCATATCATACATATCATTGCATTGCAGGTACCCTTTTGACAGGTTGCTCACCTTCTTCGCTATTTATTTCAGCCGATCGTCATGAATCCTGAATCGTCTACTGAGAAATCCATCAAGGCCCTCCAGGCTCAGAACGCCCAGTTCCAAGAGCTGATCATGAATTTGGCCCAGGGGCAGCAAGATCTGAAGACCCTGCTCTTGAAAAAGAAGAAAAAGAGGATTGTGTGGTTCAACCCTAGACGCAAACCTGGGAATGGCACACAAAATGAAGCTGAGAGGACTACTCCATCTGTTGGGGAAGGCAGTTGTTGTACCCCAAAATTTGCCCTCCCATATTTCTCAAAAAAAAACATTTTAAGAAAAATTCACAAGTCCAACCTGGCGCGTCATATTCAGGTATTCTTTCGCCAAGATATCTCTGATAACGTATTCTCAAATTCAGGTTCGGCTCAAGAGTCAATTCTTTAAAGAAGGTATCCGAATGTGTGAGTTTTCTTGAAGAAATATAGTGAAAAAGTGTGCTGAAAGTGCAGTTTTTACGCGCTAAAAAATTCATAACTTGAAGATCGTGACTCGTTTTGAACCCGTTCCGATGGCCAAAATTCCGTCTTGACATTATCTACGTTTTCATCTCTCACGGCTGGAAGCCAATTTCGATCAGAAGGTCTTCAAAAATGTGGATTTATCAAGTATTTTCGTGCAGAAAATTTGTGACAGAAGTTTATTTGCGTCATGTTCAAAAAATCATAACTTGGTCGATTTTCATCATATCGAGCTGGTTCCAGTGCCAAAATTTCACAAATTGAGTTGGCTACATTTTCACAGAAGGTATTGAGTTCAAACGGTATTCAAAAGGCCTTCGTTTTTTGCTCAGAGTGCGTGACACGCTGAAAATCCTGAATGCTGAATATTATTTCATCTGGGCCGAAACTTCAAAAATTCATAACTCGGTCAATTTTTATCGGATTGGGCTCATATTTTTACACAAGGTCCCTGACTCGTAGATCTACAACTTTGCTTCAAAAGTCGAGACCGGATTATGCACCGATCAATACCAGTTTTTTATTGAAGAACGTGTCAGAGTCGACACTGGAGCCCAAAATAAGTTTGTCTGAGCTGAAACTTCAAAAATTCATAACTAATTCACCGTTTATCCGATTGAGTCGATTTTCGGACAGGAGTTAGTTCTCGATGTCGGCTACATTTTGTTTTCACATTTCAACTTCAAAAAATGCACTTAAGTCCCTGCGATTTAGCCTGGAAAGTGACGAATTCAAGTGAATATTGGAGGCCCAATTGCACATTCAAAGCCCATTTTCTTTACCCTAATTTCCACTATATAATCACCTTCTTGTCACACAAACCAAAGAGGAGAAAAAAAAGAAAAAAGAGGGAAGAAAAAAAGAGAGAAAAAACCTTGCCACAACACTGTTGGAATATCAAACTCTTTCAAGAACCTAAAACCTTGAAATCCTTATTACAAATCCCTCTCTCACTACAAACAAAGTCATCTCAGTTACAAACCAACATCTTATTACTTCTTCAGTAAGGGTAAGGCTGGCTTGATCTCCATGATCCAAAGGGCATAAAAGCATTCATGTCACTACTTTTCCAGTAAGGGTAAGGTTGATTTGATCTCCATGATCAAAAGGGTATAATCATTCATACATGTCATATTGTGCCTAAACATTAAATTTCTTCATATATTGGTTTTATTTGCATTTTATGATTTTATTTGATGTGTTTGTGAGATTCAACACTGCAGATTTAGACAGGATCCCAGGCAGGTTCATTAAGGAACGTTGAGGCCAAAAGCCAAATGGCCAAAAGGCAAAAGCCAAATGGCCAGACTAGAAAAACTTATGCATGACACCAATACATGGCGAGGCAGACATTAAGCCAGACATTAAAGGAACGTTGAAGCCAGAACACAAATGGCCAAAAGCCAAAAGCCAAAAGCCAAATGGCCAAAGTAGAACAACTTATGCATGAAACTCAATCCAATGGCCAAAGAATGCAGACCACGGTACTCAGGAGTCAATACTTCAAAAAACCTCCCCTTGGGCCAGACACCCCCTATGGTTTGCTCAATTTTTAATTTTTATTTGTTTTTCCTTTTTATTCTTTTAATTGTTTTTTAATTGTTTTCTTTTAATTCCATAAAATAATTTTCATAATAAATATAAAATACAGAAAAATCAAAAAAATGTTTATTTTATTAATATTAATTTTACTATTATTATTTTTGTAAATAAACTTTAAACAATTAATTAGATTAATTTAGGTTTCAAAACTTTAATATTTTTCTTAATAAATTAAATATGTAGAAATTAGGGTTTTTAACTTTTTCATCATTTTTTTTAATAAATAATTTTCTCATCATTATTATTATTATTAACTACTAATTTATTTTGTAAATAAACATGTACATAAATTCTTTAGTAAATTAAGTTAAACTTTAACATTTTTCTCAAATAATTAAAAATAACTTAGAATTAGGGTTTCTTTTAATTTTAATTTTAATTTTCTTATTTCATAAATACAAAAAAAAACCTAAAAAACACTTCTTTTATTTCAATAAATAATTAATTAATTTTTAATTTCATTTAATTTCTTTAAAGGGTCCAACGCCCTCGAACGTTCTATTTTTATTTCTTTCGCACATTTATTTTCTTTAAAATATTATGTAATTGCTCAAGCCATGTAACTCGGACATTTTATATTTCCCGCATTTTATTTCTTTATTTTATATCAAATCGGGTCCTGGTTTAATTTGGCGATGTGGACCCGCGCCTTTGTAATAGTTTAGGAATTTTATCTTTCCGCACTTTTTAACTGTTAAATAAATGCATGCAAGAATGAATGACAAAAACAAAAACAAGCGTAGAACACCGATAACATGACAAGATAAATGCAAATGAAAACGACACACGAATCACACACACCCCCCCTAGGGTACGCCTCACTGTTGCCTTGCCTCGAAAGGTGATCGTCGAGTAGAGGATATCTTAGTAAGTCCTCATGATCCGGGAACCTGGCATGAGGGTAGCTTCTAAGGTGTCTTCCCATTACTCTGGTGATCACCATGTCCCGAACCTCGAATTGACCCGAACACCTCCAACGGTGGTGCTACCTACCTCTCAATGGTGGGATGGCACTACTTTAAAGGGCATCTACACAGACGAATTCCTTAGGGTAGGTAGACAACTCTAGATACTTGCTCTAATTTCAAAACAAATCAAAAATACTTTTCACACCGACACCTTTTCAAAAGATTTCGAAAGCAATTTTTCAAACACTCTTAAGGACCGATACAAGAGTCGAACTGAAATTTTCAAAGAAACTTTTTTAAAACCCACAGTTGAAAAGCAAACAAACCATTTTTGAAAACACAATGAGCAAGTATCTAAGAGCCCATGGATAACCATGGATAGAAAGGGTGCTAACACCTTCCCTTTCTATAATCTACCTCCCGAACCGAGAGCAATCTCTTTAAGGAATTTTTCTGTGCTTTTGTCCTTTCCATTTGGAGAAAATAAAAGACGGTGACGACTCTTGCTTCCGCGACATTTCGCGAACCAGCGTTAAACAGTCAGTTCCAGATCCACCGATCACAGAACTGGCGACTCTGCTGGGGACTTAAACTTAAAGTGAGGTGTACCTTAGGGTTAGTTCATAACTGTGTTTTCAATTGTATTGACTTGTCTGCTTTAAATTTGTGGGTTGCATGGGAGTTAAATAGATCCTAACCCGGATCTGGGGATACCCTGTTTAGGTAGCATAAGCTGTGAGGGACCTGTCCGGCGTAGACCGACACGGGTGAAACAGTGGCTACGTTGGTGTGGCACCTTGGTCTGTACCGATATCCCTTGTGTTGCAACGAGGAGAATATGGGTCTTCTGAGGAGTCATTAAGCACCAACAACCTTAGAACCTTAAATGACACAACTTGGCCATTAGAACAGTAGCAGTATGCTACGCCCATTGAGGCTAAACTCTCGTGATGGTTCTGGCCGCAAGAAAAGATTGCGATGCTGGAGTTATGACCGATTGAGGGTAGTCAATGATATTGGGATCCTCTAAGAACCCGGTTACTTTGATAGAACAGGTATGAACCCACCAACTTCAAGAGGGTAATATCCAGACCTCATGCTGGCCTTAAACTCTAAGGGCTTCTCTTGTGTGACTTGCGTGCCTTCGTACTTGACTACTTGCATGCTTGTTATCTATCTGACACATGAACTACATGCAGGTTTTGTTTATAGTCCTTAATTGGGACTCGTAACAGGGTTTACTAAGTCTCTTGCAGGTTTTGTTTATAGTCCTTAATTGGGACTCATAACAGGGTGTACTAACTACTTGTAGGTTCTGTTTATAGTCTTTAATTGGGACTCATGACAGGTTTTACTTGAGTTTCTTGCAGGTTTTGGTTTGCAGTCCTTAATTGGGACTCATAACAGGGTTACTTACATTACCCCCATGCATAGCATAACATCATACCATTGCATACATCCTGCATAAGGACTAACCCATTTCAAGGATCTCAAGGGTCTGTGATGCAGGTCATGATGAATCAAACATCTAGCAAGGGGCAAAGAGGATTTATTTTCCTCTAGCCAAAGTTGTCAGAGGCTATGACCCACTGGATATGGTGAGCCTTTGACCCTTGAAGAAGGATTTTCTACAACAGGAAGTTTCTTCAATCAAGTCACCAGTTTTCAACTCTAACAAGTTTCTCTGTTTACCCCTCGAGGTCCTTGAAATCATTGCATACATATCATACATATCATTGCATTACAGGTACCCGTTCTTTGCAGGTCACTTACCCTTCTCGCTGTTTATTTCAGCAATGGCCTTCCAACCAGACAACCAGGACTTTCTTGCTCAAGAGACCAGGTTCGGGAAAATCCTCCTGAATCTATCTAAGGGGCAAGAGGAGCTAAGGACACTTCTCATGGGGACCTTTGTCGGGAACAGTGCTGAAGACGAAAGGCTGAAACACCTACAAGCTGAGATGGATGCTATGAAAGCCCAAATGTTAGGGCAGAGGAATGCCATTCAAGGTATAGCTCAAAGACAAGATGAGCTCCGGTTTCTCGTCAACCAACTGCTTCAGGGTAACCAACTGGGGCAAACGTCTAAGGGTGAAAAGCCAATCATCGTTCGACCATCTTTGAGACAAAGAGGTAAGGAGAAAGCTCCTCATATGGCTTCAGCATCCCCAATTCAGTATCAACCTCACCAGCTTCAACCAGACAAGCCCCAAAGGCAATTCACCGAGCTCAACGTGTCGCTACCTCAGGCCTTACAACAACTGCTGAGATTGAACTTGGTAACTCGAAATAATCCTCCTAAGAATCCCAACAGGACACCTTCAAGGTATGACCCCAACGCTCACTGCGCTTATCATTCTGACAGCCCGGGGCATGCTACAGAGGATTGTTGGACTCTGAAAAATAAGATCCAGGACCTGATTAAGGAAGGAGCTGTGGAATTCACCCAAGAGGGCCAGGCTGAGTACTTCTACCATCCCCACAGGATCCACTATGTGAAGTGACAAGCCCTGAGACTAGGAAATTTTTGTTCATTCGAATGTTCAAGTTGCAATTTTCTTTTGTTCAAACATTTATTCATGTTAAACATTGTTATTCCATTAATGCATCACATATGTCTGTTTTGAAGCAATATATTCGTATTCACTATACGCAAATTATTTTCATATTTTTTCTGATGTCAACTCTTGATCTAAAATTCTAAGCCTCTTGAGGGAGGATGACGAAAACGATACCGCAATCTTTACAGTATGCTTTTGAACAGACCCTGCTGATGAGGTACAGGCATTGTTTCAATCCCTAAACACTGGAGTTATAAGGATGATAATCCCTCGTCAACCCCTCTGAGCCAAAGAAGTAGGAGTTTTTTTCTTTTCGAAATTTAAAACCCTTAATCATAATCTGGGGCAGGGTAGTCTCTCAGTTGATCCAAGTGCATAACAAATGGCACCAAAAAGATCCTTACAAAACAAAGAAAGACAGTGATGGTTCCAAATGATCAATAAAGAAAGGCAGTCATTACTTCTCAAATAAAAAACCCATTAAGTCAAAACCCATGAAGGAGACTTACAAAACTGGGGCATCCCGCTGACTGTAATTCCAAAAAGGGAAGCAGTTCAGGCAAAAAAAAGAAAGGGATAACAAAAATCAAGAAAGAGGTCTTACAAACCCTCAACAAAAAAAGGAATGACTGCCTATTCAAAATAAGTTATCAACATCCGAATCATCACCGGAAAATCAGAGCAAAGACTCAAACAAGGTCTAACGTATGATCAACCGAGTTTAGGTTTGAAGAACATCACGAAGAGCGGGCGGGTACAAATAATTTGAGCCTTTATCCTTTGTTTCTGAAACCGTGAACCAGGCCACGTTATAACCCTTAAAAGTCCTAGCTGAAGCATGGGTTAGTTCGAAAGCATACTGTTACGAAAGGTATCCTGACTCCTTAAGGCTTGCGGTAAAATGACGAGTTGACATCACAGTTTACAAAAAATTCACTTGTTTTTATGAAAAGAATGCATTTTCAAAATCTTCAAGACAGACATAGGCTTTGCATTTTTAACATAACTTTGTTTGCATATGACTTTTTGTTTGAACAGCAGGAAAATTCGCACGATGAATACCTAGTGAACAAAAGCACTTCCAATCAAGGGGCAGACATGATCATTGTCCATCATCTGGGGCAGTCCAATCAAGATTCAGAGAATCTCTCAAAGGCCAAAAAGCCTGGGGCAAATCTCCGCCTGAGTCACTTGGGGAACTCCAACGACGAATCTTGTCTGATTAAACATCTTCTGGGGCATGACAAAACACTTCTAAACAGGGGCAACTCCCTACATTCTGAGAACATGGACATAGCCGAAAAATACTACGCAAAATCAAAGACCCGCTAGGTTGACATACCTATGCAAAAATCAGGGCTTCCCGGCGAACCAAAAGGGTTCGGGCAAAAATAAGGGATGAAAATGAAAAATCTGTACACCCGGCAAGTCGAAAACCTGAAAAGGCGGCTTGGGCAAAAACGGGTATCCCGGTGGACTGAAAACTCGAAAGGGCGGTCCAGGCAAAAGTTAGGGATCAAAGCGTACGACTATGTCATGTCATCTTATCACCTGCCTACCAGAAGAAGGTTTGTCCGTCAACAACTATCAGTACCTCACAGGTCTTCATCTCCCACCTCAGAAACAGGGGCAATAAAAGAGTTGTCTAAACAATCCAATTGTTCTATCCTCCAAGGTACCAAGGTAGGTTCAGCTAAAGAACATGACCAGTACATATTAATTCCCCAGAGAGTGATTCAGCAAAACAGTGCATTCTTCTCCAGGCAGAGTTATCAAGTCTCAAGGAAATTGGGTATCCTCCAGCAGATATCAACATTCCCCAGCAGCAATACATATATTCTTAACAAGCATCCCCGGCAGTCTCGGCCTAAAGATTGTTCCCCGGAGGTATACCAACATTCAAAGGAATCACTCCCCCGCAGTTCCAAAACCCCCCAGGAGAGTCCAATCCAGTTTCCCCAGGAAAAGTTGGAATCCATCTCCCCAAGCAGTAAGCTTATCCCCAGTAGATTCTGGAAGCTTATCCTTCGCAGAGCACGAACGCGTCGCCCGACTTTATTTAAAGAGTTATTTCCTCAACAGGATATAACTGGGTTATCCTCAGCCAAAAGCCACGGAAAGAGCGTCGTCGACAAAGTCTTCCTATCCCCAGCAAACTATTATCAACACTCAGCAAGGCATCCCTCTTCCCACAGAGTATTGCTTCCCAGCAAAATCGTTAGAGTACTTTTCTCCCCGCAGAGAAATCCATTTGCCAAGTTTATTCCGCAACGGAGTCATCTTCTCCTACCGGTATTCTTGCAGTTATCATCCCCAGCGGAAGCAAAATCTATTCCTCAACATCAGCCCAGGATACGACTTCCCGGCACCCGTCAAGGATTCACTTTCCTAGACAAAAACATACATCATTATAACATGCATAGACACATCATATCATACAAGTCTCATTTATATTGAGAACATCATTGCTTGATCCATATCATGCATTGCATATGACGGACCTTTACCTTTCAGGAAAGATTCAGTTAAATTCTTAGCTATATTCCAAGACCTTCTCTGGTTCAGTCAGATCGACCCTAAGATCTCCCTGATGCTTATCCAGTTGAAGAGATTTCAAGACCTTGTTCGGTTCAGTTAAATCGACCCTAAGATTTTCCTGATGCTTATCCAGTCAAAGGCCTCCTCTGGTTCAGTCAGATCGACCCTAAGATCTCCCTGATGCTTATCCAGTTGAAGATATTCCAAGACCTTGTCCGGTTCAGTTAAATCGACCCTAAGATTTTCCTGATGCTTATCCAGTCAAAGGCCTTCTCTGGTTCAGTCAGATCGACCCTAAGATCTCCCTGATGCTTATCCAGTTGAAGATATTCCAAGACCTTGTCCGGTTCAGTCAGATCGACCCTAAGATTTTCCTGATTCTTATCCAGTCAAAGGCCTTCTCTGGTTCAGTCAGATCGACCCTAAGATCTCCCTGATTCTTATCCAGTTGAAGATATTTCAAGACCTTGTCCGGTTCAGTTAAATCGACCCTAAGATTTTCCTGATGCTTATCCAGTCAAAGGCCTTCTCTGGTTCAGTCAGATCGACCCTAAGATCTCCCTGATGCTTATCCAGTTGAAGATATTCCAAGACCTTGTCCGGTTCAGTTAAATCGACCCTAAGATTTTCCTGATGCTTATCCAGTCAAAGGCCTTCTCTGGTTCAGTCAGATCGACCCTAAGATCTCCCTGATGCTTATCCAGTTGAAGATACTCCAAGACCTTGTCCGGTTCAGTTAAATCGACCCTAAGATTTTCCTGATGCTTATACAGTCAAAGGCCTTCTCTGGTTCAGTCAGATCGACCCTAAGATCTCCCTGATGCTTATCCAGTTGAAGATATTCCAAGATCTTGTCCGGTTCAGTTAAATCGACCCTAAGATTTTCCTGATTCTTATCCAGTCAAAGGCCTCCTCTGGTTCAGTCAGATCGACCCTAAGATCTCCCTGATTCTTATCCCAGTAGAAGACACCCAAGATTCTCTCAGCGTTCCTGTTGGGGTAGTAATCGTCCAAGATTCTCTTACCATTCATGCTAAGGCAGTAACCATCCATAGTTCATTCATCATCTTTCGAAGCTCCAGACCCAGCTCCTGTAACCAGTCAGGACATATCTATACCAAGCATCTGAAAACAGCTCCTGCAACATGTCAGGTACTCATTTTTCTTTTGCAGGTATGCAGGTTCTCGCTAAGGAATCTCTTACGCGATCAACATCCAGATGGCATCTATAAGCCCATCATCCTATTCATCAACCTCTAAATGGCATCTATAAGCCCATTCCATCATCGCACTGCTACTATGTGAGCGCAAATTTCTGGGCACTCTAGTGTTCAATCATCTTCCACCCTCGGATTACGAAAGGCACGTCAGCCAATCTGCATCCTCAGGTTTAAGAAGATTGAACAGGGGCAACTGTTGTACCCCAAAATTTGCCCTCCCATATTTCTAAAAAAAAAACATTTTAAGAAAAATTCACAAGTCCAACCTGACGCGTCATATTCAGGTATTCTTTCGCCAATATATCTCTGATAACGTATTCTCAAATTCAGGTTCGGCTCAAGAGTCAATTCTTTAAAGAAGGTATCCGAATGTGTGAGTTTTCTTGAAGAAATATAGTGAAAAAGTGTGCTGAAAGTGCAGTTTTTACGCGCTAAAAAATTCATAACTTGAAGATCGTGACTCGTTTTGAACCCGTTCCGGTGGCCAAAATTCCGTCTTGACATTATCTACGTTTTCATCTCTCACGGCTGGAAGCCAATTTCGATCAGAAGGTCTTCAAAAATGTGGATTTATCAAGTATTTTCGTGCAGAAAATTTGTGACAGAAGTTTATTTGCGTCATGTTCAAAAAATCATAACTTGGTCGATTTTCATCATATCGAGCTGGTTCCAGTGCCAAAATTTCACAAATTGAGTTGGCTACATTTTCACAGAAGGTATTGAGTTCAAACGGTATTCAAAAGGCCTTCGTTTTTTGCTCAGAGTGCGTGACACGCTGAAAATCCTGAATGCTGAATATTATTTCATCTGGGCCGAAACTTCGAAAATTCATAACTCGGTCAATTTTTATCGGATTGGGCTCATATTTTTACACAAGGTCCCTGACTCGTAGATCTACAACTTTGCTTCAAAAGTCGAGACCGGATTATGCACCGATCAATACCAGTTTTTTATTGAAGAACGTGTCAGAGTCGACACTGGAGCCCAAAATAAGTTTGTCTGAGCTGAAACTTCAAAAATTCATAACTAATTCACCGTTTATCCGATTGAGTCGATTTTCGGACAGGAGTTAGTTCTCGATGTCGGCTACATTTTGTTTTCACATTTCAACTTCAAAAAATGCACTTAAGTCCCTGCGATTTAGCCTGGAAAGTGACGAATTCAAGTGAATATTGGAGGCCCAATTGCACATTCAAAGCCCATTTTCTTTACCCTAATTTCCACTATATAATCACCTTCTTGTCACACAAACCAAAGAGGAGAAAAAAAAGAAAAAAGAGGGAAGAAAAAAAGAGAGAAAAAACCTTGCCACAACACTGTTGGAATATCAAACTCTTTCAAGAACCTAAAACCTTGAAATCCTTATTACAAATCCCTCTCTCACTACAAACAAAGTCATCTCAGTTACAAACCAACATCTTATTACTTCTTCAGTAAGGGTAATGCTGGCTTGATCTCCATGATCCAAAGGGCATAAAAGCATTCATGTCACTACTTTTCCAGTAAGGGTAAGGTTGATTTGATCTCCATGATCAAAAGGGTATAATCATTCATACATGTCATATTGTGCCTAAACATTAAATTTCTTCATATATTGGTTTTATTTGCATTTTATGATTTTATTTGATGTGTTTGTGAGATTCAACACTGCAGATTTAGACAGGATCCCAGGCAGGTTCATTAAGGAACGTTGAGGCCAAAAGCCAAATGGCCAAAAGGCAAAAGCCAAATGGCCAGACTAGAAAAACTTATGCATGACACCAATACATGGCGAGGCAAACATTAAGCCAGACATTAAAGGAACGTTGAAGCCAGAACACAAATGACCAAAAGCCAAAAGCCAAAAGCCAAATGGCCAAAGGAGAACAACTTATGCATGAAACTCAATCCAATGGCCAAAGAATGCAGACCACGGTACTCAGGAGTCAATACTTCAAAAAACCTCCCCTTGGGCCAGACACCCCCTATGGTTTGCTCAATTTTTAATTTTTATTTGTTTTTCCTTTTTATTCTTTTAATTGTTTTTTAATTGTTTTCTTTTAATTCCATAAAATAATTTTCATAATAAATATAAAATACAGAAAAATCAAAAAAATGTTTATTTTATTAATATTAATTTTACTATTATTATTTTTGTAAATAAACTTTAAACAATTAATTAGATTAATTTAGGTTTCAAAACTTTAATATTTTTCTTAATAAATTAAATATGTAGAAATTAGGGTTTTTAACTTTTTCATCATTTTTTTTAATAAATAATTTTCTCATCATTATTATTATTATTAACTACTAATTTATTTTGTAAATAAACATGTACATAAATTCTTTAGTAAATTAAGTTAAACTTTAACATTTTTCTCAAATAATTAAAAATAACTTAGAATTAGGGTTTCTTTTAATTTTAATTTTAATTTTCTTATTTCATAAATACAAAAAAAAACCTAAAAAACACTTCTTTTATTTCAATAAATAATTAATTAATTTTTAATTTCATTTAATTTCTTTAAAGGGTCCAACGCCCTCGAACGTTCTATTTTTATTTCTTTCGCACATTTATTTTCTTTAAAATATTATGTAATTGCTCAAGCCATGTAACTCGGACATTTTATATTTCCCGCATTTTATTTCTTTATTTTATATCAAATCGGGTCCTGGTTTAATTTGGCGATGTGGACCCGCGCCTTTGTAATAGTTTAGGAATTTTATCTTTCCGCACTTTTTAACTGTTAAATAAATGCATGCAAGAATGAATGACAAAAATAAAAACAAGCGTAGAACACCGATAACATGACAAGATAAATGCAAATGAAAACGACACACGAATCACACACACCCCCCCTAGGGTACGCCTCACTGTTGCCTTGCCTCGAAAGGTGATCGTCGAGTAGAGGATGTCTTAGTAAGTCCTCATGATCCGGGAACCTGGCATGAGGGTAGCTTCTAAGGTGTCTTCCCATTACTCTGGTGATCACCATGTCCCGAACCTCGAATTGACCCGAACACCTCCAACGGTGGTGCTACCTACCTCTCAATGGTGGGATGGCACTACTTTAAAGGGCATCTACACAGACGAATTCCTTAGGGTAGGTAGACAACTCTAGATACTTACTCTAATTTCAAAACAAATCAAAAATACTTTTCACACCGACACCTTTTCAAAAGCTTTCGAAAGCAATTTTTCAAACACTCTTAAGGACCGATACAAGAGTCGAACTGAAATTTTCAAAGAAACTTTTTTAAAACCCACAGTTGAAAAGCAAACAAACCATTTTTGAAAACACAATGAGCAAGTATCTAAGAGCCCATGGATAACCATGGATAGAAAGGGTGCTAACACCTTCCCTTTCTATAATCTACCTCCCGAACCGAGAGCAATCTCTTTAAGGAATTTTTCTGTGCTTTTGTCCTTTCCATTTGGAGAAAATAAAAGACGGTGGCGACTCTTGCTTCCGCGACATTTCGCGAACCAGCGTTAAACAGTCAGTTCCAGATCCACCGATCACAGCAGTCATCAAGAGGAAAGGGTTCCCAGTCCAGTGGTCTCCGACAACGAGACAGATTTCAACGAAGAACAATACCCTCCTGCCGAGGACAAGTACAAATAGTTGGAAGACCGCCTGAATGCAATGGAAATTCAACAAGTGCCTAGTTTGGATTTCGGAGACTTGGGTCTAACTTCTGGTGTGGTGATCCCACACAAATTCAAAGCACCCTCTTTTGCTAAGTACGATGGGGCATCCTGTCCTAGGATGCATCTCAGGTCTTATGTGCGGAAGATTCAACCGTATAATGTGGACAAGAACTTGTGGATCCACTTCTTCCAGGAGAGTCTTTCAAGGACTCATCTCGAATGGTTCTATCAGCTGGATGGGACCAAGGTTCATAACTGGGAGGAGTTGGCTACTTCTTTTTACAAGCAGTATCAATACAATGCCGACCTCGCTCCTACGCGTACCCAACTCCAGGGTATGTCGCTAGGATCGGGAGAAGGTTTTAAAGAATATGCGCAGAAATGGAGAGACCTGGCCGGTAGGGTACAACCACCGCTGACTGACCGTGAACTTGTGGACATGTTCTTGGGGACCCTGTCTGGTCCGTTCTACAACCACCTGATTGGGAATTCGTCTGCTGGATTCACATATCTTATCTTGACTGGGGAGAGAATAGAAGCCGGCATCCGGTCTGGAAAGATTCAAGAGGCTGCACCTTCTGACAAAAAGCCTCATCATGGAAAGAAGGAGTCCAATGCTGTGCACGGTAAAAAGAGCCGTCATGAGTTAGGGGCAACCCAGATCTCCAATCCTAGACCTGCTCAACAAGGACAGGGGCAGCAACGCAAGGAGGTCGCACCCAAACGACAGTTCACCAAGATCAACATGTCGCTGGATCAAGCACTACAACAAATGTTGAAGGCAGGGCTGATCACCTTAAGGGCTCCTCTCCGGAATCCAAACACTTCTGCTCCTAACTATCATCCCAACGATAGGTGCGCGTACCATTCTGATAGCCCGGGGCATACTACGGACAACTGCTGGCCTCTCAAAAACAAGATTCAAGACATGATCGACGCCGGAGAGATTCAATTTGAAGTACCTGAGACTCCGAACATAATCACTGCTCCGTTGCCCAGTCATTGAAGACCTTTTGTTTATTTGAATTTCCGAGTTGTATTTTTCTTTGCTTATACAAACAGTTAATGTCATAGCAAACTCTTTTATTCTATCAATGCATTGCATATGTATGTTTTGGGAATTAATACAATTGTTTTCATTATATTCAAAATTCTTTTCATTTTTCTATGATGATCAACTCTCGGTTAATAATTCTAAGCCTCTTGAGGGAGGATGACGAAAACGATACCATGATCCTTACAGTATGCTTTTGAACAGACCCCGCTGATGAGGTACAGGCATTGTTTCAATCCCTAAACACTGGAGTTATAAGGAAGATAATCCCTCGTCAACCCCTCTGAGCCAAAGAAGTAGGAGTTTTTCTTTTCGAAAATTAAAACCCTTTATCATAACCTGGGGCAGGGTAGTTATCTCAGTTGATCCAAGTGCATAACAAATGGCACCAAAGAGGTCCTTACAAAAAAAAAGAAGACAGTAATGGTTCCGAATAATCAATAAAGAAAGGCAGTCATTATCTCAAAAAATAAAAATCCCATTAAGTCAAAACCCATGAAGGAGACTTACAAAACTGGGGCATCCCGCTGACTGTAATTCCAAAAAAGGGAAACAGTTCAGGCAAAAAGGAAAGGGATAACAAAAAAATCAGACAAGAAAGAGGTCTTACAAACCCTCAACAAAAAAGGAATGACTGCCTATTCAAAATAAGTTATCAACATCCGAATCATCACCGGAAAATCAGAGCAAAGACTCAAACAAGGTCTAACGTATGATCAACTGAGTTTAGGTTTGGAGAACATCACGAAGAGCGGGTGGGTACGAATAAAATTTGAGCCTTTATCCTTTGTTTCTTAAACCGTGAACCAGGCCACGTTATAACCCTTAAAAGTCCTAGCTGAAGCATGGGTTATTTCGAAAGCATACTGTTACGAAAGGTATCCTGACTCCTTAAGGCCTACGGTAAATACGGAGTTGACATCACGTTTTACAAACATTCACTTGTTTTATGAAAAAGAATGCATTTTCAAAATCTTCAAGACAGACATAAGCTTTGCATTTTTAACATAACTTTGTTTGCATATGACTTTTCGTTTGAACAACAGGAAAATTCACACGATGAATACCTAGTGAACAAAAGCACTTCCAATCAAGGGGCAGACATGAGCATGGTCCATCATCTGGGGCAATCCAATCAAGATTCGGAGAATCTCTCAAAGGCCAAATAGCCTGGGGCAAATCTCCGCCTGAGTCACTTGGGGCATTCCAACAACGAATCTTGCCTGATCAAACACCTTATGATGGCATGACAAAACACTTCTAACAGGGGCAACTCCCTACATTCTAAGAGCATGGACATAGTCGAAAAAATACTACGCAAAATCAAAGACCCGCTAGGTTGACGTACCTAGGCAAAAATAAGGGCTTCCCGGCGAACCAAAAGGGTTCGGGCAAAAATGAGGGATGAAATGAAAAAATCTGTACACCCGGCAAGTCGAAAACTTGAAAAAGGCGGCTTGGGTAAAAATGGGTATCCCGGTGGACTGAAAACCCGAAGGGGCGGTCCAGGAAAAAGTTAGGGATCAAAGCGTACGACTATGTCCTGTCATCTTGTCACCTGCCTACCTGAAGAAGGTTTGACCCTCAACAATTATCAGTATCCCACAGGTGCCTCCCCCATGGAAACAAGGGCAATATTGGGTGATCTAAGCAATCTGATTGTTCTGTCCTCCAAGGTACCAAGATAGGTTCGGCTGAAGGATGTAGCCCATATACCTTAATTCCCCAGAGAGTGAGTCAGCAAGTCAATGCACTCTCCTCAAGCAAAGTTACAATCAAACCTTAAGGAAGTTGGGTATCCTCCCGCAGATCTCAATATTCCCCAACAACATACAGGTATTCTTAACAAGCATCCCCGACAGTCTTGGCCTAAAGATTGTTCCCCGGCGGTATATCAAACATTCAATGGAGTCACTTCCCCGATACATCTCAAAATTTCCCCAGGAGAGTCCAATCTAGTTCCCCCAGGAAAGTTGGAATCCATCTCCCCAAGCAGTAAGCTTATCCCCAGTAGATTCTGGAAGCTTATCCTCGCAGAGCACGCACGCGTCTCCCGGTTTTATTCAAAGAGTTATTTCCTCACCAGGATATAACTGGGTTATCCTCAGCCAAAAGCCACGGAGAGATCGTCCTCGGCGAAGTCTTCTTATCCCCAGCGAAGTCTATTAACACTTCCAACACAACAATGGTATCCCCAGTGAAGTTACCATCAACATTTCAGCAAAGTATCCCTCTTCCCACAGAGTGTTCTCACCAGCAAGATCGCTATAGTAATCTCCCCCGCAGAGTAATCTCCAAACATATTCCCCAACGGAGTCATCTTCTCCTATCGGTTCATTCTTGCAAAGCGAAGAATTCTCTCTTCAACACCAGCCCAGGAGTTAACTGCCTGGCACCCGTCAAGGATTTATTTTCTTAGACAGAAATACATTCATGAACATTACATCTTCATACATTATAGCATGCATATGCATCATACTACACGAATCTCATCAATTTTGAGGACATCCTGAAATCATGCAGTTCATGCATTATGATCTTGCATACAACCGATGCTTTACCTTTTCAGGAAAGTTCAATACAAAGATGATTACTATCAACTATCGTGACTCCTTCTAGATATAGTTCAGATGTGAACCAGATATGGCGACGTTCTGATACTTCTTCCAGATTTCCTTCTAGATATAGTTCAGATGTGAACCAGATATGGTGACGTTCTGATACTTCTTCCAGATTTCCTTCTAGATATAGTTCAGATGTGAACCAGATATGGTGACGTTCTGATACTTCTTCCAGATTTCCTTCTAGATATAGTTTAGATGTGAACCGGATATGGCGACGTTCTGATACTTCTTCCAGATTTCCTTCTAGATATAGTTCAGATGTGAACCAGATATGGCGATGTTCTGATACTTCTTCCAGATTTCTTTCTAGATATAGTTCAGATGTGAACCAGATATGGCAACATTCTGATACTTCTTCCAGATTTCCTTCTAGATATAGTTCAGATGTGAACCAGATATGGTGACGTTCAGATACTTCTTCCAGATTTCCTTCTAGATATAGTTCAGATGTGAACCGGATATGGCGACGTTCTGATACTTCTTCCAGATTTCCTTCTAGATATAGTTCAGATGTGAACCAGATATGGCGACGTTCTGATACTTCTTCCATATTTCTTTCTAGATATAGTTCAGATGTGAACCAGATATGGCAACGTTCTGATACTTCTTCCAGATTTCCTTCTAGATATAGTTCAGATGTGAACCAGATATGGTGACGTTCTGATACTTCTTCCAGATTTCCTTCCAGATATGGTTCGGATGTGACCCAGGCATGGCGACGTTCTGATACTTATTCCAGACCCCCCCCCCCCTCAGATAACTTAGAGATGCTCCGGACACGGAAGTTGTTCTATTGTTTATTCAGAGATCACCTTTCTAGAGATGGTTCAGATGTGACCCGAATATGGCTACCTTCTGATACTCATCCCAAGATTCTCTCAATGATTACTGTTGAGGTTGAAGTCGCCCAAGATTCTCTCAATGATTACTGTTGAGGTTGAAGTCGCCCAAGATTCTCTCAATGATTACTGTTGAGGTTGAAGTCGCCCAAGATTCTCTCAATGATTACTGTTGAGGTTGAAGTCGCCCAAGATTCTCTCAATGATACTGTTGAGGTTGAAGTCACCTATGGTTCTCTCCCCGTTACTGCGGAGGTAGTAATCATCCCCGGATTCTCTCAGTGTTACTGTTGAAGTAGTAATCATCCAAGGTTCTCTCACCGTTCCTGTTGAGGTAGTAACCATCCCTGGTTCATTCATCACCGTTTGAAGATCCAGATTCAGCTCCTGTAACCAGTCAGGACACATCTATACGAAGAGTTTGAAGACCAGCTCCTGTAACAGGCCAGGTACTCATTTTTCTTTTTTGCAGGTACGCAAGTTCTCGCTAAGGAATCTCTTACGCGATTAACATCCAGATGGCATCTATAAGCCCATCCACTTATCCATCACCTCTTAGCATGGCATCTATAAATCCCAGCATCCTATCCATCAATCTCCAAATGGCATCTATAAGCCCATTCCCATCATCACACTACTATGTGAGCGCAAATTTCTGGGCACTCTAATGTTCAATCATCTTCCACCTTCGGATTAGGAAAGGCACGTCAGCCAATCTGCATTCTCAGATCTAAGAAGATTTAACAGAGGCAACTGTTGTACCCCAAAATTTGCCCTCCCATATTCTTTAAATTTTGCCAAGTCAATGCTTCAAAATTCCCCAAGGGTTGCACAGTTCAAGGGCCTCCTAATAGTCAAAATTAGGGTTTTGGTTCTGACAAAGTAAATGAAGTTTCCAAGGGCCCAATCAAGTCCCACATGCCTATAAACATGGTCAAGCATCCTCATACCAAGTTTCAAGACTTACAGCACAAAATTGCACAGTCAAAAACCCTAATTGCCCTACAGTCAACTGCAGGGGCAAAATGGTCATTTGACAGTCAAAAGTTCAAATTTTTGGTCAACATCTCATTTTGAAGCCACAGACATCATTTGATCAAGGCTTGATCATGATTCTCAAAGCTTGGCTCAAAAATCATCAAGATGCAAAAGTTTCCATATTTGGACAATTGAAAAAGTCAACTGTAACTTGACCAGGGCATAACTTTCACATGGATTATCAGAAAAATTCCATCCAAAGCTAATTTTGAAGAGAAAGACATTTCCTACAACTCCTCTTCACACTTCAAGTCCAAGAAATGCTCTCACAAAAAGTTATCAATTTCAACATTATAGGTCATTTTCAAAAGTCAACAAAAAGGGACTTTAAGTCAAAGGCCATAACCTGATATTGGTAAATAAAAATGACATGGGACCAAAGGTATTGGTTAGAGGACGCAAAGACCTTTCCAAAATGTCCAAGAACATGAGCAAAGCTTAAAAATTGAGCAAGATATGCCTTGTGGAAGTTGGGAAATTTTTGGATATTTTGAAAAGTCAACATTGCTTCAAATGTCTTAAAAATGCTAATGGGCCTCTTTTTCTTCCAAAATCCATCATCCAAGGCATGTGCACGACCATTTGGCCCAAAGGGAAGTTTTTCATCATTTTTATTTATTTATTTGGATTTTTAATTATTAATAATTCATTTAATTAAAATAAATATGTGGAAAATACTAAACCTAACTTTTTAAATCTTTTTGTGCATGAAATAGTCTTGAGATTTCGTGCATTATCTGATTTAGAAGGAATCAAGTTAATTGGCCATGATTGGAACCAAATTTGCATGAAAAAGATTGGAAAATATTTGCCATGAAAATCAATATCCATTCCATCAATGCTTTGATTCTTTGGACAAAAAACTCAACCCTAATCTCTCATACACATATATACATGCTAACCCTAGTGATCAGGACCTCCCAGCGGCGCCAGAAATCCATAACCAAACTTGAGTTTTTTGACAAAAATTCCAATACTGAAAACTAGGTTCTAGGGCGATTCAAGCCAAAATAATTGTTCCATTGGCTTGCTGAGACCTCAAGGAAGGAGTCTGAATCGAAATCATAGCTTGAAACATCAAGAATTGGTAGTTATAACTCAAACTGTTTTCAATAATATGCATATTCGTGTTTTGATTTTCAAGCATTCTCATGGCATTTTATTTATGGATTTATACTAATTGGATGATTCTGAAGCTAACCCTATAATTTGATTGAGTTTTTGTGCACTATTAGAGATTTCACCATTGATGCTAACTAGGGTTCTTCAAGCCTCGAATTGGGTATTCTTATATACTGTAAAATTGGGACTTCCCAATACCATGATCAAAACCAGGACACTTGGACGAATCGATTGCCATGGTCGCGCCCAATTTATATTCCAAGATGGCCTATTCGCTATTATGGAGAATTGCATATTTTGGGGGGGTTTAAAACCCCCGCTAACTCTTTTGTGTTTCAGGGAAAAAGCGAACGAAGAAGAAGAAGATGAGGTGGCAAGGCGTAAATGGTTCATTTGAATTTCGCGCTAAAAGTCCCACTAACTTTTGGTTTTATCTTATATTATTCATTGGCTATATAACTTACAAGACGCGTGAAGAGCTCTAGTGGTAGGCATACGTATTGGTAATCCCTGGGACCTGGGTTCGAACCCCAGGCCCCCCTCCCTTTCAATAACATTTTTCTATTAATGCTTCTATGCAGTTTCTATGCAAGCGACCACCATACATCCATCCTCCAGGTTTGCCACGCGTATAGCAAGATCAATCCAAAGGCACTGATTGGGAGAACACCCTGGGCGTTAGTCAATGGAGCTACATGCTAGCCAAAAAGTCAGACAAGGCCTTGCAAAGATGGGCCTAAAATGCTAAGAATACACCTCCAATTTGGGGACAGAACCCCCTAGGGTTTGCTTCTTTTATTCTTTTTTTTTTATATATTTTTCTTTTCTTTGTTTTATTAATTTCCTTTAATTCTTTGATTTAATATTTTCATAAAAAACATAAAAACAATATAAAAATCAGAAAAAAGACAAAAAATAAGTATTTTTATTTAATGTTATTTTTTTTGTAAATAAATATCATTAATTAATTTTAGCTTTTAAATTAGGTTTAATTCAAATATTTTTCTCAATAAACTTAAAAAAACTTGTAGAATTAGGATTTAATAATTTTAATTACTTTTTTCTTTTATTTCATCATCTCCAATAATTAATTATTTACTATTATTTTTATAAATCAAATTGCTTTAATTAATTAGGTTAATTTAGGTTTAACTTTAACATGTTTTTCTTAATAAATAAAAATTGTAGAATTAGGGTTAACTAATTAATTTCAATTCCATTTAATTCACATAAAAAACCATAAATCCAAAAAAATCTCAAAATAATTTCTTTTTTTCATTTTAATTTAATTAATTTAATAATTTAATTTAATTTCATTAAAAAGGGTCCAACGCCCTCGCTTCCAATTTTAATTCCAATTCGCGCATTTTATTTTATTTCTTGTAAATATTAATGTAATTCTCCCAAAGCCTTGTAAACTCGGACATTTTATTTCTCGCACTTTATTTACTTTCTGTCAAATCGGGTCATGGATTTTAATTTGGCGATGTGGACCCGCACCTTTGTAATAGCTTAGGAATTTTATATTTCTCGCAATTTTTAACTGTTAATAATGGCATGCAAGAATGAATGACAAAAAATAAAAACAAACGCGTAGATCACTCATAACATGACAAGACAAAAATATCTGAAAAACGACACACAAATCACACACCACCCCTAGGGTACGCCTCACTGTTGCCTTGCCTCGAAAGGTGATCGTCGAGTAGAGGATGTCTTAGTAAGTCCTCATGATCCGGGAACCTGGCATGAGGGTAGCTTCTAAGGTGTCGTCCCATTGCTCCGGTGATCACCATGTCCCGAACTTGTAATTGACCCGAACACCTCCAACGGTGGTGCTACCTACCTCTCAATGGTGGGATGGCACTACTTTAAAGGACATTTACATAGACAAATTCCTTAGGGTAGGTAGACGACTCTAGATACTTGCTCTAAATTTCAAAAACAAATCAAAATACTTTTCACACCAATACATTTTCAAAAAAGCTTTCGAAAGCAATCTTTCAAACACTCTTGAGGACCGATACAAGAGTCGAACTGAAATTTTCAAAGAAACTTTTTTTTTAAAAAACCCACAGTTGAAAAGCAAACAAACCATTTTGAAAACACAAGTGAGCAAGTATCTAAGAGCCCATGGATAACCATGGATAGAAAGGGTGCTAACACCTTCCCTTTCTATAACCTACCTCCCGAATCGAGAGCAATCTCTTTAAGGAATTTTTCTGTGCTTTTGTCCTTTCCATTTGGAGAAAATAAAAGACGGTGGCGACTCTTGCTTCCGTGACATTTCGCGAACCAGCGTTAAACAGTCAGTTCCAGATCTACCGATCACAGAACTGGCGACTCTGCTGGGGATAACTTAAAGTGAGGTGTACCTTAGGGTTAGTTCATAACTGTGTTTTCAATTGTATTGCTTTGCTTGCTTTAAAATTGTGGGACTGTCTTGGGAGTTCTATAGATCCTAACCCGGATCTGGGGAATACCTTCTTAGAAAGTAGCAACAAGGCTATGAGGGAACTGTGCGGGGTATACCAACATGGTTGAAACAGTCTGCTACGTTGAAGTGGCACTTTGGTGTGTACCGGTAACCCTTGAGTTCAGTCAAGGAGAGTACGGGGCCTCTGCGTGGTGTCATGAAGCATCAACAGACCTTAGGAACCTTAATTGAACTATCTTGGCCTCTTTAGGGTAGTGAGATAACTGACTTTGGTGCAGTCCGAGGTTGGTTGATACTCGATGCTACACTCAATTGAGGGTTGCTTTCCTGGAATATTTCGGTCGCCAGTTCAGTGGCTAAATCGAAACGATGAACAATGAAAGCAATCCAGTGATATTAGGACCCTTAGAACCCGGTTACTTCTGATAGGACAACTTTGAGCCCACCAACTTCAAGAGGGTAATACCCAGACCTCATGCTGGCCTAAACTCTAAGGGCTTCTTTTGTGTGACTTGTGTGCCTTCGTACTTGACTAATTGCATGCGTGTTATCTGACACATAAGCTACTTGCAGGTTTTGTTTATAGTCCTTGACTGGAACTCATAACAGGGTTTACTAGGTCTCTTGCAGGTTTTGTTTATAGTCCTTAATTGGGACTCATAACAAAGTATACTGAATTTCTTGCAGGGTTTGTTTATAGTCCTTAATTGGGACTCATAACACGGTTTACCTACATCACCCCATGCATAGCATGACATCATACCATTGCATACATCCTAACCCATTTCAAGGATCTCAAGGGCTTGTGATGCAGGTCATGATAAATCAAACATCTAGCAAGGGGCAAAGAGGATTTATTTTCCTCTAGCTAAGGTTGTCAGGGGCTATGACCCACTGGATATGGTGAGCCTTTGACCCTTGACGAAGGACTCTCAACAATACGCAGTTCCTTCAATCAAGCCACCGAATTCAAATTCTAACGGTTTTCGTGTTTACCCCGCGAGATCCTTGAAAACATTGCATGCATATCATACATATCATTGCATTGCAGGTACCCTTTTGACAGGTTGCTCACCTTCTTCGCTGTTTATTTCAGCCGATCGTCATGAATCCTGAATCGTCTACTGAGAAATCCATCAAGGCCCTCCAGGCTCAGAACGCCCAGTTCCAAGAGCTGATCATGAATTTGGCCCAGGGGCAGCAAGATCTGAAGACCCTACTCTTGAAAAAGAAGAAAAAGAGAACTGTGTGGTTCAACCCTAGACGCAAACCTGGGAATGGCACACAAAATGAAGCTGAGAGGACTACTCCATCTGTTGGGGAAGGCAGTCATCAAGAGGAAAGGGTTCCCAGTCCAGTGGTCTCCGACAACGAGACAGATTTCAACGACGAACAATACCCTCCTGCCGAGGACAAGTACAAACAGTTGGAAGATCGCCTGAATGCAATGGAAATTCAACAAGTGCCTGGTTTGGATTTCGGAGACTTGGGTCTAACTTCTGGTGTGGTGATCCCACACAAATTCAAAGCACCCTCTTTTGCTAAGTACGATGGGGCATCCTGTCCTAGGCTGTATCTCAGGTCTTATGTGTGGAAGATTCAACCGTATACTGTGGACAAGAACTTGTGGATCCACTTCTTCCAGGAGAGTCTTTCAGGGACTCATCTCGAATGGTTCTATCAGCTGGATGGGACCAAGGTTCGTAACTGGGAGGAGTTGGCTACTTCTTTTTATAAGCAGTATCAATACAATGCCGACCCCGCCCCTACGCGTACCCAACTCCAGGGTATGCCGCTAGGACCGGGAGAAGGTTTTAAAGAATATGCACATAAATAGAGAGACCTGGCCGGTAGGGTACAACCACCGCTGACTGACCGTGAACTTGTGGACATGTTCTTGGGGACCCTGTCTGGTCCGTTCTACAACCACCTGATTGGGAATTCGTCTGCTGGATTCACAGATCTTATCTTGACTGGGGAGAGAATAGAAGCCGGCATCCGGTCTGGAAAGATTCAAGAGGCTGCACCTTCTGACAAAAAGCCTCATCATGGAAAGAAGGAGTCCAATGCTGTGCACGGTAAAAAGAGCGGTCATGAGGTAGGGGCAACCCAGATCTCCAATCCTAGACCTGCTCAACAAGGACAGGGGCAGCAACGCAAGGAGGTCGCACCCAAACGATAGTTCACCAAGATCAACATGTCGCTGGATCAAGCACTACAACAAATGTTGAAGGCAGGGCTGATCACCTTAAGGGCTCCTCTCCGGAATCCAAACACTTCTGCTCCTAACTATCATCCCAATGATAGGTGCGCGTACCATTCTGATAGCCCGGGGCATACTACGGACAACTGCTGGCCTCTCAAAAACAAGATTCAAGACATGATCGACGCCGGAGAGATTCAATTTGAAGTACCTGAGACTCCGAACATAATCACTGCTCCGTTGCCCAGTCATTGAAGACCTTTTGTTTATTTGAATTTCCGAGTTGTATTTTTCTTTGCTTATACAAACAGTTAATGTCATAGCAAACTCTTTTATTCTATCAATGCATTGCATATGTCTGTTTTGGGAATTAATACAATTGTTTTCATTATATTCAAAATTCTTTTCATTTTTCTGTGATGATCAACTCTCGGTTAATAATTCTAAGCCTCTTGAGGGAGGATGACGAAAACGATACCACGATCCTTACAGTATGCTTTTGAACAGACCCCGCTGATGAGGTACAGGCATTGTTTCAATCCCTAAACACTGGAGTTATAAGGAGGATAATCCCTCGTCAACCCCTCTGAGCCAAAGAAGTAGGAGTTTTTCTTTTCGAAAATTAAAACCCTTTATCATAACCTGGGGCAGGGTAGTTCTCTCAGTTGATCCAAGTGCATAACAAATGGCACCAAAGAGGTCCTTACAAAAAAGAAGAAGACAGTAATGGTTCCGAATAATCAATAAAGAAAGGCAGTCATTATCTCAAAAAATAAAAAACCCATTAAGTCAAAACCCATGAAGGAGACTTACAAAACTGGGGCATCCCGCTGACTGTAATTCCAAAAAAGGGAAACAGTTCAGGCAAAAAGGAAAGGGATAACAAAAAAATCAGACAAGAAAGAGGTCTTACAAACCCTCAACAAAAAAGGAATGACTGCCTATTCAAAATAAGTTATCAACATCCGAATCATCACCGGAAAATCAGAGCAAAGACTCAAACAAGGTCTAACGTATGATCAACTGAGTTTAGGTTTGGAGAACATCACGAAGAGCGGGTGGGTACGAATAAAATTTGAGCCTTTATCCTTTGTTTCTTAAACCGTGAACCAGGCCACGTTATAACCCTTAAAAGTCCTAGCTGAAGCATGGGTTATTTCGAAAGCATACTGTTACGAAAGGTATCCTGACTCCTTAAGGCCTACGGTAAATACGGAGTTGACATCACGTTTTACAAACATTCACTTGTTTTATGAAAAAGAATGCATTTTCAAAATCTTCAAGACAGACATAAGCTTTGCATTTTTAACATAACTTTGTTTGCATATGACTTTTCGTTTGAACAACAGGAAAATTTGCACGATGAATACCTAGTGAACAAAAGCACTTCCAATCAAGGGGCAGACATGAGCATGGTCCATCATCTGGGGCAATCCAATCAAGATTCGGAGAATCTCTCAAAGGCCAAATAGCCTGGGGCAAATCTCCGCCTGAGTCACTTGGGGCATTCCAACAACGAATCTTGCCTGATCAAACACCTTATGATGGCATGACAAAACACTTCTAACAGGGGCAACTCCCTACATTCTAAGAGCATGGACATAGTCGAAAAAATACTACGCAAAATCAAAGACCCGCTAGGTTGACGTACCTAGGCAAAAATAAGGGCTTCCCGGCGAACCAAAAGGGTTCGGGCAAAAATGAGGGATGAAATGAAAAAATTTGTACACCCGGCAAGTCGAAAACCTGAAAAAGGCGGCTTGGGTAAAAATGGGTATCCCGGTGGACTGAAAACCCGAAGGGGCGGTCCGGGCAAAAGTTAGGGATCAAAGCGTACGACTATGTCCTGTCATCTTGTCACCTGCCTACCTGAAGAAGGTTTGACCCTCAACAATTATCAGTATCCCACAGGTGCCTCCCCCATAGAAACAAGGGCAATAATGGGTGATCTAAGCAATCTGATTGTTCTGTCCTCCAAGGTACCAAGATAGGTTCGGCTGAAGTATGTAGCCCATATACCTTAATTCCCCAGAGAGTGAGTCAGCAAGTCAATGCACTCTCCTCAAGCAAAGTTACAATCAAACCTTAAGGAAGTTGGGTATCCTCCCGCAGATCTCAATATTCCCCAACAACATACAGGTATTCTTAACAAGCATCCCCGACAGTCTTGGCCTAAAGATTGTTCCCCGGCGGTATATCAAACATTCAATGGAGTCACTTCCCCGATACATCTCAAAATTTCCCCAGGAGAGTCCAATCTAGTTCCCCCAGGAAAGTTGGAATCCATCTCCCCAAGCAGTAAGCTTATCCCCAGTAGATTCTGGAAGCTTATCCTCGCAGAGCACGCACGCGTCTCCCGGTTTTATTCAAAGAGTTATTTCCTCACCAGGATATAACTGGGTTATCCTCAGCCAAAAGCCACGGAGAGATCGTCCTCGGCGAAGTCTTCTTATCCCCAGCGAAGTCTATTAACACTTCCAACACAACAATGGTATCCCCAGTGAAGTTACCATCAACATTTCAGCAAAGTATCCCTCTTCCCACAGAGTGTTCTCACCAGCAAGATCGCTATAGTAATCTCCCCCGCAGAGTAATCTCCAAACATATTCCCCAACGGAGTCATCTTCTCCTATCGGTTCATTCTTGCAAAGCGAAGAATTCTCTCTTCAACACCAGCCCAGGAGTTAACTGCCTGGCACCCGTCAAGGATTTATTTTCTTAGACAGAAATACATTCATGAACATTACATCTTCATACATTATAGCATGCATATGCATCATACTACACGAATCTCATCAATTTTGAGGACATCCTGAAATCATGCAGTTCATGCATTATGATCTTGCATACAACTGATGCTTTACCTTTTCAGGAAAGGTCAATACAAAGATGATTACTATCAACTATCGCGACTCCTTCTAGATATAGTTCAGATGTGAACCAGATATGGCGACGTTCTGATACTTCTTCCAGATTTCCTTCTAGATATAGTTCAGATGTGAACCAGATATGGTGACGTTCTGATACTTCTTCCAGATTTCCTTCTAGATATAGTTCAGATGTGAACCAGATATGGTGACGTTCTGATACTTCTTCCAGATTTCCTTCTAGATATAGTTCAGATGTGAACCGGATATGGCGACGTTCTGATACTTCTTCCAGATTTCCTTCTAGATATAGTTCAGATGTGAACCAGATATGGCGATGTTCTGATACTTCTTCCAGATTTCTTTCTAGATATAGTTCAGATGTGAACCAGATATGGCAACATTCTGATACTTCTTCCAGATTTCCTTCTAGATATAGTTCAAATGTGAACCAGATATGGTGACGTTCAGATACTTCTTCCAGATTTCCTTCTAGATATAGTTCAGATGTGAACCGGATATGGCGACGTTCTGATACTTCTTCCAGATTTCCTTCTAGATATAGTTCAGATGTGTACCAGATATGGCGACGTTCTGATACTTCTTCCAGATTTCTTTCTAGATATAGTTCAGATGTGAACCAGATATGGCAACGTTCTGATACTTCTTCCAGATTTCCTTCTAGATATAGTTCAGATGTGAACCAGATATGGTGACGTTCTGATACTTCTTCCAGATTTCCTTCCAGATATGGTTCGGATGTGACCCAGGCATGGCGATGTTCTGATACTTATTCCAGACCCCCCCCCCTCAGATAACTTAGAGATGCTCCGGACACGGAAGCTGTTCTATTGTTTATTCAGAGATCACCTTTCTAGAGATGGTTCAGATGTGACCCGGATATGGCTACCTTCTGATACTCATCCCAAGATTCTCTCAATGATTACTGTTGAGGTTGAAGTCGCCCAAGATTCTCTCAATGATTACTGTTGAGGTTGAAGTCGCCCAAGATTCTCTCAATGATTACTGTTGAGGTTGAAGTCGCCCAAGATTCTCTCAATGATTACTGTTGAGGTTGAAGTCGCCCAAGATTCTCTCAATGATACTGTTGAGGTTGAAGTCACCTATGGTTCTCTCCCCGTTACTGCGGAGGTAGTAATCATCCCCAGATTCTCTCAGTGTTACTGTTGAAGTAGTAATCATCCAAGGTTCTCTCACCGTTCCTGTTGAGGTAGTAACCATCCCTGGTTCATTCATCACCGTTTGAAGATCCAGATTCAGCTGCTATAACCAGTCAGGACACATCTATACGAAGAGTTTGAAGACCAGCTCCTGTAACAGGCCAGGTACTCATTTTTCTTTTTTGCAGGTACGCAAGTTCTCGCTAAGGAATCTCTTACGCGATCAACATCCAGATGGCATCTATAAGCCCATCCACTTATCCATCACCTCTTAGCATGGCATCTATAAAGCCCAACATCCTATCCATCAATCTCCAAATGGCATCTATAAGCCCATTCCCATCATCACACTACTATGTGAGTGCAAATTTCTGGGCACTCTAATGTTCAATCATCTTCCACCTTCGGATTACGAAAGGCACGTCAGCTAATCTGCATTCTCAGATCTAAGAAGATTGAACAGAGGCAACTGTTGTACCCCAAAATTTGCCCTCCCATATTCTTTAAAATTTGCCAAGTCAATGCTTCAAAATTCCCCAAGGGTTGCACAGTTCAAGGGCCTCCTAATAGTCAAAATTAGGGTTTTGGTTCTAACAAAGTAAATGAAGTTTCCAAGGGCCCAATCAAGTCCCACATGCCTATAAACATGGTCAAGCATCCTCATACCAAGTTTCAAGACTTACAACACAAAATTGCACAGTCAAAAACCCTAATTGCCCTACAGTCAACTGCAGGGGCAAAATGGTCATTTGACAGTCAAAAGTTCAAATTTTTGGTCAACATCTAATTTTGAAGCCACAGACATCATTTGATCAAGGCTTGATCATGATTCTCAAAGCTTGGCTCAAAAATCATCAAGATGCAAAAGTTTCCATATTTGGACAGTTGAAAAAGTCAACTGTAACTTGACCAGGGCATAACTTTCACACGAATTATCAGAAAAATTCCATCCAAAGCTCATTTTGAAGAGAAAGACATTTCCTACAACTCCTCTTCACACTTCAAGTCCAAGAAATGCTCTCACAAAAAGTTATCAATTTCAACATTATAGGTCATTTTCAAAAGTCAACAAAAAGGGACTTTAAGTCAAAGGCCATAACCTGATATTGGTAAATAAAAATGACATGGGACCAAAGGCATTGGTTAGAGGACTCAAAGACCTTTCCAAAATGTCACAGAACATGAGCAAAGATTAAAAATTGAGCAAGATATGCCTTGTGGAAGTTGGGAAATTTTTGGATATTTTGAAAAGTCAACATTGCTTCAAATGTCTTAAAAATGCTAATGGGCCTCTTTTTCTTCCAAAATCCATCATCCAAGGCATGTGCACGACCATTTGGCCCAAAGGGAAGTTTTTCATCATTTTTATTTATTTATTTGGATTTTTAATTATTAATAATTCATTTAATTAAAATAAATATGTGGAAAATACTAAACCTAACTTTTTAAATCTTTTTGTGCATGAAATAGTCTTGAGATTTCGTGCATTATCTGATTTAGAAGGAATCAAGTTAATTGGCCATGATTGGAACCAAATTTGCATGAAAAAGATTGGAAAATATTTGCCATGAAAATCAATATCCATTCCATCAATGCTTTGATTCTTTGGACAAAAAACTCAACCCTAATCTCTCATACACATATATACATGCTAACCCTAGTGATCAGGACCTCCCAGCGGCGCCAGAAATCCATAACCAAACTTGAGTTTTTTGACAAAAATTCCAATACTGAAAACTAGGTTCTAGGGCGATTCAAGCCAAAATAATTGTTCCATTGGCTTGCTGAGACCTCAAGGAAGGAGTCTAAATCGAAATCATAGCTTGAAACATCAAGAATTGGTAGTTATAACTCAAACTGTTTTCAATAATATGCATATTCGTGTTTTGATTTTCAAGCATTCTCATGGCATTTTATTTATGGATTTATACTAATTGGATGATTCTGAAGCTAACCCTATAATTTGATTGAGTTTTTGTGCACTATTGGAGATTTCACCATTGATGCCAACTAGGGTTCTTCAAGCCTCGAATTGGGTATTCTTATATACTGTAAAATTGGGACTTCCCAATACCATGATCAAAACCAGGACACTTGGACGAATCGATTGCCATGGTCGCGCCCAATTTATATTCCAATATGGCCTATTCGCTATTATGGAGAATTGCATATTTTGGGGGGGTTTAAAACCCCCGCTAACTCTTTTGTGTTTCAGGGAAAAAGCGAACGAAGAAGAAGAAGATGAGGTGGCAAGGCGTAAATGGTTCATTTGAATTTCGCGCTAAAAGTCCCACTAACTTTTGGTTTTATCTTATATTATTCATTGGCTATATAACTTACAAGACGCGTGAAGAGCTCTAGTGGTAGGCATACGTATTGGTAATCCCTGGGACCTGGGTTCGAACCCCAGGTCCCCCTCCCTTTCAATAACATTTTTCTATTAATGCTTCTATGCAGTTTCTATGCAAGCGACCACCATACATCCATCCTCCAGGTTTGCCACGCGTATAGCAAGATCAATCCAAAGGCACTGATTGGGAGAACACCCTGGGCGTTAGTCAATGGAGCTACATGCTAGCCAAAAAGTCAGACAAGGCCTTGCAAAGATGGGCCTAAAATGCTAAGAATACACCTCCAATTTGGGGACAGAACCCCCTAGGGTTTGCTTCTTTTATTCTTTTTTTTTTATATTTTTCTTTTCTTTGTTTTATTAATTTCCTTTAATTCTTTGATTTAATATTTTCATAAAAAACATAAAAACAATATAAAAATCAGAAAAAAGACAAAAAATAAGTATTTTTATTTAATGTTATTTTTTTGTAAATAAATATCATTAATTAATTTTAGCTTTTAAATTAGGTTTAATTCAAATATTTTTCTCAATAAACTTAAAAAAACTTGTAGAATTAGGATTTAATAATTTTAATTACTTTTTTCTTTTATTTCATCATCTCCAATAATTAATTATTTACTATTATTTTTATAAATCAAATTGCTTTAATTAATTAGGTTAATTTAGGTTTAACTTTAACATGTTTTTCTTAATAAATAAAAATTGTAGAATTAGGGTTAACTAATTAATTTCAATTCCATTTAATTCACATAAAAAACCATAAATCCAAAAAATTCTCAAAATAATTTCTTTTTTTCATTTTAATTTAATTAATTTAATAATTTAATTTAATTTCATTAAAAAGGGTCCAACGCCCTCGCTTCCAATTTTAATTCCAATTCGCGCATTTTATTTTATTTCTTGTAAATATTAATGTAATTCTCCCAAAGCCTTGTAAACTCGGACATTTTATTTCTCGCACTTTATTTACTTTCTGTCAAATCGGGTCCTGGATTTTAATTTGGCGATGTGGACCCGCGCCTTTGTAATAGCTTAGGAATTTTATATTTCTCGCAATTTTTAACTGTTAATAATGGCATGCAAGAATGAATGACAAAAAATAAAAACAAACGCGTAGATCACTCATAACATGACAAGACAAAAATATCTGAAAAACGACACACAAATCACACACCACCCCTAGGGTACGCCTCACTGTTGCCTTGCCTCGAAAGGTGATCGTCGAGTAGAGGATGTCTTAGTAAGTCCTCATGATCCGGGAACCTGGCATGAGGGTAGCTTCTAAGGTGTCTTCCCATTGCTCCGGTGATCACCATGTCCCGAACTTCGAATTGACCCGAACACCTCCAACGGTGGTGCTACCTACCTCTCAATGGTGGGATGGCACTACTTTAAAGGACATTTACACAGACGAATTCCTTAGGGTAGGTAGACGACTCTAGATACTTGCTCTAAATTTCAAAAACAAATCAAAATACTTTTCACACCAATACATTTTCAAAAAAGCTTTCGAAAGCAATCTTTCAAACACTCTTGAGGACCGATACAAGAGTCGAACTGAAATTTTCAAAGAAACTTTTTTTAAAAAAAAACCCACAGTTGAAAAGCAAACAAACCATTTTGAAAACACAAGTGAGCAAGTATCTAAGAGCCCATGGATAACCATGGATAGAAAGGGTGCTAACACCTTCCCTTTCTATAACCTACCTCCCGAACCGAGAGCAATCTCTTTAAGGAATTTTTCTGTGCTTTTGTCCTTTCCATTTGGAGAAAATAAAAGACGGTGGCGACTCTTGCTTCCGCGACATTTCGCGAACCAGCATTAAACAGTCAGTTCCAGATCTACCGATCACAGAACTGGCGACTCTGCTGGGGATAACTTAAAGTGAGGTGTACCTTAGGGTTAGTTCATAATTGTGTTTTCAATTGTATTGCTTTGCTTGCTTTAAAATTGTGGGACTGTCTTGGGAGTTCTATAGATCCTAACCCGGATCTGGGGAATACCTTCTTAGAAATTAGCAACAAGGCTATGAGGGAACTGTGCGGGGTATACCGACATGGTTGAAACAGTCTGCTACGTTGATGTGGCACTTTGGTGTGTACCGGTAACCCTTGAGTTCAGTCAAGGAGAGTACGGGGCCTCCGCGTGGTGTCATGAAGCATCAATAAACCTTAGGAACCTTAATTGAACTATCTTGGCCTCTTTAGGGTAGTGAGATAACTGACTTTGGTGCAGTCCGAGGTTGGTTGATACTCGATGCTACACTCAATTGAGGGTTGCTTTCCTGGAATATTTCGGTCGCCAGTTCAGTGGCTAAATCGAAACGATGAACAATGAAAGCAATCCAGTGATATTGGGACCCTTAGAACCCGGTTACTTCTGATAGGACAGGTTTGAGCCCACCAACTTCAAGAGGGTAATACCCAGACCTCATGCTGGCCTAAAATCTAAGGGCTTCTTTTGTGTGACTTGTGTGCCTTCGTACTTGACTAATTGCATGCGTGTTATCTGACACATAAGCTACTTGCAGGTTTTGTTTATAGTCCTTGACTGGAACTCATAACAGGGTTTACTAGGTCTCTTGCAGGTTTTGTTTATAGTCCTTAATTGGGACTCATAACAAAGTATACTGAATTTCTTGCAGGGTTTGTTTATAGTCCTTAATTGGGACTCATAACAGGGTTTACCTACATCACCCCATGCATAGCATGACATCATACCATTGCATACATCCTAACCCATTTCAAGGATCTCAAGGGCTTGTGATGCAGGTCATGATAAATCAAACATCTAGCAAGGGGCAAAGAGGATTTATTTTCCTCTAGCTAAGGTTGTCAGGGGCTATGACCCACTGGATATGGTGAGCCTTTGACCCTTGACGAAGGACTCTCAACAATACGCAGTTCCTTCAATCAAGCCACCGAATTCAAATTCTAACGGTTTTCGTGTTTACCCCGCGAGATCCTTGAAAACATTGCATGCATATCATACATATCATTGCATTGCAGGTACCCTTTTGACAGGTTGCTCACCTTCTTCGCTGTTTATTTCAGCCGATCGTCATGAATCCTGAATCGTCTACTGAGAAATCCATCAAGGCCCTCCAGGGTCAGAACGCCCAGTTCCAAGAGCTGATCATGAATTTGGCCCAGGGGAAGCAAGATCTGAAGACCCTGCTCTTGAAAAAGAAGAAAAAGAGGACTGTGTGGTTCAACCCTAGACGCAAACCTGGGAATGGCACACAAAATGAAGCTGAGAGGACTACTCCATCTATTGGGGAAGGCAGTCATCAATAGGAAAGGGTTACCAGTACAGTGGTCTCCGACAACGAGACAGATTTCAACGACGAACAATACCCTCCTGCCGAGGACAAGTACAAACAGTTGGAAGACCGCCTGAATGCAATGGAAATTCAACAAGTGCCTGGTTTGGATTTCGGAGACTTGGGTCTAACTTCTGGTGTGGTGATCCCACACAAATTCAAAGCACCCTCTTTTGCTAAGTACGATGGGGCATCCTGTCCTAGGATGCATCTCAGGTCTTATGTGCGGAAGATTCAACCGTATACTGTGGACAAGAACTTGTGGATCCACTTCTTCCAGGAGAGTCTTTCAGGGACTCATCTCGAATGGTTCTATCAGCTGGATGGGACCAAGGTTCGTAACTGGGAGGAGTTGGCTACTTCTTTTTACAAGCAGTATCAATACAATGCCGACCTCGCTCCTACGCGTACCCAACTCCAGGGTATGTCGCTAGGACCGGGAGAAGGTTTTAAAGAATATGCACAGAAATGGAGAGACCTGGCCGGTAGGGTACAACCACCGCTGACTGACCGTGAACTTGTGGACATGTTCTTGGGGACCCTGTCTGGTCCGTTCTACAACCACCTGATTGGGAATTCGTCTGCTGGATTCACAGATCTTATCTTGACTGGGGAGAGAATAGAAGCCGGCATCCGGTCTGGAAAGATTCAAGAGGCTGCACCTTCTGACAAAAAGCCTCATCATGGAAAGAAGGAGTCCAATGCTGTGCACGGTAAAAAGAGCCGTCATGAGGTAGGGGCAACCCAGATCTCCAATCCTAGACCTGCTCAACAAGGACAGGGGCAGCAACGCAAGGCGGTCGCACCCAAACGATAGTTCACCAAGATCAACATGTCGCTGGATCAAGCACTACAACAAATGTTGAAGGCAGGGCTGATCACCTTAAGGGCTCCTCTCCGGAATCCAAACACTTCTGCTCCTAACTATCATCCCAACGATAGGTGCGCGTACCATTCTGATAGCCCGGGGCATACTACGGACAACTGCTGGCCTCTCAAAAACAAGATTCAAGACATGATCGACGCCGGAGAGATTCAATTTGAAGTACCTGAGACTCCGAACATAATCACTGCTCCGTTGCCCAGTCATTGAAGACCTTTTGTTTATTTGAATTTCCGAGTTGTATTTTTCTTTGCTTATACAAACAGTTAATGTCATAGCAAACTCTTTTATTCTATCAATGCATTGTATATGTCTGTTTTGGGAATTAATACAATTGTTTTCATTATATTCAAAATTCTTTTCATTTTTCTGTGATGATCAACTCTCGGTTAATAATTCTAAGCCTCTTGAGGGAGGATGACGAAAACGATACCACGATCCTTACAGTATGCTTTTGAACAGACCCCGCTGATGAGGTACAAGCATTGTTTCAATCCCTAAACACTGGAGTTATAAGGAGGATAATCCCTCGTCAACCCCTCTGAGCCAAAGAAGTAGGAGTTTTTCTTTTCGAAAATTAAAACCCTTTATCATAACCTGGGGCAGGGTAGTTCTCTCAGTTGATCCAAGTGCATAACAAATGGCACCAAAGAGGTCCTTACAAAAAAAAAGAAGACAGTAATGGTTCCGAATAATCAATAAAGAAAGGCAGTCATTAGCTCAAAAAATAAAAAACCCATTAAGTCAAAACCCATGAAGGAGACTTACAAAACTGGGGCATCCCGCTGACTGTAATTCCAAAAAAGGGAAACAGTTCAAGCAAAAAGGAAAGGGATAACAAAAAAATCAGACAAGAAAGAGGTCTTACAAACCCTCAACAAAAAGGAATGACTGCCTATTCAAAATAAGTTATCAACATCTGAATCATCACCGGAAAATCAGAGCAAAGACTCAAACAAGGTCTAACGTATGATCAACTGAGTTTAGGTTTGGAGAACATCACGAAGAGCGGGTGGGTACGAATAAAATTTGAGCCTTTATCCTTTGTTTCTTAAACCGTGAACCAGGCCACGTTATAACCCTTAAAAGTCCTAGCTGAAGCATGGGTTATTTCGAAAGCATACTGTTACGAAAGGTATCCTGACTCCTTAAGGCCTACGGTAAATACGGAGTTGACATCACGTTTTACAAACATTCACTTGTTTTATGAAAAAGAATGCATTTTCAAAATCTTCAAGACAGACATAAGCTTTGCATTTTTAACATAACTTTGTTTGCATATGACTTTTCGTTTGAACAACAGGAAAATTCGCACGATGAATACCTAGTGAACAAAAGCACTTCCAATCAAGGGGCAGAATGAATGACAAAAAATAAAAACAAACGCGTAGATCACTCATAACATGACAAGACAAAAATATCTGAAAAACGACACACAAATCACACACCACCCCCAGGGTACGCCTCACTGTTGCCTTGCCTCGAAAGGTGATCATCGAGTAGAGGATGTCTTAGTAAGTCCTCATGATCCGGGAACCTGGCATGAGGGTAGCTTCTAAGGTGTCTTCCCATTTCTCCGGTGATCACCATGTCCCGAACTTCGAATTGACCCGAACACCTCCAACGGTGGTGCTACCTACCTCTCAATGGTGGGATGGCACTAATTTAAAGGACATTTACACAGACGAATTCCTTAGGGTAGGTAGACGACTCTAGATACTTGCTCTAAATTTCAAAAACAAATCAAAATACTTTTCACACCAATACATTTTCAAAAAAGCTTTCGAAAGCAATCTTTCAAACACTCTTGAGGACCGATACAAGAGTCGAACTGAAATTTTCAAAGAAACTTTTTTTAAAAAAAACCCACAGTTGAAAAGCAAACAAACCATTTTGAAAACACAAGTGAGCAAGTATCTAAGAGTCCATGGATAACCATGGATAGAAAGGGTGCTAACACCTTCCCTTTCTATAACCTACCTCCCGAACCGAGAGCAATCTCTTTAAGGAATTTTTCTGTGCTTTTGTCCTTTCCATTTGGAGAAAATAAAAGATGGTGGCGACTCTTGCTTCCGCGACATTTCGCGAACCAGCATTAAATAGTCAGTTCCAGATCTACCGATCACAATGGGCAATTCAAAGATTAGCGCGCTTTTTTATTTATTCAGGCCACTAACTTGTTTTCTCTTATAATTATTTCCTTCCACTAATGTTACAAAGAAAGCGTTTGGCATAGTTGGTTAGTGCGTTGTCCACTGAATACTGGGACCTGGGTTCGATTCCCAGGTCCCCCCATATTCTTAATATATTTTGTTTCAATATAATCCTATGCAGCTTCAATCCCATGGTTCATCATACGTCCATAATCTCAGCATGCCACATGTCCCAGAATGTCCATCCAAGGGCTCAGATTTGATGAACGTCATACTCGCCAGTCAACGCGTACACACGCTCCCAGGAAAAGTCAAAGAGGCCAGGGTCTATTGGGCCAGAATTGCTGGATCACACCTCCAGTTTGGGGACAGAACCCCCCATTGGTTTGCTTTTCCATTCTTTTTTATATTTATTTTCTATTTTTATTTGTTTTAATTAGTTTTAATTTAATTCTTTAAATCAATATTTTCATGATATAAAAATAATATAAAAAAATCAGAAAGTCCCAAAAATATAAATATATTTCATTTAAACTTTTTTTTTGTAAATAAATCTTGTTAATTAATTTAGTTCTTTAATTCTATGATTAATTTTGACCTTTTTTTTCATAAACTTAAAAATTGTAGAATTAGGGTTTTATATTTTTATCCTTTTTTCTTTTTCACCATATTAATTATTAATTATTAATTATTTATTTTTATAAATCAAATTATATTAATTAATTAGGTTAACTTTAGGTCTAATTTTAACATTTTCTTAATAAAATAAAAATAGCTAGAATTAGGTTTAATTTCCATTTAATTCTCTCATAAAAATTCATAAATACAAAAAACTCTAAAAAATCTTTTCTTTTTATTTTTTTTAATTTAATTAATTTGTTCATCGTAATTTAATTTCATTAAAAAGGGTCCAACGCCCTCGCTTTCGATTTTAATTCTCTTCGCATTTTTTATTTCCGTTCTTATAGTATTCATGTAATTCTCCCAAAGCCGTGTAAATTAGACATTTTATATTTCTCGCACTTTATTTTATTTTAAATCGGGTCCTGGATTTAATTTGGCGATGTGGACCCGCGCCTTTGTAATAGCGTAGAACTTTTAAATTCCGCACCTTTTTAACTGTTAATTAAATTGCATGCAAGAATGAATGTCAAAATAAAAGCAATGCGTAGATCACCCATACATGACAAGACAAAAATATCTGAAAACGACACACAAATCACACACCACCCCTAGGGTACGCCTCACTGTTGCCTTGCCCCTCGAAAGGTGGTCGTCGAGTAGAGGACGTTTTAGTAAGTCCTCATGATCCGGGAACCTGGCATGAGGGTAGCTTCTAAGGTGTCTTCCCATTGCTCTGGTGATCACCATGTCCCGAACCTTCGAATATACCCGAACACCTCCAACGGTGGTGCTACCTACCTCTCAATGGTGGGATGGCACTACTTCAAGGACATTTACACAGACGAATTCCTTAGGGTAGGTAGACGACTCTAGATACTTGCTCTAATTTCAAAAACAAATCAAAAATACTTTTCACACCGACACCTTTTCAAAAAGCTTTCAAAATCAATTTTTCAAACACTCTTGAGGACCGATACAAGAGTCAAACTGGAATTTTCAAAGAAACTTTTTAAAAACCCACAGTTGAAAAGCAAACAAACCATTTTTGAAAACACAAATGAGCAAGTATCTAAGAGCCCATGGATAACCATGGATAGAAAGGGTGCTAACACCTTCCCTTTCTATAATCTACCTCCCGAACCGAGAGCAATCTCTATAAGGAATTTTTCTGTGCTTTTGTCCTTTCCATTTGGAGAAAATAAAAGACGGTGGCGACTCTTGCTTACCGCGACATTTCGCGAACCAGCGTTAAACAGTCAGTTCCAGATCCACCGATCACAGAACTGGCGACTCTGCTGGGGACACTTTTAAAGTGAGGTGTACCTTAGGGTTAGTTCATAACTGTGTTTTCTATTGTATTGATTTGTGTGCTTTAAATTGTGGGACTGTCTTGGGAGTTTTATGGATCCTAACCCGGATCTGGGGGATACCTTCTTAGAAAGTAGCAACAAGGCTGTGAGGGAACTGTGTGGGGTATACCGACATGGTTGAAGCAGTCTGCTACGTTGATGTGGCACTTTGGTGTGTACCGGTAACCCTTGAGTTCAGTCAAGGAGAGTACGGGGCCTCCGCGTGGTGTCGTGAAGCATCAACAGACCTTAGGAACCTTAATTAAACTATCTTGGCCTCTTTAGGGTAGTGAGATAACTGACTTTGGTGCAGTCCGAGGTTGGTTGATACTCGATACTACACTCAATTGAGGGTTGCTTTCCTGGAATATTTCGGTCGCCAGTTCAGTGGCTAAATCGAAACGATGAACAACGAAAGCAATCCCGTGATATTGGGACCCTTAGAACCCGGTTACTTCTAATAGGACAGGTTGAGCCCACCAACTTCAAGAGGGTAATACCCAGACCCCATGCTGGCCTAAACCCTAAGGGCTTGTCTTGTGTGACTTGTGTGCCTTACATGTTTTCCTTTGTAAATATCTGTGGTGTGTTTAATCATAGCATCATGACATCATCCAGCATCATATGCATTGACTAACCATTTCAGGGGTTCGAATTTTCATCTTTGTTCTTGTTTTGTAGGACATGGAAACTGTTCGTAGAAAGACAATTCAAATCAGCCTTGTAAGGATCCCTCCTCAGCTTAAGGAACTTATATCCAGGATTCCTGAGAGCTCTTCATTCAGTGAGAGACATGGAAGACTCATCAGCTTGGTCAATACCAACATTGAGGAAGATATGATAAAGGTCCTATTCCAATTCTTTGACCCCCTGCATCACTGTTTCACTTTCCTGGATTATCAACTGGTACCTACATTGGAGGAGTTCTCCCGGCTTCTGAAGATCCCTATCCTTGATCAACTACCCTACAACGGTACGGAAAAGGAACCCAAGCTTGAAGAGATTGCTAAAGCCTTACACCTACAATCATCTGACCTCAAGGGACATTGGGAAGTTAGAAGTGGTATCAAAGGGTTCTTAGCCAGGTTTCTGTTTGAAAAGGCCCATGAATGTTGGAACTCCCTTGACTTACAAGCTTTTGAAGAAGTGGTGGCCCTCCTTGTCTATGGTTTGGTGTTGTTCCCTAACCCAGATCAGCTTATAGATATCAGTGCTGTTCAGATCTTCATGTCCAGGAATCCTATACCTACGTTGCTAGGGGACATCCTTCACTCATGTTACACTCGAACCATGAGAAAAAGAGGTGTCCTTATGTGTTGCACTCCCCTCCTGGGAAGGTGGTTTATTTCGCACCTTCCACAATCAGTCTTGAAGAACGAGCGGGGTTTGAGATGGTCACAACGGTTGATGACTCTTACACATGCAGATATACATTGGTGCCCTCGGTCCAGAGAGGATGTCACTATCATTGATCGTTGCGGGGAGTACCCTAATGTTCCTTTACTTGGAATCAGAGGAGGTATTACTTACAGTCCATGCCTGGCTTGGAGACAGTTTGGTTATGCTCGGAGGGACGTCCCTCATGACATGTTAATTCCTGACATAGTTTTTGACTTCGACAACGATGCACAAGGACTTCGCCAGAGATTTATCAGAGCTTGGAGGAGGCCCAATAGGATAGACAGCAAGACACTGGGGCACAGGAACTCCATCCCGTTGGAACCTTATCTCAAGTGGGTACGATCCCGCTCCCAGAAGTTAGTGATGCCATATCCTCATATGCTCCCTGTGATCAAAGAGCCAGTCTTGGAAGGAGAAGTGTCCTACACCATTCAACATCCTGACATGCCCACATCCTGGGAAGAGATGCAGAAGAGCTGGATCCAGCTTAAGGAAGAACAAAATTCTCTTGAGACCAGTCTACATGCTAGTGAAAAGAAGGTCTTGGAGCTCACCCGCCTATTGCATGAGGAGAGGAATCTCAACACCTACATAGCTCCAAAGAGGATGCGTAGTGTCTTTTGGGATTGATTGGCTTTGTAATATTGTGCCCATGAGGCTTTGATGTACTGAACAATTATTTCCTTAATGATAACGTGTGTTCTTTTTGTCTACAACAAATTTGAACTTTCGAACCCTTGAATGCATTGCATAAACACATATCATTCATCATGTGCATATCAGGTTTTCTTCTTTTCAGGTTGCTTACTGTTCTTCGCTGTTTATTTCAGCATCATGAACCCTGACTCGTCATCAACTGAGATGTCTATCAAGGCTCTTCAGGCGCATAATGCGCAATTTCAGGAACTAATCATGGGTTTGGCTCAGGGCCAAGAAGAGCTGAAGGCTTTGCTCCTGAAGAAGGAGAAGAAGAAGAAGAAGAGAACTGTTCTTTTCAACTCGGGACGAAGGTTTGGCAACACTCTGCAGAATGAAGAGGCTGGTTCTTCTATAGGCAAGAGCAGTCCCCAAGGGGGAAAAGGTCCTAGTCCGGTAGTCTCTGACAACGAGACTGATTTTGATGAGGATCAGTATCCTCCAGCTGAAGACCAGTATAAGCAGTTGGAAGACAGGCTGAATGCTATGGAGATCCAACAAGTGCCTGGGCTGGATTTTGGAGACTTGGGCTTATCTACTGGTGTGATTATTCCTCACAAGTTCAAAGCACCATCCTTTACCAAGTATGACGGGGCGTCTTGTCCCAAGCTACACCTCAGGTCTTATATGCGGAAGATTCAACCGTACTCAGTGGACAAGAACTTGTGGATCCACTTCTTCCAGGAGAGTCTTTCAGGGACTCATCTCGAATGGTTCTATTAGCTGGATGGGACCAAGGTTCGTAACTGGGAGGAGTTGGCTACTGCTTTCTATAAGCAGTATCAATATAATGCCGACCTTGCCCCTACACGTACCCAACTCCAGGGTATGTCGCTAGGTTCAAGCGAAGGTTTTAAAGAGTATGCACAGAAGTGGAGGGATCTGGCTGGCAGGGTGCAGCCTCCGTTGACTGAACAGGAGTTGGTAGACATGTTCTTGGGGACCCTATCTGGGCCGTTTTTCAACCATTTGATCGGTAACTCATCTGCAGGGTTTACTGATCTTATTCTGACTGGAGAGAGAATAGAGGCTGGGATGAAGTCTGGTAAAATTCAGAAGGGTGCATCGTCAAGTTCTGAGAAGAAGCCCTTTAAGAAGGAGGCCAGTGTTGTATACGGGTCTAGAAGACAAGAGAAACCTGAGCGCCGCCAATCTGTCAACGCGGTGATGATTGCTAAACCTGCTACCGCTCCTCGGCAAACCAATCCTCAAAGGGCTGAAAGACCCAGGAGAGAGTTTACCCGTTTGAGCATGACTTTATCGCAAATCTTGCCGCAGTTGCTGTCCACCAACCTAGTGACTGTCAGGGAGGCCCCGAAAGTTGTGAATACTGCCTCTCCAAAATACAATCCAAATGCCCGCTGTGCTTATCACTCCGATAGCCCGGGGCATTCCACTGATGAATGTTGGGCCTTAAGGAACAAACTGCAGGACCTTATTGATGCAAAGGAGGTACAGTTTGAGGCATCTGAGAAGCCTAATGTAGTGACAGCCCCCCTGCCGGCTCATGGAGTGAATGCTATTAGGGATGAGGATGAAGTGGATGAAGCTGAGTTTGATAGTTGGATTTACCCGGCAACCGACAGTGAACCTAACAATTGGATTGCAAAGGACAACCTACTTGTTTCTCTTGTTACTGAGTAATGAATTCTTCTGTTTTTGGTATCTGTAATAAACAATTAAAACTCTATGGCCCGGTGTCTTACCCGGGGCACCGTGGCTTCATTTGTGAGGGCATATAAATTGTCATTTCATATATCATGAATAAATATCTTGGACGTTTTCTCGCATTTCAAATCTTATGCTCCTTTCTTTCTTTCCTTCCTTTATATATTACAAAAACAGCTGTATTTACACACACTCACTCATACAGGTTTCAATCGACTCTGGATCTCACTGGTAACGACTCTGCTACTGCCAGTTATGACTTTGAAAATCCGATCAACTTAGCCGAAGACGAAGGTGAAGATGATTGTGAAGTGCCTGGCGAGCTTGCAAGACTGTTACTCCAGGAAGAGAGGGCAATTCAACCACACGAAGAGCCAGTGGAAACAATAAATCTGGGTACTGAGACGGACAGGAAGGAGGTAAAGATTGGTGCCAACCTAGAGCTCAGCGTGAAGCAACGGTTGACTCAGATGCTACATGATTATATGGAGATCTTTGCCTGGTCCTACGAAGATATGCCCGGGTTGGACACCGATATTGTGGTCCATCATTTGCCCACCAAGGAAGACTGCCCTCCGGTTAAGCAAAAGGTCCGCCGTATGCGTCCAGAGATGTCTGAGAAGATCAAAGCCGAGGTTATGAAACAGTTCGATGCCGGGTTTCTTGCAGTAACTTCTTACCCTCAGTGGGTTGCTAATGTGGTGCCGGTACCAAAGAAGGATGGTAAGGTCAGAATGTGTGTTGATTACAGGGATCTGAACAGGGCCAGCCCCAAAGATGACTTCCCTCTACCTTACATTGATGTTATTGTTGACAATACTGATCAGCATAAAGTGTTCTCTTTCATGGATGGTTTCTCAGGGTATAATCAGATCAAGATGGCTCCTGAAGACATGGAAAAGACTACCTTTGTTACTCAGTGGGGCACCTTCTGCTACAAGGTCATGCCTTTTGGACTGAAAAATGCTGGGGCAACCTACCAACGTGCCATGGTTGCTTTATTTCATGACATGATCCATCATGAGATAGAAGTGTATGTTGACGACATGATCGCACGGTCCCAGACTGAGGAAGAACACCTAGATCATCTGCAGAAGTTGTTTGACCGACTGAAATTGTACAAGCTGAGGTTGAACCCGAACAAGTGCACCTTCGGGGTAAGATTTGGAAAGTTGCTAGGCTTCGTTGTAAGTGACAAGGGTATTTAAGTGGACCCTGCTAAGGTTAAAGCTATTCAAGAGATGCCAGTTCCTAAAACAGAGAAAGAGGTCAGAGGCTTTCTAGGACGCCTGAATTACATTGCTCGGTTCATCTCATACCTAACTGCTACTTGTGAACCAATCTTCAAGCTACTGAAGAAAGATCAGGTAGTACGTTGGAATGATGAATGTCAGGCTGCATTTGACAGAATCAAAGAGTATCTCCAAGAACCACCCATCCTTATGCCGCCGGTTGAAGGGAGACCTCTGATACTATACCTGACAGTACTTGATAACTCAATGGGGTGTGTGTTGGGGCAGCATGACGAGTCTGGCCGAAAAGAGCATGCCATTTATTACCTTAGCAAAAAGTTTACCGACTGTGAGACCCGATACTCACTGCTTGAGAAAACTTGCTGCGCTTTGGTATGGGCTGCTCGCCGGCTGAGACAGTATATGCTGACTCACACTACTTTGTTGATCTCAAAGATGGATCCTATAAAGTACATATTTGAAAAGCCTGCTCTGTCCGGGAGAATAGCAAGATGGAAAATGATCTTGACAGAATACGACATTCAGTACACGACCCAGAAAGCCATCAAAGGAAGTGTATTGGCAGACCACTTGGCACATCAGGCAGTAGATGACTATCAATCAATGAACTTCGAGTTTCCTGACGAAAGCATCATGATTGTGACTGATTATGAAGTACCTGGACCGGATGAAGGACCTGAGGAAGGATCCCAATGGTCTATGCACTTTGACGGAGCCTCCAACGCTTTGGGTAACTGTATTGGCGCTATAATCATATCCCCTCAAGGCACTCATACTCCACTCACTGCCCGACTATGTTTCAACTGCACCAACAACATGGCGGAGTATGAGGCATGCATCATGGGTCTTCAAGCTGCGATCGACCTAAGAATCAAGTTTCTGAGTGTCTTCGGAGATTCCGCTCTCGTGATCAATCAGATCAAAGGAGAGTGGGATACGAAACATCCGAATCTTATTCCTTACAGAGAATGTGTGTTGACCTTGATCCCCCACTTCACAGAGATAACCTTTGAACACTTCCCGAGAGAGGAGAATCAGCTGGAGGACGCGTTAGCTACAATGTCTTCTATGTTCAAGGTCAAATGGGATAATGAGGCTCCCCGGATCATCATCTGGAAACTGGACGAACCGGCATACTGTTGTAATCTCGAGGCTGAATTGGTGACTGAGAAGCCTTGGTACCATAAGGTGAAGAGATATTTGGAAGTCAACGATAAGAAGTTTCTGAGAAGGTTCGCAGCGAAGTTCTTCCTTAGCAACAACATCCTGTATAAGCGAAACCATGATTCGACCTTACTGCGTTGTGTGGATAAGACTGAAGCAGAAAGGATCATGGAAGAGCTACATGAAGGGACCTTCGGAACACATTCTAGTGGACACACTATGGCAAAGAAGATCCTTCGGGCAGGGTATTTCTGGTCCACCAAGCTGACTGTTACCAACACTCTCGGACATGCCATAAATGCCAGATCTATGCAGACAAGGTGCATGTTCCTCCAGTTCCTCTAAATGTTCTGACTGCGCCCTGGCCGTTTGCAATGTGGGGCATAGACATGATCGGTGAGATTAAACCTACAGCATCTAACGGGCATCGCTTCATCCTGGTAGCGATTGATTACTTCACGAAGTGGGTCGAAGCAGCTTCCTACGCTACGGTAACCAAGACTGTTGTGGCACGGTTCATTCGGCATAACCTGATCTGTCGATACGGCGTCCCAGAAAGAATCATTATAGACAACGGTACCAATCTCAATAACAAGATGATCACTGAGCTCTGCGAGCAGTTTAAGATACAGCACCACAACTCTTCTCCTTACAGACCGAAGATGAATGGGGCTGTAGAAGCAGCAAGTAAAAACATTAAGAAAATCGTGCAGAAGATGACAGTGACCTATAAATATTGGCACGAGATGTTACCGTTCGCTCTACATGGGTACCGCACCTCAACCAGGACGTCAATCGGGGCAACTCCTTTTTCCTTGGTCTACGGTATGGAGGCAGTCTTACCGATCGAAGTGCAAATACCCTCTCTCCGGATAATGAAGGATGCAAATCTGAACGAAGATGATTGGATCCAGACACGACTTGATCAGCTAAACCTTATTGATGAAAAGAGACTTGCTGCTATCTGTCATGGTCAGACGTATCGGAAACGGATGATCAGGGCACTTAACAAAAAGGTCAGACCACAAGAATATCAAGTTGGGGATCTGGTAATCAAGCGAATCATCCTTCCTCAGAGTGATCCAAGGGGAAAATGGACCCCTACGTATGAAGGGCCATTTGTGGTTAAACATGTGTTCTCAGGAGGAGCCATGATTCTAACCAACATGGATGGTGATGACCTTCCTCACCCCGGCAATGCAGACATAGTAAAAAGATACTACGCATAATAAAGACCCGCTAGGTTGACATACCTAGGCAAAAATTAGGGCTTCCCGGCGAACCAAAAGGGTTTGGGCAAAATGAAGGGATGAAATGAAAAAATCTGTACACCCGGCAAGTCGAAAACCTGAAAAGGCGGCTTGGGCAAAAATGGGTATCCCGGTGGACTGAAAACCCGAAAGGGCGGTCCAGGCAAAAGTTAGGGATAAAGCGTAATACTATGTCTCATTGGTCACTTTGCATCCAGAATCCGGTATCTACATCAAATTCAGACGGCATCGATCAGTCAGCTTCATTTTCAACTAAGGTCATCAAGTGATGAGACGTTCGGAGATATAAAGGCAATAGCAGAGTTGAAACCCAGTGGGATCATTCATTTCACACAGCTGTTTTATTTTCTTTTGTACAAACTTGTATAAATCCTTTTGTTCGGCGGCGTTCTCTTACTAGGACGTCAGCCTCTTGTACATAAACGCCTATTTTCAGGCAAATTCAAAATCAATACAAATATACTTTTCAGTTAAAGTTGCCATTTGTTTTTCCTTTTCTGTTTTGTTTTGCGAAGAACGTCCAAGGTTCAATTTGTGATATATGCATTGACAATAATTTGCTAACTCATGAATATTTGCATACGAAACGAAGGATTAACTACAGGTAACATTAGAAACAGGGGCAATAAAGAGTTGTCTAAGCGATCTAATTGTTTCGTCCACCAAGGTACCAAGGTAGGTTCAGCTGAAGAACACAACCGGCATATCCTAAATTCCCCAGAGAGTGTGTCAGCAAGTCAATGCACTCTCCCCAAACAAAGTTACAGTCAACCTTAGGGAAGTTGGGTATCCTCCAACAGATCTTAACAATTTCCAGCAGTATATATGCATTCTTAACAAGCATCCCCGGCAATCTTGGTCTAAAAGATTGTTCCCCGGTGGTATATCCAACATTCAATGGAGTCACTTCCCCGATACAGCTCAAACTTCCCCAGGAGAGTCCAATCCAGTTTCCCCAGGAAAAGTTGGAATCCATCTCCCCAAGCAGCAAGCTTATCCTCAATAGATTCTGGAAGCTTATCCTCGCAGAGCACGAACGCGTCTCCCGGCTTTATTCAAAGAGGTATTTCCCTACCAGGATATAACTGGGTTATCCTCAGCCAAAAGCCACGGAAAGAGCGTTCTCGACGAAGTCTTCTTATCCCCAGCGAAGTCTATTAACACTTCCAACACAACAAGGGTATCCCCGGCAAAATTACCATCAACATTCCAGCAAAGCATCTCTCTCCCCACAGAGTATTGCTTCCCAGCAAGATCGCTAGAGTATCTTTTCTCCCTGCAGAGTAATCCATTCGCCAAGTTTATTCCCCAACGGAGTCATCTTCTCCTACCGGTATTCTTGCAATCATCATCCCCAGCGGAGGCAACAAAGCACTATTCCTTTCTCCAACATCAGCCCAGGATATGACTTCCCGGCATCCGTCAAGGATTTATTTTCCTAGGACGAAAACATACGTTCATAAACATCACATTTCCATACATTAGAGCATGCATATACGCATCATATCTTACATATCTCATTTACGTTGAGAACATCATTGCTTGATCCATATCATGCATTGCATATGACTGACCTTTACCTTTCAGGAAAGATCCAGTTAAGTTCTCAGCCGTATTTCAAGACTTTGGTCTGGTTCAGTTAAATCGACCCTAAGATTTTTCTGTTTCTTATCCCGTCAAAGGCCTTCACTGGTTCAGTCAGATCGACCCTAAGATCTCCCTGATTCTTATCCAGTTGAAGATTTCAAGACCTAGACCGGTTCAGTTAAATCGACCCTAAGATTTTTCTGTTTCTTATCCCGTCAAAGGCCTTCTCTGGTTCAGTCAAATCGACCCTAAGATCTCCCTGTTTCTTATCCAGTTGAAGATTTCAAGACCTAGACCGGTTCAGTTAAATCGACCCTAAGATTTTCCTGTTTCTTATCCAGTCAAAGGCCTTCTCTAGTCCAGTTAAATTGACCCCTAAAATATTTTCCTGATGAAGACTCAGTAGAAGATACCCAAGGTTCTCTCCCCGTTACTGTGGAGGTAGTAATCGTCCCAAGATTCTCTCAACGTTACTGTTGAGGTTGAAGTCGCCCAAGATTCTCTCAGCGTTACTGTTGAGGTTGAAGTCGCCCAAGATTCTCTCAGCGTTACTGTTGAGGTTGAAGTCGTCCAAGATTCTCTCAGCGTTACTGTGGAGGTAGTAATCGTCCCAAGGTTCTCTCCCCGTTACTGTGGAGGTAGTAATCGTCCCAAGATTCTCTCAGCGTTACTGTTGAGGTTGAAGTCGCCCAAGATTCTCTCAGCGTTACTGTTGAGGTTGAAGTCGTCCAAGATTCTCTCAGCGTTACTGTTGAGGTTGAAGTCGTCCAAGATTCTCTCAGCGTTACTGTTGAGGTTGAAGTCACCTATGGTTCTCTCCCCGTTACTGCAGAGGTAGTAATCGCCCCAAGGTTCTCTCAGCGTTCCTGTTAAGGTAGTAATCATCCAAGGTTCTCTCACCGTTCCTGTTGAGGTAGTAACCATCCCTGGTTCATTCATCACCATTTGAAGCTCCAGATTCAGCTCCTGTAACCAGTCAGGGTACATCCTTACAAAGAGTTTGAAGACCACCCCTGTAACAGGTCAGGTAATCATTTTTCTTTTTCAGGTACGCAAGTTCTCCCTAAGGAATCTCTTACGCGATCGACATCCAGATGGCATCTATAAGCCCATCATCATATTCATCAATCCCCAAATGGCATCTATAAGCCCATTCCACCATCACACCGCTACTATGTGAGCGCAAATTTCTGGGCACTCTAGTGTTCAATCATCTTCCACCTTCGGATTACGAAAGGCACGTCAGCCAATCTGCATCCTCAGGTCTAAGAAGATTGAACAGGGGCAACTGTTGTACCCCAAAATTTGCCCTCCCATATTCTTCAAAATTTGCAAAGAGCATGCTTCAAAATCTCCCCAAGGGTTGCACAGTTCAAGGGCCTCCTAACAGTCAAAAATTAGGGTTTTGGTTCTAACAAAGAAAATGAAGTTTCCAAGGGTCCAAACAAGTCCCACATGCCTATAAACATTGTCAAGTATCCTCATACCAAGTTTCAAGACTTACAGCACAAAATTGCACAGTCAAAAACCCTAATTGCCCTACAGTCAACTGCAGGGGCAAAAGGGTCATTTGACAGTCAAAAGTTCAAATTTTTGGTCAACATCTCATTTTGAAGCCACAAACATCATTTGATCAATTCTTGATCATGATTTTCAAGGCATGGCTCAAAATGTCTCAAGATACAAAAGTTTCCATATTTGGACAGTTGAAAAAGTCAACTGTAACTTGACCAAGGCATAACTTCCACATGGTTTATCAGAAAAATTCCATCCAAAGCTCATTTTGAAGATAAAGACATTTCCTACAACTCCTCTTCACACTTCAAGTCCAAGAAATGCTCTCACAAAAAGTTATCAATTTCAACATTATAGGTCACTTTCAAAAGTCAACAAAAAGGGACTTTAAGTCAAAGGCAATAACTTGAGATTGGTAAATCAAAATGACATGGGACCAAAGGCATTGGTTAGAGGACTTCAAGACCTTTCTAAAATGTCCAAGAACATGATCAAAGCTTAAAAAGTGAGCAAGATATGCCTTGTGGAAGTTGGGAAATTTTTGGGAATTTTGAAAAGTCAACTTTGCTTCAAATGCCTTAAAATTGCTAATGGGCCACATTTTCTTCCAAGATTCATCATCCAAAGCATATGCACGACCATTTGGCCCAAAGGGGATTTATTTCATCATTTTTAATATTTATTTGAATTTTTAATTGCAATTAATTCATTTAATTAATTAAAATATGGAAAAAATACTAAACAAATGTATGTGAATCTTTTTATGCAGTATAATCACTCATGATTCACTCAAGATTCGTGCACAACTCAAATTGGGAAGATTAGCTATGATTGACATCAAAATCACATGGAAAAAGATTGAAAAATATGCCATGAAAATCAAATATTGTTCTCATCAATGCAAAGATCTTTTGATTCAAAACTCAACCCTAATTTATTCCTTACATAAGCCAGATGCTAGACCTAGTGCAAGAGACCTGGAAGCTGCGCCCAAAGCTGAAGAAGAACATTGCACTTTTTGTGAAAAATTCTAAAACTGAAAACGTGATTCCAAAGTATTTCAAGGCAAGAAAACTATCCCATTGCATTCCTGAGGCTTCAAGGAACGTGTCTGAATCAAAATCATCAACTCTAACATCAAGAAATGGTATAATCAAGTGGTCCTGTTTCAAATTTTGTACATATTCGTGTTTCGATTTATAAGCATTTTCATTGCATTCTTTCTATTGATTTGGACTAATCTGACCATTCTGAAGCTAACCATGCGTTTTAATTGAATTTTCGTGCATTGTATGAGAATCCACCATTGGAGCATTCTAGGGTTACCGAGGTTCAAAATTGGGGCTTTATGTTTAAAGAAAAATTGGGACATGAGACTTAGGCCATTAACACCAGTAGCTTCAGACGAACTCAATGCTTGGGTCGCGCCTAATTTATGATCCAAGGATTTCTATTCGCTATTTTTTCACACAGCATATAGTGGGGGTTTAAAACCCCCGCAATCTTGTTTCTTTTTTTTCCAGGAAAAACGCAGAGCAATTGGAGAAGATGCGTAGGTGTCACAACATGAATGGGCAATTCAAAGATTAGCGTGCTTTTTTATTTATTCAGGCCACTAACTTGTTTTCTCTTATAATTATTTCCTTCCACTAATGTTACAAAGAAAGCGTTTGGCATAGTTGGTTAGTGCGTTGTCCACTGAATACTGGGACCTGGGTTCGATTCCCAGGTCCCCCCATATTCTTAATATATTTTGTTTCAATATAATCCTATGCAGCTTCAATCACATGGTTCATCATACGTCCATAATCTCAGCATGCCACATGTCCCAGAATGTCCATCCAAGGGCTCAGATTTGATGAACGTCATACTCGCCAGTCAACGCGTACACACGCTCCCAGGAAAAGTCAAAGAGGCCAGGGTCTATTGGGCCAGAATTGCTGGATCACACCTCCAGTTTGGGGACAGAACCCCCCATTGGTTTGCTTTTCCATTCTTTTTTATATTTATTTTCTATTTTTATTTGTTTTAATTAGTTTTAATTTAATTCTTTAAATCAATATTTTCATGATATAAAAATAATATAAAAAAATCAGAAAGTCCCAAAAATATAAATATATTTCATTTAAACTTTTTTTTTGTAAATAAATCTTGTTAATTAATTTAGTTCTTTAATTCTAGGATTAATTTTGACCTTTTTTTTCATAAACTTAAAAATTGTAGAATTAGGGTTTTATATTTTTATCCTTTTTTCTTTTTCACCATATTAATTATTAATTATTAATTATTTATTTTTATAAATCAAATTATATTAATTAATTAGGTTAACTTTAGGTCTAATTTTAACATTTTCTTAATAAAATAAAAATAGCTAGAATTAGGTTTAATTTCCATTTAATTCTCTCATAAAAATTCATAAATACAAAAAACTCTAAAAAATCTTTTCTTTTTATTTTTTTAATTTAATTAATTTGTTCATCGTAATTTAATTTCATTAAAAAGGGTCCAACGCCCTCGCTTTCGATTTTAATTCTCTTCGCATTTTTTATTTCCGTTCTTATAGTATTCATGTAATTCTCCCAAAGCCGTGTAAATTAGACATTTTATATTTCTCGCACTTTATTTTATTTTAAATCGGGTCCTGGATTTAATTTGGCGATGTGGACCCGCGCCTTTGTAATAGCGTAGAACTTTTAAATTCCGCACCTTTTTAACTGTTAATTAAATTGCATGCAAGAATGAATGTCAAAATAAAAGCAATGCGTAGATCACCCATACATGACAAGACAAAAATATCTGAAAACGACACACAAATCACACACCACCCCTAGGGTACGCCTCACTGTTTCCTTGCCCCTCGAAAGGTGGTCGTCGAGTAGAGGACGTTTTAGTAAGTCCTCATGATCCGGGAACCTGGCATGAGGGTAGCTTCTAAGGTGTCTTCCCATTGCTCTGGTGATCACCATGTCCCGAACCTTCGAATTGACCCGAACACCTCCAACGGTGGTGCTACCTACCTCTCAATGGTGGGATGACACTACTTCAAGGACATTTACACAGACGAATTCCTTAGGGTAGGTAGACGACTCTAGATACTTGCTCTAATTTCAAAAACAAATCAAAAATACTTTTCACACCGACACCTTTTCAAAAAGCTTTCGAAAGCAATTTTTCAAACACTCTTGAGGACCGATACAAGAGTCGAACTGGAATTTTCAAAGAAACTTTTTAAAAACCCACAGTTGAAAAGCAAACAAACCATTTTTGAAAACACAAATGAGCAAGTATCTAAGAGCCCATGGATAACCATGGATAGAAAGGGTGCTAACACCTTCCCTTTCTATAATCTACCTCCCGAACCGAGAGCAATCTCTATAAGGAATTTTTCTGTGCTTTTGTCCTTTCCATTTGGAGAAAATAAAAGACGGTGGCGACTCTTGCTTACCGCAACATTTCGCGAACCAGCGTTAAACAGTCAGTTCCAGATCCATCGATCACACATGGGCACCTTCTTGGTTTGGTCACCTTCAAGATGGATGAACAGATGATGAGTGTCCTAGTCCATTTCTTTGATCCACTGTACCATTGCTTTACTTTTTCGGACTACCAGTTGGTCCCTACCTTGGAAGAGTTCTCTGATCTGCTTGGTATCTCTATTTTGGAGTAGACCCCGTTCATAGGTTGGGAGAAAGTCCTTAGGCCAGAAGAGATTTCTTCAGCCCTCCATCTAACAAAGGCTGAGGTAATGTCTAATTGGGAGACTCGTAGTGGAGCAAAAGGCTTCTTGACTAAATTCTTGGTTGGTAAAGCTAATCAGTTCTGGGACAGTCTAGACTTCCAGGCATTTGAAAACATTCTAGATCTTCTTATATATGGTTTGGTGTTGTTTCCTAACTCGGATTCTTTCGTCGACGTGAATGCAGTGAATATTTTCATGTTCGGTAATCCTGTGCCCACTCTCTTGGGTGACATTCTTCATTCTCTTTATGCCCGTACTGCTCGGAAGCGGGGAACCCTTATGAGCTGTGCACCATTGTTGGCGAGGTGGTTTATTTCTCACCTCCCCAAATCAGTTTTGAAGAACAAGGAAGGCATGGGCTGGGCCTATAGGATTACGTCTCTCTCCCATAATGACACCATCTGGACTATCAAAGGCATGGAAGACGTGGATATTGTTGATCGCTATGGGGAATACCCCAATGTTCCACTGATAGGAACCAATGGAGGAATCACTTATAATCCGTGCTTGGCCTTACGTCAGTTTGGGCGAGCCGGGAGGGAAGGACCTCATGGGTTGCTGATGCCTAGTATTGTCTTTGACTTCCAAGGGGATAGTGATGAGCAACGCCGCAGATTCATAAGAGATTGAGATAGAGTACACAGGTCTGATCCGCACGAGTTGGGTGCAAAGACTTCTCTTCTGATGGAGCCATATCTCCGATGGGTTCGTATCCGTGCCCAAAAGCTGGGAATGCCGTATGAAGCCGTCTTGCCTATAATTGTTGAGGTTGCTGATGAAGAAGGGGTTCCTCCTACCATCCTACACCCTTACATGCCTACTGACATATGGGCATTAAAGAGATCATGGATGCAGCTGAGAGAAGAGCGGGATACTTACACAGAAAAGTATCACGAGCAAGAGCAGAAGATTTAGAGTTGACAAGGCAGCTGAAGAACGAGCGGATCCTCAATGACTATGTCCGCACCGACAAGAAGCGACCATGGGAGCACTGATTGTCTTTTGATTATTTCTAGTTTTGATTTACTTTTCAGTTTTTCTTTCTTGTAACGCCTTAAAGGCATCTATTGAACAATTGATTTTAAAGTTTATCTAATAAAAGTGTGTTTCATTTTTTGTTTACAAATTTGAATCTCTCGACGTCTTTGAAATCATATCATACGCATATCATTCCCATGCACCTCATAACAGGTACCCTTTACAGGTCTCTTATCTTCTTCGCTATTTATTTCAGCATCATGTCTTCTGAAACATCAACTGAACAAGCAATCAAGGCTCTGCAAGCTCAACACGCCTAGTTCCAAGAATTGTTCATGAGTTTGGCTAAGGGTCAACAAGATCTGAAGAACCTTATCTTGAAAGAGAAGAATAAGAAGAAGAAGAAGAAGAAGGTTCTGTTTAATATGGGTCACAGATTCGGAAACGACTTGCGAGAAGAGGTTGATTTGACCCACTCATCTGGAGGGGGAGATAATCAGGAAGAAAGGAGGGCTCCTAGCCCTGTGGTTTCAGACAATGAGACTGACTTCGACAAATACCAGTATCCTCCGGCCGAGGATAGATACAAACAACTGGAAGATCGGTTGAGTGTGATGGAAGTTCAGAAAGTGCCTGGTGTGGACTTTGGTGATTTGGGTCTGTCATCTGGGGTGGTGATTCCCCACAAGTTTAAGGCACCAACCTTCGCTAAGTACGACGGGGTTTCTTGCCCAAAGCTACACCTCCGTTCGTATGTTAGGAAGATTCAGCCATACACCGCTGACAAGAATCTCTGGATCCACTTCTTTCAAGACAGTCTTTCAGGGACTCAGCTTGAATGGTTTTACCAGCTGGAAGGAGCTAGTATCCGTAATTGGGAGGATTTGACTTCTGCTTTCTAAAAGCAGTACTGTTGTACCCCAACATTTGCCCTCCCATATTCTTCAAAGTTTTGACAAGCATCATTTCAATTTGCTCAAGTCTACTCAAGGGTTGCACAGTCAAACCATCCTCCTAAGCCAGTCAAAATTAGGGTTTTGGTTCTTGCAAGGAAGTTGAGGTTTTTAAGGGCTCAATCAAGTCCCATATGCCTATAAACATTGTCAAGCATCTACATGTCAAGTTTCAAGGCTCACAAGGTCAAGTTGCACAGTCAAAAACCCTAGTTGCTTCACAATCAACTACAGGGGCAAAATGGTCATTTGGCAGTCAAAAGTCAAAATTTTTGGTCAACATCTTATTTTGAAGCCACAATCATCATTTGGTCAAATCTTGACCATGATTTCACAAGAATGGCTCAAAAATCATCAAGGTGTCAAAAGTTTCTATTTTTGGACAGCTGAAAAGTCAACTGTAACTTGACCAAAGCATAACTTTTTCATGGTTCATCATAAAAATCCCATCCAATGCTCATTTTGAAGGGAAGGACATTTCCTACAACTCATCTTCACATTCCAAGTCCAATAAATGATCTCACAAAAAGTTACTAATTTCAACATTATAGGTCATTTTCAAAAGTCAACAAAAAGGCATTTTAAGTCAAAGACCATAACTTGATATTGGTAAATTAAAATGACATGGGACCAAAGGAATTGGTTAGAGGACTTCAAGACCTTTCCAAAATGTCCAAGAACATGTTCATATGATCATAATTGAGCAAGATATGCATTGGAGAAGTTGGGAAATTTTAGTGAAATGGCCAAAGTCAACTATCCTTGAAACTTCAATTTTTGACAAAAGGGCCCACTTTTTTCCATTTGATTCATTCTTGTCATGCCACCCACGTGTCCCATGATCAATTTCAAGATTAAACATTAATTTTTCTATTTTTATTTAATTTTATTGATTTAATTCATTTTAAATCCATAAAATTCAAATAAAAATCAAAAAAATTAATTAATTGATATCTTGTGGTTTGAATGACTTTGATGCAGCATAATACACCTACCAAATTCGTGCCAAGCTGAATTAGGCATGAAAATTCAAATTCAAATTTTGAACAAGCTTTGAAAGGCCTTTAATGGTGGTTAAGACAAAATCCAAAGCTTAATTGCAATGGTTAAAAGCTCCTAAATGTGACTGATTCTCATTCAAGCATACATGTATAAGCCTTGCAGACCTTAAGCACGACCTAGAAACCTCTGAAACGGCATAACCAAATTCAAAAATTTGGAAGAAAAACCAAAAACTGTTTTCAATCTTCCAGTACAATTCAAACACTTCTCTTGATCCAAACACATTCCCAACACTCCCAGGAACGATTTGCAGTCAAGAACGAGTCCTAACACTCAAAGAATCATCCACAACGAGTCCCACGGTTTGCATATTTTTCCATAATTGCATATCATTATTCATGCACTTTTAATCTATTTTTTAGGTTGAACTGTGTTAATAGGAACATCCTGAAGCTATTAGTGTAATTCAATTTGATTATGGTGCTCTGAATCAAAAACCACCATTGAAGAAATTTAGGGTTTCGAAGCTTGAATTTTAGGGCTTTCCACATACAGAAAAATTGGACATTGAAATGTACATGGTTGAATTCGTCAAGGCCAGACGAATTCAACCCAATCATCGCGCCCAATTTATCTTGCACCTACGCCTATTCGCTATTTTTCAACGTTGTAGGTTGTGGGGGTTTAAAACCCCCGCTATCTAACTCTATTTCTTGCAGTTTCAGGGAAGAAGACGGTGACGTGCTTGCACCTGGTTGGTCCGTTCAAAAAAGGCGCGCGCGTTTTATGTTTTCCAGCTTAGCATTTTGTTAATCAATATAATATTTCCTCTCTAGTTAAATGAAAATGGAAGCGCGTAGTTGGATTGGTTAATGGGAACGTGCAAAATGCCTTGGGACCTGGGTTCGATTCCCAGGTCCCCCATATAATTGTTCATATTTTTCCTAATATATTCTCATGCAGCGTTTTTCCAGAAGTTCACCATACGACCTCACAAATCCATACGCCAAGTGTCTCCAAGTGCAAATCCAATGGCCACAAGGGAAGGAGCATCATGTTTTCAGGTCAAAGCAGGAATAGGCGATTCCCAAAGTCAACAAGGCTTGGAGTGTTCTTGGGCCAGAATTTCTAAATCAAACACCCCATTCTGGCCCATACCCCCCCTTTGGGTTTGCATTTCTTTTTTTCTTTTTTTCATTTGCTTTATTTATTTTATTGTTTTAATTACTAACCATTTAATTCATCAACATTTTTCATAATAAAAATTCAAAAAAACAAAAAAATGTAAATAATTCATTTATTACTATTATTAAATTCACTCTTTTATTTTGTAAATGAATTCTAAATATCATTAATGTAGTTTAATTTAGGTTTAATTTTAATCTCTTCATAATAAATAAAATCAACTTAGACTTAGGCTTTTCTTTTGACATATTAATTCTTTTTATTTTATTTTCATAAAAAACATAAAAACACAAAAAAAAATTTTATTAATTAATTAATTAATTAGTTTAATTATTGGTTTTAATTTCATTAATTACAAAAAAAGACAAAAAATTTAATTCTTATTCAAAAGGGGTCAAAACCCTTAAGACGTTCCCGATTCCATTTTCTATTCGCGCATATTTATTTATTTTGATTATTTATGTATCTGTACAGAGTATGTAATAGTTAATTAGGAATTTTACCGCTTTATTTAATTTCTCGCACTTATTTACCAAAACGGGTTTTTGTTTTTGGCGATGTATAGACCCGCGCCTTGTAATAGTTAGAATTTATACTTCTGCAATTTATTTTCCGCACTCCTAACTGTTAAAAATGCCTGCAAGAATGTATGTAAATAAAATCAATCCGTAGCTCACAAATAACATGTACAAGATAACCTTAACTGAAAAACAACACACAAAGCACATGCCACTCTTAGGGTACGCCTCACTGGTTGCCTCGTACGTGGTCATCAAGTATAGGGTGTCTTAGAGGTCGCCCTTCTGTCCAAAAGATCCAGTTGCCTCAAAAGGTTGCCTCGGATAAAAGGATCTAGGACATTAGGGTTACTTCTAAGGTGTCCTACCATTGCTTCGGTGACCACACATGTCCCTCATAATCGAATTGACCCGAATAACTCCAACGATGATGCTATCTACCTCTCAATGGTGGGATAGCACTATCTAAAGGACTCTTACACAACCTAATTCCTTAGAGTAGGTAGATTCTCATGGGTACTTGCTCTCTCAAAAACAAACAAAATACTTTTCACACTTACACTTTCTAAAAGTTTTTCAAACAAAATTTTCATACACTCTTGAGGACAGATACAAGAGTTACTTAGAAATTTTTCGAACGAAACTTTTTTTCAAAACCCACACACACTTGAAAAGCAAACATCTTTTGAAAACATAAGAGCAAGTACCTAAGAGCCCGTGGATAACCACGGATAGAAAGGGTGCTAACACCTTCCCTTTCAATAAATCTACCTCCCGAACCGAGAAACATTCTCAAAGAAGGAATTTTGCTGTGCTTTTGTCCTTTCCATGTTGGAGAATATAAAAGACGGTGGCGACTCTTGCTTACCGCGACATTTCGCGAAACCAGCTAAAAATAGTCAGTTCTATTTCCACCGATCACAGAACTGGCGACTCTGCTGGGGATACTTAAAAGTGAGGTGTACCTTAGGATTAGACCACTCTTGTGTTTTCAATTGCTTGTTTTGTTTGCTTTAAAATTGTGGGCCTGTCTTGGAGTTTCATAGATCCTAACCCGGATCTGGGGGATACCTCTTAGAAAGTAGCAACAAACTGTGAGGGAACTGTGCGGGGTATACCGACACGGTTGAAACAGTTTGCTACATTGATGTGGCACTTTGGTGAGTACCGGTAACCCTTGAGTCAAGTCAAGGAGAGTACGGGGCCGTCGCGTGGTGTCGTGAAGCGTCAACTGACCTTAGGAACCTTACTTGACCATCTTGGCCTCTTTAGGGGTAGTGAGATGACCGACTTTGGTGCAGTCCGAAGTTGGTAGATACTCGATACTACACTCATTGAGGGTTGTTTTCTTGGAATATTTTGATCGCCAGTCCAGTGGCTAAATCAAAACAATGAACATAGAAAACAACCCAATGATATTGAGCTCCTTAGAACCCGGTTACTTTTGATAGGACAGGTTTTTGAGCCCACCAACTTCAAGAGGGTAGTACCCCAAACTTCATGCTGGCCTAAATTCTAAGGGATGTCTTGTGTGACTTGTGTGCTTTCAAACTTGACTACTTGCATGCTTGTTATCTAACACATGAGTTTCTTGCAGGGTTTGTTTACAGTCCTTAACCTGGACTCATAACAGGGTTTACTTACATCACTCCACGCATAGCATAACATCATGCCATCATACCATTGCATACATCCTACATCAGGACTAATCCATTTCAAGGATCTCAAGGGTTTGTGATGCAGGTCATGATGTCTAGCAAGGGGCAAATGGGATTTATTTTCCTCCAGCCAAGGTTGATAACTTGAGTCAGGGGCTATGACCCACTCGATATGGTGAGCCTTGACTCTTGAAGAAGGACTCTCATCAACATGAAGTCCCTTCCATCAAGCTACAAAATTAAAATTCTAACAACTTTCTTGTTTACCCCGCGAGATCCTTGAAAATATTGCATGCATACATACATATCATGGCATTACAGGTACTCCTTTGACAGGTCACTTACCATCTTAGCTGTTTATTTCAGCAATGGCTTCCCAACAAAACAACCAGGATCTTCATGCTCAAGAGACTCGGTTCAGGGAGATCCTCCTAAATCTATCCAAGGGGCAGGAAGAGCTGAGAACACTCCTCATGGGGAATTTGGTCAGGAAGAGTCCCGAAGACAACAAGGACGAACGGCTGAAACATCTGAATGCTGAGGTGGATGTAATGAGAACCCAGATGCTGGGGCAAATGGCTCTTACCCAAGACTTATCTCAAAGACAAGGAGAGCTCAGGGTTCTCATCAACCAACTGCTTCGGGATAACCAACTGGGGCAAACATCTAAGGTTGAAGAGCAAGCCATCATCCAACCACCTGTGGGGCAAGAAGACGAGGGAAAAGCTCCTCAGTTTGCTTTAGGGTCACAAGCCCAGCATCAACCTCACCAGCGTCAATAGGGTAATCGACGTAAGCGAAATACGTCTGGAAGACATTTCTCGGAGACTGGTATACCATCACCACTGATACTGAGACGCTTGTTGGAGGTCAAGTTGATTGATTTAAAGGATCCTCCTAAGAATCTCAACATAACCTCCCTAAAGTACAATCCTGATGAAAGGTGTGCCTACCATTCTGACAGTCCTGGACATGACACTGACGACTGTTGGAGCTTGAGGAACAAGATCCAGGACTTGATCGACGGAAGGGTGTTGGAGTTCATGCCGGGTGGCAAAATGAAAATCTTCTGCTGAGAATCTTCCATCTGAGATGATTAGTGCAAACTAAGAAGCTTTGGTTCATTCGAATGTTCAAGTTGTATTTTTCTTTGATTGTTCAAACATTTGTTCATGTCAAACTCTTTTACTTTATCAATGCATCACATATGTCTGTTTTGAATCAATATATTCCCATTCGCTATATTCAAACTGCTTTCATTTTTTGATGTCAACTCTCAATTAATAATTCTAAGCCTCTTGAGGTAGGATGAAGAAAACGATACCACAATCTACAATATGCTTTTGAACAGACCCCGCTGATGAGGTATAGGCATTGTTTCAATTCCTAAAACACCGGAGTTATAAGGAAGATATTCCCTCGTCAACCCCTTCGAGCCAAAGAAGTAGGAGTTTTTCTTTTCGAAAATTAAAACCATTAATCATAACCTGGGGCAGGGTAGTTCTCTCAGTTGATCCAAGTGCACAGCGAATAGCATCAAAGGAGTCCTTCCAAAACAAAAGACGATGATGGTTCTGAATAATCATAAGGACGAGCAGTCATTATTTCAAAAAACAAAAGCCCAACAAGTCAAAACCTATGAAGGAGACTTACAAAACTGGGGCATCCCGCTGACTGTAATCACAAAAGAAACAGTTCAGGTAAAAAACAGGGATAACGAAATCAAAAAGAAAGAGGTCCTACAAACCCTCAACAAAAAATGACTGCCTATTCAAAGTAAATTGTCAATATCCGAACCATCACCAGAATATCAGGACAAAGACTCGAACAAAGTCTAACGCACGATCAGCTGAGTTTAGGTTTGAAGAACATCACGAAGAGCGGGTGGGTACAAATACAATTTGAGCCTTTATCCTTTGTTTCTTAAACCGTGAACCAGGCCACGTTATAACCCTCAAAAGTCCTAGCTGAAGCATAGGTTAGTTCGAAAGCATACTGTTACAAAGGTATCCTGACTCCTTAAGGCTCGCTGTAAAATCTTGAGTTGACATCACATGTTACATAATTTGCTTGTTCTACTGAAAAAATGCATTTTCAAAAACTTCAAGACAGACATAAGCTTTGCATTTTTAATATAACATTGATTGCATATGACTATTTGTTTGAACAGCATAAAAGTTCGCACGAAGAATATCTGACGAACAAAAGCACTCCCAACCAAGGGGCATGGCATAATCATTGTCCATCATCTGGGGCAGTTAAGTCAAGATTCAGAGAATCTCTCAAAAGGCCAACCAGCTTGGGGCAAATCTCCATCTGTATCACTTAGGGCATTGGACGATCAAACGAAGATCTTCTGGTGGTATGGTAACACTGCACTACTGACAGTGACAACTTCCTGTATCCTAAGAGCGTGGACATAGTCGAAAAAATACTGCGCATAATCAAAGACCCGCTAGGTTGACACACCTAGGCAAAAATAAGGGCTTCCCGGCGAACCAAAAGGGTTCGGGCAAAATAAGGGATGAAAATAAAAAAATTGTCCATCCGGCAAGTCGAAAACTTGAAAAGGCGGCTTGGGCAAAAATGGGTATCCCGGTGGACTGAAAACCCGAAAGGGCGGTCCAGGCAAAAAACTAGGGATCAAAGCGTACGACTATGTCCGACATCTCGTCACTTGCCTACCAGAAGAAAATTTGTCAAATCGGCAGTCCTCAAACACCTCTACAGGTACCTTCTCCCACAGAAGCTGGGGCAGTAAGAGTTGCCCAAACTGTACAGCTGCTTTCCTCCAGGTACAAGGTAGATTCAGTTGGAGAATTTGACCAAGATACCTTCACCCCCCGTTGAGTAAGACCAGAATCATAAATACTCTCCCCAAGAAGAGTTGGTCTCTCATCAACCCCGAAGAGGCACAATATCCCTAGCAAGTCAGCAACACTCTCCCCAAGCAGAGTTAGCCCACTGTCAGCCTTAAGGAAGTTGGATATCCCCAGCAAATCTCAACATTCCCCAGCGGAGTATGCAGATATTCCTTAACAAGCATCCCCGGCAGTCTTAATCTAAGATTGTTCCCCGGTGGAATACAAGACACCCTAGTGGAGCCACTCCCCAGTACAGTTCAAAAGTCTCCCCAGGAGAGTTGAATCAATCTCCCCAGTAGATTCTGGGAGCTCATCCCCAGTAGATTCTGGAAGATTATCACAGGCAGAGTACGAACGCTTCTCCCCGACTTTATTCAAAGTTATTCCCCACCAGGGCTTATAACTGGGTTATCCTCAGCTAATTTCTACGGAAAGATCGTTCTCGGTGAAATTCTTCCTATCCCCCAGCGGAGTTCATTCATCAAAATTCCTCAACATAACTTATCAACAGAATCCCCAGCGGAGTTACCATCAAAACCTCAGCGAAGTATCTCTTCCCACAGAGTAATTCCCCGCAGAGTATCTCTCCAACAAGTTTATTCCCCAACAGAGTCATCTTCTCCTACCGGTTTATTCTTGCAACCATCATCCCCAGCAGAAATGAAGAACTTCACTCTTCAATATCATCACAGGATTCAACTTCCCGACATTCGTCAAGGATTTATTTTCCTAGACGAAAATACATTCATAAACATATCACATTTCATACATCCTTCTTACATAATTGACAAAATACATACAACACAATCTCATTTCTCCCTGAGAACATCATGACATCATGCTTTTCATACATCATGACATTGCATACAATTGATGTTTTGCCTTTTCAGGAAAAAAGTCAATCCAAAGATAATTACTATCAACTGTCGCAATTCCAGATTTGATACCTGTATCTAGCCAGGGCATATCTGTTGACGACTAATTCCAGATTCGATTCCTGTATCCAGCCAAGGCACGTCTGAAGAGCTTGAAGATTCGATTCCTGTATCCAGCCAGGGCATATCTGTTGACGACTAATTCCAGATTCGATTCCTGTATCTAGCCAGGGCACGTCTGAAGAGTTTGAGGATTCAATTCCTGTATCCAGCCAGGGCATATCTGTTGACGACTAATTCCAGATTCGATTCCTGTATCCAGCCAGGGCACGTCTGAAGAGTTTGAAGATTTGATTCCTGTATCCAGCCAGGGTATATCTGTTGACGACTAATTCCAGATTCAATTCCTGTATCCAACCAGGGCACGTCTGAAGAGTTTGAAGATTCGATTCCTGTATCCATCCAGGGCATATCTGTTGACGACTAATTCCAGATTCGATTCCTGTATCCAGCCAGGGCACGTCTGAAGAGTTTGAAGATTCGATTCCTGTATCCAGCCAGGGCATATCTGTTGACGACTAATTCCAGATTCGATTCCTGTATCCAGCCAGGGCACATCTGAAGAGTTTGAAGATTCGATTCCTGTATCCAGCCAGGGCATATCTGTTGATGACTATTTCCAGATTTGATTCCTGTATCTAGCCAGGGCACGTCTGAAGAGTTTAAAGATTCGATTACTATATCCAGCCAAGGCATATCTGTTGACGACTAATTCCAGATTCGATTCCTGTATCCAGCCAGGGCACGTCTGAAGAGTTTGAAGATTCGATACCTGTATCCAGCCAGGGCATATCTGTAGACGACTAATTCCAGATTCGATTCATGTATCCAGCCAGGGCATATCTGTGAGTAACTGATTGTAGATTCGACGCCTGTATCCAGCCAGGGCATGTCTGCATAAAGAGTTTAGAGATTCGATTCCTGTATCCAGCCAGGGCACGTCTGTAAGCAACCTTTTGAAGTTCGGGATTCGATTCCTGTATCTAGCCAGAGCATATCTGTGAGCAACTGATTGTAGATTCGATACCTGTATCCAGCCAAGGCATATCTGCATGAAGAGTTTGAAGATCAACACCTGTAACAGGCCAGGAAACCATCTTTCTTTCTCAGGTACGCAAGTTCTCGCTAAGGAATATCTTACGCGATCGACACCTAGATGGCATCTATAAGCCCATCCACATACCAACAGTCTCCAGATGGCATCTATAAGCCCATTCCCGACAAGGCTCTGTCACAGCTCCAGATGGCATCTATAAGCCCATCCTCCTATCCATCATCTCTTCAAATGGCATCCGTAAGCCCATTCCCGCCATCACGCTGCTGATACTCTATTATGTAAGTGCAAATTTCTGGGCACTTTAGTGTTCAATCATCTTCCACCTTCGGATCACGAAAGGCACACAAGCCAATCTACATCCTCAGGTCTAAGAAGATTGAACAGGGGCAACTGTTGTACCCCAAAATTTTCCCTCCCATATTCTTCAAAGTTTTGACAAGCATCATTTCAATTTGCTCAAGTCTACTCAAGGGTTGCACAGTCAAACCATCCTCCTAAGCCAGTCAAAATTAGGGTTTTGGTTCGTGCAAGGAAGTTGAGGTTTTTAAGGGCTCAATCAAGTCCCATATGCCTATAAACATTGTCAAGCATCTACATGTCAAGTTTCAAGGCTCACAAGGTCAAGTTGCACAGTCAAAAACCCTAGTTGCTTCACAATCAACTACAGGGGCAAAATGGTCATTTGGCAGTCAAAAGTCAAAAATTTTGGTCAACATCTTATTTTGAAGCCACAATCATCATTTGGTCAAATCTTGACCATGATTTCACAAGAATGGCTCAAAAATCATCAAGGTGTCAAAAGTTTCTATTTTTGGACAGCGGAAAAGTCAACTGTAACTTGACCAAAGCATAACATTTTCATGGTTCATCAGAAAAATCCCATCCAATGCTCATTTTGAAGGGGAGGACATTTCCTACAACTCATCTTCACATTCCAAGTCCAAGAAATGCTCTCACAAAAAGTTACCAATTTCAACATTATAGGTCATTTTCAAAAGTCAACAAAAAGGCATTTTAAGTCAAAGACCATAACTTGAGATTGGTAAATTCAAATGACATGGGACCAAAGGAATTGGTTAGAGGACTTCAAGACCTTTCCAAAATGTCAAAGAACATGTTCATATGATCAAAATTGAGCAAGATATGCATTGGAGAAATTGGGAAATTTTTGTGAAATGGCCAAAGTCAACTATCCTTGAAACTTCAATTTTTGACAAAAGGGCCCACTTTTTTCCATTTGATTCATCCTTTTCATGCCACCCACGTGTCCCATGATCAATTTCAATATTAAACATTAATTTTTCTATTTTTATTTAATTTTATTGATTTAATTCATTTTAAATCCATAAAAGTCAAATAAAAATCAAAAAAATTAATTAATTGATATCTTGTGGTTTGAATGACTTTGATGCAGCATAATACACCTACCAAATTCGTGCCAAGCTGAATTAGGCTTGAAAATTCAAATTTTGAACAAGCTTTGAAAGACCTTTAATGGGGGTTAAGACAAAATCCAAAGCTTAATTGCAATTGTTAAAAGCTCCTAAATGTGACTGATTCTCATTCAAGCATACATGTATAAGCCTTGCAGACCTTAAGCACGACCTAGAAACATATGAAACGGCATAACCAAATTCAAAAATTTGGAAGAAAAACCAAAAACTGTTTTCAATCTTCCAGTACAATTCAAACACTTCTCTTGATCCAAACACATTCCCAACACTCCCAGGAACGATTTGCAGTCAAGAACGAGTCCTAACACTCAAAGAATCATCCACAACAAGTCCCATGGTTTGCATATTTTTCCATAATTGCATATCATTATTCATGCACTTTTAATCTATTTTTAGGTTGATTTGTGTTAATAGGAACATCCTGAAGCTATTAGTGTAATTCAATTTGATTATGGTGCTCTGAATCAAAAACCACCATTGAAGAACTTTAGGGTTTCGAAGCTTGAATTTTAGGGCTTTCCACATACAGAAAAATTGGACATTGAAACGTACATGGTTGAATTCGTCAAGGCCAGACGAATTCAACCCAATCATCGCGCCCAATTTATCTTGCACCTACGCCTATTCGCTATTTTTCAATGTTGCAGGTTGTGGGGGTTTAAAACCCCCGCTATCTAACTCTATTTCTTGCAGTTTCAGGGAAGAAGACGGTGACGTGCTTGCACCTGGTTGGTCCGTTCAAAAAAGGCGCGCGCGTTTTATGTTTTCCAGCTTAGCATTTTGTTAATCAATATAATATTTCCTCTCTAGTTAAATGACAATTGAAGCGCGTAGTTGGACTGGTTAATGGGAACGTGCAAAATGCCTTGGGACCTGGGTTCGATTCCCAGGTCCCCCATATAATTGTTCATATTTTTCCTAATATATTCTCATGCAGCGTTTTTCCAAAAGTTCACCATACGACCTCACAAATCCATACGCCAAATGTCTCCAAGTGCAAATCCAATGGCCAAAAGGGAAGGAGCATCATGTTCTCAGGTCAAAGCAGGCATAGGCGATTCCCAAAGTCAACAAGGCTTGGAGTGTTCTTGGGCCAGAATTTCTAAATCAAACACCCCATTCTGGCCCATACCCCCCCTTTGGGTTTGTATTTTTTTTTCATTTGCTTTATTTATTTTATTGTTTTAATTACTAACCATTTAATTCATCAACATTTTTCATAATAAAAATTCAAAAAAACAAAAAAATGTAAATATTTCATTTATTACTATTATTAAATTCACTCTTTTATTTTGTAAATGAATTCTAAATATCATTAATGTAGTTTAATTTAGGTTTAATTTTAATCTCTTCATAATAAATAAAATCAACTTAGACTAGGCTTTTCTTTTGACATTTTAATTCTTTTTATTTTATTTTCATAAAAAACATAAAAACACAAAAAACTTTTTTTTTAATTAATTAATTAATTAGTTTAATTATTGGTTTTAATTTCATTAATTACAAAAAAAGACAAAAAATTTAATTCTTATTCAAAAGGGGTCAAAACCCTTAAGACGTTCCCGATTCCATTTTCTATTCGCGCATATTTATTTATTTTGATTATTTATGTATCTGTACAGAGTATGTAATAGTTAATTAGGAATTTTACCGCTTTATTTAATTTCTCGCACTTATTTACCAAAACGGGTTTTTGTTTTTGGCGATGTATAGACCCGCGTCTTGTAATAGTTAGAATTTATACTTCTGTAATTTATTTTCCGCACTCCTAACTGTTAAAAATGCCTGCAAGAATGTATGTAAATAAAATCAATCCGTAGCTCACAAATAACATGTACAAGATAACCTTAACTGAAAAACAACACACAAAGCACATGCCACTCTTAGGGTACGCCTCACTGGTTGCCTCGTACGTGGTCATCAAGTATAGGGTGTCTTAGAGGTCGCCCTTCTGTCCAAAAGATCCAGTTGCCTCGAAACGGTTGCCTCGGATAAAAGGATCTAGGACATTAGGGTTACTTCTAAGGTGTCCTACCATTGCTTCGGTGACCACACATGTCCCTCATAATCGAATTGACCCGAATAACTCCAACGATGGCGCTACCTACCTCTCAATGGTGGGATAGCACTATCTAAAGGACTCTTACACAACCTAATTCCTTAGAGTAGGTAGATTCTCATGGGTACTTGCTCTCTCAAAAACAAACAAAATACTTTTCACACCTACACTTTCTAAAAGTTTTTCAAACAAATTTTTCATACACTCTTGAGGACAGATACAAGAGTTACTTAGAAATTTTTCGAACGAAACTTTTTTTCAAAACCCACACACACTTGAAAAGCAAACATCTTTTGAAAACATAAGAGCAAGTACCTAAGAGCCCGTGGATAACCACGGATAGAAAGGGTGCTAACACCTTCCCTTTCTATAAATCTACCTCCCGAACCGAGAAACATTCTCAAAGAAGGAATTTTGCTGTGCTTTTGTCCTTTCCATGTTGGAGAATATAAAAGACGGTGGCGACTCTTGCTTACCGCGACATTTCGCGAAACCAGCTAAAAACAGTTAGTTCTATTTCCACCGATCACAGAACTTGCGACTCTGCTGGGGATACTTAAAAGTGAGGTGTACCTTAGGATTAGACCACTCTTGTGTTTTCAATTGCTTGTTTTGTTTGCTTTAAAATTGTGGGCCTGTCTTGGAGTTTCATAGATCCTAACCCGGATCTGGGGGATACCTCTTAGAAAGTAGCAACAAACTGTGAAGGAATTGTGCGGGGTATACCGACACGGTTGAAACAGTTTACTACGTTGATGTGACACTTTGGTGAGTACCGGTAACCCTTGAGTCAAGTCAAGGAGAGTACGGGGCCGCCGCGTGGTGTCGTGAAGCGTCAACTGACCTTAGGAACCTTACTTGACCATCCTGGCCTCTTTAGGGGTAGTGACATGACCGACTTTGGTGCAGTCCGAAGTTGGTAGATACTCGATACTACACTCATTGAGGGTTGTTTTCTTGGAATATTTTGATCGCCAGTCCAATGGCTAAATCAAAACAATGAACATAGAAAACAACCCAATGATATTGAGCTCCTTAGAACCCGGTTACTTTTGATAGGACAGGTTTTTGAGCCCACCAACTTCAAGAGGGTAGTACCCCAAACTTCATGCTGGCCTAAACTCTAAGGACTGTCTTGTGTGACTTGTGTGCTTTCAAACTTGACTACTTGCATGCTTGTTATCTAACACATGAGTTTCTTGCAGGGTTTGTTTACAGTCCTTAACTTGGACTCATAACAGGGTTTACTTACATCACTCCACGCATAGCATAACATCATGCCATCATACCATTGCATACATCCTACATCAGGACTAATCCATTTCAAGGATCTCAAGGGTTTGTGATGCAGGTCATGATGTCTAACAAGGGGCAAAGGGGATTTATTTTCCTCCAGCCAAGGTTGATAACTTGAGTCAGGGGCTATGACCCACTCGATATGGTGAGCCTTGACTCTTGAAGAAGGACTCTCATCAACATGAAGTCCCTTCCATCAAGCTACAAAATTCAAATTCTAACAATTTTCTTGTTTACCCCGCGAGATCCTTGAAAATATTGCATGCATACATACATATCATGGCATTACAGGTACTCCTTTGACAGGTCACTTACCATCTTCGCTGTTTATTTCAGCAATGGCTTCCCAACAAAACAACCAGGATCTTCATGCTCAAGAGACTCGGTTCGGGGAGATCCTCCTAAATCTATCCAAGGGGCAGGAAGAGCTGAGAACACTCCTCATGGGGAATTTGGTCAGGAAGAGTCCCGAAGACGACAAGGACGAACAGCTGAAACATCTGCAAGCTGAGGTGGATGTAATGAGAACCCAGATGCTGGGGCAAATGGTTCTTATCCAAGACTTATCTCAAAGACAAGGAGAGCTCAGGGTTCTCTTCAACCAACTGCTTCGGGATAACCAACTGGGGCAAACATCTAAGGTTGAAGAGCAAGCCGTCATCCAACCACCTGTGGGGCAAGAAGACAAGGGAAAAGCTCCTCAGTTTGCTTTAGGGTCACAAGCCCAGCATCAACCTCACCAGCGTCAACAGGGTAATCGGCGTAAGCAAAATACGTCTGGAAGACATTTCTCGGAGACTGGTATACCATCATCACTGATACTGAGACGCTTGTTGGAGGTCAAGTTGATTGCTTTAAAGGATCCTCCTAAGAATCTCAACATAACCTCCCTAAAGTACAATCCTGATGAAAGGTGTGCCTACCATTCTGACAGTCCTGCACATGACACTGACGACTGTTGGAGCTTGAGGAACAAGATCCAGGACTTGATCGACGGAAGGGTGCTGGAGTTCATGCCGGGTGGCAAAATGAAAATCTTCTGCTGAGAATCTTCCATCTGAGATGACTAGTGCAAACTAAGAACCTTTGGTTCATTCGAATGTTCAAGTTGTATTTTTCTTTGATTGTTCAAACATTTGTTCATGTCAAACTCTTTTACTTTATCAATGCATCGCATATGTCTGTTTTGAATCAATATATTCGCATTCTCTATATTCAAACTGCTTTCATTTTTTGATGTCAACTCTCAATTAATAATTCTAAGCCTCTTGAGGGAGGATGATGAAAACGATACCACAATGTATAGTATGCTTTTGAACAGACCCCACTGATGAGGTACAGGCATTGTTTCAATTCCTAAAACACCAGAGTTATAAGGAAGATAATCCCTCGTCAACCCCTTCGAGCCAAAGAAATAGGAGTTTTTCTTTTCGAAAATTAAAACCCTTAATCATAACCTGGGGCAGGGTAGTTCTCTCAGTTGATCCAAGTGCACAACGAATAGCATCAAAGGAGTCCTTCCAAAACAAAAGACGATGATGGTTCTGAATAATCATAAGGACGGGCAGTCATTATTTCAAAAAACAAAAGCCCAACAAGTCAAAACCTATGAAGGAGACTTACAAAACTGGGGCATCCCGCTGACTGTAATCACAAAAGAAACAGTTCAGGTAAAAAACAGGGATAACGAAATCAAAAAGAAAGAGGTCCTACAAACCCTCAACAAAAAATGACTGCCTATTCAAAGTAAATTGTCAATATCCGAACCATCACCAGAATATCAGGACAAAGACTCGAACAAAGTCTAACGCACGATCAGCTGAGTTTAGGTTTGAAGAACATCACGAAGAGCGGGTGGGTACAAATACAATTTGAGCCTTTATCCTTTGTTTCTTAAACCGTGAACCAGGCCACGTTATAACCCTCAAAAGTCCTAGCTGAAGCATAGGTTAGTTTGAAAGCATACTGTTACAAAGGTATCCTGACTCCTTAAGGCTCGCTGTAAAATCTTGAGTTGACATCACATGTTACATAATTTGCTTGTTCTACTGAAAAAATGCATTTTCAAAAACTTCAAGACAGACATAAGCTTTGCATTTTTAATATAACATTGATTGCATATGACTATTTGTTTGAACAACATAAAAGTTCGCACGAAGAATATCTGACGAACAAAATCACTCCCAACCAAGGGGCATGGCATAATCATTGTCCATCATCTGGGGCAGTTAAGTCAAGATTCAGAGAATCTCTCAAAAGGCCAACCAGCTTGGGGCAAATATCCATCTGGATCACTTAGGGCATTGGACGATCAAACGAAGATATTCTGGTGGTATGGTAACACTGCACTACTGACAGTGATAACTTCCTGTATCCTAAGAGCGTGGACATAGTCGAAAAAATACTGCGCATAATCAAAGACCCGCTAGGTTGACACACCTAGGCAAAAATAAGGGCTTCCCGGTGAACCAAAAGGGTTCGAGCAAAATAAGGGATGCAAATAAAAAAATTGTACACCCGGCAAGTCGAAAACTTGAAAAGGCGGCTTGGGAAAAAATGGGTATCCCGGTGAACTGAAAACCCGAAAGGGCGGTCCAGGCAAAAAACTAGGGATCAAAGCGTACGACTATGTCCGACATCTCGTCACTTGCCTACCAGAAGAAAATTTGTCAAATCGGCAGTCCTCAAACACCTCTACAGGTACCTTCTCCCACAGAAGCTGGGGCAATAAGAGTTTCCCAAACTGTACAACTGCTTTCCTCCAGGTACAAGGTAGATTCAGTTGGAGAATTTGACCAAGATACCTTCACCCCCTGTTGAGTAAGACCAGAATCATAAATACTCTCCCCAAGGAGAGTTGGTCTCTCATCAACCCCGAAGAGGCACAATATCCCTAGCAAGTCAGCAACACTCTCCCCAAGCAGAGTTAGCCCACTGTCAGCCTTAAGGAAGTTGGATATCCCCAGCAAATCTCAACATTCCCCAGCGGAGTATGCAGATATTCCTTAACAAGCATCCCCGACAATTTTAATCTAAGATTGTTCCCCGGCGGAATACAAGACACCCTAGTGGAGCCACTCCCCAGTACAGTTCAAAAGTCTCCCCAGGAGAGTTGAATCAATCTCCCCAGTAGATTCTGGGAGCTCATCCCCAGTAGATTTTGGAAGCTTATCACCGGCAGAGTACGAACGCTTCTCCCCGACTTTATTCAAAGTTATTCCCCATCAGGGCTTATAACTGGGTTATCCTCAGCTAATTGCCACGGAAAGATCGTCCTCGGCGAAATTCTTCCTATCCCCCAGCGGAGTTCATTCATCAAAATTCCTCAACATAACTTATCAACAGAATCCCCAGCGGAGTTACCATCAAAACCTCAACGAAGTATCTCTTCCCACAGAGTAATTCCCCGCAGAGTATCTCTCCAACAAGTTTATTCCCCAACGGAGTCATCTTCTCCTACCGGTTTATTCTTGCAACCATCATCCCCAGCGGAAATGAATAACTTCACTCTTCAATATCATCCCAGGATTCAACTTCTCGACATTCGTCAAGGATTTATTTTCCTAGACGAAAATACATTCATAAACATATCACATTTCATACATCCCGCTTACATACATGACAAAATACATACAACACAATCTCATTTCTCCCTGAGAACATCATGACATCATGCTTTTCATACATCATGACATTGCATACAACTGATGTTTTGCCTTTTCAGGAAAAAGGTCAATCCAAAGATAATTACTATCAACTGTCGCAATTCCAGATTTGATACCTGTATCTAGCCAGGGCATATCTGTTGACGACTAATTCCAGATTCGATTCCTGTATCCAGCCAAGGCACGTCTGAAGAGTTTGAAGATTCGATTCCTGTATCCAGCCAGGGCATATCTGTTGACGACTAATTCTAGATTCGATTCCTGTATCCAGCCAGGGCACGTCTGAAGAGTTTGAAGATTCAATTCCTGTATCCATCCAGGGCATATCTGTTGACGACTAATTCCAGATTCGATTCCTGTATCCAGCCAGGGCACGTCTGAAGAGTTTGAAGATTTGATTCCTGTATCCAGCCAGGGCATATCTGTTGACGACTAATTCCATATTCAATTCCTGTATCCAACCAGGGCACGTCTGAAGAGTTTGAAGATTTGATTCCTGTATCCATCCAGGGCATATCTGTTGACGACTAATTCCAGATTCGATTCCTGTATCCAGCCAGGGCACATCTGAAGAGTTTGAAGATTCGATTCCTGTATCCAGCCAGGGCATATCTGTTGACGACTAATTCCAGATTCGATTCCTGTATCCAGCCAGGGCACATCTGAAGAGTTTGAAGATTCGATTCCTGTATCCAGCCAGGGCATATCTGTTGACGACTATTTCCAGATTCGATTCCTGTATCTAGCCAGGGCACGTCTGAAGAGTTTAAAGATTCGATTCCTGTATCCAGCCAAGGCATATCTGTTGACGACTAATTCCAGATTCGATTCCTGTATCCAGCCAGGGCACGTCTGAAGAGTTTGAAGATTCGATACCTGTATCCAGCCAGGGCATATTTGTAGACGACTAATTCCAGATTCGATTCATGTATCCAGCCAGGGCATATCTGTGAGTAACTGATTGTAGATTCGACACCTGTATCCAGCCAGGGCATGTCTGCATAAAGAGTTTAGAGATTCGATTCCTGTATCCATCTAGGGCACGTCTGTAAGCAACCTTTTGAAGTTCGGGATTCGATTCCTGTATCTAGCCAGAGCATATTTGTGAGCAACTGATTGTAGATTCGATACCTGTATCCAGCCAGGGCATATCTGCATGAAGAGTTTGAAGATCAACACCTGTAACAGGCTAGGAAACCATCTTTCTTTCTCAGGTACGCAAGTTCTCGCTAAGGAATCTCTTACGCGATCGACACCTAGATGGCATCTATAAGCCCATCCACATACCAACAGTCTCCAGATGGCATCTATAAGCCCATTCCCGACAAGGCTCTGTCACAGCTCTAGACGGCATCTATAAGCCCATCCTCCTATCAATCATCTCTCCAAATGGCATCCATAAGCCCATTCCCGCCATCACGCTGCTGTTACTCTACTATGTAAGTGCAAATTTCTGGGCACTTTAGTGTTCAATCATCTTCCACCTTCGGATCACGAAAGGCACACAAGCCAATCTACATCCTCAGGTCTAAGAAGATTGAACATGGGCAACTGTTGTACCCCAAAATTTTCCCTCCCGTATTCTTCAAAGTTTTGACAAGCATCATTTCAATTTGCTCAAGTCTACTCAAGGGTTACACAGTCAAACCATCCTCCTAAGCCAGTCAAAATTAGGGTTTTGGTTCGTGCAAGGAAGTTGAGGTTTTTAAGGGCTCAATCAAGTCCCATATGCCTATAAACATTGTCAAGCATCTACATGTCAAGTTTCAAGGCTCACAAGGTCAAGTTGCACAGTCAAAAACCCTAGTTGCTTCACAATCAACTACAGGGGCAAAATGGTCATTTGGCAGTCAAAAGTCAAAAATTTTGGTCAACATCTTATTTTGAAGCCACAATCATCATTTGGTCAAATCTTGACCATGATTTCACAAGAATGGCTCAAAAATCATCAAGGTGTCAAAAGTTTCTATTTTTGGACAGCGGAAAAGTCAACTGTAACTTGACCAAAGCATAACATTTTCATGGTTCATCAGAAAAATCCCATCCAATGCTCATTTTGAAGGGGATGACATTTCCTACAACTCATCTTCACATTCCAAGTCCAAGAAATGCTCTCACAAAAAGTTACCAATTTCAACATTATAGGTCATTTTCAAAAGTCAACAAAAAGGCATTTTAAGTAAAAGACCATAACTTGAGATTGGTAAATTCAAATGACATGGGACCAAAGGAATTGGTTAGAGGACTTCAAGACCTTTCCAAAATGTCCAAGAACATGTTCATATGATCAAAATTGAGCAAGATATGCATTGGAGAAATTGGGAAATTTTTGTGAAATGGCCAAAGTCAACTATCCTTGAAACTTCAATTTTTGACAAAAGGGCCCACTTTTTTCCATTTGATTCATCCTTGTCATGCCACCCACGTGTCCCATGATCAATTTCAAGATTAAACATTAATTTTTCTATTTTTATTTAATTTTATTGATTTAATTCATTTTAAATCCATAAAAGTCAAATAAAAATAAAAAAAAATTAATTAATTGATATCTTGTGGTTTGAATGACTTTGATGCAGCATAATACACCTACCAAATTCGTGCCAAGCTGAATTAGGCATGAAAATTCAAATTTTGAACAAGCTTTGAAAGACCTTTAATGGTGGTTAAGACAAAATCCAAAGCTTAATTGCAATTGTTAAAAGCTCCTAAATGTGACTGATTCTCATTCAAGCATACATGTATAAGCCTTGCAGACCTTAAGCACGACCTAGAAACCTATGAAACTGCATAACCAAATTCAAAAATTTGGAAGAAAAACCAAAAACTGTTTTCAATCTTCCAGTATAATTCAAACACTTCTCTTGATCCAAACACATTCCCAACACTTCTAGGAACGATTTGCAGTCAAGAACGAGTCCTAACACTCAAAGAATCATCCACAACAAGTCCCACGGTTTGCATATTTTTCCATAATTGCATATCATTATTCATGCACTTTTAATCTATTTTTTAGGTTGATTTGTGTTAATAGGAACATCCTGAAGCTATTAGTGTAATTCAATTTGATTATGGTGCTCTGAATCAAAAACCACCATTGAAGAACTTTAGGGTTTCGAAGCTTGAATTTTAGGGCTTTCCACATACAGAAAAATTGGACATTGAAACGTACATGGTTGAATTCGTCAAGGCCAGACGAATTCAACCCAATCATCGCGCCCAATTTATCTTGCACCTACGCCTATTCGCTATTTTTCAATGTTGCAGGTTGTGGGGGTTTAAAACCCCCGCTATCTAACTCTATTTCTTGCAGTTTCAGGGAAGAAGACGGTGACGTGCTTGCACCTGGTTGGTCCGTTCAAAAAAGGCGCGCGCGTTTTATGTTTTCCAGCTTAGCATTTTGTTAATCAATATAATATTTCCTATCTAGTTAAATGACAATTGAAGCGCGTAGTTGGATTGGTTAATGGGAACGTGCAAAATGCCTTGGGACCTGGGTTCGATTCCCAGGTCCCCCATATAATTGTTCATATTTTTCCTAATATATTCTCATGCAGCGTTTTTCCAAAAGTTCACCATACGACCTAACAAATCCATACGCCAAGTGTCTCCAAGTGCAAATCCAATGGCCACAAGGGAAGGAGCATCATGTTCTCAGGTCAAAGCAGGCATAGGCGATTCCCAAAGTCAACAAGGCTTGGAGTGTTCTTGGTCCAGAATTTCTAAATCAAACACCCCATTCTGGCCCATACCCCCCCTTTGGGTTTGTATTTTTTTTCATTTGCTTTATTTATTTTATTGTTTTAATTACTAACCATTTAATTCATCAACATTTTTCATAATAAAAATTCAAAAAAACAAAAAAATGTAAATATTTCATTTATTACTATTATTAAATTCACTCTTTTATTTTGTAAATGAATTCTAAATATCATTAATGTAGTTTAATTTAGGTTTAATTTTAATCTCTTCATAATAAATAAAATCAACTTAGACTAGGCTTTTCTTTTGACATTTTAATTCTTTTTATTTTATTTTCATAAAAAACATAAAAACACAAAAAACTTTTTTTTAATTAATTAATTAGTTTAATTATTGGTTAATTTCATTAATTACAAAAAAAGACAAAAAATTTAATTCTTATTCAAAAGGGGTCAAAACCCTTAAGACGTTCCCGATTCCATTTTCTATTCGCGCATATTTATTTATTTTGATTATTTATGTATCTGTACAGAGTATGTAATAGTTAATTAGGAATTTTACCGCTTTATTTAATTTCTCGCACTTATTTACCAAAACGGGTTTTTGTTTTTGGCGATGTATAGACCCGCGCCTTGTAATAGTTAGAATTTATACTTCTGCAATTTATTTTCCGCACTCCTAACTGTTAAAAATGCCTGCAAGAATGTATGTAAATAAAATCAATACGTAGCTCACAAATAACATGTACAAGATAACCTTAACTGAAAAACAACACACAAAGCACATGCCACTCTTAGGGTACGCCTCACTGGTTGCCTCGTACGTGGTCATCAAGTATAGGGTGTCTTAGAGGTCGCCCTTCTGTCCAAAAGATCCAGTTGCCTCAAAACGGTTGCCTCAGATAAAAGGATCTAGGACATTAGGGTTACTTCTAAGGTGTCCTACCATTGCTTCGGTGACCACACATGTCCCTCATAATCGAATTGACCCGAATAACTCCAACGATGGTGCTACCTACCTCTCAATGGTGGGATAGCACTATCTAAAGGACTCTTACACAGCCTAATTCCTTAGAGTAGGTAGATTCTCATGGGTACTTGCTCTCTCAAAAACAAACAAAATACTTTTCACACCTACACTTTTTAAAAGTTTTTCAAACAAATTTTTCATACACTCTTGAGGACAGATACAAGAGTTACTTAGAAATTTTTTGAACGAAACTTTTTTTCAAAACCCACACACACTTGAAAAGCAAACATCTTTTGAAAACATAAGAGCAAGTACCTAAGAGCCCGTGGATAACCACTGATAGAAAGGGTGCTAACACCTTCCCTTTCTATAAATCTACCTCCCGAACCGAGAAACATTCTCAAAGAAGGAATTTTGCTGTGCTTTTGTCCTTTCCATGTTGGAGAATATAAAAGACGGTGGCGACTCTTGCTTACCGCGACATTTCGCGAAACCAGCTAAAAACAGTCAGTTCTATTTCAAGACCTGCTGTTGCACCTCAGCGCAACAATCAACCAAGGGCCGAGAGACCGCGAAGACAATTCACTTAGCTCAACATGACTTTATCCCAAATTCGGCCACAGTTATTGAAAACCAACTTGGTGATTCTTAAGGAGGCCCCAAAGACTCCCAACACTGCATCACCCATGTATGATCCGAATTCCCGTTGTGCTTTTCATTATAATAGCCCTGGGCATGATACAGATAACTGCTGGGTCTTGAAGAACAAGGTACAAGACCTGATTGATGCTAAAGAAATTCAGTTTGAAGCGCCGGAGAAGCCAAATGTCATAACAGCACCTATGCCCAAACATGATGCGGGAGTAAATGCTATTGGGGATAATGATGATGAAGAGTTTGATATTGACAGTTGGATATACCCGATTGTTAATGGTGGACTAAGCAACTGGACAGCAAAGGAATTCATCCCAATTTCTTTTGTTACCCAGTAATGAGACTTTTGTTTTAAATTTGTAACAAATAATGTTTTAAACTTTATGGCCCGGTGTCTTACCCGGGGCACCGTGGCTTCATTTATGAGGGCTTTATGTGTGTCATCTACATATATCATTAATAAAAGCATTGGACGTTTTCTTGCATTTCAAACTTTGCGCTCCTTATTTTTCTTTATATATTGCAAAACAGCTATTTTACACACACCTACATATACAGGTCTACATCCACTCTGGATCTCACTGGTAACGACTCTGCTACTTCCAGTTATGACTTCGAAAGTCCGATCAACTTAGCCGAAGACGAAGGTGAAGATGATTGCGAAGTGCCTGGTGAACTTGCTAGACTGTTACTTCAGGAAGAGAGGGATATACAGCCACATGAAGAGCTCGTGGAATCAATCAATATGGGTACAAAGGTAGACAAGAAAGAGGTCAAGATCGGTGCAAATCTGGAGCCTAGTGTTAAGCAACGGTTGATTCAGATGCTGCGAGACTATGTTGAGATCTTTGCCTGGTCTTATGAATATATGCCTGGGTTGGATATCGATATTGTGGTTCACCTATTGCCTACCAAGGAAGACTGTCCTCCAGTAAAATAGAAAGTTCGCCGAATGCGCCCGGAGATGTTTGAGAAAATCAAGGCTGAAGTTATGAAGCAGTTTGACGCCAGTTTTCTAGCAGTTACTTCCTACCCACAGTGGGTGGCCAACGTAGTTCATGTGCCGAAGAAGGATGGTAAAGTCCGAATGTGTGTTGACTATAGGGATATGAACAGGGCGAGTCCCAAGGATGATTTCCCTCTGCCTCATATCGAGGTTCTGGTTGACAACACCGCTCAGCATAAGGTTTTCTCCTTTACGGATGGTTTCTCCAGTTATAACCAGATTAAAATGGCTCCCGAAGATATGGAGAAGACAACCTTTGTTACTCAATGGGGTACCTTTTGCTACAAGGTCATGCCTTTCGGATTGAAGAATGTTGGGGCAACGTATACGTGTGCCATGTTCGCTTTGTTCCATGATATGATCCATCATGAGATTGAGGTATACATCGACGACATGATTGCAAGATCCCAGACTGAGGAAGAACATCTTGACCATCTTCAGAAGTTATTTGACAGGTTGAGGTTGTACAAGCTGAGGTTAAACCCGAACAAGTGCACCTTCGGGGTGAGATCTGGTAAGCTGCTGGGTTTCATCGTAAGGGACAAAGTTATTCAAGTGGATCCTGCAAAGGTGAAGTCTATACAGAAAATGCCAGCTCCCCGAACAGAAAAAGAAGTCAGAGGCTTTCTGGGACGTTTGAACTATATTTCCCGATTCATCTCGCACCTGAATGCTACTTGTGAGTCAATCTTCAAATTACTGAAGAAAGATCAAGTGGTAAGATGGAATGATGAATGCCTGGCCACTTTCGAAAGGATCAAAGAGTATCTCCAAGAGCCACATATTCTGATGCCTCCAGTTGAAGGGAGACCTTTAATCTTATACTTGACAATACTCGACAACTCAATGGGGTGCGTGCTGGGGCAGCATGACGAGTCTGGCCGAAAAGAGCATGCTATTTATTACCTTAGCAAAAATTTTACCGACTGCGAGACCCGATACTCGTTGCTCGAGAAAACTTGCTGCACTTTGGCATGGGCTGCTCGCCGGTTGAGACAGTATATGCTGACTCACATTACTCTATTGATATCAAAGATGGATCCAATCAAGTATATCTTCGAAAAGCCTGCCTTGTCCGGAAGAATAGCAAGATGGCAGATGATCTTAACTGAGTATGACATCCAGTACACGACCCAAAAGGCAATCAAGGGAAGTGTGTTGGTCGACCATTTGGCACATCAGGAAGTGGACGATTACCAGTCTATGAACTTTGAATTCCCGGACGAGAATATCATGATAGTGACTGATTGCGAAGAACCTGGACCGGATGAAGGACCTGAGGAAGGATCCCGATAGTCTATGTACTTTGATGGAGCTTCAAATTCTTTGGGTAACGGCATTGGCGCCGTAATCATATCTCCTAAAGGTTCTCATACTCCGTTCACCGCCCGACTATGTTTCAACTGCACCAACAACATGGCGGAGTATGAAGCATGCATCATGGGTCTTCGAGCAGCCATTGACCTAAGGATTAAGTTCTTGAGTGTCTTCGGAGATTCCTCTCTCGTGATCAGCCAGATCAAAGGAGAGTGGGATACGAAACACCCAAATCTTATTCCTTACAAGGAGTATATGTTGATGTTGCTTCCCCACTTCGAGGAGATAACCTTTGAAAACTTCCCTAGAGAAGAGAATCAGTTGGTGGATGCGCTGGCTACGATGTCTTCTATGTTCAAAGTCAATTGGGACAACGAAGCTCCCCGAATTATCATTGAAAGATTAGGCGAACCTGCACATTGCTGTGACATTGAGACTGAAGAGGTAGCGGGCAAACCCCGGTTTCATGAGGTGAAGAGGTATCTCGAGGCTCAGGAGTACCCCGAGGGTGCATCTGTTAATGACAAGAAGTTTCTGAGGAGGTTCGTGGCGAAGTTCTTCATCAGCAATGACATCCTTTACAAGCGTAACCATGATTCAACCTTACTATGATGCGTGGATAAGAACGAAGCAGAAAGGATCATGGCAGAATTACATGAAGGTACTTTCGGAACTCATTCCAGTGGACATACCATGGCAAAGAAAATCCTACGGGCAGAATATTTTTGGTCCACAATGGAGGCCGACTGTTATCAACATTCTCGGACCTGTCACAAGTGCCAAGTCTATGCTGACAAGGTGCACATACCTCCAGTACCTCTGAACATCTTGACGACACCTTGTCCTTTTGCAATGTAGGGCATTGATATGATCGGGGAGATCAGACCTACAGCGTCCAACGGGCATCGTTTCATCCTGGTAGCAATTGATTACTTTATGAAGTGGGTTGAAGCAGCTTCCTTTTCTACTGTAACTTAGAACGTCGTGGAACGGTTCATTCGGCACAATCTGATCTGTCGATATGGTGTACCAGAGAGGATCATTACGGACAATGGTACAAACCTCAGCAATAAGATGATCACCGAGCTCTGCAAGCAGTTCAAGATACATCATCCCAACTCTTCTCCATACCGGTCGAAGATGAATGGGGCTGTAGAAGCGGCAAATAAGAATATCAAGAAGATTGTGCAGAAAATGACGGTGACATACAAAGAATGGCACGAGATGTTACCATTTTCTCTTCATGGGTATCATGCCTCAGCACAGACGTCAACAGGGGCAACACCTTATTCCTTGGTATATGGTATGGAGGCTGTCTTGCCCATTGAAGTTCAGATACCCTCTCTTCGGATTATGAAGGATGCAAGTTTGAGCGAAGATGACTGGATTCAGACCGGACTTGATCAGCTGAACCTAATCGACAAAAAGAGACTTACTGCTATTTGTCATGGTCAAACGTATCAAAAACGGATGATCAAGGCATTTAACAAGAAAGTTAGAAGATAAGAGTATCAAGTTGGGGACCTGGTTATCAAGCGCATCATACTGCCATAAGGTGATCCTAGGGGCAAATGGACCCCTACTTACGAAGGGCCATTTGTTGTTAAGAACATCTTCTTAGGAGGAGCTATGATTCCAACCACCATGGATGGTGATGACCTTCCTCACCCCGTCAATGCAGACATAGTGAAAAGATACTACGTGTGATACGGCGGGAGAACTGACTTGGGTTTTGCGTTTGTTTTCGCAAATGTTTCGGTTGAGCAAGAGTTTCCACCGACTTTTTATTTTATCCTAAGGAAAGGTTAAAAAGCACAGCAAAAACCTTTGAGATGTTTTCTTGGGTTCGGGGAGTAGATTATAGAAAGGGAAGGTATTAGCACCCTTTCTATCCATGGTTATCCATGGACTCTTAGTTACTTGCTTAGATCAACTTGCCTTGATTTTGAATTGTTTGAAATGGTGCTTTCTGTGTGTGGGTTTGAAAATGTTTTGAAAAGAGGCCAATGTGGTGGCAACCTTTGCAATGATCCATGTTGGGATGTATACAAAGGTGTACTTATCTTTTGAAAAGTTTTCAATGTTTTTTGAAAGTTATTTTGAAAGTGTGTTGTGATGTGTGGTTTTGAAAAAAAATAGGCAAGTGTTTTTGTTTTGCAAGTTGACAAGTAACCAAGAGCTATCTACCCTAAATTTCTCAAAGATCATTGCTATGTTTTAACCTTTTTAACAATTTTGTTCCACCATTGTATTTGGTGGACAATCTTGTGTTAGGATGTGAACGGGACGGGCGCGGGTCATCGTTTAGACCATGATTGCAATGGTGCCAAGTGTCTTTGGGAAATTTTTCCTTTAAGGGACTTGATCATTTTTAGGCAACTTTCGAAAGCGTCATCGAGGGACTATGATCATTTGATATTGTCTTGTTTTGCCAAAAACACTCAACATGCAACATGGCCTATTATTGAAGGCAACAAGTGGAGTAACCCTAAGGGGTGCAAGTGTGATTGGTGTTTATTTATTTTCATGCTTTTATCTTGGAATTAGGTCAAGCTATTTGTTTTGGTTGATTTTTGCATACAAACCCTAATTCTATCATGGCATATTTAGAAAGCTTTTAAATGCGGAATTTAAAGGTCCTAAATTATTACAACACAAATTATGGGATGGGGGGTACAAATGTTCAAATGGGGATATTTAGCAAGAAATTTAAATCTAACTATTACATCCAAATTGAAATCTTACAAGGTATTTAATTGTACAATAATTAAATAAAATACAATAAATATGCAAGATGCAAAAAATGATTTTTTATATGTATGTGAAAAGTGTTTTTTATGTGTCAAATAAACAAAAATAAAAAAAGGTTAATTTTGGATATTTTTCAAGTTTAGGGTAAAACCCTAATTTTTGCTAAATAAAATGTATTAATTATTTATTATATGCAATATTTATTAATTATGTATAAGAAATAAATAAAAAGAAAGCATATTATAAAAAATGATTTTTCAAGTCAAATATTAATAAAAATAAAAATGTATTATTTTTATGTTTTTAACCTAAATATACTAATAAATATATAAGTATTTATATTATTTATTAAATATATTAAATATGTACAAAAAATAAAATATTTAATATTTACAAAAAAAAGTATATTTTTTAGGAAATGTTTTCAAAAGATAAAATAAAATAAAATTAGAAAATAAAGGTATTTTGTATTGTTTTTAGTATTTTAAATAAAAAAATATTATGTATTTATTTACATATATAACTAAATGAAACAAATAAATATCAAATAAAATGCAAAAAATGTGAGAAAAATATTTTTAATATTTTTTATGCTTTGACAAAAATAAACAAGTCAGAAACAAAAATCAAAAGTCAAAAATAATGAAAATAAAACACAATGGGCCAAGGGGGTGCATGTGTGAGAATGTGGTGCAAAAAGAAAATCAAACTCAGGCCCAACCCAGGAGGAGTTGTCTTCAACCTCCAGACTTGTTTGAACAACAACACGCGTTTCCTAACTCCTGATTCCTGGACTTTCAAGCAAAACTCATAACACAAAAAATGTAGAGCATCAAGAGACGAATCCAGACATATAAAAAACTTGACTTAACTCTCAGAAATGAGAGAGAATTTCTCCATCCCTAATTCTTGACCTAAGTTTTTTCTAATGTTCAGGTTCCAAATTCTCTCAGCACATGCAATATAAATGGAAAGTAATTATATGTGTAGCTTCAGGGCCATGAGTAGAGCATTTTTCATTCATAAACCTAAAGCTAACTCTTCCTAGATTAAGAGATAGAAGTCCATGAACTTACCTGTTCAGCTTGGATCGTGTCTGACAATGGAGGTACTTTCAGTGCAATGTGAGGACTTGTACAGCTTGCTTGAAGTTCAGGGATGCTTCTCCAACCTTTAGCTTGCTTTGAAACTAAATGTATCGAGCTATAGGAGTCAACCTGCAAAACAGAAAAAGTGAAAATGGTGAAGTTGGTTAGAGGTGTTACAGTCTGAAGCTAGGGCTTGGGATAGTTTGTATGGATGCTATGGAGTGTGTTTGAAGTGGTTTTGGCCGAGGCGCACGAATGGATTGAGTTGTAGAAGTCCAACTGCAGAAGGGACTCTGTTTTTTGCAGTAGGATGGTGTTTTGATGAATGATGAGGTTTGGAAGGTGGTTAGCTCGTGCCTTAGCTCAGTTATGATGTTTGGAATGTGTTCAACAAGTTTGTCTAAGCTTCTCTTGGCAGAAATGTGAGATGATGTTGGTTATGCAATGTTTCTTCTATCTTAAGCAACAAATGACAAGTTGGTTTACAAGCTTTTCCTAGGCCTCTCAAGTATGCTGCCTCAATCCCTCTTGATCAGTGTGATATCTCCATGAATCTTGTGTCCAAAGATATGCATTGTACCACTTGGATTGCAAATTTGACATAAAGTGTAACTTTACAAAAATGGATAAATTGCTTTTTCCAATTAAGGCTTAATTCTTTGTGTAATGACTATATAAACAAAACAAAGCTAGAACATAATGGATTGGCATTTAATTTTTAAGTATAAATGAGATTAGAGGCCTGTAATGTAGCTTGTATGTGCTGAATTTGAAAATGCACAAGTTATGAACATGGAAATGGCTCATGAACAAAGTGACTTTTGCCCATATTGTCAAATTCGATTCTCCCTAACCACAAGGTTGTTTGATGAGTTCTTGGACATTTTGGAAAGCTTGGAATGTTTACTACAATCCATATTTGTAATGCAAGTTGAAATTCCAAGTGGAAGCATGTGAAAAGTGGCCATGAAGTTAGGCAAAAATCCTGCCTAAAATAGGTCAAAATTTTTCTAAGTTAAGAAGGTTTTGCACCCTTGTTCCAAAAATTGTAACTTGAGCTACAAGCTTATTTTGAGGAAACTTTGTGAATCAAAGTTGTAGATTTTGCAAAGGACTACAACTTTCATGTTTTGAGTTTTCCTTGAATCCAAATGTATCTTGATGAAAAAATGGGACAAAATTAGGAAAAAATTAGGAATTTTCATAACTTAGAAAAATTCTAAGTTATGAAATTTCTTCATTTCAAACCCTAATTTGTGATTTTTGATTTCTTGATGAACAAGTTTCATAATTTGACATGTCTTGATGACAAATGAATCTTGACACTTGATTTTGACCAAAAAGTCAAAGTTTGACTTTTCAGTATACAGTTAAAAATTGATCAATTGACTGGAAAATTCATCTGTCAATCTTGTGCATTTGGGATATTTTGAATTTGTTGAACATGTAAAGACAATTCCATGGGTTCCTTGAGTCCATATGTGAGCTTGGTTGGCCATTGGCTAGGTCAAACAGTCAAAAATTGCCTTTGTGCAGTCAAAACCCTAAAAATGACCATTTTGCCCTTTTGGTGATCTTGATCAAATTTCTTGTGGAATTATGATCCAAACTTGACCAAATGGTTCATATGAGTTCATAATGTTGACGTGGGTCAAAAATCATGAGGTTTGACTGTCAATTGACCACAGTTGACTTTTTCCCTAATACAGCTGATTTCTAGGTCAACTGTCCAATTGACTGGGCAAAGATTGGAATCAAGGCTTGAAACTTGGTATGGATAAACTTGTGAGTCCAACATGAAGCATGAAAGTCACTTTGGGACTTTTGGGTCAAAATATCTTTGTGCAAACACAAACCCTAATTTGGGTCAACAGTGCAAGGAGGAGTCTTGAGCAGAGCAAACCCTAACTTGATCTTGAGCTCCAAAGGTCTTGTGATGAGAAAATGTTGAGGAAATGGGAGGGCAAATTTTGGGGTACAACAGTTGCCCCTGTTCAATCTTCTTGAACCTGAAGAGTTATATTGGCAGGTTTGCCTTTCGCGACTCAAAGGTAAAAGGAGATTGGACACTAGAGTGCCCTGAAATTTGCACTCGCATACTGGAGTATCAGCAATGTGATGGCGGGAATGGGCTTATAAATGCCATTTGGAAGAGATGGTGGATAGGAGGATGGGCTTATAGATGCCATCTGGAGGCGTGACAGAACCTTATCGGGAATGGGCTTATAGATGCCATTTGGAAGTGTTGATCGCATAAGAGATTCCTTAGCGAGGACTTGCGTACTTTGAGAGAGAAAGATGTTTTCCTAGCTTGTTACAGGTGTTGATCTTCAGTCTCTTCATGCAGATATGCCCTGGCTAGATACAAGTATCGAATCTACAATTGGTTGCTCACAGATGTGCCCTGGCTGGATATAGGAATCGAATCTGGAACTGTTGTCTACAGATGTGCCCTGGCTGGATACAAGTATCGAATCTGGAATTAGTTGCTCAATGTGCCCTGGCTAGATACAGGAATCGAATCTGGAATTAGCAAAAGGTTGGTAGAGATAGCTTTCCTGGCTAGATACAAGTGTAAGCCTCTGACCTGAGAATGAAAGATAATTTCCTGGCCTGTTACAGGGGTTGATCTTCAAACTCTTCATGCAGATATGCCCTGGCTAGATACAGGTATCGAATCTACAATCAATCACTCACAGATATGCCCTGGCTAGATACAGGTATTGAATCTGGAATTGCGATAGTTGATAGTAATCATCTTTTGGATTGATCTTTTCCTGAAAAGGCGAAACAACAGTTGTATGCGAAGTTATGATGTATGAGATGCATGATGTCATGATGCTCAAAATGAGATAATGTTGTATGCACTTTGTCATGTATGTAAGCAGGATGTATGAAATGTGAAATGTCTATGAATGTATTTTCGTCTAGGAAAATAAATCCTTTACGACTGGCCGGGGAATCAAATCCTGGGCTGATGTTGAAGAGTAGAGTTCTTCGCTTCCGCTGGGGATGATGGTTGTGAGAATGAACCGGTAGGAGAAGATGACTTCATTGGGGAATAAACTTGTTGGAGAAATTACTCTGCGGGGAATTACTCTGTGGGAAGAGATACTTCGCTGAGGTTTTGATGAGAGCTCCGCTGGGGGTAGGAAGAACTTCGCCGAGGACGAACTTTCCATGGTAATTAGCTGAGGATAACCCAGTTATAAGCTCTGGTGAGGAATAACTTTTGAAATGAAACCGGGGAGAGACGTATGCACTCTGCAGGGGATAATCTTCTAGAATCTACTGGGGATAAGCTTCAAGACCTGCTGGGGATATGGATTCCACTTTCCTGGGGAAAATTTTCAGACTGTACTGGGGTGTTGGTATTCCGCCGGGGAACAATCTTATATTAAGACTGCCGGGGATGCTTGCTGAGGAATGTTTATACTCTGCTGGGGAATGTTGAGATCTTCTAGGGATACCCGACTTCCTTTAGGCTGGCCGTAGACTAACTCTGCTTGAGGAGAGTATTGCTGACTTGCTAGGGGAATATTGTGCCTTTTCAGGGCTGATAGGAAACCAACTCTACTTGGGGAAAGTATTGTTGAATCTTGCCTTACTCTGTGGGGAGTTGAGGTGACTTGGTTACGTTTTTCAGCCGAACCTACCTTGGTACCTTGGTGGACAGAGCAACTAGACTGCTTGGACAATTCTACATTGCCCCTGTTTCTGATGTCACCTGTAATCAGTCCTTTGTTTCGCATGCAAATATTCATGATTAGCAATTAATTTCAAATGCATATATCAAAAATGAACATTGGACGTTCTTCGTAAAACAAAACAGAAAAAGGAAAAACAATGGATAATTTGTCTGAAAAATTGAACTCATATTAATTTTGAAATTTGCCCGTAAATAGGCGTTTTTGTACAAGAGGCTGACTTCCTAGTAAGAGGATGCCGCCAAGCGAAATAGAGTTCATACAATTTTGTGAAAAGGAAACAAAACAGCTATGTGAAAAATAATCCCACTGGGTTCCAACTCTGCTATCGCCTTTATGTCTTCAAGTGTCTCCTCACTTGGCTGCTTAGTTGAAGATTAAGCTGATTGATTGATGCCGAATTCTGGATGCAAGGTGATCCAATGAGACATAGTATTACGCTTTATCCCTAACTTTTGCCTGGACCACCCTTTCGGGTTTTCAGTCCACCGGGATACCCATTTTTGCCCAAGCCGCCTTTTCAGGTTTTCGACTTGCCGGGTGTACAATTTTTTTATTTCGTCCCTTATTTTTACCCGAACCCTTTTGGTTCGCCGGGAAGCCCTTATTTTTGCCTAGGTGTGTCAATCTAGCGGGTCTTTAGTTCATGCGTAGTATCTTTTTACTATGTCTGCATTGGCGGGGTGAGGAAGGTCGTCACCATCCATGGTGGTTAGAATCATGGCTCCTCCTGAGAAGATATGTTTAACCACAAATGGCCCTTCGTACGTAGGGGTCCATTTGCCCCTGGGATCACTTTGAGGAAGAATGATGCGCTTGATTACCAGGTCTCCGACTTGATACTCTTGTCGTCTGACTTTCTTGTTAAATGCCCTGATCATCCGTTTTTGGTACGTCTGACCATGACAAATAGCAGTGAGTCTCTTTTCGTCAATTAGGTTTAATTGATCAAGCCGAGTCTGGATCCAATCATCTTCGCTCAAGTCTGCATCCTTCATTATCCGGAGAGAGGGTATCTGGACTTCAATAGGCAAGACTGCCTCCATGCCATAGACCAAGGAAAAGGGAGTTGCCCCTGTTGACGTTCGTGCTGAGGTACGGTACCCGTGAAGAGCAAATGGTAACATCTCGTGCCAATCTTTGTACGTCACTGTCATCTTCTGCACAATTTTCTTGATGTTCTTATTAGCCGCTTCGACAGCCCCATTCATCTTCGGTCGGTAGGGAGAAGAGTTGTGGTGCTGTATCTTGAATTGCTCGCAGAGCTCAATGATCATCTTGTTGTTTAGATTGGTACCATTGTCCGTAATGATCCTCTCAGGTACACCGTATCGACAGATCAGGTTGTGCCGAATGAAACGTGCCACGACGTTCTTGGTTACGGTAGCATAGGAAGCTGCTTCAACCCATTTTGTGAAATAATCAATTTCTACTAGGATGAAGCGATGCCCGTTGGATGCCGTAGGTCGGATTTCGCCGATCATATCAATGCCCCACATTGAAAAAGGCCAAGGTGCTGTCAAGACGTTCAGAGGAACCGGAGGAATATGCACTTTATCAGCATAGATCTGGCATTTATGACAAGTTCGCGAATGCTAATAACAGTCGGCTTCCATTGTGGACCAGAAATATCCTGCCCGAAGGATTTTCTTTGCCATGGTATGTCCACTGGAATGTGTTCCGAAGGTACCTTCATGTAGCTCTGCCATGATCTTTTCTGCTTCAGTCTTATCCACACAACGCAGTAGGGTTGAATCATGGTTTCGTTTGTACAAAATGTCGTTGCTGAGGAAGAACTTTGCCGCGAACCTTCTCAGGAACTTCTTGTCATTAACAGATGCACCTTCGAGGTATTCTTGAGCTTCCAAGTACCTCTTTACTTCATGATACCAAGGTTTTTCCGTTACCTGTTCGGTCTCGAGATCGCAGCAATGTGCAGGTTCATCTAATTTCCAGATAATGATCCGGGGAGCCTCGTTGTCCCATTTGACTTTGAATATAGAAGACATTGTAGCCAACGCGTCCGCTAACTGATTCTCCTCTCTTGGGAAGTGTTCAAAAGTTTTTTCTTCGAAGTGGGGAATCAACGTTGACACATACTCCTTGTAGGGAATAAGGTTTGGGTGTTTCGTATCCCACTCGCCTTTGACCTGATTGATCACGAGAGCGGAATCTCCGAAGACACTCAGAAAATTGATCCTTAAGTCAATTGCAGCTTGAAGACCCATGATGCATGCCTCATACTCCTCCATGTTGTTGGTGCAGTTGAAACACAGTCGGGCGGTGATGGGAGTATGAGTGCCTTTAGGGGATATGATTACAGCGCCGATACCATTACCCAAAGCGTTCGAGGCTCCATCAAAGTGCATAGACCATCGGGGTCCTTCCTCAGGTCCTTCATCCGGTCCAGGTACTTCACAATCAGTCACTACCATGATATCCTCGTCTGGAAATTCAAAGTTCAACGACTAGTAGTCGTCCACTGCCTGGTGTGCCAAATGGTCTGCCAATACACTTCCCTTGATTGTTTTTTGAGTCGTGTACTGGATGTCATATTCCGTCAAGATCATTTGCCATCTTGCTATTCTTCCAGACAGAGCAGGCTTTTCGAATATGTACTTGATTGGATCCATTTTTGAGATCAATAGAGTAGTGTGAGTCAACATATACTGTCTCAGCCGGCGAGCAGCCCATACCAGAGTGCAGCAAGTTTTCTCGAGCAGTAAGTACCGAGTCTCACAGTCGGTAAACTTTTTGCTCAGGTAATAAATATCGTGTTCTTTTTGGCCAGACTCGTCATGCTGCCCCAACACACACCCCATTGAGTTGTCAAGTACTGTTAAGTATATGATTAGAGGTCTCCCTTCAACCGGTGGCATAAGAATGGGTGGTTCTTGGAGATACTCTTTGATCTTTTCGAAAGCGGCCTGACATTCATCGTTCCAACGTACTACTTGATCTTTCTTCAGCAGCTTGAAGATTGGTTCACAGGTAGCAGTTAGATGCGAGATGAATCGGGCAATGTAGTTCAATCGTCCTAGAAAGCCTTTGACTTCTTTCTCGGTCTTAGGAGTTGGCATCTCTTGTATGGCTTTCACTTTGGCAGGGTCCACTTGAATACCTTTGTCACTTACGACGAAGCCTAGAAATTTTCCCGATCTCACCCCAAAGGTGCACTTGTTTGGGTTCAACCTCAGCTTGTACAACTTCAGACGATCAAACAGCTTCCGTAGATGGTCAAGGTGTTCCTCCTGAGTTTGGGACCTTGCAATCATATCATCAACGTATACTTCTATTTTGTGATGGATCATGTCATGAAATAAAGCAACCATGGCATGTTGGTAGGTTGCCCCAGCATGTTTCAACCCAAAAGGCATGACCTTGTAACAAAAGGTGCCCCACTGAGTAACAAAAGTGGTTTTCTCCATGTCTTCAGGAGCCATCTTGATCTGATTATAACCAGAGAAGCCGTCCATGAAGGAGAAAACCTTATGCTGAGCAGTGTTGTCAACCAGAACGTCGATAAGGCAGGGGGAAATCATCCTTAGGGCTCGCCCTGTTCAAATCCCTGTAATCAACACACATTCAGACCTTACCATCCTTTTTCGGCACTGGAACCACGTTGGCAATCCACTGAGGGTAAGAAGTCACTGCTAGAAACCCGACATCAAATTGTTTCATAACCTCAGCTTTGATTTTCTCGGACATCTCTGGACGCATACGGCGGACCTTCTGTTTAACCGGAGGGTAGTCTTCCTTGATGGGCAGGTGATGAACCACAATGTCGGTATCCAACCCAGGCATGTCTTCGTAAGACCAGGCAAAGATTTCCACATAGTCATGCAGCATCTGAATCAACCGTTGCTTCACACTGAACTCTAGATTGGTACCAATCTTGACTTCCTTTCTGTCTGTCTCAGTACCCAGATTTACCGTTTCCACTGGCTCTTCATGTGGCTGAATGGCCCTCTCTTCCTGGAGTAACAGTCTTGCAAGTTCACCAGGCACTTCACAATCATCTTCACCTTCGTCTTCGGCTAAGTTGATCGGATTTTCGAAGTCATAACTGGCGGTAGCAGAGTCGTTACCAGTGAGATCCAGAGTGGATTGGAACTTGTATGGGTGAGTGTGTGTAAATATAGCTGTTTTGCAATATATAATAAAGAAAGAAAAGGAGCGCAAGATTTTTAAATGCAACAAACGTCCAATGTTTTGATTAATGATATATGAAAATGTCATACAAAAGCCCTCACAAATGGAGCCACGGTGCCCCGGGTAGGACACCGAGCCATAAAAGTTTCAACATATTGTTTGTTACAAATTGAAAACAAAAGAGTTCATTACTGAGTGATAAAAGTAATAGGTGTGAAGTCTTTGGCAGTCCAGTTGCTTGGTCCACTGTCGGTTGTTGGGTAGATCCAGCTGTCGAATTCAGATTCCTCCACTTTGTCTTCAATAGCATTCACTCCCGGGTTGGTGATGAACACAAGAGGTCTTCCAATCCTCGCCTTACGAACAGCCTTCTGAGCCTCCGCAGTGAAGCCCAAACCAAACTTGTCAGTCTTTGGAGTGAAGTCAGGAAGTCGGCCCCAGTTTGCGTACTCACCCTTCTCAATCATAGCCCGGGCATCCTTTAAGGAAGCCATCTTCAAAGGAGGGTCTTCAATCACAGTTTCAGCTGATGTCAGTGTCTGAGGCACCTCTTCAAAGTGTTTAAAGGGGGTTTCAATGAACTCCCCATCCATTTCTATGTACCGGAACGAGTTTAGGTGGATGACCATATATTCTTCCTCCCCCTGAACTGTGACAATCTTCCCTCGGACTGGATACTTAAGCTTCTGATGTAGTGTGAAGGTCACATCTCCAGCCTTGTGGATCCATGGATGACCCAACAAACAAGAGTAGGATGGACGGATGTCCATCACATAGAAAGTAGAATCAAAAACTTGAGAACCAACCCTGATTGGGATGTCAACTTCGCCATGTACCATCCTTTTCGAACCGTCAAAGGCTCGGACAACAATGTTACTGGGCTTGAGCTCCAGACCCTCACAATCCAGCATGTCTAGGGCCTTCTTGGGCAATACGTTTAATGAAGAACCGGTGTCTACCAACACATGGGCAAGAGTAGTGCCCCTGCATTCAATGGAGACATGCAGGGCTTCGTTATGGTTCTTTCCTTTTGCAGTCAGATCGGCGTCAGAGAAGCCCAAACCATTATCGGCAGTCAAGTTGGCCACACAATCAGTAAATTGATCAGCAGATGTTTCTTGTGGCACATGGGCCATCTTCAAGAAGGAGATCAGAGCCTTGGCGTGGGCTTTTGAACACAACAACAGTGATAGCATAGAAATCTTTGATGAGGTGTTCCCCAACTGCTCAACTACGTTGAAATCACTTTTCTTGATAATCTTGAGGATCTCTTCCATCTCTTGCTGGGAGGCTTCAATAGTGGTTGTCTTCGGTGCCTCCGTCAGGGAAGGCAAATCAATAGCAATCCCCTTTCCCCGAGCGTCAGAGGACTCGGCAGCAGGGGTAGAAACAGGAACTTGATTAGGAAGGGGAACATGCACACTTGCAGGTGTGATGACAAGGGGTTTCTGAATAGTTGGTGGCACAATATCTGGTGAGAACAGCCTACCACTGTGAGTAATTTTGGCAGGCCCGGTGATATTGCTGACACCGGTACTTGTATCAAACTCTTGTTTTACTCCAAGAACATAAACGTATGCCCCATAGTTCCACGGGACAGCTTTTTCAGATGTATAAGGGAGAGGCCCCGGAACAGTAATGATGATAGGAGCAATCTTCTGAGTGGACATGATTTTGACAGGCTTCTTTGAGAGAGCCTTAGGAGGTTTGTTGAAAATAGTGATAATAGAAACGTCTTCAGCAGGGACAGCAGGAACAACAATCTTCTCGAACATGATCTCTTTGCTATCCATCGGGCTTTGAATACCTGATTTCAGCAACGGACAACCAACAAGCGAAACAGCACAAAGAAGGCAACCTTTACCACATCCCGGAAATAAACCGGCTAGCAACAGGTTCCTTTTAACAGTCAATAACGGAGTAACAATCTCTTCCACGGAGGCTACATACCGGTCTTCTTCCACAACATTCACTCCATGCTGGGGCATGGGAGCAGTCACAACATTGGGCCTTTCGGGCGCCTCAAACTGTATTTCTTTAGCATCAATAAGGTCTTGAACCTTATTCCTCAGAGCCCAGCAATCGTCCGTAGTATGCCCCGGGCTATCAGAGTGATAAGCGCAATGAGCGTTGGGGTTGTACTTTGGAGAAGCTGTGTTCACTACCTTCGGAGCTTCTTTGATAGTTACCAGATTGATTGACAGTAGTTGCGGAAAAATCTGAGACAGGGTCATGCTGAGCCGAGTGTACTGCCTTTTAGGTCTCTCACCCCTTGGTTGGTTGGACTGCTGAGGAGCAGCAACAGGCTTTGAAATTACCAATGCATTGACAGCTTGGCGGCGTTCCGGTTTAATCTGTCTTCTGGGACCATAAACAGCACTGGCTTCCTTCTTGAAGGGCTTCTTTTCAACACTCGCGGTGGCACCTTTCTGTATCTTACCCGACTTGATACCAGCTTCTATTCTCTCACCAGTCAAGATCAAATCTGTAAACCCAGCAGAGGAATTACCAATCAGATGATTGAAGAACGGACCAGACAGGGTCCCTAAGAATATGTCAACAAGTTCACGGTCAGTCAGCGGTGGCTACACCCTGCTAGCCAGGTCTCTCCACTTTTGCGCATACTCCTTGAATCCTTCGCCCTCCCTCAGTGACATACCCTGGAGTTGGGTACGCGTGGGAGCGAGGTCAGAATTGTACTGATACTGTTTATAAAAGGCAGTAGCCAAGTCCTCCCAGTTTCGGATATTGGCTCCATCCAGCTGATATAACCACTCGAGTTGAGCCCCCGAAAGGCTATCCTGAAAGAAATGGATCCAAAGGTTCTTGTCTGCAGTGTAAGGTTGGATATTCCTTACATATGATCTGAGATGCATCTTCGGGAAGGATAGCCCGTCATACCTTGCAAAAACTGGCACTTTGAACTTCGGGGGGATGACAATTCCATCAACTAATCCCAAATCTTTGAAATCTAAGCCGGGAACTCTCTGCAGCTCCATAGCTGCCAACCTGTCTTCCAAACCCTTGTACTTATCATCGGCGGGCGGGTATTGTTGATTAGAGTAGTCTTCGTCCTCTTCAGCCTCCTCTTCTTCAACCTCGGATTCGGAAGGTACCGCAGCCGCATTCCCTATACTGGTTCCCTCTTTAGATGTAGGGGGAAATTCAAGGACTCTTGTGGCTTCACCCTCAAACCTTCTTCCTAGGGTAGCCACCCCGATTCTCTTCTTCTTCTTTTTCACTTGCTCTTTGTTCCCCAGCAGGGCTTTCAGATCTTCCTGACCCTTAGCCAAGGTCATCAGGAGTTGTTGAAACTGTGAATTCTGAGACTGCAAGTCCTTGACCATCTGTTCGAGATCCATCTTACTGAAATAAATAGTAGAAAGATAAGGAAACCTGGTGTGGATACCTGCTTATGCGCATGATGAATGATATGTTTGTTTATGCAATGCATTCAAGGATTTAGAAAATTCAAAATTGTTGCAAACAAAAAGAACGCACGTCATATTAATAAGAAGAAATTTGTCAATACATAAATGCCCCATGGGCCAAATATTACAAAAAAACTTCTCAAGGTAAAAAGACGTTGCGCATCCTCTTTGGTGCGATGTAGGTATTGAGGGTCTCTTCCTCGTGGAGTCGACGGGTAAGCTCCAAAACCTTCTTCTCACTGGCGTAGAAGCTGGCTTCAAAAGTGTTCCGTTCCTCCTTGAGTTGGATCCAACTCTTCTGCATCTCCTCCCACGATGTAGGCATGTCAAGATATAGGATGGTGTAGGGAACCTCTCCTTCCTTAACGGGCTCTTTAATCACAGGGAGAACATGAGGATAAGGCATCATTAGACTCTGGGCTCGGGTTCGTACCCACTTGAGATAAGGCTCAAGAGGGATGGAGTTCTTGTGTCCCAGTGTCTTGTTGTCTACCTTGTTAGGCATCCTCCAAGCTCTGATGAATCTTTGGCGAAGTCCTTGCGCATCATTGTCGAAGTCAAAAACTAGGTCAGGAATCAACATGTCGTGAGGGCCATCTCTTCGTGCATATCCAAATTGTCTCAAAGCTAGACAAGGGTTGTAGATAATGCCTCCCCTAATGCCAAGTAATGGAACATTAGGGAACTCTCCACAACAATCGACGATGATTACATTTTCTCTGGACCGAGAACACCAATGTACATCAGAGTGAGTAAGGGTCATCAACCGTTGTGACCACCTTAAGCCTTGGTCATTCTTCAAGACATATTGTGGAAGGTGCGAAATAAACCACCTTGCATGGAGAGGAGTACAGCACATGAGAACACCCCTCTTTCTCATTGTTCGTGTGTAAAATGAGTGAAGAATATCCCCAAGCAATGTTGGTATTGGATTTCTGGATAAGAAGATTTTGACGGTGTTGACATCCACAAGCTGGTCAGGATTTGGGAACAAGACCAACCCATAAATGAGGAGTGCCACAATTTCTTCAAAGGCTTGTAGATCCAATGAATTCCAACACTCTTGTGCTTTCTCAAACAAGAATTTTTCCAAGAAGCCTTTGACGCCGCTTCTAGTTTCCCAATGCCCCTTGATGTCAGATGGTTGCAAGTGTAGTGCTTGGGCAACATCTTCAGGCTTTGGTTCTTTTTCCGTACCGTTGTAGGGTAGTTTATTAAGAATAGGAATTCTCAGGAGTTGAGAAAATTCCTCCAAAGTGGGCACCAATTGGTAGTCGGGGAAAGTGAAACAGTGGTGAAGGGGGTCAAAGAACTGGAACAACACCTTTACCATGTCCTCTTCAATGCTGGTGTTGACTAGGCTGAGCAGTCTACCATGTCTTTCACTGAAGGGAGAGCTTTCCGGAATTCTTGATGTGAGCTCCTTGAGTTGAGGAGGGATTCTCACAAGGTTGACTTGGATAGTTTTCCTGCGAAGAATTTCCATGACCTACAAAACAAGAACAAAGATGAAGATCCGAACCCTTGAAATGGTTAGTGAATGCATATGATGCTTTATGATGTTCATGATGTATGCACAAAACATATGTACAAGCAATTCACACAAAACCCTAGTTTCAGGCTTGCATGGGGTTTCATAGGTAAGAACCCTCTTGAGTGTAGTTGGCTTAAAAACCTGTCCTATAAATAGTAAACGGGTTCTAAGGAGCTCAATATCATTGGATTGTTTTCCATGTTCATTGTTTTGGTTTAGCCACTTAACTAGCGACCAAAATATTCCAAGAAAACAACCCTCAATGAGTGTAGTATCGAGTATCTACCAACTTCGGACTGCACCAAAGCCGGTCATCTCACTACCCCTAATGAAAGGCTAAGATGGTCAAGTAAGGTTCTAGGTCATTAGTTCTTAGTGACATCACTCAGCGGCCCCGTACTCTCCTTGATTGAACTCAAGGGTTACCGGTACTCACAAATATGTCGCACTAATATAACTATTGTTTCAACCGTGTCGGTATACCCCGCACAATTTCCACAACGTATTGCTATCTATGAATGTTTCCCCAAATCCAGGTGTAGGATTGCAAACCCGAACAAGAGGGCCAAGATATAAAGCAATCAAAGCAAACAATTTAGTCATGCAAGAAGGTGATCTAAGCCCTAAGGTTACTCCACTTTTAAAATTCCCCAACAGAGTCGCCAGTTCTGTGATACGGTGGGAGAACTGACTTGGGTTTTGTGTTTGTTTTTGCAAATGTTTCAGTTGAGCAAGAGTCGCCACCGACTTTTTATTTTATCCTAAGGAAAGGTTAAAAAGCACAGCAAAAACCTTTGAGATGTTTTCTTGGGTTCGGGGAGTAGATTATAGAAAGGGAAGGTATTAACACCCTTTCTATCCATGGTTATCCATGGGCTCTTAGTTACTTGCTTAGATCAACTTGCCTTGATTTTCAATTGTTTAAAATGGTGCTTTGTGTGTGTGGGTTTGAAAATGTTTTGAAAAGAGGCCAATGTGGTGGCAACCTTTGCAATGATCCATGTTGGGATGTATACAAAGGTGTACTTATCTTTTGAAAAGTTTTCAATGTTTTTTGAAAGTTATTTTGAAAGTGTGTTGTGATGTGTGGTTTTGAAAAAAAATAGGCAAGTGTTTTTGTTTTGCAAGTTGGCAAGTAACCAAGAGCTATCTACCCTAAATTTCTCAAAGATCATTGCTATGTTTTAACCTTTTTAACAATTTTGTTCCACCATTGTATTTGGTGGACAATCTTGTGTTAAGATGTGAACGGGACGGGCGCGGGTCATCGTTTAGACCATGATTGCAATGGTGCCAAGTGTCTTTGGGCAATTTTTCCTTTAAGGGACTTGATCATTTTTAGGCAACTTTCGAAAGCGTCATCGAGGGACTATGATCATTTGATATTGTCTTGTTTTGCCAAAAACACTCAACATGCAACATGTGCCATTATTGAAGGCAACAAGTGGAGTAACCCTAAAGGGTGCAAGTGTGATTGGTGTTTGTTCATTTTCATGCTTTTATCTTGGAATTAGGTCAAGCTATTTGTTTTGATTGATTTTTGCATACAAACCCTAATTCTATCATGGCATATTTAGAAAGCTTTTAAATGCGGAATTTAAAGGTCCTAAATTATTACAACACAAATTATGGGATGGGGGGTACAAATGTTCAAATGGGGATATTTAGCAAGAAATTTAAATCTAACTATTACATCCAAATTGAAATCTTACAAGGTATTTAATTGTACAATAATTAAATAAAATACAATAAATATGCAAGATGCAAAAAATGATTTTTTATATGTATGTGAAAAGTGTTTTTTATGTGTCAAAAAAACAAAAATAAAAAAAAAGGTTAATTTTGGATATTTTTCAAGTTTAGGGTAAAACCCTAATTTTTGCTAAATAAAATGTATTAATTATTTATTATATGCAATATTTATTAATTATGTATAAGAAATAAATAAAAAGAAAGTATATTATAAAAAATGATTTTTCAAGTCAAATATTAATAAAAATAAAAATGTATTATTTTTATGTTTTTAACCTAAATATACTAATAAATATATAAGTATTTATATTATTTATTAAATATATTAAATATGTACAAAAAATAAAATATTTAATATTTACAAAAAAAAGTATATTTTTTAGGAAATGTTTTCAAAAGATAAAATAAAATAAAATTAGAAAATAAAGGTATTTTGTATTGTTTTTAGTATTTTAAATAAAAAAGTATTATATATTTATTTACATATATAACTAAATGAAACAAATAAATATCAAATAAAATGCAAAAAATGTGAGAAAAATATTTTTAATATTTTTTATGCTTTGACAAAAATAAACAAGTCAGAAACAAAAATCAAAAGTAAAAAATAATGAAAATAAAACACAATGGGCCAAGGGGGTGCATGTGTGAGAATGTGGTGCAAAAAGAAAATCAAACTCAGGCCCAGCCCAGGAGGAGTTGTCTTCAACCTCCAGACTTGTTTGAACAACAACAACACGCATTTCCTAACTCCTGATTCCTGGACTTTCAAGCAAAACTCATAACACAAAAAATGTAGAGCATCAAGAGACGAATCCAGACATATAAAAAACTTGACTTAACTCTCAGAAATGAGAGAGAATTTCTCCATCCCTAATTCTTGACCTAAGTTTTTTCTAATGTTCAGGTTCCAAATTCTCTCAGCACATGCAATATAAATGGAAAGTAATTATATGTGTAGCTTCAGGGCCATGAGTAGAGCATTTTTAATTCATAAACCTAAAGCTAACTCTTCCTAGATTGAGAGATAGAAGTCCATGAACTTACCTGTTCAGCTTGGATCGCGTCTGACAATGGAGGTACTTTCAGTGCAATGTGAGGACTTGTACAACTTGCTTGAAGTTCAGGGATGCTTCTCCAACCTTTAGCTTGCTTTGAAACTAAATGAATCGAGCTATAGGAGTCAACCTGCAAAACAGAAAAAGTGAAAATGGTGAAGTTGGTTAGAGGTGTTACAGTCTGAATCTAGGGCTTGGGATAGTTTGTATGGATGCTATGGAGTGTGTTTGAAGTGGTTTTGGCCGAGGCGCACGAATGGATTGAGTTGTAGAAGTCCAACTGCAGAAGGGACTCTGTTTTTTGCAGTAGGATGGTGTTTTGATGAATGATGAGGTTTGGAAGGTGGTTAGCTCGTGCCTTAGCTCAATTATGATGTTTGGAATGTGTTCAGCAAGTTTGTCTAAGCTTCTCTTGGCAGAAATGTGAGATGATGTTGGTTATGCAATGTTTCTTCTATCTTAAGCAACAAATGACAAGTTGGTTTACAAGCTTTTCCTAGGCCTCTCAAGTATGCTGCCTCAATCCCTCTTGATCAGTGTGATATCTCCATGAATCTTGTGTCCAAAGATATGCATTGTACCACTTGAATTGCAAATTTGACATAAAGTGTAACTTTACAAAAATGGATAAATTGCTTTTTCCAATTAAGGCTTAATTCTTTGTGTAATGACTATATGAACAAAACAAAGCTAGAACACAATGGATTGGCATTTAATTTTTGAGTGTAAATGAGATTAGAGGCCTGTAATGTAGCTTGTATGTGCTGAATTTGAAAATGCACAAGTTATGAACATGGAAATGGCTCATGAACAAAGTGACTTTTGCCCATATTGTCAAATTCGATTCTCCCTAACCACAAGGTTGTTTGATGATTTCTTTGACATTTTGGAAAGCTTGGAATGTGTACTAAAATCCATATTTGTAATGCAAGTTGAAATTCCAAGTGGAAGCATGTGAAAAGTGGCCATGAAGTTAGGCAAAAATCCTGCCTAAAATAGGTCAAAATTTTTCTAAGTTAACAATGTTTTGCACCCTTGTTCCAAAAATTGTAACTTGAGCTACAAGCTTATTTTGAGGAAACTTTGTGATCAAAGTTGTATATTTTGCAAAGGACTACAACTTTCATGTTTTGAGTTTTCCATGAATCCAAATGTATCTTGATGAAAAAATGGGACAAAATTAGGAAAAAATTATGAAATTTCTTCATTTCAAACCCTAATTTGTGATTTTTGATTTCTTGATGAACAAGTTTAATAATTTGACATGTCTTGATGACAAATGAATCTTGACACTTGATTTTGACCAAAAAGTCAAAGTTTGACTTTTCAGTATACAGTCAAAAATTGATCAATTGACTGGAAAATTCATCTGTCAATCATGTGCATTTGGGATCTTTTGAATTTGTTGAACATGTCAAGACAATTCCATGGGGTCCTTGAGTCCATATGTGAGCTTGGTTGGCCATTGGCTAGGTCAAACAGTCAAAAATTGCCTTTGTGCAGTCAAAACCCTAAAAATGACCATTTTGCCCTTTTGGTGATCTTGATCAAATTTCTTGTGGAATTGTGATCCAAACTTGACCAAATGGTTCATATGAGTTCATAATGTTGATGTGGGTCAAAAATCATGAGGTTTGACTGTTAATTGACCACAATTGACTTTTTCCCCAATACAACTGATTTCTAGGTCAACTGTCCAATTGACTGGGCAAAGATTGGAATCAAGGCTTGAAACTTGGTATGGATAAACTTGTGAGTCCAACATGAAGCATGAAAGTCACTTTGGGCCTTTTGGGTCAAAACATCTTTGTGCAAACACAAACCCTAATTTGGGTCAACAGTGCAAGGAGGAGTCTTGAGCAAAGCAAACCCTAACTTGATCTTGAGCTCCAAAGGTCTTGTGATGAGAAAATGTTGAGGAAATGGGAGGGAAAATTTTGGGGTACAACACTACGCATAAACAAAGACCCACTAGGTTGACTGGCCTATGCAAAAATAAGGGCTTCCCGGCGAACCAAAAGGGTTCGGGCAAAAATAAGGGATGAAATAAAAAAAATCTATACACCCGGCAAGTCGAAAACCTGGAAAGGCGGCTTGGGAAAAAATGGGTATCCCGGTGGACTGAAAACCCGAAAGGGAGGTCCAGGCAAAAATTAGGGATCAAAGCGTAACACTTTGTCTCATTAGATCATCTTGCATCCAAACTCCGGTATCGACTATCAAGCTAGGACGACACTAATCAATCTGGTCTACCTTCAACCAAGTAGCAAAGTGATGAGATGCTCGAGGACATAAAGGCAATAGTAGAGTTGGAACCCAGTGGGATTATTCACATAGCTATTTTGTTTAGATTTTCAAAAATTGTGTAAATTCTATTGTTCGGCGGCGTTCTCCTTCTAGGACGTCAGCCTCCTGTACAAAAACACCTATTTACAGGCCAAACTTCAAATCAATACAATTCATTTTCAAAGAAACTTCAAACTGTTTTTCCTTTATCTGTTTTGTTTTGCAAAGAACGTCCAATGTTCATTTTTGATATATGCATTTGACATTAATTGCTGCTCATAAATGTTTACATGTGAAACAAAAGATGAATTACTCGTAATATCAGAAGCATGGGCAAATAAGAATTGTCCAAAACTGTACAGTAGCTCTTTCCACCAGGTACCAAGGTAGATTCAGTTGAAGAATATCGCCAAGGTACTTTCACTCCCCGCAGGGTAAGACAATAATGATAGCTCTCCCCAGCTGAGACTTGCAGCTGCAAATGAATCAACAATATCCTCCCCAAGCAGAGTTTATCTACCATAAACACTGAAAAGGCTTAATATCCCCGACAGTTTTAATATTCCCCAACGGAGTATAAAAATATTCCTCGGCAGAATACAAGATATCGCCAATGGAGTTTGAAATTTTTTCCAGCGCAGTCTGAAGAAGCTTCCCTAGTGGAATTTGGAGAATCATCCCCAGTAGACTTTGGAAGATTGTCCCTAGCAAAACTCAAAATATTATCCCCAATAGAGGCTAAAAGATTATCCCCAATAGAGTCTAAAAGGTTATCCCCAGTGAAGTCGCAACTGAAAAGATCATCCCAGCGGAGTTCATTCCTTTCACAAATAGAAACTCAATCCCCAACAGGATTTAGTATCACCAGCAACGGTAATTCATTCCCAGCGGAATTTATCGGTGGAATCCTCAGTAGAACATCTCTTCCCCACAGAGTAATCTCCTCATCAGTTTATTCCCCAGCGGAGTTATCCTCTCCTGCAAGTTTATTCTCACAATCATTTTCGCTCGCCATCCCCAGCGGAAATGAAGAATTCAACTCCTTTCTCCAGCAGCTATCCGGGATTTATTTTCCCCAGCTGAAGACGTTACATTTTCATTCATCATGACACATGCATATACGCATCATACAACACAATCTCATTTATTTTGAGAACATCATTGCTTGATACATATCATCCATTACATATAACTGACCTTTACCTTTCAGGAAGGATGCAGTTAAATTCTCATAAAACTCAAAGCTATGAAGCTTTTATCTCAGTTGAATTACCGACCATCTCTTAAATCTCAACTGAATTAGTCTCGGTTGAATTACATATAAGGTTCTAAATCTCGACAATTTTCCTTCGTCGAAGTGTGGACGAGTTCTTAAATCTCAATAGAATTATCCTCCGTTGAAGTACAAACAGTTCCTAGATCTAGATGAAGATGTTTCCCTCAATCGAAGTACTGACCGGTTCTTAAATCTCAACTGAATTAGTCTCGGTTGAATTAAAGATAAGGTTCTAAATCTCGGAAATTCACCTCAGTCGAAGTACTGACCGGTTCTTAAATCTCAACTGAATTAGTCTCGGTTGAATTACAAATAAGGTTCTAAATCTCGACAATTTTCCTCCGTCGAAGTGTGGACGAGTTCTTAAATCTCAACAGAATTATCCTCTGTTGAAGTACAGACAGTTCCTAGATCTCGATGAAGATGTTTCCCTCAGTCGAAATACTGATCGGTTCTTAAATCTCAACTGAATTAGTCTCGGTTGAATTACAGATAAGGTTCTAAATCTCGGTAATTCTCCTCAGTCGAAGTACTGACCGGTTCTTAAATCTCAACTGAATTAGTCTCGGTTGAATTATAGATAAGGTTCTAAATCTCGACAATTTTCCTCCATCGAAGTGTGGATAAGTTCTTAAATCTCAACAGAATCATCCTCCGTTGAAGTACAGACAATTCCTAGATCTCGATGAAGATGTTTCCCTCAGTCGAAGTACTGATCGGTTCTTAAATCTCAACTGAATTAGTCTCGGTTGAATTACAGATAAGGTTCTAAATCTCAGCAATTCTCCTCAGTCGAAGTACTGACTGGTTCTTAAATCTCAACTGAATTAGTCTTGGTTGAATTACAGATAAGGTTCTAAATCTCGACAATTTTCCTCCGTCGAAGTGTGGACGAGTTCTTAAATATCAACAAAATTATCTTCCGTTGAAGTACAGACAGTTCCTAGATCTCGATGAAGATGTTTCCCTCAGTCGAAATACTGACCGGTTCTTAAATCTCAACTGAATTAGTCTCGGTTGAATTACAGATAAGGTTCTAAATCTCGGAAATTCACCTCAGTCGAAGTACTGACCGGTTCTTAAATCTCAACTAATTAGTCTCGGTTGAATTACAAATAAGTTTCTAAATCTCGACAATTTTCCTCCGTTGAAGTGTGGACGAGTTCTTGAATCTCAACAGAATTATCCTCCGTTGAAGTACAGACAGTTCCTAGATCTCGATGAAGATGTTTCCCTCAGTCGAAATACTGACTGGTTCTTAAATCTCAACTGAATTAGTCTCGGTTGAATTACAGATAAGGTTCTAAATCTCGGCAATTCTCCTCAGTCGAAGTACTGACCGGTTCTTAAATCTCAATTGAATTAGTCTCGATTGAATTATAGATAAGGTTCTAAATCTCGACAATTTTCCTCCGTCGAAGTGTGGACAAGTTCTTAAATCTCAACAGAATCATCCTTCGTTGAAGTACAGACAATTCCTAGATCTCGATGAAGATGTTTCCCTCAGTCGAAGTACTGATCGGTTCTTAAATCTCAACTGAATTAGTCTCGGTTGAATTGCAGATAAGGTTCTAAATCTCAGCAATTCTCCTCAGTCGAAGTACTGACCGGTTCTTAAATCTCAACTGAATTAGTCTTGGTTGAATTACAGATAAGGTTCTAAATCTCGACAATTTTCCTCCGTCGAAGTGTGGACGAGTTCTTAAATATCAACAGAATTATCCTCCGTTGAAGTACAGACAGTTCCTAGATCTCGATGAAGATGTTTCCCTCAGTCGAAATACTGACCGGTTCTTAAATCTCAACTGAATTAGTCTCGGTTGAATTACAGATAAGGTTCTAAATCTCGGAAATTCACCTCAGTCGAAGTACTGACCGGTTCTTAAATCTCAACTAATTAGTCTCGGTTGAATTACAAATAAGTTTCTAAATCTCGACAATTTTCCTCCGTTGAAGTGTGGACGAGTTCTTGAATCTCAACAGAATTATCCTCCGTTGAAGTACAGACAATTCCTAGATCTCGATGAAGATGTTTCCCTCAGTCGAAATACTGACTGGTTCTTAAATCTCAACTGAATTAGTCTCGGTTGAATTACAGATAAGGTTCTAAATCTCGGCAATTCTCCTCAGTCGAAGTACTGACCGGTTCTTAAATCTCAATTGAATTAGTCTCGATTGAATTATAGATAAGGTTCTAAATCTCGACAATTTTCCTCCGTCGAAGTGTGGACAAGTTCTTAAATCTCAACAGAATCATCCTCCGTTGAAGTACAGACAATTCCTAGATCTCGATGAAGATGTTTCCCTCAGTCGAAGTACTGATCGGTTCTTAAATCTCAACTGAATTAGTCTCGGTTGAATTGCAGATAAGGTTCTAAATCTCAGCAATTCTCCTCAGTCGAAGTACTGACCGGTTCTTAAATCTCAACTGAATTAGTCTTGGTTGAATTACAGATAAGGTTCTAAATCTCGACAATTTTCCTCCGTCGAAGTGTGGACGAGTTCTTAAATATCAACAGAATTATCCTCCGTTGAAGTACATACAGTTCCTAGATCTCGATGAAGATGTTTCCCTCATTCGAAATACTGACCGGTTCTTAAATCTCAACTGAATTAGTCTCGGTTGAATTACAGATAAGGTTCTAAATCTCGGAAATTCACCTCAGTCGAAGTACTGACCGGTTCTTAAATCTCAACTAATTAGTCTCGGTTGAATTACAAATAAGGTTCTAAATCTCGACAATTTTCCTCCGTTGAAGTGTGGACGAGTTCTTGAATCTCAACAGAATTATCCTCCGTTGAAGTACAGACAGTTCCTAGATCTCGATGAAGATGTTTCCCTCAGTCGAAATACTGACTGGTTCTTAAATCTCAACTGAATTAGTCTCGGTTGAATTACAGATAAGGTTCTAAATCTCGGCAATTCTCCTCAGTCGAAGTACTTACCGGTTCTTAAATCTCAATTGAATTAGTCTCGATTGAATTATAGATAAGGTTCTAAATCTCGACAATTTTCCTCCGTCGAAGTGTGGACAAGTTCTTAAATCTCAACAGAATCATCCTCCGTTGAAGTACAGACAATTCCTAGATCTCGATGAAGATGTTTCCCTCAGTCGAAGTACTGATCGGTTCTTAAATCTCAACTGAATTAGTCTCGGTTGAATTGCAGATAAGGTTCTAAATCTCAGCAATTCTCCTCAGTCGAAGTACTGACCGGTTCTTAAATCTCAACTGAATTAGTCTTGGTTGAATTACAGATAAGGTTCTAAATCTCGACAATTTTCCTCCGTCGAAGTGTGGATGAGTTCTTAAATATCAACAGAATTATCCTCCGTTGAAGTACAGACAGTTCCTAGATCTCGATGAAGATGTTTCCCTCAGTCGAAATACTGACCGGTTCTTAAATCTCAACTGAATTAGTCTCGGTTGAATTACAGATAAGGTTCTAAATCTCAGTAATTCTCCTCAGTCGAAGTACTGACCGGTTCTTAAATCTCAACTGAATTAGTCTCGGTTGAATTACATATAAGGTTCTAAATCTCGACAATTTTCCTCCGTCGAAGTGTGGACGAGTTCTTAAATCTCAATAGAATTATCCTCCGTTGAAGTACAAACAGTTCCTAGATCTCAATGAAGATGTTTCCCTCAGTCGAAGTACTGACCGGTTCTTTAATCTCAATTGAATTAGTCTCGGTTGACATACAGATAAGGTTCTAAATCTAGGCAATTCTCCTCAGTCGAAGTACTGACCGGTTCTTAAATCTCAACTGATTTATCCTCGGTTGAATTACAGATAAGGTTCTAAATCTCGACAGATTTCCCCCAGTTGAATTATGGACAAGTTCTTAAAACTCACAGAGATGTTCTCTCAGCTAAGGTACATGCAAGTTCCTAAATCTCAACAAAGATCAAGCTTCCCCAGCGGAATCTTCCACAACAATAGGTATGCAAGTTCTCGCTAAGGAATCTCTTATGCGATCGATACTCCTGCAGATGGCATCTTTAAGCCCACCCTCCCGTCAGCAATCTCCAAATGGCATCTGTAAACCCATTCTCGACATCACCAGGCTGATACCACTTCATGCGAGTGCAAATTTCTGGGCACTATAGTGTTCAGTCCTCTTCCACCTTCGGATCACGAAAGGCACGAAAGCCAATCTACATCCTCAGGTTTAAGAAGATTGAATAAGGGAAGCTGTTGTACCCCAAAATTTTCCCTCTCACATTTCTCAAGACATTGCAAGAAAAATCTCCAAGTTGCTCAAGTTTGCTCAAAAGTTGGACAGACAAGCTATCTCCTAAGGCAGTCTACCCAAATTAGGGTTTTGGGTTGCATCAAGATCTTTGAGTCCAAATGACCTCAAGTGCTCCCCAATGTCCTAATATGTTCTCAAGATCATCCATGTCAAATTTCAAGCCTTGCAGAGGAAGTTTGCTCAGTCAATTGCTCAAGGGTCCACAAATCGACTGTGCTAGGGCAAAAGTCAACTGTGACCTATAAACAGTCAAACTTCAAGATTTTTTGCCAATATTCTCATTTTGAAGGATATTTCATCATTTGATCAAGGGTTGATCATGATTCATCAAGGATTGCTCAAATTTCATCAAGACTCAAAAGTTGCTAAATTAGGGTTTTGTAGGAAAAGTCAACCCAACTTTGACCAACCATAACTTTCTCATACTTTATGAGAAATGACCCATCCAAAGCTAATTTTTAAGAGGATGCAATTTCCTGAAATCAGTCTTCATACCACAAGATTAAAAAATGCACTCACAAGAAGTTATAAATTTGGACATTATAGGTCATTTTTGAAAGTCAACAAAAACACCTTTTTTGCCAAAGATTATAACTTGAGCATGGAATATCAAAATGATATGATACCGAAAGGGTTGGTTATAGGACATCTCAAGCTTTCTAAAAAGTCACAGAACACCTCCAAAAGTTCAAAATTGAAGAAGTTATGCATTGTTGAAGTTGGGCATTTTTGCAAAATTGCCAAAAGTCAAATATCCCCCAAAACTTCAAATTTTATCAAATGGGCCCATTCTTTTCCACTTAAATTTGAGCTTGCATCATTGCCCACGTGTCCTAGCTTCAGCCATGAGCCCATATTTTATTTTTATTATTTAATTTGATTTTTGTTTGAATTTATTCATTTTAAATCAAATTAAATCATATAAAATCTAAAACTTTGATAACATGAGACTTTTTGCTATTTCAGGATTTGATTACCATCATTAACATCATCAAAAATCGAATCAGACCAATTCATGTGCAAAAAGATTGAGATTTGGCAAAATTGGCAAGTTTTAAAGAGGAGATCAAATCAAATATGTAGGCATTGATATGAAAGGATTTGATTCATAATTCTTACCCTAATAAACTACACACTACATAAGGAAGCCAAAGCAGTCGAGAAAAGGGTTGGCAATTGCAGAAAGAGGCAGAACAAAGGTTGAAAAAAGTCACAAAAAGCTTGGAATCGAATTCATAGCTATATGCATTTTCAGAAGCTGAGACATGTCCCAATCTGTTCCTGGGTGTTCACACAAGCGACCTGGATCAAAAGCAAGTATTCTCAGGCTTTCACAAGCGTTGTAAGTGTCACGATACCTAGCTCTGTTCTTGAAATCGAAACTCACCATTTTTGCATCTATAATGAAAACTATGAGCATATTTGTAATCCTCACAACATTTCCAAGCTATTTGCATCATTCAATTTTGTTTATCTAACCTGTAATGTAAAATGCCATAGCTAGGGTTCTTGGAAGCGTTTTTGGGGTTTTTCTTTTCAGGTGAAATTAGGCTACAAGATGGACATGGTTGTGACCGGGAGGGAAGGAAGAGTACAACCATGCCCTTAGAACTCATTTTTGTGGCCTGGAATGGATTTTGGAACAAGCCTGCGCATTTAGCTGTAGATTCAAATCCGCAGGTATTTTTACAGGTTTTGAAGGATAGGGATGAACCCTTGTCATCCACCTGTTGGCCCTTTCAAAACCACGCGCGCATTTTTATAATTTTTCTGGCCATTGACTTGTTTTATTTTATTATATATTCTTTGTATATCATTAACAAACAAAATAGTTCAGCGTAGTGGCAAGGCAAGCGTTCCAATCACTTTCAGGACCTGGGTTCGAATCCCAGGTCCCCCACTTTCTCAATGTTTTTATTTTTCAGGTGATTCAGTGCATATGCCTAGCTATAACATACCATGCGCCCTCGTCCATTCAATGGCCAGATGGCCCAAAAGCCAAATCTGTGGGTCCAAGCTAAAGGTCCACCATATGCATTGGTCTACACAGGCATATCAGATCCACAAAGTCAACCAAGGCCAGCCACTAATGGGCCTTCCCATTGCTATCAACACTCCCAATTCAGGCCCATACCCCTCCTCTTTTCTCTTTATTTTATTTTATTTTTATTAATTGTTTTATTTTTTGCTTAATTTACTAACCAATTAAAATTCTTTTCTTTATCAAATAAAAATCACAAAAAATATTTTTATTCAATCAAATTTTTATTTTTTGTTAATAAACACTAATTAATTAATTTAGGTTTTAATTAGAATAACTTTAACCTATTTTTTTTGTAAATAATTAAAATTAAATTAGATTTGATTAGGTTTTAATTACTAACTCAATTATTTTATTTTTCTTTCTTAAAATAACAAAAACCCAAAAATAATTTATTTTTATTAATTAATTTATTAATTTAATTTAGCAATTAATTTAGGATTTATTTCTTTCTTAATTTAAAAACAACAAAAACCAAAAAAGGATATTTTCTTTAACAAAAAGGGTCAAAACCCTAATTATGCGTCCGATCAAATTTTGCGCCGCGATTTATTTTCTTTTATCCAATTATGTACTTGCTCCTGGATTGTAATAGTAAATAGGACTTTTTATTTATTTTTTATCGCTTTATTTATTTTTAAAGGGTTTGTCTTTGGCGATGTAAATACCCGACGCCTTGTAATTTAAATTCCGCATTTTATTTCCCGCAAATTATAATTGTTAGATGTTTGATAATAGGTTTGCATGACAAGACTGAATGTTTTAACCTAAAATCAACTTAGATCACCCTTAACATGTACAAAGATAAAAATAACTGAAAACGACACACTCGCATATGCGCACTCTTAGGGTACACCCCACTTGGTTGCCTTCGTACACGGTCATTAAGTATAAGTCACTTTAGATGTCGCCCTCTTGTCTAAAAGATCATAGTCGCCTCGAAATGGTTGCCTCGGATATTGTTTCCTCAAAACAAATGATCTAAGACATTAGGGTTACCGCTAAGGCGTCCTAACATTGCTTTAGTGACCGTATGTCCCTCATTCGAATTGACCCTCAAACTACAACGACGGTGCTACCTACTCATTAATAATGGGATAACACTGTCTAACAGAAATTAGCATAGAACGATTCCTTTTTCGAGTAGGTAGATTAGCTCTTAGATACTTTCTCTTTCAAAACAAAACTTTTTCACACTTACACTCCTTTTCGAACAAAGTTTTCAAAACACTTCATACACTCTTGAGGACAGAAGCAAGAGTTAAATCGAAGTTTCAAACAAAAACTTTTTCAAACCCACAAGCACAAAGAAAGCAATATTTTGAAAACAATATGAGCAAGTACCTAAGAGCCCGTGGATAACCACTGATAGAAAGTGTGCTAACACCTTCCCTTTCTATAATCTACCCCCCGAACCCGAGAAATAATCTCGAAAAAGGAATTTTCTGTGCTTTTTTTCCTTTCCTTGTTGGATAAAATAAAAGTCGGTGGCGACTCTTGCTTACCGCGTCATTTTGCAAAAAAAAAACGCAAAATGCAAACCAGCATTCCAAAACAGTCAGTTCTTCCCACCGTATCACACTTGGCGTCTGACTTTCTTGTTGAAAGCCTTGATCATCTCCTTTTGATACATTTGACCATGGCAAACAACAGTAAGTCTCTTTTCATCAATCAAATTCAACTGATCAATTCGAGTTTGGGTCTAATCGTCTTCGTTCAACCCTGCATCCTTCATAATTCTCAAAGAGGGGGTCTGAACCTCAATAGGCAAGACAACTTATATGCCGTAAACCAAAGAATAAGGTGTTGCCCCGGTTGACGTGCGAGCCGTGGTACAATATCCATGGAGAGCGAATGGTAACATATCATGCCAATCTTTGTATGTGACTGTCATTTTTTGTATGATCTTTTTAATGTTTTTATTTGCAGCTTCTACAGCACCATTCATCTTCAGCCGATAGGGAGAAGAATTGTGATGTTGAATCTTGAATTGCTCGCACAAGACGGTGATCATAGTGTTGTTGATATTTGTACCATTGTCAATGATGATCCTTTCTGGGATACCGTACCAGTAAATTAGATTTTGCTTGATGAAGAGGGCAACAACGTTCTTGGTGACAGAAGCGAAGGAAGCTGCCTCCACCCATTTCGTAAAATATCCAATGGCCACTAGGATGAAGTGTTGTCCATTGGAGGTTGTCGGCTTGATTTCCCCAATAATATCTTTTCCCCACATAGCAAAGGTCCAAGGAGCCGTTAAGACATTCATAGGAAGTGGAGGTACATGCACCTTGTCAGCATAAATTTGACACTTATGGCAGGTTCGAGAGTGTTGATAGCAATCTGCTTCCATGGTAGACCAATAATAGCCTTCCTGTAGGATTTTCTTTGCCATCGTATGCCCACTGGAATGGGTGCCAAAAGTGCCTTCGTGTAATTCATCCATGATCCTTTAAGCTTCAACCTTATCTACGCACCGAAGTAACACAGGGTCATGATTGCGTTTGTACAGGATGCCATTACTAAGGAAGAACTTAGCAGAGAATCTTCTTAAGAACTTCTTATCATTGATTGAAGCTCTTTCTGGATATTCTTGAGCCTCGAGATACCTCTTGACTTCGTAAAACCAAGGCTGGTCCACTACTTCTTCAGTATTAATCTCGTGACAATGTGCAGGTTCATCCATTCGTTCGATGGTGATCTGTGGAGCCTCGTTATCCCATTTAAGTTTAAACATAGATGACATTGTGGGTAGTGCGTCTGCTAGTTGATTTTCTTCTCGTGGGAAATGCTCGAAGGAAATCTTCTCAAAGTGTGGTAGCAATGTCAAAACATGTTCTTTGTAAGGGATAAGGTTTGGGTGTTTGGTGTCCCATTCCCCTTTGATCTGACTGATGAACAAAGCTGAATCTCCAAATACATCCAAGGATTTGATCCCCAAGTCTATGGAAGCTCTGTGACCAAAGATGCATGCTTCGTATTCCGCCATGTTGTTTGTACAATTGAAGCAAAGTCTAGCAGTAAAGGGAGTATGACAACCTTCTGGAGATATGAGTACATCACCGATACCATTTCCGAGTGCATTGGAGGCTCCATCAAAGAACAGGGTCCATCGGGATCCTTGTTCATGTCCGTCTATGGCTTGAATTCTTCACAGTTGTCTAATGTCATGATGTCTTCATCTGGAAAATCGAACTTCATGGACTGATAGTCTTCTATGGCTTGGTGAGCAAGGTGATCAACTAATACACTACCCTTTATAGCTTTCTGGGTAGTATATTGTATGTCATATTCTGTCAGGATCATCTGCCATCTTGCTATTCTCCTAGAAAGAGCAGGCTTCTCGAAGATGTATTTTATCGGATCCATCTTAGATATCAACAAGGTAGTATGAGTCAACATATATTGTCTTAGCCGGAGAGCAGCCCATGCCAGAGTGCAGCTAGTTTTCTCGAGCAATGAATATCTGGTTTCACAGTCGGTAAACGTTTTGCTCAGGTAGTAAATAGCATTCTCTTTTTGGCCAGACTCGTCATGCTGCCCCAATACATACCCCATTGAATTTTCTAAAACAGTCAGATACATAATCAACGGTCTTCCCTCGAATGGTGGCATCAACACAGGAGGATCTTGTAAGTATTCTTTGATTTTGTCAAAAGCAACTTGGCATTCATCATTCCATTTGACTACTTGATCTTTCTTCAATAGTTTGAAGATTGGCTCACAAGTAGCTGTCAGGTGAGAAATGAATCTGACAATATAGTTCAAACGTCCCAAGAATCCTCTGACTTCCTTCTCAGTACGAGGAGCAGGCATCTCTTATATTGCTTTAACTTTGGTAGGATCGACCTCAATACCTTTGTTACTGACGACAAAGCCTAGGAGCTTACCGGACCGTACCCCAAATGTGCACTTGTTTGGATTCAACCTTAGCTTTTACTTCTTCAGTCTCTCAAATAGCTTTTGTAAGTGATCAAGATGCTCTTCTTATGTTTGAGACTTGACTATCATATCATCCACATAGACCTCTATTTAGTGATGTATCATGTCGTGAAATAAAGATACCATGGCACGCTGATAGGTGCCCCAGCGCTCTTCAGTCCGAATGGCATCACCTTGTAACAGAATGTGCCTCACTGCATGACAAAGGTTGTTTTATCCATGTCCTCAGGTTCCATTTTGATTTAGTTGTAACCTGAGAATCCGTCCATGAAGGAAAACGCTTTGTGTTGTGCCATATTGTTAACTAGGATATCAATGTGGGGGAGTGGAAAGTAATCCTTAGGGCTGGCCCTATTCAAATCTCGGTAGTCCACACACATTTGCACTTTGCCGTCCTTTTTGGGCATGAGAACAATATTGGCAACCCATTGGGGGTAAGAGGTGACAGCCAAGAATCCAGCGTTGAATTGCTTCATGACTTCTGCTTTAATCTTTTCTGACATATCAGGCCTCATTCGACGTACCTTTTGCTTTATTGGCGGACAATCTTCTCTTGTAGGAAGACGATGTACCACAATATCTTCATCAAGTCCTGGTATGTCTTCATATGACCAGCAAAAGACTTCGACATAATCATGCAACAGCTGAATCAGACGCTTCTTGACATTGGGTTCCAGATTTGCACCCACCTTGACCTCTTTTTTTATCTTCTTCGGTACCTAGGTTGAACGTATCCACGGGTTCCTCATGAGGCTGAATGGTTCTCTCTTCTTGTTGTAATAGTCTGGCAAGTTCCCCTGGTACTTCACAATCTTTCTCACCTTCGTCTTCGGCTTGGTAGATAAGATTCTCAGAGTCATAAAAGGCCATAGCAGTATTGTTACCCATGGAATCCAGAATAGATGTATACATGCATTGTGTGTGTGTGTGTGTGTAAGGGTATAAATATCTTTGAAATAAAGTAAAATGTAAAGGAAAAAAAATGAGCACAAAAGTTTGAATGCGAAAACGTCCATGATTCATTGATTCATTGCAGCCATCTCCACCATATTCTACTGCGTTGACTTCACGGTTACTGATCTTTAAGGGTGGCCCTCCAGCACGGGCACATCGTACAACCTTTTGAGCACTTGAAGTGAAACCTAAGCCAAACTTGTCAGATTTATACGGGATATCTGGGAGTTGTCCCCAGATAGTGCATCCACCTTCCTCTACCACTGCTTTGGCGTACTTTAGTGATGACATCTGGAGTGGAGGCCTTGTAATCTTGGGAGCATCCTTAGTCACTGAAACTTCTTGGGGGACCTCTTCAAAGTGTTGAAAAGGAGTTTCAATGAATTTGTTGTCCAATTCCACATATCTGAAGGAATTGAGATGGTTGATCATGTATTCTTCCTCTCCATGTACGGTGATAATCTTCCCTTGAACCGAGTACTTCAGCATCTGGTGCAGTGTAGAGGTAACAACGCCAACATTATGGATCCATGGCCGGCCTAGCAAGCAGGAGTATGAAGGGCGGATGTCCATCACATAAAAAGTTGAATTGAAGGTTTGGGTTCCAACCTTTATGGGAATGTCCACCTCCTCATGTACCATCCTCTTTGAGCCGTCAAAATCCCTTACCACTATGTTGCTTGGCTTCAAAGTCAACCCCTCACAGTCAAGTCTATCCAAAGTTTTTTCGGTAATACATTCAAAGATGAGCCAGTGTCCACCAAGACTTGGGCCAGAGTTATGCCCATACACTTCACTGAGACATGCAATGCCTCATTATGCTTTCTTCCCCTCGGTGTTAGATCAGCATCTGAGAAGCCTAGGCCGTTATCCGCTGTCAAGCTGGCCACGCAGTCTTGGAATTGATCAGCATACGTCTCTTGAGGTACATGGGCTGTTTTTAAGAACTTCACCAAGGCTTTCGCATGTGCCTCGGAACACAGTAGTAATGCCATCATGGAGATTTTGGATGGAGTTTGCCCCAATTGTTCAACTACATCGTAGTCGCTCCTCTTTATAACTTTTAGGATCTCCTCCATTTCTTTCTTGGATGTCTCAGGGATAGTCAGTGATTGAGCCTTCGTCCAGACAGGCTCCACTTGAATACTCTTTCCTCAAGTCTCAGCAGCAGGAGTGTTGGTAGGAATGATTACAAGGGTTGTAACGACTTTGCCAATTGGAGTAATTGCAGAGATGATTATGGGTGTAGGAGAAACCTTTGGAGCAACTACATGGATAATTACGGGTCCAGAAACTGCTTTTGGGGGAGCAATTTCTGGAGAAAAGATCCTACCACTTCGGGTAATTTTGCTAGTTCCGGCAATATTACTGATGTCAAAATCTTCTTCTTCGGAGTTTATCTCTTTGGCGGCCGACCAATATTGTTTCATGCCATGTGTGATACGGTGGGAGAACTGACTTGAGGTTTTGCGTTTTGTCGCAAATGTTGCGATTAGTAAGAGTCGCCACCGACTTTTCTTTTATCCAAAAGGAAAGGTGAAAAATCACAAGAAAGACCTTTGAGATGTTTTCTTGAGTTCGGAGGGTAGATTATGAAAAGGAAAGGTGTTAGCACCCTTTTCATCCATGGTTTTCCATGGGCTCTTAGTTACTTGCTTAGATCACTTGCTTTGTTTTGTTTGAAATGGTGTTTGGTGTGATTTTGAAAGTATTTTGTAAAAGAGGCCATTTGTTTAGGCAATCTTGGTAATGATTCTCGTTCGTAAGAATGTATACAAAGATGTTTGTCTTTTGAAAATGTTTTCAATGTTTTGTAAGATGTTTTGTAAGATGTTTTGAAATGTGTGTTTGTTTTGAAAATAGCAAGGATTTTTGTTTGAAATGGAGCAAGTAACTTAGAAGCTATCTACCTACTCAAAAGTCTTTCTTGTGCATTTTCTATTCCTTTGAAATTGTTGACTTACCATTGATTTGGTAAGCAACCCTATCTTTGGATGTAAACGGGACGGGCGCGGGTCATCGTATAACCATGATAGCAATGTTGCCAAGTACCTTAGCATTTTTGAGGGACCAAGATCATTTTATTTAGGCTACTTTTGAATAGCGTCATCGAGGGGCTATGATCTTATATTGGTTTTGTTTTACCAAGATACTTCGTATGCGTAACATGGCCATTTTATTTTAGGCAACCAAGTGGGAGAAACCCTAAGCGTGCTTGTGTGAAAAATGTATCATTTTCATGCTTTTGATTTTGTCTTGTATTTAGGGTTTTCTATTTTGCTTTGTTTTGTTCTTGTCATGCAAACCCTAATTTACTAATCATGGCATATGAAAGCGATAAATTGTGTAATGTAAATATACTAAGCTATTACAACAATTTTTTATGGGAGGGGGGAATACAAGTTTGAATGGGGATTTGCACAAATATAAAGCTAAATATATTATTACAACCAAATCGAATATGCGCGAATTAAGTAAATGTAATACAAATATTTAAAATGCAATGCAATGTTCATGTTAGAAAAATGTTTTATGTCTTGTTTTTGTGTAAGAAAAAATATTTAATTTAAACCTAAAAAAGGGAAAAATAATATTTAATTTTGAAAGGGGATTAAACCCTAGTTTTTATTCAAAGAAAATAATGTTCTATATTATTATTTTGTGTATTTTTTGTATAAAAAATAATAAAAAATATTATGCCTAAATACTAAAAAATTAAATATGTGTAAACAAATAAGTATTTATGAGTATAAAAATGTATAATAAAAATATTATATATATTTGATTATTTACAAACTTATTAAGAAAATAAATTCTATTCTTTCAAAATAAATCAATTTTTTATGTGAAAAAAATAATAAAAAAATAAAATAAAAGTGTAAAAATAAAGAAATTATTTTTTGGATTTTTTATCATTCATAAAAATAAACAAAAGTATTAAATAAAAAAATATGAAGAAAAATATAAAAATATAAAAAGTTAGTCAGGGGGTGCAATAGCAAGTCAGGGGTGGTGTTTAGAAAAAACAAAGAAAGCCCAAGCAACAAAAAGCCCAGAACTTCATCCATGTCCTTCGCTCATCATCTTCACGCCATTTTTAGTGCAACCTGTATCTTCCTCATGCTTGCATAAAAATGAAAACTCATAACATGAAAAATGTGGCATTTGAGCTCACGATTCCAACCATATAAATTATGTAACCTAACTATCAAAGATCAAAGAGAATTTTGGAATCCCTAAATCGTGATCTAAAAATTTCAGAGATTTCAAGCTTCAAATTCTCTTAGCACAAGTAATATAAATGCAAAGTAATGATATGTACAACTTCGTTATGATGAGAACTACATTTTTTCTTCACAAATCGTGGCTTGAAGTTGCCTGTATAAAGAGATAGAGTTTAAGAAAATACCTCCTTCAGCTGGAATCGTGTATGACAATGTAGGGACTTTAATGGAGGCCTGATGATTGCTTGAGCTTGCTTGAGCTTCCCTGAACCTATTCCAATCTTTATCTTGTTCTAAGGATGGTTGGAACTCTCTGACCAAGTCCAACTGCAAGCTTCCATGTTGAAAATGGCAGATGATGAAACATAGGTTACAGAACCAGGGTGATGACTTGGATTGACTAGGTATCAAGTGTATGAGATGTTTGAATCAGTTTAACACAAAATGCACGAGCCAATTGAGAGTTGGCTGAGTTTTTTTGCAGAAACTGTATGCTTTGGCAGATTTTTGGTGTTTTTCAGTTTGAGAGAGTTCTAGGTTTTAAGCCAAGCGTGTGATGCCTTGTACAATGTTTGCATATTAGTATATAAGTGATACCAAGTCAGCTCTCCACTAGTTGTGCAAGCCTTAGCCCTTTTGCAACTTTTCTTGTACTTGAAATAAAGTTGACAAGACCAATCCCACATGCTTGTACCAGCTTGCTTTAGGGCTGATATGAATTTGTACAAATTGCTTGAGAGCTGTGTAGTTTGCTTGTATCAAGGGGACAGGTCCAATGCTCCAAGTTGACAAAGTTGCAAAAGTGCATCTTTATGAAAATGGCAATGAAGCCTTTTTGCCCAAAATGGAATTACAACTTGTGTAAAGTTTCAAAAGCAAGGATAAAGGCTTTGTCAAGTGAGTATGCATTTAATTAATGAGTGTATAGCAAGCTTAGGACCTGTTAAGCAAGAAAAAATCAGCATAGGTTTGGTTTGCAACTTGATTCTATGTGAAAATGGCTTGAACAAAAAGTGAGAAAATGCCAACTTCCTCTCTTCGATTCTCCCTACTCAAAAATGATCTTGGAAAGTTCTTGGACATTTTGGAAATCTTGCAATGTGCTCTATAATCCATCTTTGAAATGCAATTTGAGATACCTCTTGGAACTAGGTGAAACGTTTCCATGAAGTTGGGTCCAAAACCTGCCTAAATTAGGGCAAAATTGCACCAAGATATTTAGTTCATGGCCCTATATTCACAAATTCATAACTTGATATCCAAGCATCTTTAGGGAAAAGTTTGTGAAGAAAAGTTTTATATTTCATGGGGATCTACAACTTTCATGTTGGGAGTTTTCTTTGAATCAAAATGCATCATGGTGAAAAAAAGGTGCAAAGTTGAGAAAAAATAAGAAAATTTTTATACTTAGAAAAATTCTAAGTTATGAAAATTTTCAAATTAAAACCCTAATTTACTAATTTGGTTTTCTTGTTGAAAAAGTTTCATATTTTGACATATCTTGATGAATTATGACCCTTGGCACTTGATTTTGACCAAAAAGTCAAAGTTTGACTTTTCAATATACAGTTGACTTTTGATCAGTTGACTGCAAATTTCATCTGTCAATCCAATGAACTTGAGATCTTTTGAACCATGAAATTAGGTCAAGATGATGCCATTAAACCCTTGAAATCATGTTTGACCTCAATTGGTCATTGGTTAGGTTAAAAATCAGAAATTGCCCTTTCTCAGTCAAAACCCTAATTTTAACCATTTTGCCCCTTTGATGATTCGATCAAATTTCTTGAGGAGTTGTGATCAAAACTTAATAAAATGGTACATATGAATCTAGAATGTTGATGTGGATCAAAAATTATGAAGTTTGATTGTAAATTGGCCATGGTTGACTTTTCCCCCAATACAGTTGATTTTTAGGTCAATTGTCTAATTGACTGATCAAAAATGTGGTTCAAGGATTGAAACTTATCATGAGCAATCTTAGGGGTCCAAAATGATGTATGAAAGTCACATGGAGCATTAGTGGTCCAAAAATCCTTGTGCAAACTCAAACCCTAATTTTGGGTTATCAATGCAAGATGAGGTGTCTTGAGCTGTCCAAACCCTAATCTTGTCTTGAGTCCAAGAAGTCTTGTGAGAAAAGTATTGATAAATGAGAGGGAAAATTTTGGGGTATAACAGCTGCCCTTGTTCAATATTCTTGAACCTGAAGAGTTAGATTTGTGAGTTTTGTCGTTCGTGACTCGAAGGTAAAAGATGATTGGACACTAGAGTGCCCATAAATTGGCACTCGACAAAGTGTAATTGAGGGAATGGGCTTAAAGATGCCATTTGGAGAGGTAATAGAATCTTGTTGGAGATGGGATTGTAGATTCCATCCAAGAATGTTTGTTGAATTGCAAGTTGTAAGTCAAAATAATAAGTATCAGAATGGTGTCCGTATCTGGAACGTATCTAAGCTGTATCTAGAGACTGAATCTGTATGAGCAACAAAATAGCATCCGTGTATGAAGCGTATCCGTACTGTATCAAGAGTGTGAAATTTGAATGAGTATCAGAATGACTTCCGTGTCTGGAGCGTATCTTTACTATATCTAAAAGCTGAATCTAAATAAGTATCAGAATGGCTTCCGTATCTAGACCGTATCTGAACTGTATCAAGAGTGTGAAATCTGAATGAGTATCAGAATGACTTCCGTGTCTGGAGCATATCTGAACTGTATCTGAATGCTGGATCTGAATGAGTATCAGAATGGCATCCGTTTCTGGAGCATATCTGAATTGTATCAAGAGTGTGAAATCTGAATGAGTATCAGAATGGCTTCCGTGTCTGGAGCGTATCTGAACTGTATCTGAATGCTGGATCTGAATGAGTATCAGAATGGCATCCGTATCTGGAGCATATCTTAACTGTATCAAGAGTGTGAAATCTGAATGAGTATCAGAGTGGCTTCCGTGTCTGGAGCGTATCTGAACTGTATCTGAATGCTGGATCTGAATGAGTATCAGAATGGCATCCGTATTTGGAGTGTATCTGAACTGTATCTGAGCTTAAATCTGAATGAGTCTCATAATGACTTTCGTGTATGGAGCGTATCTGAACTGTATCATGATTGCATATTGTTAATGGTAGCTTGTTAATCTTATCCTGAAAAGGGTAAAATGTTAGCTAAAACACAAAGTTATGATGCATGAAATGTATGATGCAATATAATGTGTTTTTATCAATGTTTATGTTATGTGGATGTAATGTATACGCATGTAAGCTGATTCACTGTATTGTTGAGGAAAATAAATCCTTGACTCTTGCTGAGGATATATGGATTCTTCATGTTTTGAAGTTAGAGTATTGATAAAAATTCCGTTGTGAGAGTAGTGTCGTGTACTGCTTGAGGAATCTGCTTGGGGAATCCAGAGAATTTTGATGACTTCTACTGGGAATTAATAATATGAGTCTTTGTTCCGTTGGGGAACAATGGAAACTCTGTGGGAAAAAGCTTATTCCTGTTTGGAAAAACTTCAAGAGTTTCGGTCACCTGCCACTCTACTGGGGAATTATCCTAGGTTAGGGAGAAACATAAGTTAGTCGTTATCCGTTGATTTTCAAGACAACTTGCTGGGGAACTTGGAGAAACTGGATGGTTTCCACTAGGGATTGATAGTTTGAAGTTTCAGCTCCACTGGGGATCTTAATGATGTACTGTAGGGATTGCTCATGGAATAGCCTAAAGACGTTTTCCTATTCTTTCAACCTGTCAGTAATTGTTCTTTTCCATTTTTGTTTATTTGTAAACAATAATTATGTTCAAATGCATATGTTCACTGTGATACGGTGGGAGAACTGACTTGAGGATTTTGCGTTTTGTCGCAAATGTCGCGGTTAGCAAGAGTCTCCACCGACTTTTCTTTTATCCAATAGGAAAGGTAAAAAAGCACAGGAAAGACCTTTGAGATGTTTTCTTGAGTTCGGGGGGTAGATTATGAAAAGGGAAGGGGCTAGCACCCTTTTCATCCATGGTTTTCCATGGGATCTTAGTTACTTGTTTAGATCACTTGCTTTGTTTTGTTTGAAATGATGTTTGGTGTGATTTTGAAAGTATTTTGTAAAAGAGGCCATTTTTTTAGGCAATCTTTGTAATGATTCTCGTTCGTAAGAATGTATACAAAGATGTTTGTCTTTTGAAAATGTTTTCAATGTTTTGTAAGATGTTTTGAAATGTGTGTGTGTTTGTTTTTGAAAATAGCAAGGATTGTTTTGAAATGGAGCAAGTAACTTAGAATCTATCTACCTACTCAAATGTATTTCTTGTGCATTTTTACTCCTTTGACATTGTTGACTTACCATTGATTTGGCAAGCAACCCTATCTTGGATGTAAACGGGACGGGTGTGGGTCATCGTATAACCATGATAGCAATGTTGCCAAGTATCTTAGCATTTTTGAGGGACCAAGATCATTTTGTAAGGAAACTTTTGAATAGCGTCATCGAGGGACTATGATCTTATACTTGTTTTGTTTTGCTAAGATACTTCGCATGCGTAACATGGCAATTTTATTTTATGCAACCAAGTGGGAGAAACCCTAAGGGTGCTTATGTGCAAGGTGTATCATTTTCATGCTTTTGTCTTGTATTTAGGGTTTTCTATTTTGCTTTGTTTTTGTTCTTGTCATGCAAACCCTAATTACTAATCATGGTATATAAAGCGATAAATTGCGTAATGTAATGTACTAAGCTATTACAACAATTTTTATGGGAGGGGGGAATACAAGTTTGAATGGGGATTTGCACAAATATAAAGCTAAATATATTATTACAACCAAATCGAATATGCGCGAATTTAAATAAATATAAGACAAATATTTAAAATGCAATGCAATGTGTTCATGTTAAAAAAAGTTTTATGTCTTGTTTTTGTGTAAGAAATATATTTAATTTAAACCTAAAGAAAAGAAAAAAAAATATTTATTTTTGGAGGGGATTAAACCCTAGTTTTTAATTTAAAGAAAATAATGTTCTATATTTATTAACTTGTATATTTTTTGTATAAAAAATAATAAATAATATTATGTTTAAATATTAAAAATTAAATATGTGTAGAAAATAAGTATTTATGAGTATAAAATGTATAATAAAAATATTAAGTATTTTTTAATTATATTTATAAGTTATTTAAGAAAATAAATTCTATTTATCAAAATAAACTATTTTTTCATGTGAGAAAATAATTAAAAAAAATAAATAAAAGTGTGAAAATAAATAAATCATTTTTTAGTATTTTTTTATCATTAAGAAAAATAAATAAAAGTATAAAATAAAAAATATGAAGAAAAATATAAAAATATGAAAAGTTAGTCAGGGGGTGCAATAGCAAGTCAGGGGGATGTGATTAGCAAAAACAAAAAGGCCAAGGCAACAAAAAGCCCAGAAGCCATCGTCCATGTCCTTCGTTCATCTCCTTCTTCACGCTTCCATTTTCAAACTTGTAACTTGCTTATGCTTGCATAAAAACAAAAACTCATAACATGAAAAATGTGGCATTTGAGCTCACGGTTCCAACCATATAAATTATGTAACCTAACTCTTAAAGATCAAAGAGAATTTTGGGATCCCTAATTCGTGACCTAATTTTTTCAGAGTTTTCAATCTTCAAATTCTCTTAGCACAAGTAATGTAAATGAAAAGTAATGATATGTACAACTTCGTTATGATGAAAGCTATATTTTTTCTTCACAAATCGTGGCTTGAAGTTTCCTATATATAGAGATAGAGTTTAAGAAAATACCTCCTTCAGCTGGAATCGTGTAGGACAATGTAGGGACTTAAATGGAGGCCTGGTGATTGTTTAAGCTTCCTTGAACTTCCCTGAAGCTATTCCAATGCTTATCTTGCTCTGAGGATGGCTGAAACTCCCTGACCAAGTCCAACTGCAAGCTTCCAAGTTGAAAATGGAAGATGTTGAAACAAAGGTTACAGAACCAGGGTGATGGCTTGGATTGGCTAGGTATCAAGTGAATACGATATTTGAATTGATTAAACACAAAACGCACGAGCCAAATGAGAGTTGGCCGTGCTTTTGCAGAAACTGTGTGTTTGGGCAGAGTTTTGGTGTTTTTGAGTTTTAGAGAGTTTCAAGTCCAATACAAGCGTGTAATGTGTTGCATATTCTTTGCATATTAGTATAGAAAGGATCTAAAGTCAGCCTCCTAACAGATCTGGCAATGTTAGCCTTTTTGCCAACTTTCTTGTACTTGAAGCAAAGTGACAAGACCAATGCTTCACATGCTTGTACCAACTTGCTTAGGGTTGGTATGAGCTTGTACAACTTGCTTGAGACCTGTGTGGTTTTTATGCATCAAGGGGACAGGTTCAATGCTCAAGATTGACAAAGCTGCAAAAGTTCATCTTTATGAAAATGGCATTGTAACCTTTTTGCCCAAAATGGAAATACATCTTGTGTAAAGCTTCAAAAGCTAAGATAAAGGTTTTGTCAACTGATTATGCATTTAATTATGGAGTGTATAGAAAGATTAGGACCTGTAAAGCAAGATATAACCAGCATAGGTTTGATTTGCAACTTGATTCTATGTGAAAATGGCTTGAACAAAAGTGAGAAAATGCCAACTTCCTCTCTTCGATTCTCCCTACTCAAAAATGATCTTGGAGAATTCTTGGACATTTTGGAAAGCTTGCAATGTGATATATAATCCATCTTTGAAATGAAATTTGAGATACCTCTTGGAACTAGGTGAAAAGTTGTCATGAAGTTGGGTCCAAAACCTGCCTAAATTAGGACAAAATTTCACTAAGTTATTTAGTTCATGGGCCTATATTCAAAAATTCATAACTTGAGATCCAAGCATCTTTATGGAAAAGTTTGTGAAGAAAAGTTGTAGATTTCATGGAGGACTACAACTTTCATGTTGGAAGTTTTCTTTGAATCAAAATGCATCATGGTGAAAAAGTGGTGAAAATTTGGGAAAAAATAAGAAAATTTTTATACTTAGAAAAATTCTAAGTTATGAAAATTTTCAAATTAAAACCCTAATTTGCAAATCTAGTTTTCTTGGCCAACAAGTTTCATATTTTGACATATCTTGATGAATTATGACCCTTGGCACTTGATTTTGACCAAAAAGTCAAAGTTTGACTTTTTAGTATACAGTTGACTGCAAACTTCATCTGTCAATCTAATGAACTTGAGATCTTTTGAACCATGTAACTAGGTCAAGATGATGCCATTGAACCCTTAAAATAATTTTTGAACTCAATTGGTCATTGGCTAGGTTAAAAATCAGAAATTGCCCTTTCTCAGTCAAAACCCTAATTTTGACTATTTTGCCCTTTTGATGATTTGATCAAATTTCTTGAGGAGTTGTGATCCAAAATTGGTAAAATGGTACATATGAGTCTAAAATGTTGAAGTGGATCAAAAATTATGAAGTTTGACTGTAAATTGGCCATAGTTGACTTTTTCCCCAATACAGCTGATTTTTAGGTGAACTGTCCAATTGACTGATCAAAAATGTGGTTCAAGGCTTGAAACTTAACATGAACAATCTTAGGGGTCCAAGATGATGTATGAAAGTCAAATGAAGAATTGGTGGTCCAAAAATCCCTGTGCAAACTCAAACCCTAATTTTGGGTTATCAGTGCAAGATGAGATGTCTTAAACTGACCAAACCCTAATCTTGTCTTGAGTCAAAGAAGTCTTGTGAGAAAAATTTTGATAAATGAGAGGGAAAATTTTGGGGTACAACAGCTGCCCCTGTTCAATCTTCTTGAACCTAAAGAGTTAGATTGACGAGTTTTGTCGTTCGTGACTCGAAGGTAAAAGATGATTGGACACTAGAGTGCCCATAAATTTGCACTCGTCAAAGTGTAGTTTAGGGAACAGGCTTAAAGATGCCATTTGGAGAGGTGATAGAATCTTGTTGGAGATGGGCTTGTAGATGCCATCCAAGAATGTTTGCTGAATTGTAAATTGTAAGTCAGAAGAACAACTATCAGAACGGTGTCCGCGTCTGGAACGTATCTGAGCTGTATCTTGAACTTGCAATCTGAATGAGAAATAAAGTAGCATCCGTGTTTGGAGTGTATCCGTACTGTATCTGAACTTGAATCTGAATAAGTGTCATAATGGCATTCGTGTCTGGAGCGTATCTGAACTGTATCTGAAAGGTGAATCTGAGTGAGCAACATATTGGCTTCCGTGTCTGGAGCGTATCTGGACTGCATCATGAACCTGAGTCTGAATAAGTAACATAATGGCTTCCGTGTCTGGAGCGTATCTGAACTGTATCTGAATGTTGAAGTCTAAATAAGTAACATAATGGCTTCCGTGTCTGGGGCGTAGCTGTACTGTATCTGAAAGCTGAATCTGAATGAGTAACAGAATGACTTCCGTATCTGAAGTGTATCTTAACTGTATCATGATTGCATATTGTTAAACGGTAGCTGTTAATCTTATCCTGAAAAGGGTAAAATGTTAGCTGAAACACAAATTTATGTTGCATGAAATGTATGATGCAATATATGTGTTTTGTCAATGTTTATGATATATGGATGTAATGTATGCACATGTAAGCTGATTCGTTGTATTATTGAGGAAAATAAATCCTTGATTGTTGAGGGTATGCGGATTCTTCATGTCTTGAAGTTGGAGTATTGATAAAAATTCTGTTGTGAGAGTAGTGACGTATACCGCTTGAGTAATCTGCTTGGGGAATCCAGAGAATTTTGATGACTTCTACTGGGGATTAATGACGGGAGTCTTTGTTCTGTCGGGGAGGAATAAAAACTATGTGGGGAAAAAGCTTATTCCTGTTTAGAAAAAGTTAAAGAGTTTCGGTCGTCTGCCACTCTACTGGGGAGTTATCCTAGGTTGGGGAGAAACAAAAGTTAACTGTTATCTGGTTACTTTTCAGGCTTCAAGATAACTTGCTGGGGAACTTGGAGAAACTGAATGGTTTCCGCTGGGGATTGAAAGTTTCAGCTCCAATGGGGATCTTAATGATGTACTGTAGGGATTGCTCATGGAATAGCCTAAAGACGTCTTCCTATTTTTTCAACCTATCAGTAATTGTTATTTTTTCATTTTGTTTATTTGTAAACAGTAATTATGTTCAAATGCATATGTTCATTAATGAATCATTGGACGTTTTTGCAAATAAAAACACAAGTGTAAAGAAAAAGGCAAATAGTTTTCTATACTTTGAAAGAGATATCTTTGTATTTACTTTGAATAAGTATTTTGTACAAAGGAAACAGACATCCTAGTAAGAGGATGGTGTCATAAAAGTAAGAAAAATTTATACAAAGAAAGACAGCTATATGTGATAATCCCATGGGGTTCCCATTCTGCTATAGCCTCCGTATCTCTGAATATCTTGTCCATTTATTGCTTCGTCCGAAGATGATTGAATTGATCAGAAGCTACAGGTTCGTCAGTGAAGAGATTGTCCTTAAAGTGATCCGACGAAACATAGTCATACGCTTTAATTCCCTAACTTTTTCCTTGACCTCCCTTTCGGGTTTTCAGTCCACCGGAAACCCTTTTTTGCCCAAGTTTCCCTTCCAGGTTTTCAAATTGCCGGGTGTACAGATTTTTTATTTTATCCCTAATTTTTTCCCGAACCTTTTGGTTCGCCGGGATGCCTTTGTTTTGCCTAGGTGTGTCAACCTAGCGGGTCTCTTATGCATAGTATCTTTTGACTATGTCCGCGTTTGCAGGGTGTGGCAGGTCGTCATCGTCCATGGTTGTTAAGATCATTGCCCCACCGGAAAAGATGTTCTTGATTACAAATGGTCCTTCATAAGTAGGAGTCCATTTGCCCCTGGGATCACTTTGTGGCAAGATGATGCGCTTGATCACTAGATCTCCAACTTGATATATCTGGCGTCTGACTTTCTTGTTGAAAGCCTTGATCATCCGTTTTTGATACATCTGACCATGGCAAACAGCAGTAAGTCTCTTTTCATCAATTAAGTTCAGTTGATCAAGCCGGGTCTGGATCCAATCGTCTTCACTCAAACCTGCATCTTTCATAATTCTTAAAGAGGGTATTTGGACCTCGATAGGCAAGACAACCTCCATGCCATAAACCAAAGAATAGGGTGTTGCCCCAGTTGATGTGCGAGCCGTGGTACGGTACCCGTGGAGAGCAAACGGTAGTATCTCGTGCCATTCCTTGTAGGTGACTGTCATATTCTGTATGATCTTTTTAATATTTTTATTAGCAGCTTCGACTGCACCATTCATCTTCGGCCGATAGGGGGATGAATTGTGATGTTGAATCTTGAACTGCTCGCACAAGGAGGTGATCATAATATTGTTAAGGTTCGTACCGTTATCAGTGATGATCCTTTCTGGGATACCGTACCGAAAAATAAGATTCAGCTTGATGAAGCGGGCAACAACATTCTTAGTAATTGATGCGAAGGAAGCTGCTTCGACCCACTTGGTGAAATAGTCAATGGCCACTAGAATGAAGCGGTGTCCATTGGAGGTTGTAGGCTTGATCTCCTCAATCATATCGATTCCCCACATAGCGAAGGGCCAAGGAGTTGTTAAAACATTTAGAGGAACCGGAGGCACGTGCACCTTGTCTGTATAGATTTGACACTTATGACAGGTTCGGGAGTGTTGATAGCAGTCTGCTTCCATGGTAGACCAGTAATAGCCTTCCCGTAGGATTTTCTTCGCCATCGTATGCCCACTAGAGTGAGTGCCAAAGGTACCTTCATGCAATTCAGCCATGATCTTTTCAGCTTCAATCTTGTCCACACAACGGAGCAGAATATAATCATGATTACGTTTGTACAGGATGCCATTACTTAGGAAGAACTTAGCAGAGAATCTCCTTAGGAACTTTTTGTCATTGATTGAAGCTCCTTCTGGATATTCTTGATCCTCGAGATACCTTTTGACTTCATGAAACCACGGTTGGCCAATTACTTCTTCAGTATTAAACTCGTGACAGTGTGCTGGTTCGTCCATTCGTTCAATGGTGATCTGGGGAGCCTCATTATCCCAATTAAGTTTAAACATAGATGACATTATGGCTAGAGCATCTGCTAGCTGATTTTCTCCTCGCAGGAAATGCTCGAAGGTAATCTGCTCGAAATGTGGTAGCAATGTCAAAACATGTTCTTTGTAAGGGATAAGGTTTGGATGCTTAGTGTCCTACTCTCCTTTGATCTGACTGATGACCAAAGCTGAATCCCCAAACACATCTAAAGATTTGATTCCCAAGTCTATGGCATCCTTAAGACCAAATATGCATGCTTCGTATTCTTCCATGTTGTTCGTACAGTTAAAGGAAAGTCTGGCAGTAAAGGGAGTATGGCATCCTTCCGGAGATATGAGTACAGCGCGAATACCATTACCAAGTGCATTAGATGCCCCATCAAAGAACAGGGTCCATCAGGATCCATGTTCAGGTCCGTCATATGGTCTGATCTCTTCACAGTTGTCTAATATCATGATGTCTTCGTCGGGGAATTCAAACTTTATGGACTGGTAATCTTCTACAACTTGATGAGCAAGATGATCGGCTAGCACACTGCCCTTTATAGCTTTTTGGGTTGTGTACTGTATGTCATATTTTGTTAGGATCATCTGCCATCTAGCTATCCTCCCAGATAGAGCAGGCTTCTCAAAGATGTACTTTATCGGATCCATCTTAGATATCAACAAAGTGGTATGAGTCAACATATACTGTCTTAGCCGGCGAGCAGCCCATACCAGAGCGCAACAAGTTTTCTCGAGCAGTGAATATCTGGTTTCACAGTCGATAAACTTTTTGCTCAGGTAGTAAATAGCGTGCTCTTTTCGGCCAGACTCGTCATGCTGCCCCAGTACGCACCCTATTGAGTTCTCTAAAATGGTCAGATACATGATTAGTGGTCTTCCCTCGACTGGTGACATCAAGACAGAAGGCTCTTGCAAATACTCCTTGATTTTGTCGAAAGCAATCTGACATTCATCATTCCATCTGACTACTTGATCTTTCTTCAACATTTTGAAGATTGGTTCACAAGTAGATGTTAGGTGAGAAATGAATCTGGAAATATAGTTTAGGCGTCCCAAAAAACCTCTGACTTCCTTCTCAGTGCGAGGAGCAGGCATTTCTTGTATCGCTTTTACCTTGGAAGGATCAAACTCAATGCCTTTGTTGTTGACAATGAAACCTAAGAGTTTACTGGACCGGACTCCGAATGTGCACTTGTTCGGATTCAACCTTAGTTTGTACCCCTTCAATCTGACAAACAACTTTTGCAAGTGATTAAGGTGTTCTTCTTCAGTCTGTGATCGGGCTATCATGTTATCTACGTAGACCTCTATCTCATGATGTATAATATCATGAAACAAAGCTACCATGGCATGTTGATAGGTTTCCCTGACATTCTTCAGTCCGAATGGCATCACTTTGTAGCAGAACGTACCCCACTGTGTGACAAATGTAGTTTTCTCCATGTCCTCAGGTGCCATTTTGATCTGGTTATAGCCTGAGAATCCGTCCATGAAAGAAAATACTTTGTGCTGGGTTGTATTGTCAACCAGGTGTTATACCCTAAATTTTGCCCCTAACTTTTTTCAGTCGCACTTTCATACCATATTTTGTCATTTGGTCACAACCATTAATAAATAGCTTCATTCATCACATTTGCATCCTATCTTTAAGTTTGTTCTTGTGTTGTTGACTAACTTCTAATCAAAATACAAAAATATTTGTCTTTGTCTTTGCATATTTGTTTTTTGTAGGTACCGAGTCGAAGCATATGGCAAATAAGGTTTTCCGGTATTATTTCCCTAAAATCTCTATTTGCGAAGAAAAAAAATCAGCATTTTAAAATTGTCAAATTTTGGCTCCAATTTTCCTTCATTTTTGAAAGATGTATAATTAATTCAAATTTTAGTGCCAATTTTTCATTTTTTAGAAGAATTATCATTAATTCAAATTTTGGCTCTAATATTTGAAAAAATTATCATTAATTTAAAGTTTGGCTCCAAGAATCAATTACCAAATTACCACTAATCCCAATTCAAAACTCTATAAATAGAGCCCTCATTTCACTCAAATTTCAAGCTTTTGATAGCCAAATCCACCTTGCTAAAAAATCTCTCAATTCTCTCCATCTACCAAATTCACTCAAAGCTCCATTTTCAAAAAAGTTAGTAAGCTTTGCATTGAAGCTTACTAATCTTTGAGCTAAACCTTCATCCAAACACTTTTTCTCCATCAATTCTCTACATCCAAGCTTGGTCAATTGATTCTTGTGGTTGAATTGAAGCAAATTCTTGAAGTTGTTTTGATAATTCTCTAGATCTACCTTTGGTAAGTTGGATAATTCATCTTTCACAATGTGATCTCTTGGTGATCTTTGGGATTGATTCATTGAGCATTCTTTTGTGATTCCAATGGTGTTATTTTCTCATAATTTGATGGAATTTTCGTGCTCAATTGGATCCATGATCATAAGGTGTTTGATGGAAAGTTTGAACAAGAAATTGGCCTTTTAAAATGTTGTTTTTGGCTGTTGTTCTGTGTGCAATCGATTTGCACTATGTGTAAATCGATTTACACAACACGATTTTGCACAATTTTTTTGAAAATTATACTGTGTAAATCGATTTACATAGTAGTGTAAATCGATTTACACCTGAACAGAATGTATTTTTTCCTTGTTTTGGGGCAGCTTTGATCCAAAATGCTTTTTCTACTCACTCCTTTTGATTGTTGGTTTGGATTGCAATTTTAAATGTCCAATTTGTCTTTAAACTCAATGGACTTTGTGATGTAGATGAAGTTGGATAAATGTTCATCAATTCAAATCTACCTAAGAGTGAATTATTTAATTCATTTTTGGTGTTTTGGATTAATGATATGTTTAGTGCTTTAATCCATCTAGAGGAGTGGTTGAATTTAAAGATGAAAGAATTTTGAAATGGTGATCCAAATTAGCTTACCATTTCCCTCCCTCTTCATCTTATCCCTTTTTTTTTAATTGTGCTACATGTTAAGGGATGGTGATCTCTATATCATTTATCCAAACATGAAGTACATAGATTGCTATTGACCGGCCTCAAAATAGGTGCGACTTCTACATAAGTCCACTTACGATTGCTTAACATAGCGCTAAATTTTGTCTCGATTCGAATAAATGATCATTCGTGGCCCAAACTTATGATTGCAAGCCCAAGTATGTTAATTTGATCTCTTTGATCCAATAACCTTGAGATTCATTGTGTAGAGGCTTTGGTTCTACCAATCCTCTGATGGATCTACAACACCTTTGGTCAATGCGGATCACTTAAACATCGTTGATCATTACATGTTGCCTTGTGAGAATTCCAAAATGGATGATATAGTACCCTGATCCCCTATTGCACGAAAGGTGGTACGTAAGCACTAAAGGTTCGCAACCGCGACGGGTGCAAAAATCATAAAAATATTTCTTTTCTCACCTCCATCATCCATTTTATATACAACACATTTTTATAGCCAAAATATACAGATTTTTCAAAGAGGTTCCTGCGGAGTACCGTAGATGTTTAGGGTGCTAATACCTTCCCTTTGCATAACCAACCCCCTTACCTTGAATCTTTCCCCCTCTTTTTGGGTTATTCGCTCTTTTCCCATTCCTTTGGAAACAATAAAGCGCGGTAGCGATTTTTATTTTGATTTGTATAAAGTCTAGTCAATCCAATGGCTTAGTCTTGCACATTTCTACCGTTACAGAGAAAAAATGGCTACTTCACTGGGGAAAGATTGACCTCTTGTTGGTTCATCCCTATGTGGGTTAAACATATCTTTGTTTATATCTGTATATATGCTATTGGTGTTTATGTGTTATATTTTTGTATATATGTTTGTTTGGATTTTCCTGGTTTACAGGGTGCTTGGGGATTTCTTATAAGTCTTCTACCCAGACTTTGGGCAAACTTAAGATAGGACGGGCGGTATAGTCATGTTAAATTTGAGGGAGTAATCCCAAAAAAGGAGGCATGAGATCCCCCACTCAGTGGAGGCCCCTTTGACTGTAGTATCGTTTACCGAGTAATCGGGAAGACGTACTGCTTTCGACCTGGGAGCCTATGAAGCTGAGGACCGTAGATTACCTAAGCCCTCTTGGCCTTTTAGGTGTAGTGCGGAAGCTATGACGGAGTAATTCGGAAGTAGTTGTCACGCGATACTACGCTCGGATGAGTCTTTCCTGAGAATATTACTAATTACCGAGTTAATTGGGACGTTGGTAATATCCAAAGGAAGGATGTAGACTCTGGGAACCTCTTAGAACCTTGTTCGGCAGGTGATAACAGTTAGTCTATACCTTATGGGTTGTACCTTTGACTCCAGGCTCGTGACTCTGAACCGTGTGATTCTGTTACTGTACAGTGCATTGCATAACATTGCATATCATTCACATCCTCTGCATCATTCGACATACATCCAGGTTGTTAAGGATCTTATTCTCAGTTGCTTCTTCCTTCCAGTTAGTCATCTACCGTCAAGCTGATTCCTCAACATAACTACGGGACTAGAGCTGCTGTCATATTGAGAATGGAAAACCAAGAACAACACAACATGGAAGTCAGAATGGAAATCGATGAGTTGAAGTCAGGAATGGCCAAACATACTGAGATGATGCAAGTCCTAATTTCCAGAGGAGAGCCACCTCTAAGGACTATGATATCTGAAATCCCAACTGCTGATGTTGACACTCAACCTATCCAACATACATCTACTGCATGGCCAGAGTTTGGGTTACCTCAGAATTACTCTCCACCTGTTGTAATTACTTCAATGGTTGGCCAGTCTTCCCGACCAGTCTTTCAAGCTCCAGTTTTCACTGAACCTCAGCCAATCGTTCATACTACTTTTCGTCAACCTGCTGCACAAGCTGCTTTTGGGAACCCACTCTTTGAGTACCATGCTGCCAGTCCTCGAAGTGTGAGTCAAGGAGACTTCGGTGAGTTTGAAGATTTCAAAGAACAGTACCAAACTTTGGAGAAGAGACTCAGAGCTATGGAAGGAAATGAGTTCTTCAGTGTTGATGCTAACAATATGTGCTTGGTTTCTGATCTGGTTATGCCTGTAAAGTTCAAGACTCCCGAGTTTGAGAAATATAAGGGGCATACTTGTCCAAGAAGTCATTTGGTGATGTACTTTCGAAAGATGTCTGCTTACACAAAGAATGACAAGCTGCTTATCCATTGTTTCCAAGACAGTCTGAGTGGAGCTTCATTGAAATGGTATATGGGACTTGAGAAAGGTCATATCCAATGCTTCCAAGATCTTGTTGATGCTTTCATGAAGCAATACAAATACAACCTCGACATGGCACCTGATCGTCGCCAACTACAAAATATGTCTCAGAATGAGAAAGAATCTTTCAAGGAATATGCTCAACGATGGAGAGAACTGACATCTCAAGTTGAACCACCTCTGGCAGAGAAAGAGTTAACTGGTTTGTTCATGGATACTTTATCCCCCTTCTTTTGGGATAAGATGATTGGTAGTGTGTCGTCCAGCTTCACAGACCTAGTGACTATTGGCCAGAGATTAGAAGAAGGAATCAAGAATGGTAAAGTGTCTAAAGCTGTTGAATCTTCTAATGGTGCAAAGAAATTCCCTGGGAACTTTCAGAAGAAGAAAGAGGTAGAAGCCAATGCTGTCTCGACTGAGAGAAGAGGACCTTGCCGTAGGCCTCAATACACTGATCAACCACAAGTAGCGGCTGTTACTCCTGCGGTCAATGCTCAACCAGTTCAGGTTCCTCAACTACAGAATATTGCACAGAATCAGTATCAAAATCAGAATCAAAATAGGGCTCAGTTTGATCCCATCCCTATGACATACACTGAATTGTACCCTGCATTGGTGCAGAAAGGCTTGATTACAACTAGGCCTCTGATTCCTCGAAATCCTCCTCCATCCGGGTTCAGATCTTACCTTCATTGTGAGTTTCATCAAGGAGCTGCCGGTCATGATTTAGAAAGTTGATATGCTTTGAAAAATAAAGTGCAAGAATTGGTGAAAGCAAATATTCTCACTTTCAAAGAGGCAGGTCCTAATATCATCAACAATCCTTTGCCAAAACAAAGTGGCTAAAGACTGAGTCGGGATACCCTCAAGTCACTTCCTAAAGCTAGTGTTTCAGACAGGATAGCTCATCCTTGTTACTGATTAGTCACTAGGCCATGTTTCTTTCTGTTTGCATTTGTCCCTTGTCTATGTTAAAATTGTTGCTTTCAAAATCTGTTTGTACTTTCATGTTAATTCTAATGAAATGAGCATTGCAATGTTTTGATTCAAATCATTTTCATTTACTGCTTTCAAATATATTTCTCTTGTTTACTCCCTTTATCAAGATTTTGTTTATGCAAAGATTGGAGGGAGGATGATGAAAACGAAATACCCATAATTGTTGCTGGTATGCTTTCGAATAAAACTTTGCTGAGGATATACAGGCATTGTTTCAACTCCAAAACACTGGAGAAATAAGGAAGTTAATCCCTCGTTCACCCCTTTGAGCCTAGAAGTTGGAGTTTCTTTCTATACAGAAAAACCCACAATCTTAACCCGGGGATGGGTAGTTCTCAGTTAATTTGGTTGTGCATTCAATTACAAGAGAAATCATGCAAGACACCTTTCAACAAAGGTCGCGATCAAGCTTTCCTTTGCACACAACAAGAAGTGTCAAAGATTCTCTCAAACAAAAAATGACGAAGATGGTTCCCCGTAATCATTGAGCAAGGCAGTCATTATCTTTCCAAAAAAAGGAAAAATGAAATGAAAATCAACAGAAAAATCCCGCTAAGTCAAAACCTATGAAGGAGACTTAGGCAAAAAACTGGGGCATCCCGCTGACTGTAATCTCAAATGAAACAGTTCAGGCAAAAACTGGGGCATCCTGCTGACTGTAATCTCAAATGAAACAGTTCAGGAAAAAGTTGGGAATAATAAATCCAATCAGAAGAGGTCTTCAAATCCTCAAAATTCTCCACCAGAATTGACAAAAGTCCTCAAAACAGCAAAAATATGTAAGAAGAAATGACTGTCATTCTCAAGAATCCTTTAGCTTCTGAGCCATCGTCATTGCTACCATCAGTGCAATTCCAAAATCTCTTGGAACCTGAATGCACAGTCTGAATTAACTGAACGTAGGACTGGAGAACATCACGAAGATTGGGTTGGGTACAAATAAACTTTGAGCCTTTATCCTTTATTTCTTAAACCGTGAACCAGACCATGTTACAACCCTCAAAAGACCTAATTGAAGCTAGGTTTCTTTTGAAAGCATACCACAGCAAGGTTGCGTAAACTGACTCCTATGATCTTTTGCAAATCATTTGTGTTCAGTATCATACCTTTGCTTTCTATTTCACTTTAAAAGTATAAACCATTGTGCTTTAACCAGTGATGCATTTTCTATACACCAATAACATTATTTCAAAAATGATTTTGGATTCAAAACTTTTGCATGAACTTTGCATTAAAAATACCATGTTTGAATAAACAATTTTTCTTGCAAACAAGCTTTCCTCATCAAGGAATTTCAAACAGCTGAGAAACTTGGTCAGTGACCCTATCAGGGGCAAGTATCTTCCAGATCCTGTTGTGAATCAGTTCAAGATTTACTGCTCAATGCAAGTTTTCTCAGAATTGGCCAGCCAGAAAATAATTTTCAAGACTCATACAGGGGCATTCATCCCAACAAACATTTCAGAAGTTGATGCCATGATCAGTTTCTCCAATAGTCATTTCAGAGTTGAAGCCGTGATCAGTTTATTTCCAGCAATTTTCGACTGAAGCCATGATCAGTTTATCTTCAACAGTCAGCTAATCTGGGACAAATCCCCAAGCAACTCTCCATGTCATTCCTCAGAAGATCATCAGTTCAATATAGTTTACAAGTGTGACAAATTTGGGTTCAGGATATTTTCTTTCCAATCAAATTTGGCAGAGTTCTCCGTGTTGAGGAATCAAACATCCAAACTATTCTCCACAAAAGAGTCAAACTCCATTGTCATAAACGTCGACATTACATGTATAGATCATTCACATATCATGCATAACAAAATTCATACATAATGCATAACAAGAATGTTTCATCCTTATTTTCATTTTTCAAGGTCTTATTGCAGTTGACATGTCACCTTGAGATCAAAGTCCAACTTACTTGGCACCTACCAAAGCAAACATCAGTTTGAGTTGTTTCTCTTTTTTCATCCAAAGCCAGTATTGGATGTTGTTACCTTTTTCTTCATTCAAAGCCAGTATTGAATGTCAAGAACTCTTTCACTCATTCAAAGCCAGTATTGGATGTTGTGATCTTTTCTCTCGTCTAAAGCCAGTATTAGACGTTGAGTTTTCTCTTCATTCAAAGCCAGTATTGAATGTCAAGATCCCTTTCACTCATTCAAAGCCAGTATTGGATGTTGTGATCTTTTCTCTCGTCTAAAGCCAGTATTAGACGTTGAGTTTTCTCTTTATTCAAAGCCAGTATTGAATGTCAAGAACCCTTTCACTCATTCAAAGCCAGTATTGGATGTTGTGATATTTTCTCTCGTCTAAAGCCAGTATTAGACGTTGAGCTTTTCTTTCATTCAAAGCCAGTATTGAATGTCAAGATCCCTTTCACTCATTCAAAGCCAGTATTGGATGTCGTGTTTCTTTTCCGTCCATCGTCTTTCCTGGATGACTCTGATGTAGCTTCAGATTTGGTATCATCCCACATCTATTGTTCTTCTAGATATTTCTGATTGCCTTTTCCAGAGAGTTGCTCGCCTTATTCAATGCCATTCTTGGATGTCGCTGCTTGCCTTCTCGAGTTTTATCTCTTTTTTCCAAGTATTGATGGTTACTCTTTGTCACCCTAACAGATATCCAGAAGTATCTTGTTGCTCCCCGGTGTGTCTTTCCATGTCATTTCATCTAAACTACCATAAGTTTCCAGTTTCGAGTCTTTTTACATTCCCACAGAGTCTGTCTCATCTCATACATCATTCAAAAAAATATATATGTAAAAAAAAAATAGTCCATGCATTCCTTCATAAAATATGCCATCATCTCATCGCATCAGGGACAAAATTCAGGTATGTTTATATTTAATTACTTTCAGCCTTTCTGGCTAAAAGATAATTAAATAGGGGCAGCTGTTGTACCCTAAATTTTGCCCCTAACTTTTTTCAGTCGCACTTTCATACCATATTTTGTCATTTGGTCACAACCATTAATGAATAGTTTCATTCATCACATTTGCATCCTATCTTTAAGTTTGTTCTTGTGTTGTTGACTAACTTCTAATCAAAATACAAAAATATTTGTCTTTGTCTTTGCATATTTGTTTTTTGTAGGTACCGAGTCGAAGCATATGGCAAATAAGGTTTTCCGGTATTATTTCCCTAAAATCTCTATTTGCGAAGAAAAAAAATCAGCATTTTAAAATTATCAAATTTTGGCTCCAATTTTTCTTCATTTTTGAAAGATGTATAATTAATTCAAATTTTAGTGCCAATTTTTCATTTTTTAGAAGAATTATCATTAATTCAAATTTTGGCTGTAATATTTAAAAAAATTATCATTAATTCAAATTTTGCCTCTAAGAATCAATTACCAAATTACCACTAATCCCAATTCAAAACTCTATAAATAGAGCCCTCATTTCACTCAAATTTCAAGCTTTTGATAGCCAAATCCACCTTGCTAAAAAATCTCTCAATTCTCTCCATCTACCAAATTCACTCAAAGCTCCATTTTCAAAAAAGTTAGTAAGCTTTGCATTGAAGCTTACTAATCTTTGAGCTAAACCTTCATCCAAACACTTTTTCTCCATCAATTCTCTACATCCAAGCTTGGTCAATTGATTCTTGTGGTTGAATTGAAGCAAATTCTTGAAGTTGTTTTGATAATTCTCTAGATCTACCTTTGGTAAGTTGGATAATTCATCTTTCACAATGTGATCTCTTGGTGATCTTTGGGATTGATTCATTGAGCATTCTTTTGTGATTCCAATGGTGTTATTTCTCATAATTTGATGGAATTTTCGTGCTCAATTGGATCCATGATCATAAGGTGTTTGATGGAAAGTTTGAACAAGAAATTGGCCTTTTAAAATGCTGTTTTTGGCTGATGTTCTGTGTGCAATCGATTTGCACTATGTGTAAATCGATTTACACAACACGATTTTGCACAATTTTTTTGAAAATTATACTGTGTAAATCGATTTACATAGTAGTGTAAATCGATTTACACCTGAACAAAATGTATTTTTTGCCTTGTTTTGGGGCAGCTTTGATCCAAAATGCTTTTTCTACTCACTCCTTTTGATTGTTGGTTTGGATTGCAATTTTAAATGTCCAATTTGTCTTTAAACTCAATGGAATTTGTGATGTAGATGAAGTTGGATAAATGTTCATCAATTCAAATCTACATAAGAGTGAATTATTTAATTCATTTTTGGTGTTTTGGATTAATGATATGTTTAGTGCTTTAATCCATATAGAGGAGTGGTTGAATTTAAAGATGAAAGAATTTTGAAATGGTGATCCAAATTAGCTTATAATTTCCCTCCCTCTTCATCTTATCCATTTCTTTTTTTTAATTGTGCTACATGTTAAGGGATGGTGATCTCTATATCATTTATCCAAACATGAAGTACATAGATTGCTATTGACCGGCCTCAAAATAGGTGCGACTTCTACATAAGTCCACTTACGATTTCTTAACATAGCGCTAAATTTTGTCCCGATTTGAATAAATGATCATTCGTGGCCCAAACTTATGATTGCAAGCCCAAGTATGTTAATTTGATATCTTTGATCCAATAACCTTGAGATTCATTGTGTAGAGGCTTTGGTTCTACCAATCCTCTGATGGATCTACAACACCTTTGGTCAACGCGGATCACTTAAAATCGTTGATCATTACATGTTGCCTTGTGAGAATTCCAAAATGGATGATATAGTTGACAAAAAGCAAATGCAACTTGTTGTGTAGAGGATTTGGTTATACCAATCCCCTAATGAGTTCCAAATGCAAGTTTCAAGATGGCCATCCAACTAACCACTAATTACTAACAATTAACTTTACTTTATGCTTTTATTTTCATGCTTTATGTACCATTTACTTTTAGCATTTTACATTTTATGCTATTTTCATCTTTGCTCACTTGAGCATTTACTTTTATGTCATTTTTATTTTGCTCACTTGAGCCTTTCTTTTCCTTTTAAAGACACCTAATAATCAACATGAACCATAAACGTTTTTAATGATACTTGGACTACATGGTTACTATCCTTTGCATTATGGAGTGATGGACTTCTTGGACTTAGGATTAGAGACCTTGGCCTATCTTGGAGACTTTGTGACTTTATTTGATATTTTGTCTGGAGTTCTTGAGGTTTACCTTAAGACATTGGGTTGTTTGTTTGTTTTGTGTGCAGGCTATTGAGATTACATACTTTGTTTGTAATCTGGAATTCACCCGTATACAGCCGTTACTCTGCCCAATTTTTGCGAAGACTAAATACACTTGAAGTTTGATTCTCTCAAGAGGTCTAGTATCTTTTCTTGCTTGGTTTCACTCCAAAGAATGGGAATTTTACATTGGCTCATAATGTCAAGTATCGGCTTCTTGTTGGTTAGACGGTTCTCTTCCTTAGCTTTTACCTTATGCTTTAGGATAGTCCCTTCATCTCTTCCCATCTTCTTTAATTTTCAAAACCTTCTCATCTTCTTTCAAAAGCTTCTTTGTTTTTTAAACTCGAACCACTTTCATAATAAACCTCGACTTTGTCGAGTGCCTTTTCTTTTAAAAACTTCTTTTCTTTAAACAAACTTCAATACATTTAATCATACTTTGACATTTCTTTCAAAATTAACAAAACACTTCAACACATTCAAACTCTTTTGTGCGCCCGAGCACCTTTTACATTAAAAACTTTTTTCAAGATGAGACATGATTCATTGATAGTCGAGCAATATTCTCCTATCCCTATGGTTATAAATTTGTCGACTTTTCCACTTGAGTACTAGAGGCGTTCTCAAACCCTCACTCTTGTTGATGCATGGTCCATCTTTCTCATACCTTGTGGGCGTTAGTCGAGATTTCTCTCCTAACAATGACGACTTGTCTCCTTGCTTAAAAACAATCAACAAACAAGTCTTTTCTAGATGAACTACGTGTACCCTGATCCCCTATTGCACGAAAGGTGGTACGTAAGCACTAAAGGTTCGCAACCGCGGCGGGTGCAAAAATCATAAAAATATTTCTTTTCTCACCTCCACCATCCATTTTATATACAACACATTTTTATAGCCAAAATATACAGATTTTTCAAAGAGGTTCCTGCGGAGTACCGTAGATGTTTAGGGTGCTAATACCTTCCCTTTGCATAACCAACCCCCTTACCTTGAATCTTTCCCCCTCTTTTTGGGTTATTCGCTCTTTTCCCATTCCTTTGGAAACAATAAAGCGCGGTAGCGATTTTTATTTTGATTTGTATAAATTCTAGTCAATCCAATGGCTTAGTGTTGCACATTTCTACCGCTACACCAGGATGTCGATGTGTGGAAGTGGAAAATCATCTTTAGGGCTGGCCCTGTTTAAATCTCTATAATCCATGCACATTCTCAGTTTGCCGTCCTTTTTAGGCACGGGAACAATGTTGACCACCCATTGAGGATAAGAAGTAACAACCAGAAATCCAACATTGAACTGTTTCATTACTTCTGCTTTGATCTTCTCTGGCATGTTCGGTCTCATGCGGCGGACTTTTTGTTTCACTGGTGGACAGTCTTCTCTTGTGGGTAAACGGTGTACCACAATGTCTGTATCGAGTCCCGGCATGTCTTCGTATGACCAGGCAAAGATCTCAACATAATCATGCAATAGCTGAATTAGGTGCTCCTTGACACTCGGCTCTAGATTGGAACCCACTTTGATTTCCTTTTTATCTTCCTCGGTGCCAGAGTTGATTGTATCCAACAGCTCCTCATGAGCCTGAATAGCTCTTTCCTCTTGTTGTAATAGTCTGGCCAATTCCCCTGGCACCTCACAATCTTCCTCACCTTCATATTCGGCTTGGTAGATCAGATCTTCAAAGTCACTGAAGGCTATAGCAGTATCGTTACCCATGGGATCCGGAACGGAAGGGTACCTGCATTTGTGAGTGTGGGTGTGTGTAAGGGTATAGCCATCTTTAAACAATAAAATGTAAAAGAAAGATAATGAGCACAAAAATTTTATATGTGAAAAAGCGTCCATGATTCATTGAATGTCATATGAAGATGAAATAAAAACCCTTACAAATGGACCATTGTGCCTCGGGTAAGACACAAGGTTTTTAAAGTGCGAATTGTTCGTGAATATTACAAGTCCAACAGAAATGTAAAAGATAGATTACTGAGAGATGAAAGTTATTGGGACGAAGTCTCTGGCTTCCCAGTTGCAAATTCCTCCACTGACAGTAGGAAATATCCAATCTTCCAAGCTTCCATCCTCTTCATTGTCTTCTACTGCATTGACGCTTTGGTTGCTAATCTTCACAGGTGCCCCCCCATCACGGGCATAACGCACAGCCTTCTGACTAGTTGAAGTAAACCCCAAGCCAAACTTTTCTGATTTGTAGGGAAAGTCTGGAAGCTGGCCCCAGATGGTGCATCCCCTCTCTTTCACTACTGCCTTTGCATCCTTTAGATATGACATCCGAGGCGGAGGTCTAGTGATCTTAGGAATCGAGGATACCGCCTTGGTCGATGCTACTTCTGGAGAGACTTCTTCAAAATGTTGGAAAGGGGTTTCAATGAACTCTCCATCTAACTCCACATATCGGAAGGAATTCTGATGACTAATCATATACTCCTCCTCCCCATGGACATTTATGATCTTTCCTTGGACCGGGTATTTTAGCATTTGATGCAATATGGAGGTGAAAGCACCGGCATTGTGGATCCAAGGACGTCCTAACAGACAGGAATAAGAAGGACGGATGTCCATCACATAGAAGGTTGAGTTGAAAACCTGAGTTCCCACCTTTATTGGGATGTCCACATCCCCGTGGACCATCCTCTTCGAACCATCAAAAGCTCTCACAACTACATTGCTGGGTTTTAAAGTCAGACCCTCACAATCCAATCTATCAAGGGCTTTCTTTGGTAAGACATTTAAAGATGATCTAGTATCAACCAAGACATGGGCTAGGGTTGTTCCTCTACACTCCACTGAGACATGTAATGCCTCGTTGTGTTTTCTCCCTCTGGGTGTCAAGTCAGCATCAGAGAAACCCAGGCCATTATCAGCTGTCAAACTGGCCACACAGTCCTAGAACTGGTCAGTAGACGTATCTTGTGGCACATGAGCTATCTTCAGAAATTTTACCAGAGCTTTGGCATGTGCTTCAGAGCACAACAATAGAGCTAGCATAGAGATCTTGGAAGGGGTTTGCCCCAACTGTTCAACCACATCATAATCACTCTTCTTTATTATCCTCAATATTTCTTCCATCTCCTTCTTGGATGTTTCAGGAATAGCTAGTGATTGAGCCTTCGTCCGGACAGGCTCTTCTTGAATGTTTTTTCCTTTATTCTCAGCAGTGGAAGTAGGGATAGGGATTGTATTGTCTTTGTCGGTAAGTACGCTTGTAGGTATAATCACTGGTACAGAGGTAATCTTCGGAATGGCCACGGGTCCAAAGACTGTTGTTGGTGGGGAAATCTCTGGAGAGAAGATTCTACCACTACGGGCAATCTTGCTAGTTTCGACAATATTGCTAATGTCGGAATTGTCCTCTTCAGAGCTTTCTTCTTCGGCAGTCAGTTCATCCTGTTTAATACCATGGTAGTAGATTTCTCCACTGTAATTCCATGGTACTGTTTTATCTGATTTGTACTGGACCGGCTCGGGCATTGTAATCTTAAGTGGAGTAGTATTTGGAGCAGGTGTAATCCTAACGGGTCTTTTAGGATCCCTGGAAGGATTGGCGTAGATGGTTATAATTGAAACTTCTTTAATTGGAACGGGTGAAACAAGAGCATTCTCAAACAAAATTTCTTGGTTATCCATCAGTCGTTGGATACCTTTCTTCAACAGAGGGCAGTCAAATGATGAGGATAGGCAAACATGGCAATCTTTGTCACAACCTGGGAATATACCAGCTTTCAACAAATTCAACTTAATAATCTGGAGCGGAGTCAACAATTCAACCATGGTAGCAACAAACAAATCTTCTTCGATAGCGTTGGCATTATGACCAGGCCTAGGCATTGGAGCGGAAATAACATTTGGTTTCTCAGGCGCTTCAAACTCAACTTCCTTCGCGTCTATCAGGTCTTGAATTTTGTTCTTCAAAGCCCAACAGTTGTTGGTGTCATGCCCTGGACTTTCAGAATGGTACGCGCACCTGGAATTTGGATGGTAATGAGGAGACGCAGTATTGGGATTCTTTGGGGCCTCTTTTAAAGTCGCCAGATTCAATTTCATAAGATGTGGTAGAACTTGGGCTGGAGTCATGTTAATCTTGGTGAATTACTGAACTGGCCTTTCTACCTTTTGCTGATTATTTCTCGGCTGGTCTGATGCAGGCTTTAGAATCATAACGGCCCCCACCGTTAGTCGGTGCTCAGTTCTTCCCTGATTCCTCTATGAATAAACAGCATATACTTCCTTTCTTCCAGTGAAGGGATTTTTCACAGCTGTAGAGGCAGACGCGACCTTCTGAATTTTCCCACTTCTTATACCAGCTTCCACCCTTTCGCCAGTTAAAATCAATTCAGTAAACCCCGCAGAGGAACTTCCAATCAGATGATTGAAGAAAGGGCCTAATAGAGTTCCCAGGAACATGTCCACCAACTCCCTTTCAGATAGAGGGGGTTGCACCCTTCCGGCTAGATCTCTCCACTTTTGCGCGTAACCTTTAAAGCCCTCATTAGAAACCATGGTCATACTCTGAAGCTGAGTACGGGTAGGCTCCAAGTCGGTGTTGTACTGGTATTATTTATAGAAAGCTGATGCCATGTCTTCCCAATTATGTACGTCAGCCCTTTCTAATTGGTAGAACCAATCAAGTTGCGTTCCTGATAATCTGTCTTGGAAAAAGTGGACCCACAAGTCTTTGTCGGCAGAGTGCGGATGAATCTTCCTGACATACGATCGGAGGTGCATTTTAGGACAAGATACCCCATCATACTTGGAAAATAGTGGCACTTTAAATTTTGGTGGGATCACAATCCCTGACACCTGCCCTAACTCTTCAAAATCTAGCCCTGGTACTCTCTGGATTTCCATAGCGCTTAATCGCTCTTCAAGGTGTTTGTATTTGTCATCAGCCGGAGGGTATTGTTGTTCAGAGTAGTCCTCCTCTTCCTCCTCTTCTTAAGAATTTGATGGTACTGCCGTTTCTTTTCCTTTTCTTTCCCCTTCATCAGATGTTATTGGAAAATCTAAGGTCCTTCTAGCTTGTCCCTGAAATCTTCTGCCCATGATTACCACACCAGTTGGCTTCTTCTTCTTTTTCTCTTTCTCTTTTTCTAGCAGAGTCTTCAGCTCCTCTTGCCCCTTGGCTAAGGTCATGAGTAGCTGTTGAAATTGCATATTCTGAGCTTGCAGATCTTTGACCATTTGTTCGAGATCCATCTTACTGAAATAAACAGTAGAGAGATGAGGAAACTTGTTGTAAAGACTTGTTTATGTTTATGATGAATGATATATATTCATGCAATGCTTTCAAGGATTCAAAAATTCAAATTTGTTTTAAACAAAAAAGAAACACACGTCATATTAATAAGATAGAATTTGAGTACATCAATGCCCCTTGGGAAAAATAATACAAAATTCTAAGGTAAAAAGACATTGCGCATCCTCTTTGGTGAAATGTAGGTATTGAGAGTATGTTCTTCATTAGGTAGCCGAGTGAGTTCCAAAACCTTCTTCTCGCTTGCATAGAATTGGGCTTCGAAAGTATCGTGCTCTCCTTTGAGCTGTATCCAATCCCTTTGTAGGTCTTCGAGTGATGTCGGCATGTCAGGATGTAGGATAGTGTATGGAACTTCTCCCTCCTTAAAAGGCTCAATAATCACTGGGAGAATGGAGGGATAAGGCATCATAAGACTTTGAGCGCGGGTTCGTACCCATTTGAGGTAAGGCTCAAGAGGGATGGAATTATTGTGTCCTAAAGTCTTGATATCCACCTTGTTTGGCATCCTCCAAGCTTGGATGAATCTCTGGCGAAGTCCTTGATCGTCGTTGTCGTAGTTGAATACCAGGCCTTGAATCATCATATCATGTGGGCCATCCCTTTGGGCAAAACCAAAATGTCTTAGAGCTAAGCACGAGTTGTTGGTGATGCCTCCCTTAATGCCAAGTAGAGGGACATTATGGAATTCCCCACAACGGTCAACAATGATAACATTCTCTTTGGATCGAGAACACCAATGAATATCTGAATGTTTAAGTGTCATTAACCTTTGTAACCACCTCAGACCTTGCTCATTCTTCAAGACTGATTGGGGAAGATGAGAAATAAACCATCTTTCCAGGAGAGGAGTGCAACACATAAGAACACCTCTTTTCCTTATTGTACGAGTGTGAAAAGAGTGTAGGATATCCCCAAGTAATGTATGAACTGGGTTGCGAGACATGAATATTTTGACAACGCTTACATTTATGAGTTAGTCAGGATTAGGGAACAAAACCATCCCATAGATGAGAAGAGCTACAATCTCCTTAAAAGCTTGCAAGTCTAGGGAATTCCAATAGCTTTGGGCCTTCTCAAACAGAAACTTTGCCAAGAAGCCTTTGACACCACTTCTAGTTTCCCAATGAGTTGTGACATCAGATGAGTGCGAGTGCAGGGCTTAAGCAATCTCTTCTGGCTTTGGATCTCTTTCTGTACCGTTGAAGCATAGTTGATTGAGAATAATAATCCTCAGAAGTTGAGAGAATTCTTCCAAAGTGGGCACAAGTTGATAGTCAGGAAATGTGAAGCAATGCAACAAAGGGTCAAAGAACTGGACGAGAACCTTCATCATATCCTCCTTTGTGTTGGAAGTAACCAAGTTGAGTAGACGACCATGTATCTTGGTGAATAGATAATTCTCAGGGATCCTTGAAGCCAGCTCCTTGAGTTGTGGAGGAATTCTTACAAGGTTGATTTGGATAGTTTTCATGCGAAGTGAATCCATAACCTACAAAACAGGAACAAAGATGAATCTCTAAAATCCTTGAAATGGTTAGTGAATGCATATGATGTTCATGATGTCCATGATGTTTATGTACAAGCATGCATATACAAACAAATCAAACAAGTTCTTAGTTTAGGCTTGCAAGGATTTTCATAGGTAAATACCCTCTTGAAGTTTAGTTGACTCAACCTGTCCTAGCAATAGTACCCGGGTTCTAAGGAGCTCAATATCACTAGATTGTTTCCTTGGTCATTGTTTCAGCTCAAGCCTCTTTAATGGCGACCGAAATATCCCAAGAAACTAACCCTTAATGAGTGTAGTATCGAGTATCTACCAACTTCGGACTGCACCAAAGTCGGTCATCTCACTACATCCTAAAAGGCCAAGTTGGTCAAGTAAAGGTTCTAGAAGTTCATTAGTGCTTCATGACATCACTCAGCGGCCCCGTATTCTCTTTGATTGACTCAAAGGCTACCGGTACCCACAAATATGTCACACTAATATAGCTATTGCTTAGACCATGTCGGTATACCCCGCACAGTTTCCACAACGTATTGCTATTTACCTATAATGTTTCCCAAATCCGGGTGGAGGATTCAAACCCAAACAAAGAACCATAATGTAAAGAAAACAAGTCAAACAACGTAAGCAAATAAAGGTGATCTAAACCCTAAGGTAACCCCACTTTTAGAATATTCCCCAGCTTAGTCGCCAGTTCTGTGATACGGTGGGAGAACTGACTTGAGGATTTTGTGTTTTGTCGCAAATGTCGTGGTTAGCAAGAGTCTCCACCGACTTTTCTTTTATCCAAAAGGAAAGGTAAAAAAGCACAGGAAAGACCTTTGAGATGTTTTCTTGAGTTCGGGGGGTAGATTATGAAAAGGGAAGGGGCTAGCACCCTTTTCATCCATGTTTTTCCATGGGCTCTTAGTTACTTGTTTAGATCATTTGCTTTGTTTTGTTTGAAATGGTGTTTGGTGTGATTTTGAAAGTATTTTGTAAAAGAGGCCATTTGTTTAGGCAATCTTTGTAATGATTCTCGTTCGTAAGAATGTATACAAAGATGTTTGTCTTTTGAAAATGTTTTCAATGTTTTGTAAGATGTTTTGAAATGTGTGTGTGTTTGTTTTTGAAAATAGCAAGGATTGTTTTGAAATGGAGCAAGTAACTTAGAATCTATCTACCTACTCAAATGTCTTTCTTGTGCATTTTTACTCCTTTGACATTGTTGACTTACCATTGATTTGGCAAGCAACCCTATCTTTGGATGTAAACGGGACGGGCGTGGGTCATCGTATAACCATGATAGCAATGTTGCCAAGTATCTTAGCATTTTTGAGGGACCAAGATCATTTTGTAAGGAAACTTTTGAATAGCGTCATCGAGGGACTATGATCTTATACTTGTTTTGTTTTGCTAAGATACTTCGCATACGTAACATGGCAATTTTATTTTATGCAACCAAGTGGGAGAAACCCTAAGGGTGCTTGTGTGCAAGGTGTATCATTTTCATGCTTTTGTCTTGCATTTAGGGTTTTCTATTTTGCTTTGTTTTTGTTCTTGTCATGCAAACCCTAATTACTAATCATGGTATATAAAGCGATAAATTGCGTAATGTAATGTACTAAGCTATTACAACAATTTTTATGGGAGGGGGGAATACAAGTTTGAATGGGGATTTGCACAAATATAAAGATAAATATATTATTACAATCAAATCGAATATGCGCGAATTTAAATAAATATAAGACAAATATTTATAATGCAATGCAATGTGTTCATGTTAAAAAAAGTTTTATGTCTTGTTTTTGTGTAAGAAATATATTTAATTTAAACCTAAAGAAAAGAAAAAAAATATTTATTTTTGGAGGGGATTAAACCCTAGTTTTTAATTTAAAGAAAATAATGTTCTATATTTATTAACTTGTATATTTTTTGTATAAAAAATAATAAATAATATTATGTTTAAATATTAAAAATTAAATATGTGTAGAAAATAAGTATTTATGAGTATAAAATGTATAATAAAAATATTAAGTATTTTTTAATTATATTTATAAGTTATTTAAGAAAATAAATTCTATTTATCAAAATAAACTATTTTTTCATGTGAGAAAATAATAAAATAAAAAAAATAAAAGTGTGAAAATAAATAAATCATTTTTTAGTATTTTTTTATCATTAAGAAAAATAAATAAAAGTATAAAATAAAAAATATGAAGAAAAATGTAAAAATATGAAAATTAGTCAGGGGGTGCAATAGCAAGTCAGGGGGATGTGATTAGCAAAAACAAAAAGGCCAAGGCAACAAAAAGCCCAGAAGCCATCGTCCATGTCCTTCGTTCATCTCCTTCTTCACGCTTCCATGTTCAAACTTGTAACTTGCTTATGCTTGCATAAAAACAAAAACCCATAACATGAAAAATGTGGCATTTGAGCTCACGGTTCCAACCATATAAATTATGTAACCTAACTCTTAAAGATCAAAGAGAATTTTGGGATCCCTAATTCGTGACCTAATTTTTTCAGAGTTTTCAATCTTCAAATTCTCTTAGCACAAGTAATGTAAATGAAAAGTAATGATATGTACAACTTCGTTATGATGAAAGCTATATTTTTTCTTCACAAATCGTGGCTTGAAGTTGCCTATATATAGAGATAGAGTTTAAGAAAATACCTCCTTCAGCTGGAATCGTGTAGGACAATGTAGGGACTTAAATGGAGGCCTGGTGATTGTTTAAGCTTCCTTGAACTTCCCTGAAGTTATTCCAATGCTTATCTTGCTCTGAGGATGGATGGAACTCCCTGACCAAGTCCAACTGCAAGCTTCCAAGTTGAAAATGGAAGATGCTGAAACAAAGGTTACAGAACTAGGGTGATGGCTTGGATTGGCTAGGTATCAAGTGAATACGATATTTGAATTGATTAAACACAAAACGCACGAGCCAAATGAGAGTTGGCCGTGCTTTTGCAGAAACTGTGTGTTTGGGCAGAGTTTTGGTGTTTTTGAGTTTTAGAGAGTTTCAAGTCCAATACAAGCGTGTAATGTGTTGCATATTCTTTGCATATTAGTATAGAAAGGATCTAAAGTCAGCCTCCTAACAGATCTGCCAATGTTAGCCTTTTTGCCAACTTTCTTGTACTTGAAGCAAAGTGACAAGACCAATGCTTCACATGCTTGTACCAGCTTGCTTAGGGTTGGTATGAGCTTGTACAACTTGCTTGAGACCTGTGTGGTTTGTATGCATCAAGGGGACAGGTTCAATGCTCAAGATTGACAAAGCTGCAAAAGTTCATCTTTATGAAAATGGCATTGTAACCTTTTTGCCCAAAATGGAAATACATCTTGTGTAAAGCTTCAAAAGCAAAGATAAAGGTTTTGTCAACTGAGTATGAATTTAATTATGGACTGTATATCAATCTTAGGACCTTTAAAGCAATATATAACCAACATAGGTTTGATTTGCAACTTGATTCTATGTGAAAATGGCTTGAACAAAAGTGAGAAAATGCCAACTTCCTCTCTTCGATTCTCCCTACTCAAAAATGATCTTGGAGAGTTATTGAACATTTTGGAAAGCTTGAAATGTGCTCTATAATCCATATTTGAAATGAATTTTGAGATACCTCTTGGAACTAGGTGAAAAGTTGCCATGAAGTTGGGTCCAAAACCTGCCTAAATTAGGGCAAAATTTCACTAAGTTATTTAGTTCATGGGCCTATATTCACAAATTCATAACTTGATATCCAAGCATCTTTAGGTAAAAGTTTGTGAAGAAAAGTTGTATATTTCATGGAGGAATACAACTTTCATGTTGGAAGTTTTCTTTAAATCAAAATGCATCATGGTGAAAAAATGGTGAAAAGTTGGGAAAAAATAAGAAAATTTTTATACTTAGAAAAATTCTAAGTTATGAAAATTTTCAAATTAAAACCCTAATTTGCAAATTTAGTTTTCTTGGTCAACAAGTTTCATATTTTGACATATCTTGATGAATTATGACCCTTGGCACTTGATTTTGACCAAAAAGTCAAAGTTTAACTTTTCAGTATACAGTTGACTTTTGATCAGTTGACTGCAAACTTCATCTGTCAATCTAATGAACTTGAGATCTTTTGAACCATGTAACTAGGTCAATATGATGCCATTGAACCCTTAAAATCATGTTTGAACTTAATTGGTCATTGGCTAGGTTAAAAATCAGAAATTTCCCTTTCTCAGACAAAACCCTAATTTTGACCATTTTGCCCTTTTGATGATTTGATCAAATTTCTTGAGGAGTTGTGATCCAAACTTGATCAAATGGTACATACGAGTCTAAAATGTTGATGTGGATCAAAAATTATGAATTTTGACTGTAAATTGGCCATAGTTGACTTTTTCCCCAATACAACTGATTTTTAGGTGAACTGTCCAATTGACTGATCAAAAATGTGGTTCAAGGCTTGAAATTTAACATGAACAATCTTAGGGGTCCAAGATAATGTATGAAAGTCAAATGAAGCATTGGTGGTCCAAAAATCCTTGTGCAAACTCAAACCCTAATTTTGGGTTATCAGTGCAAGATGAGATGTCTTGAACTGACCAAACCCTAATCTTGTCTTGAGTCAAAGAAGTCTTGTGAGAAAATTTTTGATAAATGAGAGGGCAAATTTTGGGGTACAACATTCACTAATGGATCATTGGAAGTTTTTTCAAATAAAACACAAGTGTAAAATAAAAGTACAAATAGTTTTCTGTACTTTAAAGAGATATCTTTGTATTCACTTTGAATAAGTATTTTGTACAAAGGAGACAGACAACCTAGTAAGAGGATGGTGTCATAAAAATAAGAAAAATTTATATAAAGATAGCTATATGTGATAATCCCATGGGGTTCCCATTCTGCTATAGCCTATGTATCTCCGAATATCTTGTCTATCAGTTGCTTCGTCCGAAGATTATTGAATTGATCAGAAGCTCTGTGTTTGTCCGTGAAGAGATTGTCCTTAAAGTGATCCAACGAGACATAGTCATACGCTTTAATTCCCTAACTTTTGCCTGGACCGCCCTTTCGGGTTTTCGATCCACCGGGAAACCCTTTTTTGCCCAAGTCGCCTTTTCGGGTTTTCAACTTGCCGGGTGTACAAATTTTTTTAATTTTATCCCTAATTTTTTCCCGAACCTTTTGGTTAGCCGGGATGCCCTTGTTTTGCCTAGGTGTGTCAACCTAGCGGGTCTCTTATGCGTAGTATCTTTTGACTATGTCTGCGTTCGCAGGGTGTGGCAGGTCGTCGCCGTCCATGGTGGTTAAGATCACTGCTCCACCGGAAAAGATGTTCTTGATTACAAATGGTCCTTCGTAGGTAGGAGTCCATTTTCCCCTGGGATCACCTTGTGGCAAGATGATGCGCTTGATCACTAGATCTCCAACTTGATATACCCGGCGTCTGACTTTCTTGTTGAAAGCCTTGATCATCCGTTTTTGATACATCTGACCATGGCAAACAACAATAAGTCTCTTTTCATCAATTAAGTTTAGTTGATCAAGTCGGGTCTGGATCCAATCGTCTTCACTCAAATATGCATCTTTCATGATTCTCAAAGAGGGAATCTGAACCTCAATAGGTAAAACAGCCTCCATGCCATAAGCCAACGAATAGGGTGTTGCCCCAGTTGATGTGCGAGCCGTGGTACGGTATCCATGGAGAGCAAACGGTAGCATCTCATGCCAATCCTTGTAGGTGACTGTCATTTTTTGTATGATCTTTTTAATGTTTATATTCGCAGCGTCGACAGCACCATTCATCTTTGGCCGATAGGGGGATGAATTGTGATGTTGAATCTTGAAGTGCTCGCACAAGGCGGTGATCATAGTATTGTTAAGGTTTGTACCGTTATCAGTGATGATCCTTTTTAGGATATCGTACCAGCAAATAAGATTATGCTTGATGAAGCGGGCAACAACATTCTTAGTAACGGATGCGAAGGAAGCTGCTTCGACCCACTTCGTGAAATAGTCAATGGCCACTAGAATGAAACGGTGTCCATTGGAGGTTGTAGGCTTGATCTCCCCAATCATATTGATTCCCCACATAGCGAAGGGCCATGGAGCTATTAATACATTTAGAGAAACTGGAGGCACGTTCACCTTGCCTGCATAGATTTGACACTTACGACAGGTCCGGGAGTGTTGATAGCAGTCTGCTTCCATGGTAGACCAATAATAGCCTACCTGTAGGTTTTTCTTCGCCATCGTATGCCCACTATAGTGAGTGGAAAAGGTACCTTCATGCAATTCAACCATAATCTTTTCAGCTTCAATCTTATCCACACAATGGAGCAGAATAGAATCATGATTACGTTTGTACATGATGTCATTACTTAGGAAGAACTTAGCAGAGAATCTCCTTAGGAACTTTTTATCATTGATTGAAGCTCCTATTGGATATTCTTGAGCGTCGAGATACCTTTTGACTTCATGAAACCAAGGTTGGTCTACTACTTCCTCAGTATTAATCTCGTGACAGTGTGCCGGTTCGTCCATTCGTTCAATGGTGATCTGGGGAGCCTCGTTATCCTAATTAAGTTTAAACATAGATGACATTGTAGCTAGAGCATCTGCTAGCTGATTTTCTTCTCGAGGGAAGTGCTCGAAGGTAATCTGCTCAAAATGTGGTAGCAATGTCAAAACATGTTCTTTGTAAGGGATAAGGTTTGGGTGCTTAGTGTCCCATTCTCCTTTGATCTGAATGATGACCAAAGCTGAATCCCCAAACACATCTAAAGATTTGATTCCCAAGTCTATGGCATCCTTGAGACCAAAGATGCATGCTTCGTATTCTGCCATGTTGTTCGTACAGTTAAAGCAAAGTCTGACAGTAAAAGGAGTATGGCACCCTTTTGGAGATATGAGTACAGTGTCGATACCATTACCAAGTGCATTGAATGCCCCATCAAAGAATAGGGTCCATCGGGATCCTTGTTCAGGTCCGTCATATGGCCTGATTTCTTCACCGTTGTCTAATGTCATGATGTCTTCGTCAGGGAATTCAAACTTCATGGACTGATAATCCTCTACAGCTTGATGAGCAAGATGATCAGCTAGCACACTGCCCTTTGTAGCTTTTTGGGTCGTGTATTGTATGTCATATTCTGTTAGGATCATCTACCATCTAGCTATCCTCCCAGACAGAGCAGGCTTTCCGAAGATTTACTTTATTGGATCCATCTTAGATATCAGCAAAGTGGTATGAGTCAACATATACTGTCTTAGCCGGCAAGCAGCCCATACCAGAGCGCAACAAGTTTTCTCGAGCAGTGAATATCTGGTTTCACAGTCGGTAAACTTTTTGCTCAGGTAGTAAATAGCATGCTCTTTTCAGCCAGACTCGTCATGCTGCCCCAATACACACCCCATTGAGTTTTCTAAAACAGTCAGATACATGATTAATGGTCTTCCCTCGACTGGTGGCATCAAGACAGGAGGCTCTTGTAAATACTCTTTAATTTTTTCAAAAGCGATCTGGCATTCATCATTCCATCTGACTACTTGATCTTTCTTCAATAGCTTGAAGATTGGCTCACAAGTAGATGTTAGGTGAGAAATGAATATGGCAATATAGTTCAGGCGTCCCAAGAATCCTATGAATTCCTTCTCAGTACGAGGAGCATGCATTTCTTGTATCGCTTTGACCTTGGCAGGATCAACCTCTATGCCTTTGTTATTGACAATGAAACCTAAGAGTTTACCGGACCGGACTCCGAATGTGCACTTGTTTGGGTTCATCCTTAGTTTGTACTCCTTCAATCTCATAAACAACTTTTGCAAGTGATCAAGGTGTTCTTCTTCAGTTTGTGATCGGGCTATCATGTCATCTACGTAGACCTCTATCTCATGATGTATCATATCATGAAACAAAGCTACCATGGCGCGTTGATAGGTTGCCCCAACATTCTTCAGTCCGAATGGCATCACTTTGTAGAAGAATGTGCCCCACTGTGTTACAAATGTAGTTTTCTCCATGTCCTCAGGTGCCATTTTGATCTGGTTATAGCCTGAGAATCTGTCCATGAAAGAAAATACTTTGTGCTGGGCTGTATTGTCAACCAGGATGTCGATGTGTGGAAGTGGAAAATCATCTTTAGGGCTGGCCCTGTTTAAATCTCTATAATCCACGCACATTCTCACTTTTCCGTCCTTTTTAGGCACATGAACAATGTTGGCGACCCATTGAGGATAGGAAGTAACAGCCAGAAATCCAGCATTGAACTGTTTCATAACTTTTGCTTTGATCTTCTCTGACATGTCTGGTCTCATGCGGCGGACTTTTTGTTTCACTGGTGGACAGTCTTCTCTTGTGGGTAGACGATGTGCCACAATGTCTGTATCAAGTCCCGGCATGTCTTCGTATGACCAGGCAAAGATCTCAACATAATCACGCAACAACTGAATTAGGAGCTCCTTGACACTCGGCTCTAGATTGGCACCCACTTTGATTTCCTTTTTATCTTCCTCGGTACCCAAATTGATTGTATCCAACAGCTCCTCATGAGGCTGAATATCTCTTTCCTCTTGTTGTAGTAGTCTGGCCAATTCCCCTGGCACTTCACAATCTTCCTCACCTTCGTATTCGGCTTGGTAGATCAGATCTTCGGAGTCACTGAAGGCTATAGCAGTATCGTTACCCATGGATTCCGGAATGGAGGGGTATCTGCATTTGTGAATATGGGTGTGTGTAAGGGTATAGCCATCTTAAAACAATAAAATGTAAAAGAAAGACAATAAGCACAAAAGGTTTATATATGAAAAAGCGTCCATGATTCATTGAATGTTATATGAAGATGAAATAAAAACCCTTACAAATGGACCAATGTGCCTCGGGTAAGACACAAGGTTTTTAAAGTGCGAATTGTTCGTGAATATTACAAGTCCAACAGAAATGTAAAAGATAAATTACTGAGAGATGAAAGTTATTGGGACAAAGTCTCTGGCTTCCCAGTTGCGAAGTCCTCCACTAACAGTAGGAAATACCCAATCTTCCAAGCTTCCATCCTCTTTGTTGTCTTCTATTGCATTGACCCCTTGGTTGCTAATCTTCACAGGTGGCCCCCCAGCACGGGCACGACACACAGCCTTCTGAGAAGTTGAAGTAAACCCCAAGCCAAACTTGTCTGATTTGTAGGGAAAGTCTGGAAGCTACCCCCAGATGTGCATCCACCCTCTTCCACTACTGCCTTTGCATCCTTTAGAGATGACATCCAAAGTGGAGGTCTTGTGATCTTAGAAATCGAAGATACCGCCTTGGTCGTTTCTACTTCTGGAGAGACTTCTTCAAAATGTTGGAAAGGGGTTTCAATGAACTCGCCATCTAACTCTACATATCGGAAATAATTCAGATGACTAATCATATATTCCTCCTCCCCATGGACAATTATGATCTTTCCTTGGACCAGGTACTTCAGCATCTGATGCAATGTGGAGGTGACAGCACCAACATTATGGATCCAGGGGCGTCCTAACAGACAAGAATAAGAAGGACAGATGTCCATCACATAGAAGGTTGAGTTGAAAATCTGAGTTCCCACTTTTATTTGGATGTCCACCTCCCCGTCGACCATCCTCTTCGAACCATCAAAAGCTCTCACCACTATGTTACTGGTTTTTAAAGTCATCCCCTCACAATCCAATCTGTCAAGGGATTTTTTCGGTAAGACATTCAAAGATGATCCCGTGTCCACCAAGACATGGGCTAGGGTTTTTCCTCTACACTCCACTGAGACATGTAATGCCTCATTGTGTTTTCTCCCTCTGGGTGTCAAATCAGCATCGGAGAAACCCAAGCCATTATCATCTGTAAAACTTGCCACACAGTCTTGGAACTGGTCAAAGACGTCTCTTGTGGCACATGAGCTATCTTCATAAATTTTACAAGAGCTTTCGCATGTGCTTTAGAGCACAAAAGCAGAGCTAGCATAAAGATCTTGGAAGGGGTTTTCCCCAACTGTTCAACCACATCATAATCACTCTTTTTAATTATCCTCGGGATTTATTCCATTTCCTTCTTGGATGTTTCGAGGATAGCTAGTGATTGAGCCTTCGTCCGGACAGGCTCCTCTTAAGCGTTTTTACCTTTATTCTCAGCAGTTGAAGTAGGGATAGGAATTGTGTTGTCTTTGTCGGTAGGTACACTTGCAGGTATAATCACTGGTACAGAGGTATTCTTCGGAACGGCCACGGGTCCAAAGACTGCCTTTGGAGGGGCAATCTCTAGAGAGAAAATTCTACCACTACGGGTAATCTTGCTAGTTTCAGAAATATTGCTAATGTCAGAATTGTCCTCTTCGGAGCTCTCTTCTTTGGAAGTCAGTTCATCCTGTTTAATACCATGGTAGTAGATTTCTCCACTGTAATTCCATGGTACTGTTTTATCTGATTGGTACAGGACCGGCCCAGGCATTGTAATCTTGAGTGGAGCAGTCTTTGGAGCAGATGTAATCCTAACGGGTCTTTTAGGGGCCCTGGAAGGATTGGCGTAGATGGTTGTAATTGAAATGTATTTAACTGGAACGGGTAAAATAGGAGCATTCTCAAACAGAATTTCTTGGTTATCAATCAGTCGTTGGATACCTTTTTTCAACAGAGGGCAGTCAAATGATGAGGATAGGCAAACATGGCAGTCTTTGTCACAACCTGGGAATATTACAGCTTTCAACAAATTCAACTTAATAATCGGGAGCGGAGTCATCAGTTTATCCACGGTGGCAACAAACAAGTCTTCTTCGATAGCGTTGGCATTGTGACCATGCCTAGGAATCGGAGCAGAAATAACATTTGGTTTCTCAGGCGCTTCAAACTCAACTTCCTTCGCATCTATCAAGTCTTAAATTTTATTCTTCAGAGCCCAACAGTTGTTAGTGTCGTGCCTTGGACTTTCAGAATGGTATGCGCATCTGGAATTTGGATGGTAATAAGGAGACGCAATATTGGGATTCTTTGGGGCCTCTTTTAAAGTCTCCAGATTCAATTTCAGAAGATGTGGTAGAACCTGGGCTGGAGTCATGTTAATCTTGGTGAATTGACGGACTGGCCTTTCCACCCTTGGATGATTAGTTCTTGGCTGGTCTGATGCAGGCTTCGGAATCATAACGGCCCCCATCGTTGGTCGGCGTTCAGTTCTTCCTTGATTCCTGTGTGAATAAACAGCTGATACTTCCTTCCTTCCAGTGAAGGATTTTTTTACAGCTGTAGAGGCAGACGCATCCTTCTGCATCTTCCCACTTCTTATGTAATTGCAAGCTTCTCAAGTCATATTTAAAGCATTTGTTTTGATGACAACATGGATATCAACATTCAAAGGATGTGCAAAAAGCTTATCAACATCATATAAAAGTCTTGAAGATTATAGAAGAATTATTGAAGAATCATCAAATGTCAAAATGGTATAAATAATTCTTAATCTTGAATATAGATGTTCACAAAAATATGCATTCATCAACATATACATATCCCATAATTTTAACATCAAGAGAAACTTTGTTTGAAATATTTTTCAAAAAGTATTTTTGAAAATAACCCTTTAGGAACTGGTTCCTCCCTAACAGGGAACCGGGTTCCAGACTTTCTCAAAAAACATGTCCCTGGTTTTTGTACCAGGAACCGGGTTGTACCAATAGGGGAACCGGTTCCTGCGTGATATTTTTGAAATCTGACTTATAACGTTCACTAAGAACCGGGTTCTGTCAGTGTCGGAACCGGTTCCTAGCGAACCAGTGCAGTTTTTCTTTTGTTTTTTAAACATTTTTCAAGTGGTATCTTTTCATGAATGCATTGCAACTTTTCATATGAATTGGCATGAATGAAGAGGTTCTTATGACTTTATAAAATGCTGCAGATTTTCTTATTTCAAACAATGCTTCAATTTTCAAATTAACAAATATACTTCTTCAATAAACAATTTTTCATCATTCACATTTGAATTCATACTTTCATGTGTTCATAATTTTGTGAAACTTGCCATATACACTTTCATTATCATTACAAGTTTCATACATACATTGTGAACATTTATATACATTGTTTGAAAATTGTTTATATCTTGAAGAAGAAGATCAATTGAAGATTGATAAAGCTCTCCATATACTTCAAATAAATCATTGTATTACTTAAAGAAATTATTCCCTTACTATCCAGGATTGTTGGAAGTAAGTGTTGTAATTTGAAGAGGATTGTTCTTCATTCACATTAGTGTTTGTTTGGTCTTAAAGGTGTTAAGAACCTTTGATCACCCTATAGGTTAGATAGTAAGCATAGGCTGTACAATCATTCTAACTATAGTGAAATCTCTTTCGTGTTGGAAAGGGGACTGGAGTACTCTCGGATTGTAAGGGGAACCAGGATATATCACCGTGTTCTTTACTTTTCCGCATTTATCGCTTTCATCACCATAATCAGGAAAAGATAAAGATATAATCAAAACCTTCAAACACTTAACCAAAAATTACTACCAAGCATTCTCATAAAACCGAATAATTTTTTATAATACCTAATTCACCCCCCCTCTTAGGCACTCTGAGACTTACAATTGGCATCAGAGCAAGTTATAGGTAACTTGTTCCTAAAGATCCAGAATGGCTTCCGCAAATCATCAACCAGTTTTTAGAGATGGTGGTAGTAACAATAAGCCTCCTCTATTATGTGGTGAATATTTTGACTTCTGGAAAATACGCATGAAGGCGCATTTAGTAGCGCAAGGAGGGGAAGTATGGGATGCTGTTGAAAATGGTCCATTTATCCCAATATCAGTAATCAATGGCATTGGTTCTGCAAAGCCCAAAACTGCATGGGACGACGATGATAAAAAGAAAGTTCTCTATGACAAAAAGGCAATAAACCTTCTTCAAGGTGCACTCAGTATGGACGAATTTTTTCGTGTCTCGAACTGCAAAACAGCAAAAGAAATATGGGATACCCTGGTTCAAACTCATGAAGGAACGGATGAAGTAAACAGATCAAGGCTAAATACCTTGAGTCAAGAATATGAACTATTTCGAATGCAGCCCGGAGAATCCATTCTTGACTTACAAAAGATATTTATGCATTTAACAAATCACTTAAATGCTGTTGGTAAAACCTTGACAAATGATGAACTCAACTTGAAAATCCTTAGATCATTGACTAGGGAATGACAACCAAAGGTAACGGCAATCTCGGAAAAGAAGAGTCTCTCCGTAATGACTTCCGCTACATTATTTGGCAAACTTCAAGAATACGAAAGAAACTTGGTAGACTTGAAAAACATGAAAATTTAGAGAAGAAATCCAAAGGCATTGCTTTGAAAGTTGATTCAAAAGAAAGTCAAGATAAAGATGCATCGGAGGAAGATGAAAACTTCTTGCTTCTTGTAAAAAGGTTAGGAAAATATTTTGGTCATAAAAATAATCTTCATAATGCTAACTTTGTCAAAAGGAAGAAATTTTATAATCATAAAGATAAAGAAGCCTCCACATCAACACAAGATGTCACATGTTATGAATGTGGAAAGCAAGGTCACATAAAGCCGAATTGTCCAAAACTCTCCAAGAAAAATGGATTCAAAGGCAAAAAGGAGTTCAAGAACTAAAAGGCTTATGTTGCATGGGAAGATAATGAGATAAGTTCTTCATCCGATTCGGAAAGCGACGAATGTGCAAATCTAGCATTAATGGCTTCACATCACTCCGACGATGAAGAAGAGGTTAGTAATGAATTTAATCTTTTTGATGATGATGTTCAAGATGCTATTGATGAACTCTTGAAAGAATGCAAAAGTTTATACAAAAAGGTGTCAAATCAAGAAAAAGAACTTCTAATTTGTTTAGAAAAAATTGACACCATGACTAAAGATTTTGATCTTCAAAAACAGAATTTTATTAAAGAAAAAGAAAATTTTGCATGCTCCAAGTGTGAATCAAATGTCTTTCAAATTGTTCAATTGAAAAGAGTCATTGAACGATATGAAAAAGGACAAATAGGATTGGAAGGATTACTAAGCCAACAACGTTATCCAAATGATAAAAGAGGTCTTGGTTATGTGAATTCTAAGAAACCAAGTAACAATCCCACTATTTTTGTAAAGGCTAGTAATAGTTCCAATCCCAAGAAAGTAGAAAAGAAGCAAGTTGTTCATAATCATCAAAATAAAAAGGCTAATGTATCGAAAAAGAAAACATTTCCTAAGAAGAAATCTTATCCTTCTAGATATAGAAGTAACTTTGAACCTACTTGTTTTTATTGTGGTATTAAAGGCCATACACCTAATGCTTGCTATGTTAGAAACTTTAGTATAGCAAGTGGGCATTATGTGTGGGTGAAAAAGGGAACTAACTATGAAGGACCCAAGGCAACTTGGGTACCTAACAAAGAATAATTTGTTTGTGTAGGTATGCTTGAAATCCACATCAAATGTTTGGTATCTTGATAGTGGATGTTCAAAGCATATGACAGGAGATGTACACTAATTTTCATATCTAGTACATAAAGCCAAAGGGTATGTCACCTATGGAGACAACACCAAAGGAAAGATTATTGGCGTTGGAATAGTTGGCACACCTCCATCCATTCAAATTGAGGATGTTCTCTATGTTGAAGGATTAAAGCACAACCTTCTTAGCATAAGTCAACTTTGTGATAGAGGGTTCAAGATTAAATTCAACAAAGAAGAATGTCTTATTATGGATGAGGCAACCAATGAGGTAAAACTCAAAGGTATAAGAACTAACAATATTTTTATGATTACTTTAGATGATTTGTCTCTGAAGGTACAATGTCTTATGGTAAACAACAATGACGCTTGGTTATGGCACAAGAGGATTGCTCACATTCACATGGAGCACTTGAACAAATTGATTAAGCATGACTTAGTTATTGGTCTACCAAAGATGAAGTTCATCAAAGACAGATTATGTAATGCATGCCAAAAGGGAAAACAGACCAAAACAACTTTCAAATCTAAGAATGTGGTGTCTACTACAAGGCCACTACAATTGTTACACATGGATCTCTTTGGTCTATCAAGAACAAAAAGCTTCGGAGGTAATGTATACGCTTTGGTCATTATTGATGATTTTTCTAGATATTCTTGGACTTTGTTTCTTGTGCAGAAAAGTGATGCTTTTAAAGCCTTTAAGAAGTATGCTAAGCAAATCCAAAATGAAAAATCACTAAAGATTGTATCCATAAGAAGTGATCATGGTGGAGAATTTCAAAATGCACAATTTGAAGAATTTTGTGAAGAACATGGTATCTCTCATAATTTTTCAGCACCAAGAACTCCACAACAAAATGGAGTAGTTGAAAGAAAGAATAGGTTTCTAGTGGAACTTGCAAGAACAATGCTTAGTGATGCAAATCTTCCTAAATATTTTTGGGCGGATGCAGTTATTACGGCATGTTATGTTGGAAATCGAGTTATCATTAGACCTATAATAAAGAAGACTCCATATGAACTCTTCAAAGGAAGAAAGCCAAATATTGCTCACTTTCACATTTTTGGATGCACGTGCTTTGTTCTTAATAATGACAAAGACAATCTCGGTAAGTTTGACGAGAAATCCGACGAAGGTATATTTCTTGGTTATTCTCTTTCTAGTAAAGCATATAGAATTTATAATAAAAGAACTTTAACTATTGAAGAATCTATGCATGTATCTTTTGATGAAACTAACCCCTCTAAGGAGGAAGTAGTTGTTTGTGATGATGATGATCCTATAGATTTACCCCCGGAAGATCTTTCAATTGATCAAGTTGTGAAATCACCGGAAAATCAAGAAAACATTGTACAACAAGATTCAAACACCAATGATCTACCAAAAGAATGGAGAACTCATAGAGACCATCCTATTGATAAAATTATTGGTGACATTAGCCAAGGAGTATCAACAAGATTGAATCTAAAAGATGCTTGCTTAAACATGGCGTTTGTTTCTCAAATTGAACCTACCAAAGTTGATGAAGCCTTAGGAGATGATCAATGGATTATTGCTATGAAAGAAGAATTAAATCAATTCGAGAGAAATCAAGTTTGGGAACTTGTTCCTAGACCAAGTGGTAAACACATCATAGGTACCCGATGGGTGTTTAAGAACAAACTTGATGAGAATGGTCTAATTGTTCGAAACAAAGCAAGGTTAGTTGCCCAAGGCTACAATCAAGAGGAAGGAATCGACTTTGAAGAAACATTTGCTCCGGTTGCAAGGTTAGAAGCTATACGTCTTTTACTTGCTTATGCTTGTTCATTAAATTTTCAGCTTTTTCAAATGGATGTCAAAAGCGCATTCTTGAATGGATACATCAATGAAGAAGTCTATGTCAAACAACCTCTGGGATTTGAAGACTTCAAACATCCTACACATGTCTTTAAGTTGAGAAAGGCTCTTTATGGCTTAAAGCAAGCACCAAGAGCATGGTATGATAGACTTAACAATTTTTTGTGTGAAAAAGGTTTCGAAAAGGGTAAGGTTGATAAAACCTTGCTCATTAAGAAAATCCAAAGTAACACTTTATTGGTTCAAGTCTATGTTGATGATATCATTTTTGGATCGACTAACAAAGAAATGTGTGAGGAATTCTCATTGATGATGCAAGGAGAATTCGAGATGTCTATGATGAGAAAGATGAACTACTTTCTTGGACTACAAATCAAGCAACTAGAAGATGGAATCTTCATCAACCAATCTAAGTATTGCAAAGAATTATTGAAAAAGTTTGATATGGACAATTGTAAAGCAATGAATACTCCAATGGGCTCCGGTACATATGTTGATCAAGATGAATCTGGTACTCCAATTGATATTACAAAGTACAGAGGTATGATTGGTTCTTTATTGTATTTAACGGCAAGCCGTCCTGACATCATGTTTAGTGTTTGTCTTTGCGCTCGCTTTCAAGCAAATCCAAAGGAATCACACCTCATGGCTGTTAAAAGGATCATGAAGTATCTAAAAGGATCAACCAATGTCGGCTTATGGTATCCTAAAGGTAGTATTTGCACTTTAATTGGTTATTCTGACGCGGATTATGCAGGTTGTAAAACTGATCGTAAAAGCACAAGTGGTACTTGTCACATTATTGGAAATGCATTAGTATCATGGGCTTGTAAAAAGCAAGCATGTGTTGCTCTTAGCACGGCCGAAGCAGAATACATAGCAGCAGGTAGTTGTTGTGCACAAATTCTTTGGCTCAAGCAACAACTCCGTGATTATGGACTTGATCTCAGATGCATTCCTCTTCGATGCGACAATACAAGTGTGTTGTACCCCAAAATTTGCCCTCCCATATTTCTCAAAACATTTCAAGAAAAATTCACAAGTCCAACCCGGCGCGTCATATTCAGGTATTCTTTCGCCAAGATATCTCTGATAACGTATTCTCAAATTCAGGTTCGGCTCAAGAGTCAATTCTTTAAAGAAGGTATCCGAATGTGTGAGTTTTCTCGAAGAAATATGGTGAAAAAGTGTGTTGAAAGTGCAGTTTTTACGCGCTAAAAAATTCATAACTTGAAGATCGTGACTCGTTTTGAACCCGTTCCGGTGGCCTAAATTCCGTCTTGACATTATCTACGTTTTCATCTCTCACGGCTGGAAGCCAATTTCGATCAGAAGGTCTTCAAAAATGGGGATTTATCAAGTATTTTCGTACAAAAAATTTGTGACAGAAGTTTATTTGCGTCATGTTCAGAAAATCATAACTTGGTCGATTTTCATCGTATCGAGCTGGTTCCGGCGCCAAAATTTCAAAAATTGAGTTGGCTACATTTTCACAGGAGGTATCGAGTTTGAACGGTGTTCAAAATGCCTTCGTTTTTTGCTCAGAGTGCGTGACACGCTGAAAATCCTGAATGCTGAATATTATTTCATCTGGGCCGAAACTTCGAAAATTCATAACTCGGTCAATTTTTATCGGATTGGGCTCATATTTTTACACAAGGTCACTGACTCATAGATCTACAACTTTGCTTCAAAAGTCGATACCAAATTATGCACCGATCAATACCAGTTTTTTATTGAAGAACGTGTCAGAGTCGACACTGGAGCCCAAAATAAGTTTGTCTGAGCTGAAACTTCAAAAATTCATAACTAATTCACCGTTTATCCGATTGAGTCGATTTTCGGACAGGAGTTAGTTCTCGATGCCGGCTACATTTTGTTTTCACATTTCAACTTCAAAAAATGCACTTAAGTCCCTGCGATTTAGCCTGGAAAGTGACAAACTCAAGTGAACATTGGAGGCCCAATTGCACATTCAAAGCCCATTTGCTTTACCCTAATTTCCATTATATAATCACCTTCTTTTCACACAAACCAGAGGGAGAAAGAGGAGGAAAAGAGAGAAAGAGGAGGAAAAGAGAGAAAAAACATTGTCACAACACTGTCAGAATATCAAACTCTTTCAAGAACCCTAAAATCTTGAAATCCTTATTACAAATCCCTCTCTCACTACAAACAAGTCATCTCAGTTACAAACCAACATCTTATTACTTCTTCAGTAAGGGTAAGGCTGGCTTGATCTCCATGATCCAAAGGGCATAAAAGCATTCATGTCACTACTTTTCCAGTAAGGGTAAGGTTGATTTGATCTTCATGATCAAAAGGGTATAATCATTCATACATGCCATATTGTGCCTAAACATTAAATTTCTTCATATGTTGGTTTTATTTGAATTTTTATGATTTTATTTAATGTGTTCATGAGGTTGCAGATTTAGACAGGATTCCATGCACGTTCATTAAGGAACGTTGAGGCCAAAAGCCAAAAGTCAAATGGCCAAAACAGAACATTTTACACATGACACCAATACGTGGCGAGACAGACATCCTGAGAAGATTAAGGAACGTTGAGGCCAGAACACAAATGGCCAAAAGCCAAAAGCCAAAACCCAAATGGCCAAAGTAGAACAACTTATGCATGAAACTCAATCCAATGGCCAAAGAATGCAGACCACGGTACTCAGGAGTCAATACTTCAAAAAAACCTCTCCTTGGGCCAGACACCCCCTATGGTTTGCTCAATTTTTAATTTTTATTTGTTTTTCCTTTTTATTCTTTTAATTGTTTTTTAATTGTTTTCTTTTAATTCCATAAAATAATTTTCATAATAAATATAAAATACAGAAAAATCAAAAAAATGTTTATTTTATTAATATTAATTTTACTACTATTATTTTTGTAAATAAACTTTAAACAATTAATTAGATTAATTTAGGTTTCAAAACTTTAATATTTTTCTTAATAAATTAAATATGTAGAAATTAGGGTTTTTAACTTTTTCATCATTTTTTTTTATAAATAATTTTCTCATCATTATTATTATTATTAATTACTAATTTATTTTGTAAATAAACATGTACATAAATTCTTTAGTAAATTAAGTTAAACTTTAACATTTTTCTCAAATAATTAAAAATAACTTAGAATTAGGGTTTCTTTTAATTTTAATTTTAATTTTCTTATTTCATAAATACAAAAAAACCTAAAAAACACTTCTTTTATTTCAATAAATAATTAATTAATTTTTAATTTCAATTTAACTTCAAAAGGGTCCAACGCCCTCGTTTTCAATTTTAATTCAATTCGCGCATTTTATTTATTCCTTCTTTTAAATATTGATGTAATTCTCCCAAAGCCGTGTAAATATTTATCTTTCGCACTTTATTTTATTTCTTTATTTATTTCCGTCAAATCGGGTCCTGGATTTTAATTTTGGTGATGTGGACCCGCGCCTTTGTAATAGTTTAGAACTTTCAATTTCCGCATCTTTTTTAACTGTTAAATAAATGCATGCAAGAATGAATGACAAAAAAATAAAAACAAACGCATAGATCACCCATAACCTGACAAGACAAAAATAAATGAATCTGACACACAAATCACACACCACCCCTAGGGTACGCCTCACTGTTGCCTTGCCTCGAAAGGTGATCGTCGAGTAGAGGATGTCTTAGTAAGTCCTCATGATCCGGGAACCTGGCATGAGGGTAGCTTCTAAGGTGTCTTCCCATTGCTCTGGTGATCACCATGTCCCGAACCTCGAATTGACCCGAACACCTCCAACGGTGGTGCTACTTACCTCTCAATGGTGGGATGGCACTATTTTAAAGGACATTTACACAGACGAATTCCTTAGGGTAGGTAGACGACTCTTAATACTTGCTCTAAACTTCAAAACAAATTCAAAAATACTTTTCACACCGACACCTTTTCAAAAAGCTTTCGAAAGTAATTTTTCAAACACTCTTGAGGACCGATACAAGAGTCGAACTGAAATTTTCAAAGAAACTTTTTAAAACCCACAGTTGAAAAGCAAACAAACCACTTTTGAAAACACAAATGAGCAAGTATCTAAGAGCCCATGGATAACCATGGATAGAAAGGGTGCTAACACCTTCCCTTTCTATAACCTACCTCCCGAACCGAGAGCAATCTCTTTAAGGAATTTTTCTGTGCTTTTGTCCTTTCCATTTGGAGAAAATAAAAGACGGTGGCGACTCTTGCTTCCGCGATATTTCGCGAACCAGCATTAAACAGTCAGTTCCAGATCCACCGATCACAGAACTGGCGACTCTGCTGGGGAGATAAACTTAAAGTGAGGTGTACCTTAGGGTTAGTTCATAACTGTGTTTTCAATTGTATTGCTTTGCTTGCTTTAAATTGTGGGACTGTCTTGGGAGTTCTATAGATCCTAACCCGGATCTGGGGGATACCTTCTTAGAAAGTAGCAACAAGGCTGTGAGGGAACTGTGCGGGGTATACCGACATGGTTGAAACAGTCTGCTACGTTGATGTGGCACTTTGGTGTGTACCGGTAACCCTTGAGTTCAGTCAAGGAGAGTACGGGGCCTCCGCGTGGTGTCATGAAGCATCAACAGACCTTAGGAACCTTAATTAAACTATCTTGGCCTCTTTAGGGTAGTGAGATAACTGACTTTGGTGCAGTCCGAGGTTGGTTGATACTCGATACTACACTCAATTGAGGGTTTCTTTCCTGGAATATTTCGGTCGCCAGTTCAGTGGCTAAACCGAAACGATGAACAATGAAAGCAATCTAGTGATATTGGGACCCTTAGAACCCGGTTACTTCTAATAGGACAGGTTGAGCCCACCAACTTCAAGAGGGTAATACCTAGACCTCATGCTGGCCTAAACTCTAAGGGTTTCTCTTGTGTGACTTGTGTGCCTTCGTACTTGACTACTTGCATGCTTGTTATCTGACACCTGAACTACTTGCAGGTTTTGTTTATAGTCCTTAATTGGGACTCATAACAGGGTTTACTAAGTTTCTTGCAGGTTTTGTTTATAGTCCTTAATTGGGACTCATAACAAGAGTGTACTAAGTTTCTTGCAGGTTTTGTTTATAGTCCTTAATTGGGACTCATAACAGGGTTACTAAGTTTCTTGCAGGTTTTGTTTACAGTCCTTAGTTGGGACTCATAACAGGGTTTACCTACATTACCCCCATGCATACCATAACATCATACCATTGCATACATTCTAACCCATTTCAAGGATCTTAAGGGCTTGTGATACAGGTCATGATGAACCAACTGTCCAGCAAGGGGCAAAGAGGATTTATTTTCCTCTAGCCATGGTTGTCAGAGGCTATGACCCACTTGATATGGTGAGCCTTTGACCCTTGGAAGAAAGACTCTCAACAAATATGAAGTTCTTTCAATCAAGCTACCGGATCACAGCTCTAACAAATTTCTTGTTTACCCCGCGAGATCCTTGAAAACATTGCATGCATATCATACATATCATTGCATAACAGGTACCCTTGTTGCAGGTCACTTACCCTCCCTGCTGTTTATTTCAGCCATGGCTTCCCCAACAAGATAGCCAGGACCTTCATACTCAAGAGACTCAGTTCAAAGAGATCTTCATAAGCCTATCCAAGGGGCAGGAAGAGTTGAGGACACTCCTCATGCGGAATCTGATCAGAAAGAGTCCTGAAGATGACAAGGACGAACAGCTGAAACGTCTACAAGCTGAGGTAGACACACTGAAAACCCAGATGCTGGGGCAAAGGGCAATCATTCAAGGTTTAGCTCAGGAGAAAGGAGAGCTGAGGGCCATGATCAGTCAGCTTCATCAAGACATGAAGCAACCAGCCCAAGTCAGGGACCCAGTCATTAATCAACTTCCAAGAAGTCAAAGGTTTGGGCCTCTTCAAGCTGCTATTACTTCACAGGTCCAACAACGACCTCGCCCAGAACAACGGGCTGATCAGAGCAAACCAGACAAGCCTAAAAGGCAGTTCACCAAGATCAATATGTCGCTGGATCAAGCACTACAACAAATGTTGGAGGCAGGGCTGATCACCTTAAGGGCTCCTCTCCGGAATCCAAACACTTATGCTCCTAACTATCATCCCAACGATAGGTGCGCATACCATTCTGATAGCCCGGGGCATACTACGGACAACTGCTGGCCTCTCAAAAACAAGATTCAAGACATGATCGACGCTGGAGAGATTCAGTTTGAAGTACCTGAGACTCTGAACATAATCACTGCTCCCTTTCCAAATCATGGCTAGGATTGAGAAATTTTTGTTCATTCGAATGTTCAAGTTGCAATTTTCTTTTGTTCAAACATTTACTCATGTTAAACATTGTTATTTCATTAATGCGTCGCATATGTCTGTTCTGAAACAATATATTCGTATTCACTATATGCAAATTATCTTCATATTTTTTCTGATGACAACTCTCAATTAATAATTCTAAGCCTCTTGAGGGAGGATGACGAAAACGATACCATAATCTACAGTATGCTTTTGAACAGACCCCGCTGATGAGGTACAGGCATTGTTTCAATCCCTAAACACTGGAGTTATAAGGATGATAATCCCTCGTCAACCCCTCTGAGCCAAAGAAGTAGGAGTTTTTCTTTTCGAAATTCAAAACCCTTCATCATAACTTGGGGCAGGGTAGTTCTCTCAGTTGATCCAAGTGCATAACGAATGGCACCAAAAAGATCCTTACAAAACAAAGAAAGACAGTGATGGTTCCGAATGATCAATAAAGAAAGGCAGTCATTATCTTCCAAAATAAAAAAAAAAGCCCATTAAGTCAAAACCCATGAAGGAGACTTACAAAACTGGGGCATCCCACTGACTATAATTCCAAAAAAGGAAACAGTTCAGGCAAAAAAAGAAAGGGATAACAAAAAAAATCAGACAAGAAAGAGGTCTTACCAACCCTCAACAATAACACAAAAAAAAAATGACTGCCTATTCAGAATAAATCATCAATATCTGGACCATCACCGAAAAATCAGAACAAAGACCCAAACAAGGTCTAACGTATGATCAACTGAGTTTAGGTTTGGAGAACATCACGAAGAGCGGGTGGGTACAAATAAAATTTGAGCCTTTATCCTTTGTTTCTTAAACCGTGAACCAGGCCACGTTATAACCCTCAAAAGTCCTAGCTGAAGCATGGGTTAGGTCGAAAGCATACTGTTACGAAAGGTATCCTGACTCCTTAAGGCTCACGGTAAAATACGGAGTTGACATCACGTTTTACAAACATTCACTTGTTTTATGAAAAAGAATGCACTTTCAAAATCTTCAAGACAGACATAAGCTTTGCGTTTTTGATATAACATTGTTTGCATATGACTATTTGTTTGAACAACAGGGAAATTCGCACGATAAAAGCCTAGTGAACAAAGGCACTTCCAATCGAGGGGCATGGCATGATCATGGTCCGTCATCTGGGGCAGTTCAGTCAAGATTCGGAGAATCTCTCAAAGGCCAAATAGCCTGGGGCAAACCTCCGCCTGAGTCACCTGGGGCACTCCAACAACGAATCTTGCCTGATCAAACATCTTCTGGTGGCATGACAACACACTTCTAACAGGGGCAACTCCCTACATTCTAAGGGCGTGGACATAGTCGAAAAAAATACTACGCAAAATCAAAGACCCGCTAGGTTGACATACCTAGGCAAAAATCAGGGCTTCCCGGCGAACCAAAAGGGTTCGGGCAAAAATAAGGGATGAAAATGAAAAATCTGTACACCCGGCAAGTCGAAAACCTGAAAAGGCGGCTTGGGCAAAAATGGGTATCCCAGTGGACCGAAAACCCGAAAGGGCGGTCCAGGCAAAAGTTAGGGATCAAAGCGTACGACTATGTCCTGTCATCTTATCACCTGCCTACCAGAAGAAGGTTTGTCCATCAACAACTATCGGCACCTCACGGGTCTTCTTCTCCCACCTCAGAAACAGGGGCAATAAAGAGTTGTCCAAGCAATCTAATTGTTCTGTCCTCCAAGGTATCAAGATAGGTTCAGCTGAAGAACACAACCAAGTATCTCAATTCCCCAGAGAGTGAGCCAGCAAGCAGTATACTCTCCTCAAGCAAAGTAGTTATCAACCTTAAGGAAGTTGGGTATCCTCCCGCAGATCTCAACCTTCCCCAGAAGCATACAGTCTTAACAAGCATCCCCGACAGTCTTGGTCTAAAGATTGTTCCCCGGCGTTCTATAAACATTCAATGGAGCTACTTCCCCAGCATATCAAATAAACTTCCCCAGGAGAGTCCAATCCAGTTCCCTAGGAAAGTTGGAATCCATCTCCCCAAGTAGTTAAGCTTATCCCCAGTAGATTCTGGAAGCTTATCCTCACAGGGCACGAACGCGTCGTCCGGCTTTATTCAAAGAGTTATGCCCTTACCAGGATATAACTGGGTTATCCTCAGCTAAAAGCCACGGAAAGATCATCCTCGACGAAGCCTTCTTATCCCCAGCGAAGTCTATAAATACTTCCAACACAACAAGGGTATCCCCAACAAGTTATTATCAACGACTCAGCAAAGTATCTCTCTCCCCACAGAGTATTGCTTCCCAGCAAGACCGTTAGAGTACCTTTTCTCCCCGCAGAGTAATCCATTCGCCAAGTTCATTCCCCAACGGAGTCATCTTCTCCTACCGGTATTCTTGCAACTCTCATCCCCAGCGGAAGCAATAAATCAATACTTCAACATCAGCCCAGGAGTGACTTCCCGGCACCCGTCAAGGATTTACTTTCCTAGACGAAAACATACATTCCAAAACATCACATTCTCATACATTATAGCATGCATATACGCATCATATCTTAAATCTCATTTATGTGGAGAACATCATTGCTTGATCCATATCATGCATTGCATATGACTGACCTTTACCTTTCAGGAAAGATTCAGTTAAGTTCTCAAGCTACACTCCAAAGACCTTGTCTGGTTCAGTTAAATCGACTCCAAAGATTTTCCTGGTTATTATCCAGTCAAAGGCGTTCTCTGGTCTAGTTAAACCGACTCCTAAAGGTTTTTTTTGAAGACTCAGTTGAAGACTCCAAAGACCTTGTCTGGTTCAGTTAAATCGACTCCAAAGATTTTCCTGGTTATTATCCAGTCAAAGGCGTTCTCTGGTCTAGTTAAACCGACTCCTAAAGGTTTTTCTTTTGAAGACTCAGTTGAAGACTCCAAAGACCTTGTCTGGTTCAGTTAAATCGACTCCAAAGATTTTCCTGGTTATTATCCAGTCAAAGGCGTTCTCTGGTCTAGTTAAACCGACTCCTAAAGGTTTTTCTTTTGAAGACTCAGTTGAAGACTCCAAAGACCTTGTCTGGTTCAGTTAAATCGACTCCAAAGATTTTCCTGGTTATTATCCAGTCAAAGGCGTTCTCTGGTCTAGTTAAACCGACTCCTAAAGGTTTTTTTTTTGAAGACTCAGTTGAAGACTCCAAAGACCTTGTCTGGTTCAGTTAAATCGACTCCAAAGATTTTCCTGGTTATTATCCAGTCAAAGGCGTTCTCTGGTCTAGTTAAACCGACTCCTAAAGGTTTCTCTTTTGAAGACTCAGTTGAAGACTCCAAAGACCTTGTCTGGTTCCGTTAAATCGACTCCAAAGATTTTCCTGGTTATTATCCAGTCAAAGGCGTTCTCTGGTCTAGTTAAACCGACTCCTAAAGGTTTTTCTTTTGAAGACTCAGTTGAAGACTCCAAAGACCTTGTCTGGTTCAGTTAAATCGACTCCAAAGATTTTCCTGGTTATTATCCAGTCAAAGGCGTTCTCTGGTCTAGTTAAACCGACTCCTAAAGGTTTCTCTTTTGAAGACTCAGTTGAAGACTCCAAAGACCTTGTCTGGTTCAGTTAAATCGACTCCAAAGATTTTCCTGGTTATTATCCAGTCAAAGGCGTTCTCTGGTCTAGTTAAACCGACTCCTAAAGGTTTTTCTTTTGAAGACTCAGTTGAAGACTCCAAAGACCTTGTCTGGTTCAGTTAAATCGACTCCCAAAGATTTTCTTGGTTATTATCCAGTCAAAGGCGTTCTCTGGTCTAGTTAAACCGACTCCTAAAGGTTTTTCTTTTGAAGACTCAGTTGAAGACTCCAAGACCTAGACCGGTTCAGTTAATCGACTCCAAAGATTTCTCTGCTTCTTATCCAGTCCAATGCCTTCTCTAGTCCAGTTAAATCGACCCCAAACAGATTTTTCTGATGAAGACTCAGTAGAAGTTATCCAAGGTTTTCCCAATGATTGCTATTGAGGTTGTAGTCGCCTATGGTTCTCTCCCCGATACTGCGGAGGTGGTAACCCCAGATTTCGCTCAACGATTGCTGTTGAAGTTGAAGTTATCCAAGATTCTCTCAATGATTGCTATTGAGGTTGTGGTCGCCTATGGTTCTCTCACCGTTCCTATTGAGGTAGTAACCATCCCTGGTTCATTCATCACCTTTTGAAGCTCCAGATCCAGCTCATGTAACCAGTCAGGACATATCTATACAAAGAATTTGAAGACCAGCTCCTGTAACAGGTCAGGTAATCATTTTTCTTTTGCAGGTACGCAAGTTCTCGCTAAGGAATCTCTTACGCGATCTACATCCAGATGGTATCTATAAGCCCATCCATCTTCCATCATCTCTTAGCATGGCATCTATAAGCCCATCATCCTACCCATCAATCTCCAAATGGCATCTATAAGCCCATTTCCCGCCATCACACTGCTACTATGTGAGCGCAAATTTCTGGGCACTCTAGTGTTCAATCATCTTCCACCTTCGGATTACGAAAGGCACGTCAGCCAATCTGCATCCTCAGGTTTAAGAAGATTGAACAGGGGCAACTGTTGTACCCCAAAATTTGCCCTCCCATATTTCTCAAAACATTTCAAGAAAAATTCACAAGTCCAACCCGGCGCGTCATATTCAGGTATTCTTTCGCCAAGATATCTCTGATAACGTATTCTCAAATTCAGGTTCGGCTCAAGAGTCAATTCTTTAAAGAAGGTATCCGAATGTGTGAGTTTTCTCGAAGAAATATGGTGAAAAAGTGTGCTGAAAGTGCAGTTTTTACGCGCTAAAAAATTCATAACTTGAAGATCGTGACTCGTTTTGAACCCGTTCTGGTGGCCTAAATTCCGTCTTGACATTATCTACGTTTTCATCTCTCACGGCTGGAAGCCAATTTCGATCAGAAGGTCTTCAAAAATGGGGATTTATCAAGTATTTTCGTACAGAAAATTTGTGACAGAAGTTTATTTGCATCATGTTCAGAAAATCATAACTTGGTCGATTTTCATCGTATCGAGCTGGTTCCGGCGCCAAAATTTCAAAAATTGAGTTGGCTACATTTTCACAGGAGGTATCGAGTTTGAACGGTGTTCAAAATGCCTTCGTTTTTTGCTCAGAGTGCGTGACACGCTGAAAATCCTGAATGCTGAATATTATTTCATCTGGGCCGAAACTTCGAAAATTCATAACTCGGTCAATTTTTATCGGATTGGGCTCATATTTTTACACAAGGTCACTGACTCATAGATCTACAACTTTGCTTCAAAAGTCGAGACCAAATTATGCACCGATCAATACCAGTTTTTTATTGAAGAACGTGTCAGAGTCGACACTGGAGCCCAAAATAAGTTTGTCTGAGCTGAAACTTCAAAAATTCATAACTAATTCACCGTTTATCCGATTGAGTCGATTTTCGGGCAGGAGTTAGTTCTCGATGCCGGCTACATTTTGTTTTCACATTTCAACTTCAAAAAATTCACTTAAGTCCCTGCGATTTAGCCTGAAAAGTGACGAACTCAAGTGAACATTGGAGGCCCAATTGCACATTCAAAGCCCATTTGCTTTACCCTAATTTCTATTATATAATCACCTTCTTTTCACACAAACCAGAGGGAGAAAGAGGAGGAAAAGAGAGAAAGAGGAGGAAAAGAGAGAAAAAACATTGTCACAACACTGTCAGAATATCAAACTCTTTCAAGAACCCTAAAACCTTGAAATCCTTATTACAAATCCCTCTCTCACTACAAACAAGTCATCTCAGTTACAAACCAACATCTTATTACTTCTTCAGTAAGGGTAAAGCTGGCTTGATCTCCATGATCCAAAGGGCATAAAAGCATTCATGTCACTACTTTTCCAGTAAGGGTAAGGTTGATTTGATCTCCATGATCAAAAGGGTATAATCATTCATACATGCCATATTGTGCCTAAACATTAAATTTCTTCATATGTTGGTTTTATTTGAATTTTTATGATTTTATTTAATGTGTTCATGAGGTTGCAGATTTAGACAGGATCCCATGCAGGTTCATTAAGGAACGTTGAGGCCAAAAGCCAAAAGCCAAATGGCCAAAACAGAACATTTTACACATGACACCAATACGTGGCGAGACAGACATCTTGAGAAGATTAAGGAACGTTGAGGCCAGAACACAAATGGCCAAAAGCCAAAAGCCAAAAGCCAAATGGCCAAAGTAGAACAACTTATGCATGAAACTCAATCCAATGGCCAAAGAATGCAGACCACGGTACTCAGGAGTCAATACTTCAAAAAAACCTCCCCTTGGGCCAGACACCCCCTATGGTTTGCTCAATTTTTAATTTTTATTTGTTTTTCCTTTTTATTCTTTTAATTGTTTTTTAATTGTTTTCTTTTAATTCCATAAAATAATTTTCATAATAAATATAAAATACAGAAAAATCAAAAAAATGTTTATTTTATTAATATTAATTTTACTACTATTATTTTTGTAAATAAACTTTAAACAATTAATTAGATTAATTTAAGTTTCAAAACTTTAATATTTTTCTTAATAAATTAAATATGTAGAAATTAGGGTTTTTAACTTTTTCATTATTTTTTTTTATAAATAATTTTCTCATCATTATTATTATTATTAATTACTAATTTATTTTGTAAATAAACATGTACATAAATTCTTTAGTAAATTAAGTTAAATTTTAACATTTTTCTCAAATAATTAAAAATAACTTAGAATTAGGGTTTCTTTTAATTTTAATTTTAATTTTCTTATTTCATAAATACAAAAAAACCTAAAAAACACTTCTTTTATTTCAATAAATAATTAATTAATTTTTAATTTCAATTTAACTTCAAAAGGGTCCAACGCCCTCGTTTTCAATTTTAATTCAATTCGCGCATTTTATTTATTCCTTCTTTTAAATATTGATGTAATTCTCCCAAAGCCGTGTAAATATTTATCTTTCGCACTTTATTTTATTTCTTTATTTACTTTCCGTCAAATCGGGTCCTGGATTTTAATTTTGGCGATGTAGACCCGCGCCTTTGTAATAGTTTAGAACTTTCAATTTCCGCATCTTTTTTAACTGTTAAATAAATGCATGCAAGAATGAATGACAAAAAAATAAAAACAAACGCATAGATCACCCATAACCTGACAAGACAAAAATAAATGAATCTGACACACAAATCACACACCACCCCTAGGGTACGCCTCACTGTTGCCTTGCCTCGAAAGGTGATCGTCGAGTAGAGGATGTCTTAGTAAGTCCTCATGATCCGGGAACCTGGCATGAGGGTAGCTTCTAAGGTGTCTTCCCATTGCTCTGGTGATCACCATGTCCCGAACCTCGAATTGACCCGAACACCTCCAACGGTGGTGCTACTTACCTCTCAATGGTGGGATGGCACTACTTTAAAGGACATTTACACAGACGAATTCCTTAGGGTAGGTAGACGACTCTTAATACTTGCTCTAAACTTCAAAACAAATTCAAAAATACTTTTCACACCGACACCTTTTCAAAAAGCTTTCGAAAGCAATTTTTCAAACACTCTTGAGGACCGATACAAGAGTCGAACTGAAATTTTCAAAGAAACTTTTTAAAACCCACAGTTGAAAAGCAAACAAACCACTTTTGAAAACACAAATGAGCAAGTATCTAAGAGCCCATGGATAACCATGGATAGAAAGGGTGCTAACACCTTCCCTTTCTATAACCTACCTCCCGAACCGAGAGCAATCTCTTTAAGGAATTTTTCTGTGCTTTTGTCCTTTCCATTTGGAGAAAATAAAAGACGGTGGCGACTCTTGCTTCCGCGACATTTCGCGAACCAGCGTTAAACAGTCAGTTCCAGATCCACCGATCTCAAAGTGCTATCAATATTACAAAGAATTCGGTCATGCATTCAAGAACCAAACATATAGATATTCGACATCATTTTCTCCGTGATCATGTTCTTAAAGGAGATGTCGAAGTCACTTTTGTGGATACTCATAACCAACTCGCATATATCTTCACTAAACCGCTTGCCCGAGAACCTTTCTTCAAAATCCGAAGAGAACTTGGTATTTTGGATGAAGGTGATATCTAATGTTTCTCTTAAGATGCACGTCTTAATTCTTTTATATGTTTTTATTGTCTTAAATTTTATATGTATTTATTGCACTCTTTTTCCCCATCCTTTTTTATGTTAACAAAGGGGGAGAAGAATATGCATATGTGTTGTTTTGTTTCAACGAAATTGCAGGCCCAAATATCTATTATACTCACTCCAAAATTCAAAGAATTATGGACTTAGGGGGAGCATACAATTTAGGGGGAGCCTTGCATTTGCTCAGCATGTTTGCTACACAAAACAACATAAAACATTTCAAGAAATCATTTTCAAGACTTGGTTGTCATCATCAAAAAGGGGGAGAATGTAATTGCAAGCTTCTCAAGTCATATTTAAAGCATTTGTTTTGATGAAGACAACATGGATATCAACATTCAAAGGATGTGCAAAAAGCTTATCAACATCATATAAAAGTCTTGAAGATTATAGAAGAATTATTGAAGAATCATCAAATGTCAAAATGGTATAAATAATTATTAATCTTGAATATAGATGTTCACAAAAATATGCATTCATCAACATATACATATCCCATAATTTTAACATCAAGAGAAACTTTGTTTGAAATATTTTTCAAAAAGTATTTTTGAAAATAACCCTTTAGGAACTGGTTCCTCCCTAACAGGGAACCGGGTTCCAGACTTTCTCAAAAAACATGTCCCTGGTTTTTGTACCAGGAACCGGGTTGTACCAATAGGGGAACCGGTTCCTGCGTGATATTTTTGAAATCTGACATATAACGTTCACTAAGAACCGGGTTCTGTCAGTGTCGGAACCGGTTCCTAGCGAACCAGTGCAGCTTTTCTTTTGTTTTTTAAACATTTTTCAAGTGGTATCTTTTCATGAATGCATTGCAACTTTTCATATGAATTGGCATGAATGAAGAGGTTCTTATGACTTTATAAAATGCTGCATATTTTCTTATTTCAAACAATGCTTCAATTTTCAAATTAACAAATATACTTCTTCAATAAACAATTTTTCATCATTCACATTTGAATTCATACTTTCATGTGTTCATAATTTTGTGAAACTTGCCATATACACTTTCATTATCATTACAAGTTTCATACATACATTGTGAACATTTATATACATTGTTTGAAAATTGTTTATATCTTGAAGAAGAAGATCAATTGAAGATTGATAAAGCTCTCCATATACTTCAAATAAATCATTGTATTACTTAAAGAAATTATTCCCTTACTATCCAGGATTGTTGGAAGTAAGTGTTGTGATTTGAAGAGGATTGTTCTTCATTCACATTAGTGTTTGTTTGGTCTTAAAGGTGTTAAGAACCTTTGATCACCCTATAGTTTAGATAGTAAGCATAGGTTGTACAATCATTCTAACTATAGTGAAATCTCTTTCGTGTTGGAAAGGGGACTGGAGTACTCTCGGATTGTGAGGGGAACCAGGATATATCATCGTGTTCTTTACTTTTCCGCATTTATCGCTTTCATCACCATAAGCAGGAAAAGATAAAGATATAATCAAAACCTTCAAACACTTAACCAAAAATTACTACCAAGCATTCTCATAAAACCGAATAAATTTTTATAAGACCTAATTCACCCCCCCCCCCTCTTAGGCACTCTGAGACTTACATCTTATAGCAGCTTCCACCCTCTCGCCGGTTAAGATCAATTCAGTAAACCCTGCAGAAGAACTCCCAATCAGATGATTGATGAAAGGGCCTGATAGAGTTTCTAGGAACATGTCCACCAACTCCCTTTCAGACATAGGGGGTTGCACTCTTCCGGCTAGATCTCTCCACTTTTGCACGTAATCTTTGAAGCCCTCATTGGAAACCATAGCCATACTCTGAAGTTGAGTACGGGTAGGCGCCAAAATCGGCGTTGTACTGGTATTATTTATAGAAAGCTGCGGCCAGGTCTTCCCAATTTTGGACGTCGGCCCTTTCCAACTGGTTGAACCAATCAAGTTGCGTTCCTGATAAAATGTCTTGGGAAAAGTGGACCCATAAGTCTTTGTCAGCAGAATGCGGCTGAATCTTCCTGACATATGATCGGAGGTGCATTTTAGGACAAGACACTCCACCATACTTGGCAAATAATGGAACTTTAAACTTTGGCGGGATTAAAATTCCTGACACCAGCCCTAACTCCTCAAAATCTAGCCCTGGTACTCTCTGGATTTCCATAGCGCTTAATTGCTCTTCAAGGTGTTTGTACTTATCATCATCCGGAGGGTATTGTTGTTCAGAGTAGTCCTCCTCTTCCTCTTCTTCTTCAGAATCTGATGGTATTGTCGTTTCTTTTCCTTTTCTTTCCCCTTCATCAGATGTTGTTGGAAAATCTAAGGTCCTTCTGGCTTGTCCCTGAAACCTTCTGCCCATGATTACCACACCAGCTGGTTTCTTCTTCTTTTTCTATCAGAGTCTTCAGCTCCTCTTGCCCCTTGGCTAAGGTCATGAGTAACTGTTGAAATTGCGTGTTCTGAGCTTGAATATCTTTCACCGTTTGTTCGAGATCCATCTTACTGAAATAAACAATAGAGAGATGAGGAAACTTGTTGCAAAGACCTGTTTATGTTTATGATGAATGATATGTATTCATGCAATGCTTTCAAGGATTTAAAAATTCAAATTTGTTTTAAACAAAAAGAAACACACGTTATATTAATAAGATAGAATTTGAGTACATCAATTCCCCATGGGCAAAATAATACAAAATTCTAAGGTAAAAAGACATTGCGCATCCTCTTTGGTGCAATGTAGATATTGAGATTCTGCTCTTTATGAAGTAGTCGAGTGAGTTCCAAAACCTTCTTCTCGCTTGCGTAGAATTGGGCTTCGAAAGTATCGCACTCTCCTTTGAGTTGTATCCAATCCCTTTGTAGGTCTTCGAGTGATGTCGACATGTCAGGATGTAGGATAGTGTATGGAACTTCTCCTTCCTTAACAGTCTCAATAATCACTGGGAGAATGGATGGATAAGGCATCATAAGACTTTAAGCATGGGTTCGTACCCACTTGAGGTAAGGCTCAAGAGGGATGGAATTCTTGTGTCCCAAAGTCTTGCTATCCACCTTGTTTAGCATCCTCCAAGCTCGGATGAATCTCTGGCGAAGTCCTTGATCGTCGTTGTCGTAGTCGAATACAAGACCTTTAATTAGCATATCATGTGGGTCATCCCTTCGGGCATAACCAAACTGTCTTAGAGCTAAGCACGGGTTGTAGGTGATACCTCCCCTAATGCCAAGTAGAGGGACATTAGGGAATTCCCCACAATGGTCAACAATGATAACATTCTCCTTGGATCGAGAGCACCAATGAATATCTGAATGTTTAAGTGTCATTAACCTTTGTGACCACCTCAAACCTTTCTCATTCTTCAAGACTGATTAGGGAAGATGAGAAATAAACCATCTTGCCAGGAGAGGAGTGCAACACATAAGAACACCTCTTTTCCTCATTGTACGAGTGTGAAAAGAGTGTAGGATATCCCCAAGCAATGTAGGCACCGGGTTGCGAGACATGAAGATTTTGATAACGCTTACATCTATGAGTTGGTCAGGATTGGGGAACAAGACCATCCCATAGATGAGAAGAGCTACAATCTCCTCAAAATATTGCAAGTCTAGGGAATTCCAACAGCTTTAAGCCTTCTCAAACAGAAACTTTGCCAAGAAGCCTTTGACAACACTTCTAGTTTCCCAATGAGTTGTGACATCAGATGAGTGCAAGTGCAGGGCTGTAGCAATCTCTTCTGGCTTTGGATCTCTTTCTGTACCGTTGAAGGGTAGTTGATTTAGAATAGGAATCCTCAGAAGTTGAGAGAATTCTTCCAAAGTGGGCACAAGTTGATAGTCAGGAAATGTGAAGCAATGGTGCAAAGGGTCAAAGAACTGGAAGAGAACCTTCATCATATCCTCCTTTGTGTTGGAAGTGACCAAGTTGAGTAGACGACCATGTCTCTCAGTGAGTGGAGAGTACTCAGGGATCCTTGAAGCTAGCTCCTTGAGTTGTGGAGGAATTCTTACAAGGTTGATTTGGATAGTTTTCCTGCGAAGTGATTCCATAACCTACAAAACAAGAACAAAGATGAATATCCAAAATCCTTGAAATGGTTAGTGGATGCATATGATGTTCATGATGTCCATGATGTTATGCACAAGTATATATGTACAAGCAAATCAAGCAAGTTCTTAGTTTAGGCTTGTATGGGGTTTCATAGGTAAGTACCCTCTTGAAGTTTAGTTGGCTCAACCTGTCCTATCAATAGTAACCGGGTTCTAAGGAGCTCAAATATCACTGGATTGTTTCCTTGGTCATTGTTTCAGCTCAAGCCTCTTTAATGGCGACCGAAATATCCCAAGAAACCAACCCTCAATGAGTGTAGTATCGAGTATCTACCAACTTCGGACTGCACCAAAGCCTGTCATCTCACTACATCCTAAAAAGGCCAAGTTGGTCAAGTAAAGGGTTCTAGAAGTTTATTAGTGCTTCATGACATCACTTAGCGGCCCCATATTATCTTTGATTGACTCAAAGGCTACTGGTACCCACAAATATGTCACACTAACATAGCTATTACTTAGACCGTGTCGGTATACCCCGCATAGTTTCCACAACGTATTTCTATTTACCTATAATGTTTCCCAAATCCGAGTAGAGGATTTAAACCCAAACAAAGAACCATAATTGTAAAGCAAACAAGTCAAACAATGTAAGCAAATAAATGTGATCTAAACCCTAAGGTAACCCCACTTTTAAATTCTCCCCAGCAGAGTCGCCAATTCTTTGATACGGTGGGAGAACTGACTTGAGGTTTTGCGTTTTGTCGCAAATGTTACGGTTAGCAAGAGTCGCCACCGACTTTTCTTTTATCCAAAAGGAAAGGTGAAAAAGTACAGGAAATAACTTTGAGATGTTTTCTTGAGTTCGGGGGGTAGATTATAAAAAGGGAAGGTGTTAGCACCCTTTTCATCCATGGTTTTCCATGGGCTCTTAGTTACTTGCTTAGATCACTTGCTTTGTTTTGTTTGAAATGGTGTTCGGTGTGATTTTGAAAGTATTTTGTAAAAGAGGCCATTTGTTTAGACAATCTTTGTAATGATTCTCGTTCGTAAGAATGTATACAAAGATGTTTGTCTTTTGAAAATGTTTTCAATGTTTTGTAAGATGTTTTGAAATGTGTGTTTGTTTTGAAAATAACAAGGATTGTTGTTTGAAATGGAGTAAGTAACTTAGAAGCTATCTACCTACTCAAAAGTCTTTCTTGTGCATTTTCTATTCCTTTGAAATTCTTGACTTACCATTGATTTGGTAAGCAACCCTATCTTTGGATGTAAACGGGACGGGCGTGGGTCATCGTATAACTATGATAGCAATGTTGCCAAGTGCCTTAGCATTTTTGAGGGGCCAAGATCATTTTATTTTGGCAACTTTTGAATAGCATCATCGAGGGGCTCTGATCTTATATTTGTTTTGTTTTTCCAAGATACTTCGCATGCGTAACATGGCCATTTTTTTAGGCAACCAAGTGGGAGAAACCCTAAGGGTGCTTGTGTGAAAATGTATCATTTTCATTCTTTTGATTTTGTCTTGTATTTAGGGTTTTCTATTTTGCTTTGTTTTGTTCTTGTCATGCAAACCCTAATTTACTAATCATGGCATATGAAAGCGATAAATTGCGTAATATAAATATACTAAGCTATTACAACAATTTTTTATGGGAGGGGGGAATACAAGTTTGAATGGGGATTTGCACAAATATAAAGCTAAATATATTATTACAACCAAATCGAATATGCGTGAATTAAGTAAATGTAATACAAATATTTAAAATGCAACGCAATGTTCATGTTAGAAAAATGTTTTATGTCTTGTTTTTGTGTAAGAAAAAATATTTAATTTAAACCTAAAAAAGGGAAAAATAATATTTAATTTTGAAAGGGGATTAACCCTAGTTTTTATTCAAAGAAAATAATGTTCTATATTATTATTTTGTGTATTCTTTGTATAAAAAATAATAAATAATATTATGCCTAAATACTAAAAAATTAAATATGTGTAAAAAATAAGTATTTATGAGTATAAAAATGTATAATAAAAATATTAAATATATTTCATTATTTACAAACTTATTAAGAAAATAAATTCTATTCTTTCAAAATAAATCAATTTTTTATGTGAAAAAAATAATAAAAAAATAAAATAAAAGTGTAAAAATAAAGAAATTATTTTTTAGGATTTTTTATCATTCAGAAAAATAAACAAAAGTATTAAATAAAAAAATATGAAGAAAAATATAAAAATATAAAAAGTTAGTCAGGGGGGGTGCAATAGCAAGTCAGTGGTGGTGTTTAGCAAAAACAAAAAAAGCCCAAGCAACAAAAATCCCAGAACTTCATCCCTGTCCTTCGTTCATCATCTTCATGCCATTTTTAGTGCAACCTATATCTTCCTCATGCTTGCATAAAAATGAAAACTCATAACATGAAAAATGTGACATTTGAGCTCACGATTCCAACCATATAAATTATGTAACCTAACTATCAAAGATCAAAGAGAATTCTGGAATCCCTAAATCGTGACCTAAAAATTTCAGAGATTTCAAACTTCAAATTCTCTTAGCACAAGTAATATAAATGCAAAGTAATGATATGTACAACTTCGTTATGATGAGAACTACATTTTTTCTTCACAAATCGTGGCTTGAAGTTGCCTGTATAAAGAGATAGAGTTTAAGAAAATACTTCCTTCAGCTGGAATCGTGTATGACAATGTAGGGACTTTAATGGAGGCCTGATGATTGCTTGAGCTTGCTTGAGCTTCCCTGAACCTATTCCAATCTTTATCTTGTTCTAAGGATGGCTGGAACTCCCTGACCAAGTCCAACTGCAAGCTCCCAAGTTGAAAATGGCAGATGATGAAACAGAGGTTACAAAACAAGGGTGATGACTTGGATTGACTAGGTATCAAGTGTATGATATGTTTGAATCAGTTTAACACAAAACGCACGAGCCAATTGAGAGTTGGCTGAGTTTTTGCAGAAACTGTATGCTTAGGCAGATTTTTGGTGTTTTTCAGTTTGAGAGAGTTCCAGGTTTTAAGCCAAGCGTGTGATGCCTTGTACAATGTTTTCATATTAGTATATAAGTGATACCAAGTCAGCTCTCCACTAGCTGTGCAAGCCTTAGCCCTTTTGCAACTTTTCTTGTACTTGAAGTAAAGTTGACAAGACCAATCCCACATGCTTGTACCAGCTTGCTTTAGGGCTGATATGAATTTGTACAAATTTCTTGAGAGCTTTGTAGTTTGCTTGTATCAAGGGGACAGGTCCAATGCTCCAAGTTGACAAAGTTGCAAAAGTGCATCTTTATGAAAATGGCAATGAAGCCTTTTTGCCCAAAATGGAATTACAACTTGTGTAAAGTTTCAAAAGCAAGGATAAAGGCTTTGTCAACCGAGTATGCATTTAATTAAGGAGCGTATAGCAAGCTTAGGACCTGTAAAGTAAGAAACAATCAGCATAGGTTTGGTTTGCAACTTGATTCTATGTGAAAATGGCTTGAACAAAAAGTGAGAAAATGTCAACTTCCTCTCTTCGATTCTCCCTACTCAAAAATGATCTTGGAGAGTTCTTTGACCTTTTGGAAAGCTTGCAATGTGCTCTATAATCCATCTTTGAAATGAAATTTTATATACCTCTTGGAACTAGGTGAAAAGTTGCCATGAATTTGGGTCCAAAACCTGCCTAAATTAGGGCAAAATTTCACTAAGTTATTTAGTTCATGGCCCTATATTCACAAATTCATAACTTGAGGTCCAAGCATATTTAGGGAAAAGTTTGTGAAGAAAAGTTTTAGATTTCATAGGGATCTACAACTTTCATGTTGGGAGTTTTCTTTGAATCAAAATGCATCATGGTGAAAAAATGGTGCAAAGTTGAGAAAAAATAAGAAAATTTTTATACTTAGAAAAATTCTAAGTTATGCAAATTTTCAAATTAAAACCCTGTTGTACCCCAAAATTTTCCCTCCCATATTCTTCAAGATTTGGCAAGATCAGGCTTCAAATGGATTAAGGATTGCATAGTCCAATTGCCTCCTAACACAGTCAAAATTAGGGTTTTGGTTCTTGCAAGGAAGCTGAGGTTTCCAAGGGTCCAATCAAGTCCCATATTCCTATATACATTGTCAAGCATCTACATGTCAAATTTCAAGGCTCACAGCATCAAATTGCACAGTCAAAAGTCCTAATTGCTCCACAGTCAACTACAGGGGTAAAATGGTCATTTGACAGTCAAAAGTCAAAATTTTTGGTCAACATCTCATTTTGAAGCCACAATCATCATTTGATCAAGTCTTGATCATGATTCCCCAAGCATGGCTCAAAAAGTCTCAAGAATCAAAAGTTTCTATTTTTGGACAGCTTAAAAAGTCAATTGCAAATTGACCAAGGCATAACTTTTTCATGGTTCATCAAAAAAATTCCATCCAATGCTCATTTTGAAGGGGATGACATTTCCTAAAACTCATATTCACATTCCAAGTCCAAGAAATGCTCTCACAAAAAGTTATCAATTTCTACATTACGGGTCATTTTCAAAAGTCAACAAAAAGGCACTTTAAGTCAAAGACCATTACTTGAGATTGGTGAATCAAAATGACATGGGACCAAAGGCATTGGTTAGAGGACTTCAAGACCTTTCCAAAATGTCCAAGAACATGTTCATAGCTTCAAAATTGAGCAAGATATGCATTGGAGAAGTTGGGAAAATTTTGGGAACTTTCAAAAGTCAACTTTGCCTAGAACACTTCATTTTTGCTAATGGGCCTCAAATTCCTTCTTGAATCTTTACCCAAGGCTTATGCACGATCCATTGAACTTAAAATGATTTATTTTCTTATTTTTAATTAATTAATTGAATTTTTATTAATATTAATTCATTTAATTGATTTTAATTGTAGGAAAATTCAAAAGATATGATTTTTAAATCATTTGTGAAGCAAATAAAGCTAGGGCAAGCTGGCAATTCGTGTACATATCAAAGACCTAAAAATATCCATGATTTGCAAGGTTTTATCAAAGAAAAAGATTGAAAAAGATTTGATTGGCAATCACACATTCAAACCATAATGCCATGGATTGTTGGGCCAAGATTTACCCTAATTCTATTGTGCTATATGTACTGAAGATTAACCTAAAACCCTACACGTGAAAAAGCTGCTGAAACCATAGAACCAATATTCAAAAAAGTCAAGAAAAGTGTGAAACTAAAATCTCACTTGCAGCATAATTCAAAGCCTAAAAAAGATTCAAACGTATTGCTGACATTGCCAGGAACCTGTTGCCATCAAGAACAAACCCTAACGCCATCAGAATCGTTCACAACAAGTCACTCGGTTTGCATTATTTTCCAAAATTGCATATCATTATTCATGCGCTTTTAATCCATTTTTTGGTTGATTTACATTAATAGGGACCTCCTGAAGCGATTGGTATAATCTAATTTGGTTATAGCATTCTGAATCGAAAACCACCATGGAAGAACATTAGGGTTTCGAAGCTTGAATTTTGGGGCTTTGCACATAAGGAAAAATTGGACTGTGAAACGTGCATGGTTGAATTCGTCAAGGCCAGACGAATTCAACCCAACCCTCGCGCTCAATTTATGTTATCCCTAACTCTAATCGTTATTTTTCGCTGTTGTAGTTAGTGGGGGTTAAAAACCCCCCGCTATCTCGTTTTATTTTTTTACAGGAAACGAAGAAGACGAAGGGCGTGGCAACGTGTGACTGGATGGTTCAAACTTAGCGCGCGTTATTTTGTTTTATATCATAATGTTTGTTTTTTTATATAATATTTGTCATCCGTTTATTTAACAAACACGCACCATAGTTCAACTGGCAAGGGCACTGAGGCAAGGAGTACTGGGACCTGGGTTAGATTCCCAGGTCCCCCATATAATTCTTCATATTTTTCATAAAGCGTTCATGTGCAGCATTCATCAAGAGTCCCATCATGTACCCTCACGCAGCAGCACACCAAGTGGCCACAAAGATACATCCAATGGTTAGAAGATGAAAACCATGGTGTGTTCCAGTCAATGCACGTACAGGCAACCAGAAAAGTCAACCAGACTTGCTTGTTCTTGGGCCAGAATTCAACAAAAAAACCTCCATATGGGCCATCACACCCCCTTTGGTTTGCTATTTTTTCTATTTTATTTTATTTTCTTTTAATTCTTTTAATTATTATAATTATCATTATTAATTCACAATAAATTAATTTTTCCTAATAAAATCAGAAAGCAAAATTGTAAATATATTTTATTATTTATTAAATTCATTAACTATTATTTTTTGTAAATAAATACTAATAGTTAACTTAGCTTAATTTAGGTTTTAATTTTAACCTTTTTCTCAATAAATAAAAATTATATAGAATTAGGTTTTGACATTTTTAATCATTTTCTTATTATCATCATTATTAATTATTATTATTTTTTGTACATACAAATGTAAATTAATTAATTAGTTTAAATTAGGTTAACTTTAACATTTTATTAATAATTAAAATAAACTTAGAACTAGGGTTATTGACCTTTAATTTCCTTTTTCTTTATTTTCATTAAAAACAAAAAAACACAAAAAACATCTTTCTTTAATTAATTAAATAATTAGGTTTTAATTTAATTTCAAGCAAAAGGACCAAAAACTCATAATTTTCTCAAAAGGGTCCAAACCCTAGTACGTCCAATTTAATTCATTCGCGTGTTATTTCTTATATTTTTGATTATTATGTAACTGTTTCCGGAATGTAATAGTAATTAGGTTTATTGCTTTCTTTACTTTCTGCACTTTATCAAAACGGGTCTTTGTTTTTTGGCGATGTATAGACCCGCGCCTTGTAATAGCGTAGCTTTTACCTTCCCGTATTTTATTTTCCGCACTCCTAACTGCTAAATTGCATGAAAGAATGTATGATAATTAAAAACAACTCGTAGCTCACAATTGCATGATCGAAGATAAACATAACATGAAAAACAACACATAATGCACATGCCACTTCTAGGGTACGCTTCACTCGGTGCCTCGAAAGTGGTCGTCAAGTATAGGGTGTCTTAGAGGTCGCCCTCCTGTCTAAAGATCCAGTCGCCTCGAAACGGTCGCCTCGGATAAAAAGGATCTAGGACATTAGGGTTACTTCTAAGGTGTCCTACTATTGCTTCGGTGACCACACTGTCCCTCAATCGAATTGACCCAAACACCTCCAACGATGGTGCTACCTACCTCTCAATGGTGGGATAGCACTGTTTAAAAGATTCTTACACAGCCCAATTCCTTAGGGTAGGTAGATGACTCATGGGTACTTGCTCTCTTCAAAAACAAACCAAACATCTTTTCACACTGACAGTTTCAAAAGTTTTCAAAACAAATTTTTCAAACAGTCTTGAGGACAGATACAAGAGTCATTTAGAAATCTTTCAATGAAACTTTTTCAAACCCACTCACATTTGAAAAGCAAACATCTTTTGAAAACATAAGAGCAAGTACCTAAGAGCCCATGGATAACCATGGATAGAAAGGGTGCTAACACCTTCCCTTTCTATAAATCTACCTCCCGAACCGAGAGACATTCTCAATAAGGAATTTTGCTGTGCTTTTGTCCTTTCCATGTTGGAGAACATAAAAGACGGTGGCGACTCTTACTTCCACGACATTTCGCGAACCAGCTTTAAAACAGTCAGTTCTCATTTCCACCGATCACAGAACTGGCGACTCTGCTGGGGACTATTGTAAAGTGAGGTGTACCTTAGGATTAGATCATACTTATGTTTTCAATTGAATGTTTTGTTTGCTTTATTATTGGGGGCATTGCATCGGAGTTTCATAGATCCTAACCCGGATCTGGGGATACCCTTTTAGGTAGCATAAGCTGTGAGAGACCTGTCCGGCGTAGACCGACACGGGTGAAGCAGTGGCTACATTGGTGTGGCACCTTGGTCTGTACCGATATCCCTTGTGTTGCAACAAGGAGAATATGGGTCTTCTGAGGAGTCATTAAGAACCAACCGACCTTAGAACCCTAATGTGACCCAACTTGGCCATAGAACAGTAGCAGTATGCTACACCCATTGAGGCTAAACTCTCGCGATGGTTCTGGCCGCAAGAAAAGATTGCGACGCTGGAGTTATGACCGATTGAGGGTAGTCATTGATATTGGGATCCTCTAGAACCCGGTTACTTTTGATAGGACAGGTCTTAACCAACGAAACTGAAAGAGGGTAGTACCCAAACTTCATGTTGGCCTAAACTCTAAGGGCTGTCTTGTGTGACTTGTGTGCCTTATCATGTTTGCCTTTGTGAATATTTGTGGTGTGCTTTATCATAACATCATGCCATCATACCATTGCATGCATCCTGCATAAGGACTGACCCATTTCAAAGACAAGAGGGTTTCATCTTTGCTCTATTTTGTAGTACATTATGATGCCTGTGCGAAGGAATACTATCCGGCTCAACTTTGTTCACCCACCTGATTTGCTTAAAGAATTGGTTGGCAGAATTCCAAATACTACTTCCTTCATCCAGAGGCATGGTTCTCTTCTCGGTTTAGTCACTTCAAAGTGGGACCAACAATTGATGAGTGTCTTGACCCAGTTTTATGATCCCTTGTATAATTGCTTCACCTTTCAAGACTTCCAGCTGGTCCCTACCCTGGAAGAATTCTCTGATTTGCTTGGTATCCCTATCTTGGATCAGACTCCCTTCACTGGTTGGGAAAAGACTCTTAGGCTTGAGGAGATTGTTGCAGCCCTTCCCTTGACCAACAAGGAGGTAATGGACAACTGGGTGACTAGAAGCAGAGTTAAGGGCTTCTTGGCCAAGTTTCTGATTGGTAAAGCTAACAGTTTCTGGAATGACTTAGACTTCAGGGCGTATGAAGACATTATGGCTCTCTTAATCTATGGTCTAGTTTTGTTTCCTAATCCTGATAACTTCATTAACGTCAATGTCATAAGGATCTTCATGTCTCGGAACCCTGTGCCCACTCTCTTGGGTGATATCCTGCAACAACTCTATGCTCGTACTTCCCGAAGACGAGGAACTCTGTGGTGTTGTACTCCTTTGTTAGTGAGGTGGTTTATTTCTCACCTCCCTAAGTTCGTGCTGAAGAACAAAGAAGGAAGAGGCTGGGCTCATAGGTTAATGTCTCTCATTGATAATGACATCATTTGGACTCTCAGAGGTTTGGATGAGGTAGCTGTTATTGATCGTTGCGGAGAATATCCTAATGTTCCTTTGATTGGTACCCAAGGAGGAATCTCTTATAATCCATGTCTAGCTCTCCGTCAGTTTGGAAGAGCCAGAAGAGCAGGGCCTCATGAGATGTTGGTGCCTCACATCAGTTTTGAGTTTCAGGTAGATAGTGACGAGCTGCGTCGTAGATTCATCAAGGCTTGGGACAGAATTCACAAAGCTGACCCACATGAGTTGGGACCGAAGACTTCTCTACCTATGGAATCCTACTACAGATGGGTCCGCATCCGTGCTCAGAAGTTAGGTATGCCATACGAAGCTGTCAGACCCATCATTCTTGAATTTCCTGATAGAGACGGGGTTCCTCCAACTGTTCTCCCTCCTCAGATACCTACTGATGTTGATACACTAAAGAGGTTTTGGGCGCAACTACAGGAAGAACGAGATTCTTATCGGGAAAAGTTCAATGAACAAGAACAGAAAATCCAGAAGCTGACAAAGCAGTTGGAGAACGAGCGGGGTCCTGAATGACTACATCCGTACTGAGAAGAGGAGACCATGGGAGCATTGGTGGGCCTTGGACATTTCTTTTATAGCTTTATTTCCTTTTCAGTATTTTCATTCTTGTAGCGCCTAAGGGCAATTTTCTTGAACAATTTAAATTCCAAAGTTTAAATCTAATAAAGTGTGTTCCTTTTGTCTACAAAGTTGATTCCCGATTGTCTTTGAAAACATAATTCATACGCATTTCATTCATCATGTGCATCACAGGTACCCTTTTCCTACAGGTTGCTTAATCTTCTTCGCTGTTTATTTCAGCAGTCATCATGAATCCTGAATCATCTACTGAGCAATCCATCAAGGCCCTCCAGGCCCAGAACGCCCAGTTCCAAGAGTTGATCATGAGTTTAGACCAAGGTCAAGAGGAATTGAAGGCTCTGCTGGTAAAGAAGAAGAAGAAGAGAACTGTACTATTCAACACTGGACGGAGGTTTGGCAATACACTGCAAAATGAGGCTGAGCAAGCTGCTTCTTCTGTAGGGAAAGGCAGTCCCCAAGGGGGAAGGGTTCCTAGTCCTGTGGTCTCTGACAACGAGATAGATTTCAATGATGAGCAGTACCCTCCCGCTGAAGACAGGTACAAGCAGTTAGAGGATCGTCTGAGCGCCATGGAAATTCAACAGGTGCCTGGGTTGGATTTTGGAGATCTAGGTTTATCTTCTGGGGTGGTGATCCCACACAAGTTCAAGGCACCCTCTTTTGTGAAGTATGACGGGGCTTCCTGCCCTAAGCTACATCTCAGATCTTATGTGCGGAAGATCCAACCGTATACTACAGACAAGAACTTATGGATCCATTTCTTCCAGGATAGCCTTTCAGGGGCTCAACTCGAGTGGTTCTATCAGCTGGATGGAGCCAGTATTCGAAACTGGGAGGACTTGGCTACTGCTTTTTATAAGCAGTATCAGTACAATGTCGACCTCGCTCCTACACGTACCCAACTCCAGGGTATGTCGCTAGGATCGGGAGAAGGTTTTAAAGAGTACGCGCAAAACTGGAGGGACCTGGATGGCAGGGTGCAGCCACCGTTGAATGACCGTGAACTCGTGGACATGTTCTTGGGGACCCTGTCTGGGTAGTTCTTCAACCACCTGATTGGCAATTCTTCTGCAGGGTTTACAGACCTCATTCTGACTGGTGAGAGGATAGAAGCTGGTATGAAATCGGGGAAGATACAGAAAGGTGCGTCCTCAAGTTCTGAAAAGAAGCCTTTCAAGAAGGAAGTCAGTGTTGTGTATGGTCCCAGAAGACAAAATAAACCGGAACGTCGCCAAGCTGTCAACGCGGTGGTGATTTCAAAGCCTACTGCTGCTCCTCGGCAACCTAACCAAGCAAGGGGTGAGAGACCCAGAAGAGAATACACTCGGCTTAGTTTGACCTTGTCTCAGATCTTGCCGCAACTGCTATCAACCAACTTGGTAACTGTCAGAGAAGCTCCGAAGGTGGTAAACACAGCCTCTCCGAAGTACAATCCTAACGCCCGCTGTGCTTATCACTCTGATAGCCCTGGGCATTCTACTGATGATTGTTGGGCCCTGAGGAATAAGGTTCAAGACCTTATCGATGCTAAAGAGGTTCAGTTCGAGGCGCCCGAGAAGCCTAATGTGGTGATAGCTCCCATGCCCAATCATGGGGTGAATGCTATCAGGGATGGTGACGAAGTGGAGGAATCTGAGTTCAACAGCTGGATCTACCCAACAACCGACAGTGGACCAAGCAACTGGACTGCAAAAGACTGCGTACCTGTTACTTTTGTTACTCAGTAATGAACTCCTTTGTTTTTAAATTTGTAACAAACAATAATTTGAAACTTTATGGCCCGGTGTCTTACCCGGGGCACCGTGGCTTCATTTGTGAGGGCTTATTATTTGTCATTTTCATATATCATGAATAAAAGCATTGGACGTTTTTCGCATTTCAAATCTTGTGCTCCCTTTCTTTCTTTATTTATTGCAAAACAGCTATATTTACACACACTCACTTATACAGGTTCCAATCCACTCTGGATCTCACTGGTAACGACTCTGCTACTGCCAGTTATGACTTTGAAAATCCGATCAACTTAGCCGAAGACGAAGGTGAAGATGATTGTGAAGTGCCTGGCAAGCTTGCAAGACTGTTACTCCAGGAAGAGAGGGCCATTCAGCCACATGAAGAGCCAGTGGAAACGGTAAATCTGGGTACTGAGGCAGACAGAAAGGAAGTCAAGATTGGTGCCAACCTAGAGCTCAGTGTGAAAAAACGGTTGATTCAGATGCTGCATGATTATGTGGAAATCTTTGCCTGGTCTTACGAAGACATGCCTGGGTTGGATACTGACATTGTGGTTCATCACCTGCCTACCAAGGAAGAATGCCCTCCAGTAAAACAGAAGGTCTGTCGTATGCGTCCAGAGATGTCCAAGAAAATCAAAGTTGAGGTTATGAAACAATTTGATGCCGGGTTTCTAGCAGTGACTTCTTACCCTCAGTGGGTTGCCAACGTGGTTCCAGTGCCGAAGAAAGATGGTAAGGTCCGAATGTGTGTTGATTACAGGGATCTGAACAGGGCGAGCCCCAAGGATGACTTCCCTCTGCCTCACATCGACGGTCTGGTTGACAATACTGCTCAGCACAAGGTGTTCTCCTTCATGGATGGCTTTTCAGGTTATAATCAGATCAAGATGGCTCCTGAAGATATGGAAAAGACTACCTTTGTTACTCAGTGGGGCACCTTCTGTTACAAGGGCATGCCTTTTGGGTTTAAAAATGCTGGGGCAACCTACCAACGTGCCATGGTTGCTTTATTTCATGACATGATCCATCATGAGATTGAAGTATACGTCGATGATATGATTGGAAGGTCTCAAACTGAGGAGGAACACCTTGACCATTTACAGCAGCTGTTTGACCAGTTGAAGTTGTACAAGCTGAGGTTGAACCCGAACAAGTGCACCTTTGGGGTAAGATCTGGAAAATTGCTAGGCTTCGTCGTGAGCGACAAGGGTATTCAAGTGGACCCTGCCAAGGTGAAAGCCATACAAGAGATGCCAGTTCCCAAGACAGAAAAAGAAGTCAGAGGCTTTCTAGGACGGCTGAACTACATTGCCCGATTCATCTCGCACCTAAGTGCTACTTGTGAACCAATCTTCAAGCTACTGAAGAAAGATCAAGTAGTACGTTGGAACGATGAATGTCAGGCCGCTTTCGACAGAATCAAAGAGTATCTCCAAGAACCACCCATTCTTATTCCACCGGTTGAAGGGAGACCTCTAATCTTATACTTGACGGTACTTGACAACTCAATGGGGTGTGTGCTGGGGCAGCATGACGAGTCTGGCCGAAAAGAGCATGCCATTTATTACCTTAGCAAAAAGTTTACCGACTGTGAGACCCGATACTCACTACTCGAGAAAACTTGTTGCGCTTTGGTATGGGCTGCTCGCCGGCTGAGACAGTATATGTTGACTCACACTACTATGTTAATTTCAAAAATGGATCCAATCAAGTATATATTCGAAAAGCCCGCCTTGTCCGGAAGAATAGCAAGATGGCAGATGATCTTGACGGAATATGACATCCAGTACACGACTCAGAAAGCAATCAAGGGAAGTGTATTGGCAGACCATTTGGCACACCAGGCAGTGGACGACTACCAATCTATGAACTTTGAGTTTCCAGACGAGAACATCATGGTAGTGACTGATCGTGAAGTACCTGGACCGGATGAAGGACCTGAGGAAGGATCCCGATGGTCTATGCACTTTGACGGAGCCTCCAACGCTTTGGGTAACGGTATTGGAGCTGTGATCATATCCCCAAAAGGCACTCATACTCCACTTACCGCCCGACTATGCTTCAACTGCACCAATAACATGGCAGAGTATGAGGTGTGTATCATGGGTCTTCAAGCTGCAATTGACCTAAGGATCAAGTTTCTGAGTGTTTTTGGAGATTCCGCTCTCGTGATCAATCAGATCAAAGGCGAGTAGGATACGAAACACCCAAATCTCATTCCTTCTAAAGAGTGTGTGTTGACATTGATCCCCCATTTCACGAAGATAAATTTTGAACACTTCCCAAGAGAGGAGAATCAGTTGGCGGACGCGCTGGCTACGATGTCTTCCATGTTCAAAGTCAAATGGGACAACGAGGCTCCCCGGATCATTATCTAGAAATTGGACGAACCTGCATATTGCTGTGATCTTGAGGCTGAAGAGGTAACTGAAAAACCTTGGTATCATGAAGTGAAAAGGTACTTGGAAGCTCAAGAATACCCCGAGGGTGCGTTTATCAATGATAAGAAGTTCCTAAGAAGATTCGCTGCAAAGTTCTTCCTCAGCAATGGCATTCTTTACAAGCGAAACCATGATTCGACCTTACTGTGTTGTTTGGATAAGATTGAAGAAGAAAAGATCATGGCAGAGCTACATGAGGGTACCTTCGGAACGCATTCCAGTGGACATACCATGGTAAAGAAGATCCTTCGGGCAGGATATTTCTGGTCCACAATGGAAGCCGACTGTTATCAACATTCTCGGACTTGTCACAAATGCCAAATCTATGCTGATAAGGTGCACATCCCTCCAGTCTCTTTGAACGTCTTGACAGCACCTTGGCCTTTTGCGATGTGGGGCATAGATATGATCGGCGAGATCAGACCTACGGCATCCAACGGGCATCGCTTCATCCTGGTGGCGATCGATTACTTTACAAAGTGGGTTGAAGCAGCTTCCTACGCTACCGTAACCAAGAACGTCGTGGCACGGTTCATTCGGCACAACCTGATCTGTCGATACGGTGTCCCGGAAAGGATCATTACGGACAATGGTACCAATCTTAATAACAAGATGATCACTGAGCTCTGCGAGCAATTTAAGATACAGCACCACAACTCTTCTCCTTATCGGCCGAAGATGAATGGGGCTGTAGAAGCAGCTAATAAGAATATCAAAAAGATTGTGCAGAAGATGACAGTGACCTATAAAGATTGGCACGAGATGTTACCGTTTTCTCTTCATGGGTACCGTACCTCAGCAAGAACGTCAACCGGGGCAACTCCCTTTTCCTTGGTCTATGGCATGGAGGCAGTCTTGCCGATTGAAGTCCAGATACCCTCTCTCCGGATAATGAAGGATGCAGGCTTGAGAGAAGATGACTGGATCCAGACTCGACTTGATCAATTAAACCTAATTGACGAAAAGAGACTCACTGCTATTTGTCATGGTCAAACGTATCAAAAACGGATGATCAGGGCATTTAACAAGAAAGTCAGACCACAAGAGTATCAAGTTGGGGACCTGGTAATCAAGCGCATCCTTCTTCCTCAAAGTTATCCCAGGGGCAAATGGACCCCTACGTATGAAGGGCCATTTGTGGTTAAACATATCTTCTCAGGAGGAGCCATGATTCTAACCACCATGGATGGTGACGACCTTCCTCACCCCGCCAATGCAGACATAGTAAAAAGATACTACGCATGAATAAAAGACCCACTAGGTTGACACACCTAGGAAAAAATAAGGGCTTCCCGGCGAACCAAAAGGGTTCGGGCAAAAATAAGGGATGAAATGAAAAAAAATCTGTACACCCGGCAAGTCGAAAACCTGAAAAGGCGGCTTGGGCAAAAATGGGTATCCCGGTGGACTGAAAACCCGAAAGGGCGGTCCAGGAAAAAGTTAGGGATTAAAGCGTAATACTATGTCTCATTGAATCACCTTGCATCCAGAATCCGGTATCAAATATCAGGTTCAGATGGCATCGATCAGTCAGCTTCATCTTCAACTAAGCAGCCAAGTGATGAGACGCTTGAAGACATAAAGGCGATAGCAGAGTTGGAACCCAGTGGGATTATTCCTTTCACATAGCTGTTTTGTTTTCCTTTTCACAAAATTGTAAACTCTATGTTGTTCGGCGACGTTCTCTCACTAGGACGTCAGCCTCTTGTACATAAACGCCTATTTACAGGCAAATTTCAAAATCAATACAAGTTCATCTTTTCCAGACAAATTGCCAATTGTTTTTTCCTTTTTTTTTGTTTTGTTTTGCAAAGAACGTCCAATGTTCATTTTTGATATATGCATTTGACACTAATTGCTAACTCATAAATATCTGCATACGAAACAAAGGGTTAATTACAGGTGACATCAGAAACAGGGGCAATAATGAGTGGTCTAAGCAATCTAATTGTTCCGTCCACCAAGATATCTTCACTCCCCGCAGAGTAAGACAAGATTCAGCCATACTCTCCCCCGAGCAGAGTTGGTCTCCCATCAGCCCCGAAAGGCATAGTATCCCCAGCAATTCAGCAATACTCTCCCCAAGCAAAGTTAGTATACTGTCAGTCTTAAGGAAGTTGGATTATCCCCCAGAAAATCTTAATATTCCCTAGCAGAGTATACAGACATTCCTAACAAGCATCCCCGACAATCTTGATCTAAGATTGTTCCCCGGAGGAATACCGGACACCCTAGTGGAGTCATTCCCCAGTACAGTCCAAAAGTCTCCCCAGGAAAGTTGAATCAATCTCCCCAATAGGAAGCTTATCCCCAGTAGATTCTGGAAGCTTATAACCTGCAGGGTACATACGTCTCTCCCCGACCATATTCAAAGGTTACTTCCTCACCAGAGCCTATAACTGGGTTATCCTCAGCTAATTACCACGGAAAGGTCGTCCACGGCGAAGTTCTTCCTATCCCCCAGCGGAGTTCATCAAATCTTCCAACAGAGCTTATCAACGGAATCCCCAGCAGAGTTATCATTCAAACCTCAGCGAAGTATCTCTCCCCCAGAGTATTTCCCCGCAGAGTAATTTCTCCAACAAGTTTATTCCCCAACGGAGTCATCTTCTCCTACCGGTTTATTCTTGTAATCTTAATCCCCAGCGGAAACGAAGAACTCTACTCTGCAACATCAGCCCAGGATTCAACAAGCTCCCGGCATCCGTCAAGGATTTATTTTCCTAGACGGAAATACATTCATAGACATTTCACATTTCATACATCCTGCTTACATACATGATAAAGTGCATACGACACTATCTCATTTTGAACATCATGACATCATGCATTTCATACATCATGACATTGCATACAACTGATGTTTTGCCTTTTCAGGAAAAAGGTCCATCCAAAGATGATTACTATCAACTGTCGCAATTCCAGATTCGATACCTGTATCTAGCCAGGGCATATCTGTGAGTGATTGATTGTAGATTCGACACCTGTATCCAGCCAGGGCATGTCTGCATGAAGAGTTTAGAGATTCGATACCTGTATCCAGCCAGGGTATATCTGTAGACGACTAATTCTGGATTCGATTCCTGTATCTAGCCAGGGCATATCTGTGAGTGATTGATTGTAGATTCGATACCTGTATCTAGCCAGGGCATGTCTGTATGAAGAGTTTAGAGATTCGATTCCTGTATCGAGCCAGGGTATGTCTGTTGACGACTAATTCCAGATTCGATACCTGTATCCAGCCAGGGCATGTCTGCATGAAGAGTTTAGAGATTCGATTCCTGTATCCAGCCAGGGTATGTCTGTTGACGACTAATTCCAGATTCAATTCCTGTATCCAGCCAGGGCACGTCTGAAGAGTTTGAAGATTCGATTCCTGTATCCAGCCAGGGCATATCTGTTGACGACTAATTCCGGACTCGATTCCTGTATCCAGCCAGGGAACGTCTAAAGAGTTTGAAGATTCGATTCCTGTATCCAGCCAGGGCATATCTGTTGACGACTAATTCCAGATTCGATTCCTGTATCCAGCCAGAGCACGTCTGAAGAGTTTGAAGATTCGATTCCTGTATCCAGCCAGGGCATATCTGTTGACGACTAATTCCGGACTCGATTCCTGTATATAGCCAGGGCACGTCTGAAGAGTTTGAAGATTTTATTCCTGTATCCAGCCAGGGCATATCTGTTGACGACTAATTCCAGATTCGATTCCTGTATCTAGCCAGGGCACGTCTGAAGAGTTTGAAGATTCGATTCCTGTATCCAGCCAGGGCATATCTGTTGACGACTAATTCCAGATTCGATTCCTGTATCCAGCCAGGGCACGTCTGAAGAGTTTGAAGATTCGATTCCTGTATCCAGCCAGGGCATATCTGTTGATGACTAATTCCAGATTTGATTCCTGTATCCAGCCAGGGCACGTCTGAGGAGTTTGAAGATTCGATTCCTGTATCCAGCCAGGGCATATATGTTGATGACTAATTCCAGATTCGATTCCTGTATCCAGCCAGGGCACGTCTGAAGAGTTTGAAGATTCGATTCCTGTATCTAGCCAGGGCATATCTGCATAAAGAGTTTGAAGATCAACCCCTATAACAGGCCAGGTAATTATCTTTCTTTCTCAGGTACGCAAGTTCTCGCTAAGGAATCTCTTACGCGATCGACACCTAGATGGCATCTATAAGCCCAGCCACATACCAACAGTCTCCAGATGGCATCTATAAGCCCATCCTCCTATCCATCATCTCTCCAAATGGCGTCTGTAAGCCTATTCCCACCATCATGCTGCTGATACTCTACTATGTGAGGGCAAATTTCTGGGCACTTTAGTGTTCAATCATCTTCCACCTTCGGATCACGAAAGGCACGCAAGCCAATCTACATCCTCGGGTCTAAGAAGATTGAACAGGGGCAACTGTTGTACCCCAAAATTTGCCCTCCCATATTCTTCAAGATTTGGCAAGATCAGGCTTTAAATGGATTAAGGATTGCATAGTCCAATTGCCTCCTAACATAGTCAAAATTAGGGTTTTGGTTCTTGCAAGGAAGCTGAGGTTTCCAAGGGTCCAATCAAGTCCCATATGCCTATATACATTGTCAAGCATCTACATGTCAAATTTCAAGGCTCACAACATCAAATTGCACAGTCAAAAGTCCTAATTGCTCCACAGTCAACTGTAGGGGTAAAATGGTCCTTTGACAGTCAAAAGTCAAAATTTTTGGTCAACATCTCATTTTGAAGCCACAATCATCATTTTATCAAGTCTTGATCATGATTCCCCAAGCATGGCTCAAAAAGTCTCAAGAATCAAAAGTTTCTATTTTTGGACAGTTGAAAAAGTCAACTACAAATTGACCAAGGCATAACTTTTTCATGGTTCATCAGAAAAATTCCATCCAATGCTCATTTTGAAGGGGATGACATTTCCTACAACTCATATTCACATTCCAAGTCCAAGAAATGCTCTCACAAAAAGTTATCAATTTCTACATTACAGGTCATTTTCAAAAGTCAACAAAAAGGCACTTTAAGTCAAAGACCATAACTTGAGATTGGTGAATCAAAATGACATGGGACCAAAGGCATTGGTTAGAGGACTTCAAGACCTTTCCAAAATGTCCAAGAACATGTTCATAGCTTTAAAATTGAGCAAGATATGCATTGGAGAAGTTGGGAAATTTTTGGGAACTTTCAAAAGTCAACTTTGCCTAGAACACTTCATTTTTGCTAATGGGCCTCAAATTCCTTCTTGAATCTTTACCCAAGGCTTATGCACGATCCATTGAACTTAAAATGATTTATTTTCTTATTTTTAATTAATTAATTGAATTTTTATTAATATTAATTCATTTAATTGATTTTAATTGTAGGAAAATTCAAAAGATATGATTTTTAAATCATTTGTGAAGCAAATAAAGCTAGGGCAAGCTGGCAATTCGTGTACATATCAAAGACCTCAAAATCTCCATGATTGGCAAGGTTTTATCAAAGAAAAAGATTGAAAAAGTTTTGATTGGCAATCACACATTCAAACCATAATGCCATGGATTGTTGGGCCAAGATTTACCCTAATTCTATTGTGCTATATGTACTGAAGCTTAACCTAAAACCCTACACGTGAAAAAGCTGCTGAAACCATAGAACCAAAATTCAAAAAAGTCAAGAAAAGTGTGAAACTGAAATCTCACTTGTAGCATAATTCAAAGCCTAAAAAAGATTCAAACGTATTGCTGACATTGCCAGGAACCTGTTGCCATCAAGAACAAGCCCTAACGCCATCAGAATCGTTCACAACAAGTCACTCGGTTTGCATTATTTTCCAAAATTGCATATCATTATTCATGCGCTTTTAATCCATTTTTTTGGTTGATTTACATTAATAGGGACCTCCTGAGTGATTGTTATAATCCAATTTGGTTATAGCATTCTGAATCGAAAACAACCATGGAAGAACATTAGGGTTTCGAAGCTTGAATTTTGGGGATTTGCACATAAGGAAAAATTGGACTGTGAAACGTGCATGGTTGAATTCGTCAAGGCCAGACGAATTCAACCCAACCCTCGTGCTCAATTTATGTTATCCCTAACTCTAATCGTTATTTTTCGCTGTTGTAGTTAGTGGGGGTTAAAAACCCCCCGCTATCTCGTTTTATTTTTTTACAAGAAACGAAGAAGACGAAGGGCGTGGCAACGTGTGACTGGATGGTTCAAACTTAGCGCGCGTTATTTTGTTTTATATCATAATGTTTGTTTTTTTATATAATATTTGTCATCCGTTTATTTAACAAACACGCACCATAGTTCAACTGGCAAGGGCACTGAGGCAAGGAGTACTGGGACCTGGGTTCGATTCCCAGGTCCCCCATATAATTCTTCATATTTTTCATAAAGCGTTCATGTGCAGCATTCATCAAGAGTCCCATCATGTACCCTCACGCAGCAGCACGCCAAGTGGCCACAAAGATACATCCAATGGTCAGAAGATGAAAACCATGGTGTGTTCCAGTCAATGCACGTACAGGCAACCAGGAAAGTCAACCAGGCTTGCTTGTTCTTGGGCCAGAATTCAACAAAAAAACCTCCATATGGGCCATCACACCCCCTTTGGTTTGCTATTTTTTCTATTTTCTTTTCTTTTCTTTTAATTCTTTTAATTATTATAATTATCATTATTAATTCACAATAAATTAATTTTTCCTAATAAAATCAGAAAGCAAAATTGTAAATATATTTTATTATTTATTAAATTCATTAACTATTATTTTTTGTAAATAAATACTAATAATTAACTTAGCTTAATTTAGGTTTTAATTTTAACCTTTTTCTCAATAAATAAAAATTATATAGAATTAGGTTTTGACAGTTTTAATCATTTTCTTATTATCATCATTATTAATTATTATTATTTTTTGAACATACAAATGTAAATTAATTAATTAGTTTAAATTAGGTTAACTTTAACATTTTATTAATAATTAAAATAAACTTAGAACTAGGGTTATTGACCTCTAATTTCCTTTTTCTTTATTTTCATTAAAAACAAAAAAACACAAAAAACATCTTTCTTTAATTAATTAAATAATTAGGTTTTAATTTAATTTCAAGCAAAAGGACCAAAAACTCATAATTTTCTCAAAATGGTCAAAAACCCTAGTACGTCCAATTTAATTCATTCGCGTGTTATTTCTTATATTTTTTATTATTATGTAACTATTTCCGGAATGTAATAGTAATTAGTTTTAATGCTTTCTTTACTTTCCGCACTTTATCAAAACGGATCTTTGTTTTTTGGCGATGTATAGACCCGCGCCTTGTAATAGCGTAGCTTTTACCTTCCCGTATTTTATTTTCCACACTCCTAACTGCTAAATTGCATGAAAGAATGTATGATAATTAAAAAACAACTCGTAGCTCACAATTGCATGATCGAAGATAAACACAATGCACATGCCACTTCTAGGGTACGCTTCACTCGGTGCCTCGAAAGTGGTCGTCAAGTATAGGGTGTCTTAGAGGTCGCCCTCCTGTCTAAAGATCCATTCGCCTCGAAACTGTCGCCTCGGATAAAAAGGATCTAGGACATTAGGGTTACTTCTAAGGTGTCCTACTATTGCTTCGGTGACCACACTGTCCCTCAATCAAATTGACCCAAACACCTCCAACGACGGTGCTACCTACCTCTCAATGGTGGGATATCACTGTTTAAAGGATTCTTACACAGCCTAATTCCTTAGGGTAGGTAGATGACTCATGGGTACTTGCTCTCTTCAAAAACAAACCAAACATCTTTTCACACTGACACTTTCAAAAGTTTTCAAAACAAATTTTTCAAACAGTCTTGAGGACAGATACAAGAGTCATTTAGAAATCTTTCAATGAAACTTTTTCAAACCCACTCACATTTGAAAAGCAAACATCTTTTGAAAACATAAGAGCAAGTACCTAAGAGCCCATGGATAACCATGGATAGAAAGGGTGCTAACACCTTCCCTTTCTATAAATCTACCTCCCGAACCGAGAGACATTCTCAATAAGGAATTTTGCTGTGCTTTTGTCCTTTCCATGTTGGAGAACATAAAAGACAGTGGCGACTCTTGCTTCCGCGACATTTCGCGAACCAGCTTTAAAACAGTCAGTTCTCATTTCCACCGATCACAGAACTGGCGACTCTGCTGGGGACTATTGTAAAGTGAGGTGTACCTTAGGATTAGATCATACTTATGTTTTCAATTGAATGTTTTGTTTGCTTTATTATTGGGGGCATTGCGTCGGAGTTTCAAAGATCCTAACCCGAATCTGGGGATACCCTTTTAGGTAGCATAAGCTGTGAGAGACCAGTCCGGCATAGACCGACACGGGTGAAGCAGTGGCTACATTGGTGTGGCACCTTGGTCTGTACCGATATCCCTTGTGTTGCAACGAGGAGAATATGGGTCTTCTGAGGAGTCATTAAGCACCAACCGACCTTAGAACCCTAATGTGACCCAACTTGGCCATAGAACAGTAGCAGTATGCTACACCCATTGAGGCTAAACTCTCGCGATGGTTCTGGCCGCAAGAAAAGATTGCGACGCTGGAGTTATGACTGATTGAGGGTAGTCAGTGATATTGGGATCCTCTAGAACCCGGTTACTTTTGATAGGACAGGTCTTAACCAACGAAACTGAAAGAGGGTAGTACCCAAACTTCATGATGGCCTAAACTCTAAGGGTTGTCTTGTGTGACTTGTGTGCCTTATCATGTTTGCCTTGGTGAATATTTGTGGTGTGCTTTATCATAACATCATGCCATCATACCATTGCATGCATCCTGCATAAGGACTGACCCATTTCAAAGACAAGAGGGTTTCATCTTTGCTCTATTTTGTAGGACATTATGATGCATGTGCGAAGGAATACTATCCGGCTCAACTTTGTTCACCCACCTGATTTGCTTAAAGAATTGGTTGGCAGAATTCCAAATACTACTTCCTTCATCCAGAGGCATGGTTCTCTTCTCGGTTTAGTCACTTCAAAGTGGGACCAACAATTGATGAGTGTCTTGACCCAGTTTTATGATCCCTTGTATAATTGCTTCACCTTTCAAGACTTCCAGCTGGTCCCTACCCTGGAAGAATTCTCTGATTTGCTTGGTATCCCTATCTTGGATCAGACTCCCTTCACTGGTTGGGAAAAGACTCTTAGGCTTGAGGAGATTGTTGCAGCCCTTCCCTTGACCAACAAGGAGGTAATGGACAACTGGGTGACTAGAAGCAGAGTTAAGGGCTTCTTGGCCAAGTTTCTGATTGGTAAAGCTAACAGTTTCTGGAATGACTTAGACTTCAGGGCGTATAAAGACATTCTGGCTCTCTTAATCTTTGGTCTAGTTTTGTTTCCTAATCCTGATAACTTCATTAACGTCAATGTCATAAGGATCTTCATGTCTCGGAACCCTGTGCCCACTCTCTTGGGTGATATCCTGCAACAACTCTATGCTCGTACTTCCCAAAGACGAGGAACTCTGTGGTGTTGTACTCCTTTGTTAGTGAGGTGGTTTATTTCTCACCTCCCTAAGTTCGTGCTGAAGAACAAAGAAGGAAGAGGCTGGGCTCATAGGTTAATGTCTCTCACTGATAATGACATCATTTGGACTCTCATAGGTTTGGATGAGGTAGCTGTTATTGATCGTTGCGGAGAATATCCTAATGTTCCTTTGATTGGTACCCAAGGAGGAATCTCTTATAATCCATGTCTAGCTCTCCGTCAGTTTGGAAGAGCCAGAAGAGCAGGGCCTCATGAGATGTTGGTGCCTCACATCAGTTTTGAGTTTCAGGTAGATAGTGACGAGCTGCGTCGTAGATTCATCAAGGCTTGGGACAAAATTCACAAAGCTGACCCACATGAGTTGGGACCGAAGACTTCTCTACCTATGGAATCCTACTACAGATGGGTCCGCATCCGTGCTCAGAAGTTAGGTATGCCATACGAAGCTGTCAGACCCATCATTCTTGAATTTCCTGATAGAGACGGGGTTCCTCCAACTGTTCTCCCTCCTCAGATACCTACTGATGTTGATACACTAAAGAGGTCTTGGGCGCAACTACAGGAAGAATGGGATTCTTATCGGGAAAAGTTCAATGAACAAGAACAGAAAATCTAGAAGCTGACAAAGCAGTTGGAGAACGAGCGGGTCCTGAATGACTACATCCGTACTGAGAAGAGGAGACCATGGGAGCATTGATGTGCCTTGGATATTTCTTTTACAGCTTTATTTCCTTTTCAGTATTTTCATTCTTGTAGCGCCTAAGGGCAATTTTCTTGAACAATTTAAATTCCAAAGTTTAAATCTAATAAAGTGTGTTCCTTTTGTCTACAAAGTTGATTCCCGATTGTCTTTGAAAACATAATTCATACGCATTTCATTCATCATGTGCATCACAGGTACCCTTTTCCTACAGGTTGCTTAATCTTCTTCGCTGTTTATTTCAGCAGTCATCATGAATCCTGAATCATCTACTGAGCAATCCATTAAGGCCCTTCAGGCCCAGAATGCCCAGTTCCAAGAGTTGATCATGAGTTTAGCCCAAGGTCAAGAGGAATTGAAAGCTCTGCTGGTAAAGAAGAAGAAGAAGAGAACTGTACTATTCAACACTGGACGGAGGTTTGGCAATACACTGCAAAATGAGGCTGAGCAAGCTGCTTCTTCTGTAGGGAAAGGCAGTCCCCAAGGGGGAAAGGTTCCTAGTCCTGTGGTCTCTGACAACGAGATAGATTTCAATGATGAGCAGTACCCTCCCGCCGAAGACAGGTACAAGCAGTTAGAGGATCGTCTGAGCGCCATGGAAATTCAACAGGTGCCTGGGTTGGATTTTGGAGATCTAGGTTTATCTTCTGGGGTGGTGATCCCACACAAGTTCAAGGCACCCTCTTTTGCGAAGTATGACGGGGCTTCCTGCCCTAAGCTACATCTCAGATCTTATGTGCGGAAGATCCAACCGTATACTGCAGACAAGAACTTATGAATCCATTTCTTCCAGGATAGCCTTTCAGGGGCTCAACTCGAGTGGTTCTATCAGCTGGATGGAGCCAGTATTCGAAACTGGGAGGACTTGGCTACTGCTTTTTATAAGCAGTATCAGTATAATGCCGACCTCGCTCCTACACGTACCCAACTCTAGGGTATGTCGCTAGGATCGGGAGAAGGTTTTATTCTTAGTACTGGCTTCTATTCTCTCTCAGGTCAATATTAGTTCAGTGAAGCCCACAGATGAACTTTCGATTAAATGATTAAAGAAGGGACCAGATAAGGTACCTAAGAACATATCTACCAATTCTCACTCAGACAAAGGGATTTGAACTCTTCTAGACAAATCTCTCCATTTTTGTGCATAGTCCTTGAAACCTTCATTAGATACCATGGCCATACTCTGGAGTTGAATACGGGTAGGCGCCAAATCAGCATTGTACTGGTATTGCTTGTAGAAAGCTACAGCAAGATCTTCCCAGTTGTGAACATTAGCCCTTTCTAGTTGGTAGAACCAGTCAAGCTGAGTCCCATACAAATTGTCTTGGAAGAAATGCACCCATAAGTCTTTATCAGCGGTATGGGATTGAATTTTCCTCACATATGATCGGAGATGCATTTTAGGGCATGACACTCCATCATATTTAGAAAATATAGGTACTTTGAATTTCAGAGGAATCACAATCCCCGACACTAGTCCCAATTCCTCAAAGTCCAAACCTGGCACCTTTTGGATTTCCATTGCGCTCAACCGCTCTTCAATATGTTTATAATTATCGCCAGCTGGAGGGTACTGTTCCTCATAGTAGTCTTCTTCTTCTTCTTCTTCTTCTTCCTCTTCTTCCGATTCAGACGGGACAACTGTTTCCTTGCCTTTCCCCTCTCCTTCACTGGATGTTGTTGCAAAGTCCAAAGTCCTTCTTGTCTGCCCATGAAATCTTCTCCCCATATTTAAGACTCCGGTTACCTTCTTTGTTTTCTTCTTCCTCGCTTCAGCCAGCAGAGTCTTCAACTCTTCTTGCCCCTTGGCTAGGGTCATGAGCAACTGTTGAAACTGTGTATTCTGAGCTTGGAGACCTTTCACTGTTTGCTCGAGATCCATCTTACTGAAATAAACAGTAGAGAGATGAGGAGACTTGTTGCAAAAGACCTGTTTATGTTATGATGAATGATATGTGCATATGCAATGTTTTCAAGGATTTCAAAGATTCAAATTTGTTTTAGACAAAAAAGAAACACACGTTATATTAATAAGATAAAGTTTGAGTACATCAATGCCCCTTGGGAAAAATAATACAAAACTCTAAGATAGAAAAGTAGTGCGCATCCTCTTTGGTGCAATGTAGGTATTCAGAGTCTTCTCCTCACGAAGTAGCCTAGTGAGTTCCAAAACCTTCTTCTCGCTTGCGTAGAATTGGGCTTCGAAAGTATCTCGCTCTCCTTTGAGTTGTATCCAATCCCTTTGTAGTTCTTCAAGAGATGTGGGCATGTCAGGGTGTAGGATAGTGTATGGAACGTCTCCCGCCATGACAGGCTCAATGATTACCAGGAGAATGGAGGGGTAAGGCATCATAAGATTCTGAGCGCGAGTTTGTACCCATTTGAGGTAAGGCTCAAGAGGGATGGAATTCTTGTGCCCCAAAGTCTTTCTATCCACCTTGTTTAACATCCTCCAAGCTCGGATAAATCTCTGGGGAAGACCTTGACCTTCATTGTCGTAGTCGAATACAAAACCTTGAATCAACATCTCGTGCGGGCCATCCCTTTGGGCATAACCAAACTGTCTTAAGGCTAAGCATGGGTTGTAGGTGATTCCTCCCCTAATTCCAAGTAAAGGGACATTAGGAAATTCTCCACAACGGTCGACAATGATAACATTCTCTTTGGAACGGGAGCACCAATGAATGTCTGAATGTTTGAGCGTCATCAACCTTTGTGACCACCTTGAACCTTGCTCATTCTTTAAGACTGATTAGGGAAGATGAGAAATAAACCATCTTTCCAAGAGAGGAGTGCAACACATAAGGACACCTATTTTCCTCATTGTGCGAGTGTGAAAAGAGTCTAGGATATCCCCTAGCAATGTGGGCATCGGGTTACGTGATATGAAGATTTTGACGGTGTTCACATCTATGAGTTGGTCAGAATTTGGAAACAAAACCATCCCATAGATGGGGAGAGCCACAATTTCCTCAAAGGCTTGCAAGTCTAGGGAATTCCAACAGCTTTGGGCTTTCTCAAACAGGAACTTTGCTAAGAAACCTTTGACACCACTCCTTGTTTCCCAATGAGATGTTACGTCAGATGAGTGCAAGTGTAAATCTTGAGCAATCTCTTCTGGCTTTGGATCTCTTTCTGTACCGTTGAAAGGTAGTTGATTGAGAATGGGAATCCTCAAGAGTTGGGAGAATTCTTCCAAAGTAGGCACAAGTTGATAGTCAGGGAATGTGAAGCAATGGTGCAAAAGATCAAAGAACTGAAAGAGCACATTCATCATATCCTCATATGTGTTGGAGGTGACCAAGTTGAGTAGATGACCATGTCTCTCGGTGAATGGAGAGTTTTCAGGAATTCTTGAAGCTATCTCCTTTAGTTGTGGAGGAATTATCACAAGGTTGACTTGAATAGTTTTCCTGCGAAGTGAATCCATATCCTACAAAACAAGAACAAAGATGAATCTAAAAATCCTTGAAATGGTTAGTGGATGTATATGATGTTCATGATGTCCATGATGTTATGTACAAGTATGCATATACAAGCAAAGCAAACAAGTCCTTAGTTTAGGCTTGCATGGAGTTTTACAGGTAAGTACCCTCTTGAAGTTTAGTTGGCTTAAACCTGTCCTAGCAATAGTAACCGGGTTCTAAGGAGCTCAATATCACTGGATTGTTTCCTTGGTCATTGTTTCAGCTCAAGCCTCTTTAATGGCGACCGAAATATCCCAAGAAACCAAACCTCAATGAGTGTAGTATCGAGTATCTACCAACTGTTGGTGTAAGCCCTAGAGGCCAATACTTTTGGTACTTGTATCGAATTATTTATTAATAATAAAAGGCATTTCTTTATTATGTTTTCCAAAATAATAAAGTCCCTAGAATGGTTTATTGGTTTAATGAAATGTTAAGTGTGACTTAATCATGAGATCCCATTAAACATAAGAAACTATTCTTAAAGTATCCGTAGTCAAGCTTTAATGTGAAGTGGGATAACATTAAAGCATTAAGATTATTATGAAGATAGATTGATGATCACATCTCATGGATCATAGATAAGGAGTTATCAAGTCTTGACATAGGTATGAATATTAGGAGTAATATTTATACTGGATTGACCCGTTATGAGAATACTACATAGAATGTTATGCAAAGTGTCATAAGTTATTCTCATGATGATAATGGTGTATACCACCCTTCGACCTGAAACCACTATGGACCCTAGATGTAGAGTCAAGTACTTTATTGCTGATCAAACGTCATCCGTAACTGGATGACTATAAAGATGGTTGATGGGTACTTCACAAAGCATGCTAAGGGACATGAGTGACCTAGATGGAATTTGCTCATCCTGCATAACAGGATAAATGTCTAAGGGCCCAATATTGAACTGGACAAGGGTGACACAGTGTATGCCTTGTGTTCAATATAGACATGAGGGCAAAAGGGTAATTGTACAACACAAATATTATCACATAAAAGGTTTGGTCAGATCACATGACATTTTCGTGACTTGGGTAACAGTGATGTATTGCTAGATACCGCTCACTGTTTATTATATTAAATGTGTGATTTAATATAATTGCCAACGTCGCGAAAACCTACAGGGTCACACACATAAGGACAGGTTGATGAGAGATAGAATAAATAAGGAACACCGTAAGGTACGGTGCACTTAAGTGTAATACGGAAAGTGGTAAGGTACCACGTGGATAAGTGATATATGGTACATCATAAGGTATGATGTCCATAAGCTTAATTGGGCTTTTAGCTTATAGCCTTAATTGGGCTTTTAGCTTGTATCCCACACGAGTGATTCTATAAATAGATCCCTTGTGATGAAGCAATTTCACTTGATGCATTTTCGTTTTTGACTCTCTCTCTCACTTAAGGTTTCCGTTCGTGATCAGCTAGCACTGTGACCGGAAGCGATCTGTTCGTGTGGACTGAGTAGAGGCGTTGTTCTTCATCAACGCTCGTGATCACGACATCAAAGGTCTGAATCGCCACAAGAGGTAAAACTTTCTATCACTGACCATGCTCATTCGTAAGGATCTCTAAAGGAAAATTTTATATTCCGCTGCGCCATTGGTCGCGATTTTCCTTCACCAACTTCGGACTGCACCAAAGCCAGCCATCTCACTACATCCTAAAGGCCAAGTTGGTCAAGTAAAGGTTCTAGAAGTTCATTAGTGCTTCATGACATCACTCAGCGGCCTCGTATTCTCTTTGATTAACTCAAAGGCTATCGGTACCCACACATATGTCGCACTAACGTAGCTATTATTTAGACCATGTCGGTATACCCCGCACAATTTCCATAATGTATTGCTATTTAACTATAATGTATCCCAAATCCGGGTAGAGGATTCAAACCCAAACGAAGAACCATAATGTAAAGCATACAAGTCAAACAATGTAAGCAAGTAAATGTGATCTAAACCCTAAGGTAGCCCCACTTTTAGAATTTTCCCCAGCAGAGTCGCCAGTTCTGTGATACGGTGGGAGAACTTACTTGAAGGTTTTGCGTTTGATAGCAAATGTTGCGGTTAGCAAGAGTCACCACCGACTTTTATTTTATCCAAAAGGAAAGGTAAAAAATAATAGGAAAGACCTTTGATATTTTTTCTTGAGTTCGGGGGATAGATTATGAAAAAGGAAGGTATTAGCACCATTTTCATCCATAGTTTTCCATGGGCTCTTAGTTACTTGCTAGATCACTTGCTTTTGTTTGAAATTGTGTTTTGTATGGTTTTGAAAGTATTTTTTTTGTAAAAGAGGCCATTGTTTAGGCAATCTTTGTAATGATTCTCGTTCGTAAGAATGTATACAAAGATGTTGATCTTTTTGAAAATGTTTTCAATTTTTGTAAGATGTTTGGAAATGTGTGTGTTTGTTTTGAAAATTGCAAGGATATTTGTTTTGAAATGGAGCAAGTAACTAAAAGTAATCCACCAACTCAAATTTCTTTCTTGTTCATTTTCTATTCCTTTGACATTATTGTCTTACCACTGATTTGGTAAGCAACCGTATCTTTAGATGTTAACGGGACGGGCGTGGGTCATCGTATAGCCATGATTAGCAATGTTGCAAAATATCTTAGCATTTTTTGAGGGACTAAGATCATTTTTGTAAGGAAACTTTGAATAGAGTTGTCGAGGGACTATGATCTTGTATTTGTTTGTTTTGCTAAGATACCTTACATGCGTAATATGGCCATTTTTTGTATAAGGCAACCAAATGGAGTAACCCTAGGGGTGTTTTGTGTGCAAGTGTGTCATTTTCATTCTTGATTTTGTCTTGGATTAGGGTTTTCTATTTGGTTGATTTTATCTTGCCATACAAACCCTAATTGCTAGCATGTTATATAAAAGCGATAAATTGTGAAATTTAAATGTCCTACGCTATTATAATATTTGTGGGAGGGGGTATACAATTTATAAATGGGGATTGCAATAATATAAACCTAATTAAACTATTACAAACAAATTGAATATGTACAAATATTGGAATAAATAATGTACAAGATAAATTAAATATGCAAAGATGTATGAATGCAAAGAAGATTTTGTTTGGTTTTTTATGTGAAAAAGTTTTAACCTAAACCTAATAAATAAATCAAGATCAAACTCAAATTAATTAGGAAATGAAATTATTTAAAAAAAAAAGATTTTGATTAAACCCTAGTTCTATTTTATCAAAAGGAAATAAATTTCTTTTAAGAAAAGGCAATTATTTTTATATTTTTATCTTGAAAATAAAATATGGCATCATGAGATATTTTTTGGTCTTTTTAGGTTAAAAATAATATGCTTAATGTGTGTGAAGAAAAACTAAATATTAAAATAATTATAATTTAATTTACAAAGTTATATAATAATATAGATAATATATATAACTAAAGAAAATATTTTTTATTGGGAAAAAATGAAATAAAATAAGTCAAAATTAAATATATCATTTTCATATTTTTTGTGATTTTTAATGTTAAGAAAAATATATTTGATAAAATAAAAATGAAAATAAAATAAGTAAATAAAATATTTGGGCCAGGGGGTGCTGCAAGAAAACATGGATAGAAAGTTAGAAAAAAAACACAAAGCCCAAAAGTCAGAAGCCCACGCTGCAAGCTATCAAAAAAGTGGAAAAAATATGAAAAAAATGCAAAAGGCGGCTCCAAGGCTCGAACCCACGACCTATGGCATTTTTGCGCGCTGCCTTACCACTGGGGTGGCTGTACATCCGTTTATAGAAACACAAAGATAAATATATATTATAAAACGCCTCCTGAAGGCAACTTCATCTTCAACCTTGAGTCATGGCCGAACCACATGTATGTCTCTCATTTCTCCATGAAAATGGAAAGTCCAAACATGAAAATTACAGTGTTTCTTCTCACGAGTTCAACCATATAATTCATGTAAACTAAAAGTCAAAGATCAAAGTTAATTTTTCTTACCCTAATTTAAAACCTAATTTTTACAGAAAATTCAAATAAAAAATTATCTATACACAATGAATATAAATGAAAACTATGAACATGGTTAGCTTTAATGCAAGGATATCTACAGTTTTCTTTCACAAATCAGGACCAAAGGATGCTTGTATGAAGAGATAGAAGTTTGAGTTCTTACCTCTTTCAGTTGAGATCGTGAATGGAGTTTGGGCAAGTTTTGAGAAGGCCTGAGGATCTGTTTAGCTTTCCTAGACCTCCCTGAGTATGTTTCAATCCTTACCTTGCCTTGAAAGTTCCTGAATCTCCGTACTCAAGTCAACCTGTAAACTTGAAATGTAAAGATGGATGATGGAGAAGGAGGGGTTATAGTGAGGTAACAGGGGTATGGAACACTTAGATATGATGTATGTTAAGTGTTTAGATGGTTAGAACTCAAAACGCACGAGTGGTTTTTGAGATTGTTATGTAAGGTGCAAAACTGCAAGTTATGGCAGATTTTTAGTGGTAGAGAGTTTGGGAGAGTTTATGAGCTTTAGAAATTGTTTTCTAGGTTGTAATACCTTTGTGTATTAGTATGGAAAAGGTTAGACATCAAGCTTCCTCAAGATTTCTAAGTTATAGCCTTTTGGCTATATTGCTTGCTTTTGAAGAAAAGTGAGGAAACAAGTCTCTATGTGTTTGTACAAGCATGATTTGAGTTGGTAGAGGTTCTAGATACATTACTTTTGGTTTATAGGGTTTGTGTGTGCAGAAAGAACAAGTGCAAAGCTCAAGGAGTTGACAATTGCAAAAGTTGTGCTTTATCAAAATGGAAATGGCAACTTTGTGCCATAAATGGAAATGTAGCTTGGACAAAGGCTCTAATGCTTGGATTAAAGCTCTATCAGTTGTGTAAACATTTAATTATGGAGTGAGAAACAAGTTTGAGGCCTGCAAAGCAAAGATTATGCAGCCTAGGCTTGAATTTGAATTTTGGTTCATCATGAAATGGCTTGAAATCAAAGTGAGAAATTGCCAACTTAATCTCTTTGATTCTCCCTACTCAAGAATGATCTCAAGGATTTCTTGGAAATTTTGGAAAGATTGAAATGTGCTCTAAAAATCATCTTTGAATTGATCTCAAAGATTCCCCTTGGAACTATTTGAAAAATTGGCATGAAGTTAGGTCAAAAACCTGCTTAACTAGGGCAAAACGTTCACTAAGTTATTTTAGTTTATGAGCATGTATTCACAAAATTATATCTTGAGATCCAAGCATCTTTAGGAGAAATTGTGTGAATAAAAGTTGTATATTTCATGGAGATCTACAACTTTCATGTTGGGAACTTCCTTTGAATCATCTTGTATCATGGTGAAAGTTTGGCTTAAAGTTAAGAAAAAAAAGAAATTTTCTATACTTAGAAAAATTTCTAAGTTAAGAAATTTCAAATTTTAAAACAAAATCTTCAATCCTTGATTTATTGATGAACAAGTTTCACATTTTGACATGTGTTGTACCCCAAAATTTTCCCTCCCATTTCTCAACATTTTCTCATCACAAAACCCTTGGAGCTCAAGATCCAATTAGGGTTTCCTCTGCTCAAGACTTCTCCTTGCACTGTGGACCCAAATTAGGGTTTGTGTTTGCACAAAGATGTTTTGACCAAAAATGCCTAAGATGACTTTCATACTTCATTTTGGACTCCCAAGTTTATCCACATCAAGTTTCAAGCCTTGATTCCAAACTTTGCCCAGTCAATTGGACAATTGACCTAGAAATCAACTGTATTGGGGAAAAGTCAACTGTGGCCAACTGACAGTCAAACCTCATGAAAATTGACCCACATCAACATTATGAACTCACATGGACCATTTGATCAAGTTTGGATCACAATTCCACAAGAAATTTGATCAGATCACCAAAAGGGCAAAATGGTCATTTTTAGGGTTTTGACTGCACAAAGGCAATTTTTGACTGTTTGACCTAGCCAATGGCAAACCAAGCTCACATATGGACTCAAGGACCCCATGGAATTGTCTTGGCATACTCAACAAGTTCAAAAGATCCCAAATGCACAAGATTGACAGTTGAATTTTGCAGTCAATTGATCAATTTTGACTGTATACTGAAAAGTCAAACTTTGACTTTTTGGTCAAAATCAAGTATCAAGATTCATTTTTCATCAAAGCATGCCAAAGCATGAAACTTGTTCATAAAGAAATCAAGAATTGCAAATTAGGGTTTGAAATGAAGATTTTTCATAACTTAGAATTTTTCTAAGTTATGAAAAACCCTAATTTTTTCCTAACGTTGCCCCACTTTCTCACCAAGATTAATTTGGATTAAAGCAAAAGTCAAAACATGAAAGTTGTAGCCTATTGCATAATCTACAACTTTGATTCACAAAGTTTTCCCAAAAGAAGCTTGTAGCTCAAGTTACAATTTTTGGAACAAGGGTACCAAACCATTCTTAACTTAGAGAAAATTTGACCTATTTTAGGCAGGATTTTTACCTAACTTCAAGACCATTTTTCACATACTTCCACTTGGAATTTCAATTTTCATTTCAAAGATGGATTGTAGTACACATTCCAAGATTTCCAAAATGTCCAAGAACTCATCAAACAACCTCATGGTTAGGGAGAATCGAATTTGGCAAGTTGGGAAAAACTCACTTTTGAATTGGCCAAGTTACATGTTCATACATTTGTGCCATTTTGAATTCAGCATGCTTTCCTTGATTACAGGCCTCTAAACCATCCAACACTCAATAATTTAATGCTAACTCTTTGTGCCAAGACCATGTTCTATGTGTTCAAGCATTGCATAATGGTTTAATCCTAAAGTAGATAAAGCACTTTAACCATTTTTGCAAAAGTAAACTTTATGTCAAAATGCAAATCCAAGCAAGTACAGTTAAGATCTCTTTGGCACAAGTTTAGGAGCTAATTACACTGATCAAGACTAATTGGTTCAGCATAGATTGGGGGCCTCTACCTGTCTAGAACACCAACTTGCCATCTCTTGCTTAAAGTGTAAGAAACATAGCATAACACACAACAACTCTGATATCAGTGAGGACATGCTTAGAAAAACTTGTCAAACACATTCAAGACATTCATCCTAAGCTGAAACACGAGCCTAGCATCCCCAATACCTCCCCATTCCCAGAATCACCCTCAAACTGTCCAAACAGAGCACCTGCTGCAGTTTGAATCCCACAACTCATTTCCATCGTGCATTCTTGCCCAAACCAGTTCAAACACCTTCCCTACCATCAATGCAAACTATCCAAAGCATTAGAAGTGGACTGTAACTCCTCTAATCAGTTTGGCCATTTTCATTTTTCTGATTTGCAGGTGGAGTTCTATAACTCGATTCAGCTAGTTTCAAAGCAAAGTAAAACTTGGAATAGCATCCCTGGACATCAAGGAAGCTGTACCAATCATCACCTTGCACTGAAAGTACCTTCATCACCAGATACAACTTCAACTGAACAGGTAAGTTCATGAACTCGTATCTCTCTATCCAGGCATTGTTAGCTTTAGGTTTGTGAAGAAAATATGTCACATTCATAGCCCTGAACATGCCCATGTAGTTAGTTTTCATTTATGTTACGTGTGCCATGAGAATTTGATGTCTGAGCATTGATAAAAAATTAGGTTAAGATTTGGGAATGGAGAAATTCTCTCTCATTTTTTAGAGTTAGATCAAGTTTTTGGTATGTATGGATTCGTTGTTTGATGCTGAACATTTTTGATGTTGTGAGTTTTCATTAAAAAGCCAGGAATCAGGATGTTTGAATCAGTGAACAAAGCGCGTGTTTTTGACATTGTTTCTGGCCAGAGGTTGAAGAAGGACTTGGTGGGCTGGGCTTGATTTGTCATTTCTGTTTACACACCATTTTTGCTTTTACACCCCCTGAGCCCATTTTGCTTATTTTAATGATTTTTTGACTTTTCCTTTTTTATTCTGACTTATTTATTTTTGCTAATAATATTAAAAATATTTTTCACACCATTTTTGAATTTATAGGCATTTATTTGTTTAGAATAGTTTTTTGTACATAAATAAATAAATAAACACTTTTATTTAAAAATACCAAAAATAATGCAAACTTATTTTATTTCTGATTTTTATTTTATTTCTCCCTTGAAAAAATTTTATATCAAAAATACTTTTTTATAAAATATTAAATATTATTATTTTATATATATAATATATATTTAGTAAATAATACAAATACATATATATTTATTAGAATATTTAGGGCAAAAATACAAAAATATATACATTTTTATTTTTATCAATATTTGATAGTAAAAATACCTTTTTGACAAATATACTTCATTTTTATTTTATTTTGTATATAATTGATAAATATTTGTACATATTAAATAATTAATATATTTACTTAATAGATTAGGGTTTTGCCCTAGAATACATAAAAACTCCAAAAATAATACTTTTTTTTTATTTTGTTATTTGACATAAAAAAATACCTTTTTTCCATACATATAAAAACCCTTTTTGCATCTTGCATATTTATTTTATTTCCATTTAATTTGTGCAATTAAATATCTTGTAAATAATTCCAAATTGATGTAATAGCTAGGTTTAAATTCCTTGTCAAAATACCCCCCATTTGAACATTTGTACCCCCCTTCCCATATTGTGTTGTAATAGCTTAGAAACTTTAATTTTCGCACTCTAATGCTTTCTAAATATACCATGTTAGAATTAGGGTTTGTATGCAAATAAAAACAACAAAATAGTTTGACCTAATTTCAAGATAAACAAGCATGAAAATGGACAACACTAATCACACTTGCACCCCTAGGGTATTCCACTTGTTGCCTTCAATAAATGGGCCATATTGCATGTTAGGTCTCTTTGGGCAAAACAAAACAATCAAATGATCATAGTCCCTTGATGACACTTTCGAAAAGTTGCTTAAAAATGATCAAGTCCCTTAAAGTAAAATTGCCCAAAGATACTTGACACCATTGCAATTATGGTCTAAACGATGACCCGCGCCCGTCCCTTTCACATCCTAACACAAGATTGTCCACCAAATGCAATGGTGGAACAAAATTGTTAAAAGGGTTAAAACATAGCAAAAATCTTTGAGAACTTTAGGGTAGATAGCTCTTAAGTACTTGTCAACTTGCAAAACAAAAACGATTGCCTATTTTTCAAACCACACTTCACAAACACTTTCAAAACAAACTTTCAAAAAACCTTGAAACATCTTTTCAAAAAGACAAACACCTTTTGTAAAACATTCCAGTAAAGAATTGTTACAAGGGTAGCCTAGACAAGACATCTTTTTCAAAACATTTTTCAAAACCACACACAAAGCACCATTTCAAACAATTGAAAACCAAAGCAAGTTGATCTAAGAAAGTACCTAAGAGCCCATGGATAACCATGGATAGAAAGGGTGCTAATACCTTCCCTTTCTATAATCTACTCCCCGAACCCAAGAAAATATCTCAAAGGTTTTTGATGTGCTTTTTAAACCTTTCCTTAGGATAAAATAAAAAGTCGGTGGCGACTCTTGCTCAACCGAAACATTTGCGAAAACAAACGCAAAACCATAGTCATTTCTCCCATCGTATCACAGAACTGGCGACTCTGCTGGGGAAATTTTAAAAGTGGAGTAACCTTAGGGCTTAGATCACCCTCTTGCATGACTAATTGTTTGAATTGATTGCTTTACATCTTGGCTCTATTGTTTGGGTTTGCAATCCTACACCCGGATTTTGGGAAACATTCATAGATAGCAATACGTTGTGGAAACTGTGCGGGGTATACCGACACGGTCGAAGCAATAGCTATATTAGTGCGACATATTTGTGAGTACCGGTAACCCTTGAGTTCAATCAAGGAGAGTACGGGGCCGCTGAGTGATGTCACTAAGCACTAATGACCTAGAACCTTACTTGACCATCTTGGCCTTTTATTAGGGGTAGTGAGATGACCGGATTTGGTGCAGTCCGAAGTTGGTAGATACTCGATACTACACTCATTGAGGGTTGTTTTCTTGGAATATTTTGGTCGCTAGTTAAGTGGCTAAACCAAAACAATGAACAATGAAAACAATCCAGTGATATTGAGCTCCTTAGAACCCGGTTACTATTGATAGGACAGGTTTTTAAGCCAACTACACTCAAGAGGGTACTTACCTATGAAACCTCATGCAAGCCTGAAACTAGGGTTTGGTGTGATTTGCTTGTACATATGTTTGTGCATACATCATAAACATCATAAAACATCATATGCATTCACTAACCACTTCAAGGGTTTAGATCTTCATCTTTGTTCTTGTTTTGTAGGTCATGGAAATTCCTCGCAGAAAAACCATCCAAGTCAACCTTGTGAGAATCTCTCCTCAACTCAAGGAGCTCACCTCAAGAATTCCGGAAAGCTCATCCTTCAGTGAAAGACATGGTAGACTTCTCAGCTTAGTCAACACCAACATTGAAGAGGACATGTTGAAGGTGCTATTCCAGTTCTTTGACCCTCTTCACCACTGTTTCACTTTCCCTGACTATCAGTTGGTGCCCGCTTTGGAGGAGTTTTCTCAACTCCTGAGAATTCCTATCCTTAATCAAATACCCTTCAACGGTACGGAAAAGGAACCAAAGCCGGAAGATGTTGCTCGAGCATTACATCTACAACCATCTGACATCAAGGGGCATTGGGAAACTAGAAGCGGTGTCAAAGGCTTCTTAGCAAAATTCTTGTTTGAGAAGGCACAAGAGTGTTGGAATTCATTGGACCTACAAGCCTTTGAAGAGATTGTGGCACTCCTTATCTATGGGTTGGTCTTGTTCCCAAATTCTGACCACTTGGTAGATGTCAACGCCGTCAAAATCTTCTTGTCCAGAAATCCAATACCAACATTGCTTGGGGACATCCTTCACTCATTTTACACACGGACAATGAGAAAGAGGGGTGTTCTCATGTGCTGTACTCCTCTCCTTGCAAGGTGGTTTATTTCGCACCTTCCACAATCTGTCTTGAAGAATGACCAAGGCTCAAGGTGGTCCCAACGATTGATGACTCTTACTCACTCTGATGTACATTGGTGTTCTCGGTCCAGAGAAAATGTCATCATCGTCGATCATTGTGGAGAGTTCCCTAATGTTCCATTACTTGGCATTAGAGGAGGTATCACCTACAACCCTTGCCTAGCTTTGAGGCAATTTGGATATGCACGGAGGGATGGCCCTCACGACATGTTGATTCCTGACCTAGTTTTTGACTTCGACGACGATGCGCAAGGACTTCGCCAAAGATTCATCAGAGCTTGGGGGAGGCCCAACAAGGTTGATAGCAAGACACTGGGACACAAGAATTCCATCCCTCTTGAACCTTATCTCAAGTGGGTACGAGCCCGAGCCCAAAGTCTAATGATGCCTTATCCTCATGTTCTCCCTGTGATTAAAGAGCTCGTCAAGGAAGGAGACGTTCCCTACACCATCCTACATCCTGACATGCCTACATCGTGGGAGGAAATGCAGAAAGGTTGGATTCAGCTCAAGGAGGAACGAAACACTTTTGAAGCCAGCTTCTACGCTAGCGAGAAGAAGGTTCTAGAGCTTACCCGCTGACTTCATGAGCAAGAGGCCCTCAACACCTACATTGCACCAAAGAGGATGCGCAATGTCTTTTTACCTTGAGAAGTTGTTTTTGTAATATTTGGCCCATGGGGCATTTATGTACTAACAAATTTCTTCTTATTAATGTGACGTGCGTTCTTTTTTGTCTACAACAATTTTGAATGTTCTAAATCCTTGAATGCATTGCATACATAAGCATATCATTCATCATGTGCATAAGCAGGTCTCACTCCAGGTTTCCTTATCTGCCTGCTGTTTATTTCAGTAGGATGGATCTCGAGCAAACAGTCAAAGACCTGCAAGCTCAAAATGCACAGTTCCAGCAACTCCTGATGACCTTGGCTAAGGGTCAGGAGGATCTCAAGACCTTGCTGGGGAATAAAGACCCAGTGAAAAAGAAGAAAAAGAGACTCGGGGTGGCTACTTCAGGGAGAAGATTTGACGGAGAAGCTCGGAGAGTGCTTGAATTTCCTCCTACTTCCGATGAAGGAACCAGCAAAGGAGGTGGGGTTGCGGTACCTTCCGAGTCCGATGTGGAAGAAGAGGAGGTCGAAGAGGATGAAGACTACTCTGATCAACAATACCCTCCGGCTGATGATAAATACAAAGGTTTAGAAGACAGGTTGGCCGCCATGGAGTTACAAAGAGTACCGGGTTTGGATTTTGAAGACTTGGGTTTAGTTGCCGGGATTGTGATTCCCCCAAAGTTCAAAGTGCCAGTTTTTGTGAGGTATGATGGGCTGTCCTGTCCAAAAATGCATCTCAGGTCCTACGTAAGAAAGATCCAACCCTATACGGCAGATAAAAACCTTTGGATCCATTTCTTTCAGGACAGCCTTTCTGGGGCTCAACTGGAGTGGTTTTATCAGCTAGAGGGAACCAGCGTCCGAAACTGGGAAGACTTGGCCACCGCCTTCTACAAACAATATCAGTATAATTCTGACCTTGCTCCCACACGTACCCAACTTCAGGGTATGTCACTGGGAACAGGCGAAGGATTCAAAGAATATGCACAAAAATGGAGGGATTTGGCTGGCAGGGTGCAGCCTCCTTTAACCGATCGTGAACTTGTTGATATGTTTCTAGGGACCCTATCTGGGCCATTTTTCAATCATCTGATTGGTAACTCTTCCGCGGGGTTTACCAATTTAATCTTAACAGGCGAAAGAATAGAAGCAGGCATCAAGTCAGGAAAGATTCAGAAGGGTGTTGCTGCAAGTGTTGAGAAGAAACCTTTCAAGAAGGAAACAGATGTGGTATATTCTCAGAGAAGAGCAGGGAAGACCGAGCGCCGGCCGACCGTGGGGGCCGTAATGATCCAAAATCCGTCAAATGAGCAGCCTCGCTATAACCAGTCCAGACCAAATCAACAACGGGTGGAACGGCCACAACGGCAGTTCACTCGCATTAATATGACACCATCGCAAGTGCTCCCCCATCTGTTGAAGTTGAATCTCGCCACTATCAAAGAGGCACCAAAAAATGTGAATACGTCCTCTCCGCATTATCATCCTAATGCTAAATGCGCCTACCATTCTGACAGTGTCGGGCACGACACCAACGATTGTTGGGCACTCAAGCATAAGATCCAAGATCTGATAGAGGCGAAGGAAGTGGAGTTCGACGCTCCGGAGAAGCCTAATGTGATATCTGCTCCAATGCCGAAGCACGGCCGAAATGTCAATGCCATTGAAGAAGATTTATATGTTGCTGATGTCAATGATCTGATAACTCCATTGTTAACCATCAAGTTGAATCTGTTAAATGCCGGGATTTTCCCGGGATGTAAAGAAGTCTGCTATTGTTGTTACTCTCTGCCGTTTGATTGTCCGTTACTGAAGAAAGGCATCCAAGGCCTAATGGACAGTCGACAAATTTTGTTTGAAAAAGTTTCTGCTATTCCAACTCATACTGAAGATGTCTCAATCATAACCATCCACGCCAATCTTTCCAAGGCCGTCAGAAAGCCTGTTAAGATTAAACCAGCTACGAAATCTGTTCCTTTGAAGATAACAATGCCAGGGCCTGTCCCCTATGTTTCTGAGAAGTCAATACCATGGAACTATGGCGGTGACGTCTACTACCATGGTATTAAACAAATCGAAATAACTGAAGAAAGTTCAGATGATGAAGAAGCCAGCATTGGAAACATTGTGGGCACGAGCAAAATCACCCGGAGCGGGAGAATATTTTCTCCAGAGATTGCCCCTCCAAGAGCAATCTTTGGACCCTCATCTGCTGACAAGGTCATCCCTGCACCAATAAAACTCTCCGCTAGAACCCCTTTGATTGAAGATGTTGTTGTTCCTAGTATTGTCCCTCCTACCGCTGTTGATAAAGGTAAGGGAATCCAAGATGAGCTCGTCAGGACGAGGGCTCAACCCTTGGTCATCCCGGAAACCTCCAAGAAGGAAATGGATGAGATCTTGAAGATAATCAAGAGGAGTGATTACGATGTGGTAGAACAACTGGGGCAAACCCCCTCAAAGATCTCTATGCTGGCACTACTACTTTGCTCAGAAGCGCACGCTAAGGCTCTGATAAAATTCCTGAAGGCAGCCCATGTGCCCCAGGAAACCTCTGCAGATCAATTCCAAAATTGCGTGGCTAGCCTTACTGCGGACAATGGATTAGGTTTCTCTGATGCCGACCTAACTCCTAAAGGTAGAAACCACAATGATGCTTTGCACATTTCAGTCGAGTGCCGAGGAACTACTCTCGCACATGTCTTGGTCGACACTGGTTCGTCGCTGAATGTACTGCCTAAGAAGGCCTTGGACCGACTAGATTGTGAAGGGTTGGAGTTGAAACCGAGTGATATTGTTGTCAGAGCTTTCGATGGTTCAAAGAGAATGGTCCATGGGGAGGTTGATATTCCCATCAAGGTGGGCACCGAGGTGTTTAAATCTACTTTCTATGTGATGGACATCCGTCCGTCATACTCTTGCTTGTTGGGTAGGCCTTGGATACACCATGCTGGGGAAGTCACCTCCTCCTTACATCAGATGTTGAAGTATCCTGTCAAGGGAAAGATTATAACCGTCCATGGCGAAGAGGAGTACATGATCAGCCACTTGAACTCCTTCCGGTATGTGGAGGTAGAGGGTGAGTTCATTGAGACACCTTTCCAGCATTTCTAAGAAGTCCTTCCTGAAATAACAGTAGCAAAGTTGGCAGCTGAGGCACCGAGGCAGATGGCCAGGATGGCATCTCTGGAGGACGCAAAGGCCGCAATAAAGGAGGGGAAAAATTCAGCATGGGGGAAGTTGCCTGATATTCCACATAAAACAGACAAATTTGGATTAGGGTTCACTACCGCGGGCCAGAAAGCTATGCGCCGTTCGAAGATTGAAAGAGCGCCAGTCAAAATTTCTCCCTACGGAATCAACGCTTTGGAGGATGAAGACAAAGAGAGCAACATCGAAGAGTGGATTTACCCAACTGTCAAAGGAGGATTGTGCAACTGGGAGGCAAAAGACTTTGTCCCCATCACTTTTATTCATCAGTAATTTATCTGTCAAACATTTCCTATTTGGTCTGTAATATTTATTTTCAAACAATCCGTACACTATCTTTTTACCTCATGCCTTGCTCGGGGCATGTAGGTCCATTTGTAAGGGTTTTGATTACTTTCATCTCCATATTCCATGTTTAATGATTCATTGGACGTTTTTCATTTGATAAACTGCTGTGTTCATTTTCTTTCCTTTTGCATTTTTGTTTAAGGATGGCTATCCCTTACACACACCCACACTCACAAATGCAGGTATCCATCCACTCCGGATTCCATGGGTGACTATTCTGCTATATCCTTCAATAACTCTGAAGATCTGGTCAATCAAGCCGAGTATGAAGATGACGAAGGTTGTGAAGTACCAGGGGAACTATCCAGCCTCCTACAGCAAGAGGAAAGGGCTATCTTACCTCACGAAGAGTCATTGGAAACTGTCAACTTAGGGACCGAGGAAGACCGGAAGGAGGTGCAAGTGGGTGCCAATCTGGAACCAAGTGTCAAGGAACGCCTGATACAGTTGTTGAATGAGTATGTTGAAATCTTCGCTTGGTCTTATGAAGACATGCCGGGTTTAGACACAGACATCGTGGTTCACCGTCTCCCCACAAGAGAGGATTGTCCACCGATCAAGCAAAAAGTCCGCCGAATGAGGCCTGACATGTCTGAAAAGATCAAAGCAGAAGTGATGAAGCAATTCGACGCTGGCTTTCTGGCTGTTACGTCCTACCCTCAATGGGTCGCTAACATCGTGCCAGTACCTAAGAAAGATGGCAAAGTCAGGATGTGTGTGGACTACCGGGATTTGAATAGGGCCAGCCCCAAAGATGATTTTCCGCTACCACACATTGACATTTTGATCGACAACACAGCTCAGCACAAAGTGTTTTCCTTCATGGATGGATTCTCGGGCTACAATCAAATCAAAATGGCCCCCGAGGATATGGAGAAAACAACTTTTGTCACACAATTGGGCACTTTCTGTTACAAGGTGATGCCGTTCGGGTTGAAGAACGCAGGGGCAACTTATCAACGCGCCATGGTAGCTTTGTTTCATGATATGATACATCATGAGATTGAAGTTTATGTAGACGATATGATAGCTCGGTCACAAACAGAGGAGGAGCACCTTGAGCATCTAGAAAAGCTGTTTGCCAGATTGAAAGAATACAAACTCAGGCTGAATCCAAGTAAGTGCACTTTTGGAGTTAGGTCTGGTAAACTTCTAGGATTCATTGTAAGCAACAAAGGCATTGAAGTCGATCCAGCAAAAGTGAAAGCAATACAAGAGATGCCTGCTCCCCGTACTGAAAAGGAGGTTAGAGGGTTCTTGGGGCGCTTGAACTATATTGCCAGATTTATCTCTCATCTGACTTCTACCTGTGAGCCAATTTTCAAACTTTTAAAGAAAGATCAGGTAGTCGAACGGAACGACGATTGCCAAGCTGCTTTTGATAAGATCAAGGAGTATTTTCTAGAGCCTCCTATTCTGATGCCACCCGTCGAAGGAAGACCATTGATCATGTATCTAACCGTCTTGGATAACTCAATGGGGTGTGTTTTGGGCCAGCATGACGAGTCTGGTCGAAAAGAGCATGTTATTTATTACCTTAGCAAAAAGTTTACCGACTGTGAGACTCGCTACTCACTGCTCGAGAAAACTTGCCGCGCTTTGGTATGGGCTGCTCGCCGACTAAGGCAGTATATGTTGACTCATACTACCTTGTTGATTTCCAAAATGGATCCTATCAAGTATATCTTCGAAAAGCCCGTTTTATCTAGAAGAATAGCCAGATGGCAAATGATCCTAACTGGGTATGACATCCAGTACACCACCCAAAAAGCTATAAAAGGGAGTGTACTAGCTAACCATATGGCTCATCAAGCTATCGAAGATTACCAACCCATGAGATTCGACTTCCCAGACGAGGACATCATGAATTTGGACAACATTGAAGGTAACGGACCGTATGACGGACCCGAAAAGGGATCCCGATGGACCCTGTACTTTGATGGTGCTTCAAACGCACTTGGAAACGGTATCGGCGCAGTACTCATTTCTCCGGAAGGTTGTCACACACCTTTCACGGCCCGACTTTGCTTCAGCTGCACAAACAACATGGCTGAGTATGAAGCTTGCATCTTTGGTCTCAAGGCTGCTATAGACTTGGGGATCAAATCTTTGATCGTATTTGGGGACTCGGCTTTGGTTATCAGTCAAATCAAAGGAGAGTGGGATACCAAGCACCCTAATCTTATCCCATACAAAGAACATGTCTTGACATTGTTGCCTCATTTCGAGCAAATTACCTTCGAGCATTTCCCGCGAGAAGAGAATCAGCTAGCAGATGCTCTAGCTACAATGTCCTCCATGTTTAAACTCAACTGGGATAACGAGGCTCCCCAAATCACCATCGAGCGAATGGATGAACCGGCGCACTGTCACGAGATTAATACCGAAGAAGTAGTGGAACAACCCTAGTTCCATGAAATCAAAAGGTATCTCCAGACTAGAGATTATCCCGAAGGAGCTTCCGTAAATGACAAGAAGTTCTTAAGGAAATTTGCCGCCAAATTCTTCCTGAGCAACGGCATCCTTTACAAACGAAGCCATGATTGTGTATTACTCCGATGCGTAGACAAAGCTGAAGCAGAGTTGATCATGACTGAGATACACAGCGGCACATTTGGCACTCACTTGAGCAGGCATACAATGGCCAAGAAGATCCTAAGGGCAGGCTATTACTGGTCTACCATGGAAGCTGACTGCCATCAACATTCCCGTACTTGCCACAAATGTCAAGTCTACGCTGACAAAGTTCATATCCCTTCGGTTCCTCTCAATGTTCTGACTGCTCCTTGGCCATTTGCAATGTGGGGTATTGACATGATTGGAGAGATCAAGCCCACGGCTTCCAACAGACATCGCTTCATCCTAGTTGCCATCGACTATTTCACCAAATAGGTCGAAGCAGCTTCCTTCGCCTCTGTTACTAAAAATGTGGTTGCCCGCTTCATCAAGCAAAATCTCATATGCCGGTATGGTGTTCCAGACAGGATCATCACAGACAACGGTACAAATCTGAATAACACGATGATCACCGCTTTGTGCGAACAGTTCAAGATTTACCATCACAATTCATCTCCCTATCGGCCGAAGATGAACGGTGCTGTTGAAGCTGCGAACAAAAACATTAAGAAGATCATTCAGAAAATGACAGTCACTTACAAAGACTGGCACGAGATGTTACCGTTTGCTCTGCATGGATACCGTACGACGGCACGTACTTCAACCGGGGCAACCCCATTTTCTTTAGTATATGGCATGGAAGCTGTCCTGCCTATGGAGGTTCAGATTCCTTCTCTAAGGATTATGAAGGACACAGGTTTGAATGAAGATGATTGGATGCAGACCCGACTTGATCAACTCAATATGATCGACGAGAAGCGACTCGCTGCTATATGCCATGGTCAGACGTATCAAAAACGGATGATCAAGGCCTTCAATAAGAAAGTCAGACGTCAAGTGTATCAAGTCGGAGATCTCGTAATCAAGCGGATTATCTTGCCGCAAAGTGATCCCAGGGGCAAATGGACTCCTACATATGAAGGACCATTTGTGATCAAGAGCATATTTTCTGGTGGTGCGATGATTCTAACCACCATGGACGGCGACGATTTGCTGCACCCTGCGAACGCAGACATAGTCAAAAGATACTACGCATAAGATAACCCGACAAGTCGAAAACCCGAAAGGGCGGCTTGGGCAAAAATGGGCATCCCGGTGAACCGAAAACCCGAAAGGGCGGTTCAGGCAAAAATTAGGGATAAAAATAAAAAAAAATCTGTACACCCGGCAAGTTGAAAACCTGAAAGGGCGGCTAGGGCAAAAAGGGGTTTCCCGGTGGACCGAAAACTCGAAAGGGCGATTCAGGCAAAAGTTAGGGAATTAAAGCGTATGACTATGTCTCGTCGGATCACTTCAAAGACAATATCTTCATCAACCAGTTCCAGGCTTCTGATCAATCCAGTCATCGGCAAACGAAGCATTGGATGGACAGATATTCAGAGTTGTGAAGGCTATAGCAGAATGGAATCCCATGGAATTATTTCACATAGCCATCTTTCTTTTGTATAAATTTTTCAATATTTACGACGAAATCCTCTTACTAGGATGGTTGTCTCCTTTGTACAAATATACTCATAGAAAGTTAATACAAATACTCTTCCCAGAAATTTGTGTCATTTCCTTTTTCTTTTCTCTTGCACTATTTGTTTTATTTTGAGAAACGTCCAATGTTTTGTTAAATAGGCATATGCATTTGAACATAATCATTTCCTTATGAATCAAGAAAGAGGATTACTGATAGGTTGAAGGTGCAGTTGGATATCTTGATATCTTTTCAAAGGAAACCCCCGGGAGATTTGGAATCCATTTCTCCAGCAAGTCTTGAAGCTTATCCCCAGTAGATTCTGGAAGCTTATCCCCTGCAGAGCACGGACGTCTCTCCCGAGCTTTATTCAAAGTTATTCCTCACAAGGGCTTATAACTGGGTTATCCTCAGCTTATTGCCACGAAAGATCGCACTCGGCAAATTTCTTCCTACCCCCAGCGAAGTTCATCAGAGTTCCCCAACATAACTTATCAATACAATCCCCAGAGGAGTTTATCTTTGTTATCCCCAGCCAGAGAATCCTCCAGAACTCAATTCCCCTCAGAGTCTAAGTTTCAGTATCCCCAGCAGAGCTAAAACTTCAGGCTATCAATCCCCAGCGAAGCCAGACTAGTGAACCTTCTCCCCACAGAAATGCTTCTCATTAGACTAGAGATTCTCAGTCTTATCTCCCCAGTTTAAGTCTACCAGGTTCTAAAATCCCCAGTAGAAATCATCAGAAATTCTTTTACCCTGCAAGTCACCAAGGAAGTTCCAAGTCCCCGCAAGTGGTTCTAAGGCCCCTCGACGATTGAAGGTCTGGTATTCCCCAAGCAAATCTGAAGACTTTCAATTTTCAGTTCCTCATTGTATATTCAAGATTCTCCAGTGAAGATCTCCTCAAGACAGGAATTCCCCAGAAGATTGGTATACAACCCAAGCTCCTTATTCCCCAGCAACGGCCCAGGAATTGTTCTTCCCGGCAGCAGTCAAGATGCTTTTATCTTCAGCTATCTCGGATTCATCTATCCTTTGCAAGACAGCTCTCCAGCTTACATGCACATCCATTTACGTTCATATCATATAACATACATTGTATCATGCATCATGACATTGCATATAACTAACTCTTTGCTTTTGCAGGTAAGATCAGTCGACAGACAAAAAATCATTATCTTCCGAGATTCTTTCCAGGAATAGTTCAGATGTGACCCAGACATGGCAACATTCTGATGCTTATTCCAGATTCATCCAGATGCAGTTTTGCACGAGCTCATCATCAGGAAACCCTACACCGGTTCCTCCTCAAACTTCAAGATTTCTGAAAACAGTTCACGGGTTCTCCAAGTAACGGATGTTGACCTATCACTTGTTCAGATTCTTCTCAAGACTTCTGAAAACAGTTTATGGATTCTTCCCAACAACGGATGTTAATCTATCGCTTGTTCAGACTCTTCTCAACTTCTGAAAATAGTTTATGGGTTCTCCAAGTAACAGATGTTAACCTATCGCTTGTTCAGTTTCTTCTCAAGACTTCTGAAAACAGTTTATGGATTCTTCCCAACAACGGATGTTGATCTATCGCTTGTTCAGATGCAACTTTTGAAAACAGTTTACGAATGCCTCCAGATACGGATGTCAATCTATCGCTTATTCATACCCCCAATTCAGATGTGGTCCAAAACATGGACACCTTGCTGATACTCATTCCGGATGGCATCTTTAAGCCCATCCCCGACAAGTTTCTGTCACTCTTCTAGATGGCATCGTTAAGCCCATCTCCAAATGGCATCTCTAAGCCCATTCCCGCATCCATTACTTTGACGAGTGCAAATTTCAGGGCACTCAAGTGTCCAATCTCCTTTTACCCTCGAGTCGCGAAAGGCAAACTTGCCAATCTAACTCTTCGGATTCAAGAAGATTGAACAGGGGCAACTGTTGTACCCCAAAATTTGCCCTCCCATTTCTCAACATTTTCTCATCACAAAACCCTTGGAGCTCAAGATCCAATTAGGGTTTCCTCTGCTCAAGACTTCTCCTTGCACTGTGGACCCAAATTAGGGTTTGTGTTTGCACAAAGATGTTTTGACCAAAAATTCCTAAGATGACTTTCATACTTCATTTTGGACTCCCAAGTTTATCCACATCAAGTTTCAAGCCTTGATTCCAAACTTTGCCCAGTCAATTGGACAGTTGACCTAGAAATCAACTGTATTGGGGAAAAGTCAACTGTGGCCAACTGACAGTCAAACCTCATGAAAATTGACCCACATCAACATTATGAACTCACATGGACCATTTGATAAAGTTTGGATCACAATTCTACAAGAAATTTGATCAGATCACCAAAAGGGCAAAATGGTCATTTTTAGGGTTTTGACTGCACAAAGGCAATTTTTGACTGTTTGACCTAGCCAATGGCAAACCAAGCTCACATATGGACTCAAGGACCCCATGTAATTGTCTTGGCATACTCAACAAGTTCAAAAGATCCCAAATGCACAAGATTGACAGTTGAATTTCACAGTCAATTGATCAATTTTGACTGTATACTGAAAAGTCAAACTTTGACTTTTTGGTCAAAATCAAGTATCAAGATTCATTTTTCATCAAAGCATGCCAAATCATGAAACTTGTTCATCAAGAAATCAAGAATTGCAAATTAGGGTTTGAAATGAAGATTTTTCATAACTTAGAATTTTTCTAAGTTATAAAAAACCCTAATTTTTTCCTAACGTTGCCCCACTTTCTCACCAAGATTCATTTGGATTCAAGCAAAAGTCAAAACATGAAAGTTGTAGCCTATTGCATAATCTACAACTTTGATTCACAAAGTTTTCCCAAAAGAATCTTGTAGCTCAAGTTACAATTTTTGGAACAAGGGTACCAAACCATTCTTAACTTAGAGAAAAATTGACCTATTTTAGGCAGGATTTTTACCTAACTTCAAGACAATTTTTCACATACTTCCACTTGTAATTTCAATTTTCATTTCAAAGATGGATTGTAGTACACATTCCAAGCTTTCCAAAATGTCCAAGAACTCATCAAACAACCTCATGGTTAGGGAGAATAGAATTTGGCAAGTTGGGAAAAACTCACTTTTGAATTGGCCAAGTTACATGTTCATACATTTGTGCCATTTTGAATTCAGCATGATTTCCTTGATTACAGGCCTCTAAACCATCCAACACTCAATAATTTAATGCTAACTCTTTGTGCCAAGACCATGTTCTATGTGTTCAAGCATTGCATAATGGTTTAATTCTAAAGTAGATAAAGCACTTTAACCATTTTTGCAAAAGTAAACTTTATGTCAAAATGCAAATCCAAGCAAGTACAGTTAAGATCTCTTTGGCACAAGTTTATGAGCTAATTACACTGATCAAGACTAATTGGTTCAGCATAGATTGGGGGCCTCTACCTGTCTAGAACACCAACTTGCCATCTCTTTCTTAAAGTGTACGAAACATAGCATAACACACAACAACTCTGATATCAGTGAGGACATGCTTAGAAAAACTTGTCAAACACATTCAAGACATTCATCCTAAGCTGAAACACGAGCCTAGCATCCCCAATACCTCCCCATTCCCAGAATCACCCTCAAACTGTCCAAACAGAGCACCTGCTGCAGTTTGAATCCCACAACTCATTTCCATCGTGCATTCTTGCCCAAACCAGTTCAAACACCTTCCCTACCATCAATGCAAACTATCCAAAGCATTAGAAGTGGACTGTAACTCCTCTAATCAGTTTGGCCATTTTCATTTTTCTGATTTGCAGGTGGAGTTCTATAACTCGATTCAGCTAGTTTCAAAGCAAAGTAAAACTTGGAATAGCATCCCTGGACATCAAGGAAGTTGTACCAATCATCACCTTGCACTGAAAGCACCTCCATCACCAGATACAACTTCAACTGAACAGGTAAGTTCATGAACTCGTATCTCTCTATCCAGGCATTGTTAGCTTTAGGTTTGTGAAGAAAATATGTCACATTCATAGCCCTGAACATGCCCATGTAGTTAGTTTTCATTTATGTTACGTGTGCCATGAGAATTTGATGTCTGAACATTGATAAAAAATTAGGTTAAGATTTGGGAATGGAGAAATTCTCTCTCATTTTTGAGAGTTAGATCAAGTTTTTGGTATGTATGGATTCGTTGTTTGATGCTGAACATTTTTGATGTTGTGAGTTTTCATTAAAAAGCCAGGAATCAGGATGTTTGAATCAGTGAACAAAGCGCGCGTTTTTGACATTGTTTCTGGCCAGAGGTTGAAGAAGAACTTGGTGGGCTGGGCTTGATTTGTCATTTCTGTTTACACACCATTTTTACTTTTACACCCCCTGAGCCCATTTTGCTTATTTTAATGATTTTTTGACTTTTCCTTTTTTATTCTGACTTATTTATTTTTGCTAATAATATTAAAAATATAAAAAATATTTTTCACACCATTTTTGAATTTATAGGCATTTATTTGTTTAGAATAGTTTTTTGTACATAAATAAATAAATAAACACTTTTATTTAAAAATACCAAAAATAATGCAAACTTATTTTATTTCTGATTTTTATTTTATTTCTCCCTTGAAAACATTTTATATCAAAAATACTTTTTTATAAAATATTAAATATTATTATTTTATATATATAATATATATTTAGTAAATAATACAAATACATATATATTTATTAGAATATTTAGGGCAAAAATACAAAAATATATACATTTTTATTTTTATCAATATTTGATAGTAAAAATACCTTTTTGACAAATATACTTCATTTTTATTTTATTTTGTATATAATTGATAAATATTTGTACATATTAAATAATTAATATATTTACTTAATAGATTAGGGTTTTGCCCTAGAATACATAAAAACTCCAAAAATAATACTTTTTATTTATTTTGTTATTTGACATAAAAAAATACCTTTTTTCCATACATATAAAAACCCTTTTTGCATCTTGCATATTTATTTTATTTCCATTTAATTTGTGCAATTAAATATCTTGTAAATAATTCCAAATTGATGTAATAGCTAGGTTTAAATTCCTTGTCAAAATACCCCCCATTTGAACATTTGTACCCCCCTTCCCATATTGTGTTGTAATAGCTTAGAAACTTTAATTTTCGCACTTTAATGCTTTCTAAATATACCATGTTAGAATTAGGGTTTGTATGCAAATAAAAACAACAAAATAGTTTGACCTAATTTCAAGATAAACAAGCATGAAAATGAACAACACTAATCACACTTGCACCCCTAGGGTATTCCACTTGTTGCCTTCAATAAATGGGCCATATTGCATGTTAGGTCTCTTTGGGCAAAACAAAACAATCAAATGATCATAGTCCCTCGATGACACTTTCGAAAAGTTGCTTAAAAATGATCAAGTCCCTTAAAGGAAAATTGCCCAAAGATACTTGACACCATTGCAATTATGGTCTAAACGATGACCCGCGCCCATCCCTTTCACATCCTAACACAAGATTGTCCACCAAATGCAATGGTGGAACAAAATTGTTAAAAGGGTTAAAACATAGAAAAAATCTTTGAGAACTTTAGGGTAGATAGCTCTTAAGTACTTGTCAACTTGCAAAACAAAAACGCTTGCCTATTTTTCAAACCACACTTCAGAAACACTTTCAAAACAAACTTTCAAAAAACCTTGAAACATCTTTTCAAAAATACAAACACCTTTTGTAAAATATTCGAGTAAAGAATTGTTACAAGGGTAGCCTAGACAAGGCATCTTTTTCAAAACATTTTTCAAAACCACACACAAAGCACCATTTCAAACAATTGAAAACCAAGGCAAGTTGATCTAAGCAAGTACCTAAGAGCCCATGGATAACCATGGATAGAAAGGGTGCTAATACCTTCCCTTTCTATAATCTACTCCCCGAACCCAAGAAAATATCTCAAAGGTTTTTGCTGTGCTTTTTAAACCTTTCCTTAGGATAAAATAAAAAGTCGGTGGCGACTCTTGCTCAACCGAAACATTTGCGAAAACTAACGCAAAACCATAGTCAGTTCTCCCACCGTATCACAACATGTTTTAATGAATTATGATCTTTGGAACTTGAATTTGACAAAAAAGAGAAAGTTTGACTTTTCAGTATACAGTTGACTTTTGATTAGTTGACTGGAAAATTCATCTATCAATCCAATGGATTTGCAATGTTTTGAACCATGTCATTAGGTCAAGATAATGCAAATTAAACTCTTGAGATCATTATTTAAACCAATTGACCATTTTCTTGGTCAAAAATCAAAAATTGCCCTTTCTCAGTCAAAACCCTAATTTTGACCATTTTGCCCTTTTGATGATTTGATCAAATTTCTTGAGGAATTGTGGTCCAAACTTGATCAAATGATACATATGAATCTAAGATGTTGGTGTGGATCAAAAATTATGAAGTTTGACTGTAAATCGACCATGGTTGACTTTTCCCCCAATACAGTTGATTTTTAGGTCAACTGTCTAATTGAGTGATCAAAAATGTGATTCAAGGCTTGAAATTTGGCATGAGTAATCTTGGGGGTCCATAATGATAATTGAAAGTCATATGAAGCATTGATAGTCCAAAAATCCTTGTGCAAACTCAAACCCTAATTTTGGTCATCAATGCATTAGGAGGTGTCTTGAGCTGATCAAACCCTAATGCAGTCTTGAGTTCAAGAGATCTTGTGAGGAAATCTTTGATAAGTGAAAGGGAAAATTTTGGGGTACAACACTTGCATATATAAAAAATGAGATAAAATCAATTGAGTTCAATGATATTTACACAATAATGCAATAAATACTCTATAACATAAACTATACCGATTATACACTAAAGTTGAGGTTTATTGACAAACCGAAAACGAGTTAAGCCGATGAGTGCTAATTATTCACACTCAAATTCACAACAATTTATAACTCATCACAAAACCCTACAATCATTATGCCACAAGAACAAAGAGAAAAGGAGATAGAGGATCACCCGTACTCAATCCCTTCTCAACCATAAACTCCTTAGTTGGGCTCCCGTTTACTAACACCAAAATCTTGCTAGTGAAGATTGTTGCGTCTATCCATCTCATCCAAATCTCTCCAAACCCCATCTTCCTCATCATGAATCTAAGGAAACCTCTAATCACTTTGTCGTATGCTTTTTCGAAATCTAATTTAAAGAGTAAACAACCCTTATCCTCCTTATTCGCAAAACCCACTACTTCATTTGACACCAAAACTCCATCAAGCATTTGTCTACCCTGCACAAAACCACTTTGACAATTCGACAAAATAGAATGCAAGACAATATTCAATCTTTCCGCCAAAAGTTTGGAGAGAGCTTTGTACATATACCCGACATGGAAAATGGGCTTAATCATCCATCCCCAACGGATTAGAGACCTTAGGAATCAAAGTCAAGAACGATATGTTATCGCTTTGGACAAAACAACACTGGGTTGAAAATCCTTAACGAAGTGAAAAAAATCTTTTTCAGAAAATTCCCACACCACCTAATAAACAAGAAAGAATACCCATATGGTCCCGGATGTTTTGAACCCTCACAAACCCAAATTGCCTCCTTAATCCCACTCTTTAAAAATGGATCTTCAAGAAAAGAAATTTCAGATTGGTTTAGCTTACTAAAGCATATTTCTTTGGGAACCGACCTGCACGAATCTGGCTCAAAAAACTTGCTAGAAAAATGATTCAAGACCTCTTCCTTGACCTCCTTAACCGAGTCCAAAATGTCTCGATTCGAATTAATTGAGCCAATGAAATTACGTCCTCTCCTACCTTTCATGACACGATTGAAAAACTTACTATTTTTGTCTCTTTCATTAAGCCAATTTAATCTGGATATCTGAATAAGCATATTTTCCTTAATCTTAATATTCAACCAAAACCGAGTAGTATCTTTCCTCCTAATACCTATAACATCTTCCCACATAAAATCTCCATCAATCCCAACTCGATCGTGTCCTGCGTTCATCTCCCTAACTCCATGCTCCACCTCTAAATCAAACCTCCGGAATACCTCATAATTCCAACATTTCAATATACCTTTAAGTAACTGTAACTTCTCCTTAAGGACGAAATCACCTCTCCCTTCAACAACCAAATCTTTTCACTCCTTCTCCACAAAAGGGATAAAATCTTTATTGTCGAACCACTCATTATTGACCTTAAAAGGTTTTAGACCCTAATCCCCACTATCTACCACCAACCAAATCGGGAAATGATCTGAAATATCTCTCAATCGAATAAACTGACCAACTGTTGCTGTTGTAGAGCGGCAAGCAAAAAATAAGTTATTAATTTACTGGGTGATATTTAGGTTATATCGTATCATGTCCACAAAGATTGGTTATTGATTCGCTGTTTGACAAATTTATTGTTTATAAGTCTGGGGATAAATGGGTTGAAAGAAAATGTATTAACAGAAAATCAATGTATAAAAAGGAAAAAGGAATAACTTATCAAGCATGCATATATACTACTTCTCACAGACTTAAACATGTTGACCTGTTATACTCAACCTACAATATTCATCAATATCACTACATATCACTTACAACCTAAGTCATTTCTAACTCAAATTGAGAGGCCGACTGCATCACCTCGGTAGCGATCTCTGAACCCCTCAACAATACAGAAGTTAATCGTGCTCGCCTGAATCGAAGATCTCTCAGAGTGACACAAACAACACAGAGGCATTAAGCTCTGATACCTAAGTAGATGTCAGCTCTAAATCTATCTCTAGAGTTTAGAAACTAACAAATAATCGTCCTAGATAAGAATCTAAGCAGTATATGTCAATAACAACTCAAATCTCTAACACATAGTAAAAATCTAGGACAATTATCCACAAAGATTCATAAAGAAATTTTAATATAACACCAAGGGTGATAAATATACATCAGTTCAAAGAAATACAAACCCAACTGTTGTACCCCAAAATTTTCCCTCTCATTTCTCAAAGGATCACCCTGAATCCTCGAGTTTGCTTCCATCCAATTCCAAGCCTCGAATTACAGATTTTTCAAGAAAGTCATTCACAAGGGTAAAATGGTCATTTGTGCATTGAAAAGTCAAACTTTGACTTTTGATCAAAATCAATTTTCAAGAGTCATATTTCATCAAGACATGTTTGAGATATGAAGTTTGTTTCATCTAGAAATTCAAAAATCAAAAGTTACTTTGGAAAAGTCAAATTTCTAAATACTTAGAATTTTTTTTCTAAGTGTTTAAGAAATATGACAGGCTCAGAACTGCTGATCAGATTTTCACCATGATACAAGCTGATTCTGGAAGAACTTCTGATACAATAGTTATAGATTTCAATGAGATCTAAAACATTGTAGAAGAGAACTTCTCCTAGAAATGTTGGGATTTCAAGTTATAACTCCTCAAAGACACGTCCATGAAACTATAGCACTCAGCAAATTCTGGACACTTTCAAAACAGATTTTGGTCAGAACTCCTGGGCCATTTTTCACAAAGGTTCAGTCAGAGTTTGCAAGGGTAATTCAAAGAAGGTTACAAAGCGTGCTGCAAGCTTCCTGGAAAGTCTGAGAGCTCCTTCAGAATATGCTGGAGCAAAGAGATACAAAGATCAGAAGTTGGATGTCTATTCTAAGTCACGTTGAAGCTGAACTTCTGATCCAGAACTAAGCAATGATGCAGAATATCATGTTACAGGATTTCTGGTATGATCAATCTCATCATCATTTAATGCTCACAACCACTTATGGGTCTTTGTTCAAAGGATTTCTCCACGTGTGGCATAGAAGTACCTTTACTATCTTGGAAAAGTAAACTCTTGTACAAAAGTGTGTTGTGCCCATGCGTTGCTTTTGATTTTGAAGTTACCTTTCCTTAATTCCTGCTTGCAATTTCAGCTTAGGCACTGCTAAAGCTACTAACCACCATACTTGCTTCAACAGCAAGGCAGCACCCTAGCATGTGATGGTTGCACTCTCCAAGCTACAAGATCTTTGCCTATAAATTGAAAGCCATTGGCAAATGTAAAAGGGTCGGAAATTTGAGAAAGAAAAGCCCTGAACCCCTACTAAAATTCCAAGAGTCCAAAAACTGCAAACACAAAATACAAAACCTGTTAACTTTTGATTCTTGCATTCAAATTCCATTTTTCCTCAAGTGTTTCTCGACCAAAACCACCCATACAATTTTTTATATACATTCAAAAACCGTCCTAACTTCTGTAGTCAAACTGTATCACACTAACCATCAATATCCACCTCAAAGAAGATAGAACTTCACTCATTGGCTGTTCCAGAATTTTCTAATCACTCACAACCCAAGTTGAAAGTTTCCAGCCTGTTGAACACGAGAGGAAGCTGTTCAAAACATCACAAGCGGTTAGAGCCAGACTCCAGCTCACAGAACATTTTCCAACTGCAAGGTAAACTTCTACTGACTCTCATCATATTACTTAGGCATTGTCTGGAAACTTTGTTCAAAAATGCAATGTAGACATCCTGATTCTGATGTTGTACATATTCTGAGGATTCATATATTTGCCTGCCTAAGTAGAGAGAATTTAAGTTCAGAACTTCTTGAAGAAATTATAACTCAGAATTAGGATTAGAAAATTTATGCTTTGCTTCTGATTTATAGTTCTGATTTCTCTTATTTCTGAAACATCATGAAATCTGCCATAACTTTAATATGCGCATTTTCTGTTTTGTTGAGAAATGACCAAGTTGCAGATGTTCTGACTAGCATGGAGAGGGAGACTAAGTCTTTCCAGTGGTATCAGAACTTCTAAAATCTTCTTTGTTCCCATCGGACTCAGAACTTCTGACTTTACTTATTTCTACTAATGTGATCTCTGTTTTGCAGCACGCCAAAGTCAGAACTTCTGATCTCATTTAGTCAGCAATACGCTGATTCTATTTTCTTTTTCCTCACTATTTTTTCTATCACTTCTTATTTCATTAATCAAAAACACCAAAAAACATTCTTCATTTTTTACATGCCTTATCTTACTTCTTAAAACAAAAAGATCGAAAATATTTTCTTAAACAAAACTGATCTCTTTTCTTAAACAACATAAAGTTCATTTTACGTTTCTCGTACATTCTTATCCATTCAATATGGTTGTAATAGTAACTTAGGACTTGATTTAATTTGCAATCCCCATTTGTGAATTTGTACACCCCATCCCCCTAATGTTTGTAATAGCATAGGACTTTACTTTTCCGCATTTTTATTTTTTTCATGTATTGTTAGTAATTAGGGCGTGCATGATGAGACATAAAATCAACAAGTAGATAACCCTAATCAAAGATTAAAAGCATGTAAATAAAACACACTATTCACACATTCACCCTTAAGGTTAACTCCACTTGTTGCCTTATAAATGGCCATATTACGCACGTGAGGTATCTTAGCAAAAACAAGCAAAAATACAAGATCATAGTCCCTCGATGACGCTATCTAAGTTGCCTTTCAAAATGATCTTAGTCCCTAAAGAAAAATGCTAAGATACCTTGCAACATTACTAATCATGGCTATACGATGACCCACACTTGTCCCGCTTACATCCAAAGATAGAGTTACTTACCAAATTAATGGTAAGACAACAATGTCAAAGGAAAAGAAAATGAACAAGAAAGACATTTGAGTAGGTAAATTGCTCATAATTACTTGCTCCATTTCAAAATAAACATCATTGCTATTTTCAAAAATAATCACCTACACTTTCAAAAAACACCTTTCAAATTTGAAAACATTTTTCAAAAGATCAACACTTTGTATACATTCTTACAAACGAGAATCATTACAAAGTTTGCCTAAACGATGGCGCCTTTTCAAAATACTTTCAAAAAACCACACAAAGCACAATTTCAAACAAAAGCAAGTGATCTAGCAAGTAACTAAGAGCCCATGGAAAACCATGGATGAAAAGGGTGCTAATACCTTCCCTTTTCATAATCTACCCCCCGAACTCAAGAAATAATCTCAAAGGTCTTTCCTGTGCTTTTTCACCTTTCCTTTTGGATAAAATAAAATTCGGTGGCGACTCTTACTAACCACAACATTTGTGATCAAAACGCAAAACACCCAAGTCAGTTCTCCCACCGCATCACAGTACTGGCGACTCTGCTGGGGAAAATCTAAAAGTGGGGTTACCTTAGGGTTAGATCACATTTACTTGCTTTTATTGTTTGACTTGTATGCTTTACATTATGGTTCTTTGTTTGGGTTTGAATCCCCCACCCGGATTTGGGATACCTTATAGGTAAGTAGCAATACGTTGTGGAAGCTGTATGGGGTATACCGACACGGTCTAAGCAATAGCTATGTTAGTGCAACATATTTGTGGGTACCTGTGATACGGTGGGAGAACTGACTTGAAGTTTTGCGTTTGTATTCGCACTTGTTCGGTTTAGCAAGAGTCGCCACCGACTTTTTATTTTATCCTAAAGGAAAGGTTGAAAAAGCACAGGAAAAACCTTTTGAGATATTTCGTGGGTTCGGGGGTTAGATTATGAAAAGGGAAGGTATTAGCACCCTTTTCATCCATGGTTATCCATGGGCTCTTAGTTACTTGGTTTTTTAGATCACTTGCCTTGATTTTTGATTGCTTGAAATTGTGGTGTATGTGTGTGTTTTGAAAATGTTTTTGAAATAGACGCCTTTGTTTCGGCAACCAATGTAATTGACTCGTGTTTGAGTGTTTTACAAAAGTGTGTATCTTTTCGAAAAGATGTTTCAAAATGTTTTTGAGAGTTTTGTTTTGAAAGTGTTTGTGGAGTGTGGTTTTTGAAAAGGAGGCAAGTGTTTTTGCAAGTTGATCTCAAGTAACTAAGAGTTTTGTCTACCCCTATTGTACTCAAAGGTTTTCTCTATGTTTTCAACCCCTTTTTAACAATTTTGTTCCACCATTGAATTTGGTGGACAATCTTGCGTTTAGGAAGTGATTAGGACGGGCGCGGGTCATCGTATGGACCATGAATGCAATGGTTCCAAGTGTCTTTGGCAATTTGCTTAAAGGGACTTGATCATTTTGATAGGCGACTTTCGAAAGCGTCATCGAGGGGCTTATGATCATTTGAATTTGTTTTGCCAAAGAAACTCGACGTGCAAGCATGGCCCATTTTGGAAGGCAACATGTGGGATTACCCTAGGGGGTGCAAGTGTGATTGTGTATTGAGTTCATGTATTTGTCTTGTATTAGGTTATCTAGCGTTTGATTTTATGTACATGCAAACCCTAGGTCTAACCATGGTATAATTCGAAAGCGGTAAATTGCGGGAATTTAAAGTCTACGCTATTACAAAATGAGTATCCGGGAATGGGGGTACAAATTTATAAATGGGGATGAGACTTTAGGAATGTAGTGTCCAATAATTTACAACCAAATCGAATTGCGATAAAAGTGTAAATGTAACGTATAGCAATGTATAAGAATAGTAGTTGTATGATGTATCAAATGTAAAATGTATTGTGTAGGTGTAAGTGTAATTTATTTACAAGTTGAGATATGAATTTAAATGTATTATTAAGTGTATTATATGTTTTTGTATTATGTACAAATGAAAGTTTTAATCTTAAGACAAGAAAAGTATTTATTTTAAAGAAAAATTATGTATTGATGTAATTATGTACAAACAAAGTTTAAATGAAAAGAAAAAAATGTTTTAAGTTTTTATGTATTAATGTATTTTAATTAATTATGTACAAAATTTTCTCTTCTTAATTAAAAAAAGTTCTAAAGAGTTTAAACCTAATAATGAGAGAAATCTAATATTTATATATTAAATGTGATAGACAAATATTAATAAAGTTTCCTTTTTTACAAGAAAAGAAATTAATGTGTTATTTTATTCATAAATAAAGTATATTAGTTTAGAGTGTATATATATAAAAAGGATAAAGAAAATAAATAAGAAAAATTAGTTTATGCTGAAAAAGAATAAAAGAACAAAAAAAAGACTGAATGGGCTTAAGGGGGGTTTGGCCCAAAACAAAATAATCATATTAATTAAAAAAAAGATGTTTGAATACATGATGGGCTTTAGGCGTGTGACTGGGGCAGAGGCCCAAACGATTTCACAATTTTCATTTTAGGGTTAAGACGGTTTTGTGTCATTTGGAACACGCTAGGGTTTGTGAGAGCAGCGGCGGCGTCGTTCATTTCGTCACCTTCGTCTTCGTTCGTCTCTCAAGTCCAGAGCCATGGATTCAGAACACCCTCGCTCATGGCCACCGGGCTTCACCCTCTATCTCTCCTTCCTCCCTAATCGAACGCGGTGATCTTTTAAAAAAGGTTTGGTTCTGAAGCTTTATACGTTTTTACACTTTGCATGTTATGATTTTGTGATTATTGATCTTGATTAAGCTTTGTTTTCTGTTGAGGTGGTGGAAGGAAAGAAAGAAAGACATACTACCTTCGTCTCCTGGAGATGGAGGAGAGATGGAGTTTGGAGGCGCTTCGGAGACCAAAGCGAGGGGATGGTGATGATGAACACTTGAGGTAACTTGTTGGTTTGTGTATTTCGCCTTTTCTGTTGCTTAATGATGCATTTCTGAAAGCCTAGTATATCCTTCTTTCCTCTTCTTCTTCCGTCCCTCTTTGCTTAATGCTTCTTTATCTCCTTGTTGCTTTGATGATGATTTGGTTGCCCGATGATGAGGAAACTCTGAGGGTTTGCATTGGTTGCCTTTGAATGCTTGTTAGCTTCGTATACTTCTTTATCTCCTCTTCCTCTGTTGACCCTAGTTGCCTTGTGTTTGGTTGCCTTGATGCTGTATGATTTGTGAATGCAAGCCCAATGATGAATATTTTCTGAGGGCTTTTTGTTGCCTTGAATGCTTAGGCTTGATAGTAGTTTTGATGCTTGGCGAAGCTTGACAGATTTTTGTTGTCTTGGAATGGTTTGTATTAGCTTGGTTCAAGGTTTGACAGGTTTTTGGCTGGACATGTTTGAGGTCACAGGTTATGTGTTCTGAATGGTAAGCTTTTAAGGCTTTGGGAACTGGTTTGGTGTTTTGACTTAGGTAAAGTTTTGGTATCTTGAACTTTAGGTTTCAACAGGTTTATCGATGGTTAATGGTTTAAGCTTTTGTTTATGTTTGATGGCTTTACTGGTTCATGCTTCTTGGCAAAGGTTTCAGGTTTGTGGCCTGGGATGCAGGTTAGTGGCTTGAGGGGTTGTAACGTGTTATGTTTTTGCTTGGAGGCTTGAACGGGTTTAAGCAGGTTCTATGGTTTTAGGCCATACTGGTTTATATTTGATGAAGCTATGCTTCAGGCTTATGCAGTTTTACGTTATTGACAGGTTAAGGGGCTTGGCTGGTTGTGTGTTTAGGTTGATACTTAGACAGTTTTTTTTGCTTATCCTTGGACTTGGTTCCTTTTTCTCCTTTTAAGGGCCTTGGCTTGAGCTTTTTGTGATGTTTTTTGTATATCTGTTTAGGCTCTTTGGCGCCTATGATTTTGAATGCCTCAGATTTGATATTTTTTCTTGGTCAAACTGATGGGCAGATTTGCAAGGTTTTAGAATTTCATGTTTTGTGATTACTTCTGCTGCATATGTTCTGTCTACTTTTGGATAGCACTGATACATGCTTATTTTAGCCTTCAGCCTCACTGTTTTATTGCAGTTTTTGTTTTCTATATTTTCTTGCCTAAAGCCAAAACCTGTAAGCCTATTTCTTTTCTCTCTTTTTCTCTCTCCAGTACAATTTTAAAACATTAAACAATGTTTATGTTTGTACTTCTAACTGAAAAAGAAATAGCCTAGGGAAATGATGCTTTGATGCTTGCTTGCAATACATGTTTAACTCTGCATATTTTGTCTTCTTTTCCATACTTTCTGCTTCTTGACAGCATTGATGGCCTTTTGTACTTGTTTGATATCTTGCCATATCCCTTTTGGACAGCTTTTCGTTTAGTTTGACATTGGAACTTTATGGTTCAGTTTGGATTTCGTACTTGCTCATGCTGTTTGAGACTTTGGAAATTATGCAGTTTTGACAATTTTGAAATGTGCAATTTTTAACTTTGTGCATTCGTATTTAATTTGCAAACGTTTTCATCCCTCTTTGTGAACCGGGAGAAATCTTGTGATTTGCAAAGAGGGCGAACTGATCCCGGCCATTTGCTTTTAATGATGAACCCGAATTAACTGTCTGTCTCTTAATTTCAATTTATCTGCAATTGACTTTCTTTTCTTATTTTTTTGCAGATAGAATCAAATGAAGCGGAGGGAGCATTGGATACAAGAATGAAGATTAGGAAACTTAGAAAAATTAGGATAGTTTTATTCCAATTTTAATCACTTGTAAACATTTATTATTATGAATACATTGTAAATAAATACCGTATTCAAACAATAATTGTAACGAATAATTAAAAAATGAATAAAAATCCACTTTTTTATCAGTTAATTCCTTTTCTTCCTTTCAATTGTTTATTTATTATTTATAATTCTTTAAATTATAATAATTGAAAATAAATTCCAACCATTTAACTCAGAATAATAAATAATCCATAAACGTCCGGCGTCTTGAATAATCAAAGCAATGCATCGTCAAATCATACATGCCCAAATTTCTTTTCTTCTCACTGATTTAGTCAAACATTGCAAACTCGGTCCAAATGCCTCAGTCCATATCTCAGGATAACTTGAAAAGCACTGTAGAATTTAAATCTTTCTGAGAATGCACGCACAAAAACCCTAATTCCTGATCAAATGCCAAAGAAGCGTTCGCCTGATCAAAGTTGAGCCAAAATCAACCAAACCCTAAACAAACTGTTTGAATTGTTCCAGAGCCATGAAAATCAATGAAAACCCTAAGTTTGTCTGACTGACAAGAAAAGTCTGTTTGACCGATTCTTGAGCCAATCTGAAAAATCAAGAAAAGTCTGAGGTTGTGATTTCTTGTGGAAAAATACGAGGGCAAATTTTGGGGTACAACAGTTTCCCCTGTTCAATATTCTTGAACCTGAAGAGTTAGATTGGCAAGTTTGCCTTTCACGACTCGAAGGTAAAAGGAGATTGGACACTGAAGTGCCCAGAAAATTTGCACTCGGCGATGTGATGGTAGAGGTGAATGGGCTTACAGATGCCATCTGAGAATGGGCTTAAAGATGCCATTTGGTGACTGCTGGTAGGAGGATGGGCTTATAGATGCCATCTGAGAATGGTCTTAAAGATGCCATCTGAGAATGGGCTTAAAGATGCCATTTGGAAATGTTGAACTGTATGTCAATGGTGAGTGGACGAGTATCAGAAAGATATCCATGTTTTGGAACATCTCTGACCTGGTGATCTGAATAAGCAATAGATTGACGTCCGTGTTTGGAGAATCCGTAAACTGTTTTCAGGAGTTGGAGTTGAATAAGTAATAGAGTAGCATCCATTATTGGGAAGCGTCTGTAAACTGTTTTCAAAAGTTGCATCTGAACAAGCGATAGATTAACATCCGTTGTTGGGAAAAATCCGTAAACTGTTTTCAGAAGTCTTGAAGTTGAATAAGCAATAGAGCAGCATCCGTTGTTGGGAAGCGTCCGTAAACTGTTTTCAAAAGTTGCATCTGAACAAGCGATAGATTAACATCCGTTGTTGGGAAGAATCCGTAAACTGTTTTCAGAAGTCTTAAAGTGGAGAAGGAACCGGTGCGGGGTTTCCTGATGATGAGCCTGTGTAAAACTGCATCTGGATGAATCTGGAACAAGTATCAGAATGTCGCCGTGTCTGGGTCACATCTGAACTGTCTCTGAGTGAATCTGGAATAAGTATCAGAATGTCGCCGTGTCTGGGTCACATCTGAACTATTTCTAGAAAGAATCTCGGAAGATGACGGACCTTGTCTGTCGATTGATCTTACCTGAAAAAGGTAAAGAGTTAATCGTATGCAATGTCATGATGCGTGATGCAATGTATGTTATATCAATGTTCATGATATGAATGTGATGAATGCACATGTAAGCTAATGAGCTGTCTTGCTGAGGATAGACGAATCCTGGATGGCTGAAGATAAAGGAATCTTGACTACTGTCGGGGAAAATAAATCCTTGGCGGCTGGGTAGGGCAAGAATCTTTTGATCGTTGAAGATGAGGAGTCCTGGGACCACTGCTGGGGGATCAGGAGCTTGGGTTGTATGCCAAGTTACTGGGGAATTCCTGTCTTGAGGAGGTCTTCACTGGAGAATATTCGAATATTCTGTGATGAACCGAGAATGTGTCTTCATTCTGCTGATGCTTAAACGTTATCTGGTCGATCTCCAGGCTTTCACAGAAACTTGTATTGTTATCTGGTTGTAATCCAGGCTTCACAATAGCTTGCTAAGCTGCCTTCCGGTCGCATCCGGGCTTCATGGATTGTGTTAAAGATATACAACTATCTGGTCGATTCCAGGCTTAGGAGTATTCTTGACTGTTGTCTGGTTGTAATCCAGGCTTCACAGAAATTTGTATTGTCAACTGGTCGTAATCCAGGTTTCACAATAACTTGATAAGCTGTTATCCGGTTAAATCCGGGCTTCGCGGTTTGAATAATGAAGAAACGCTATCTGGTCGTAATCCATGCTTGGTGATTATCTGATACTGTTATCCGGTCGCAGTCCGGTCTTCACAATATGCTGTAGAGATTAAGATGTTATCCGGTCGAGTCTGGGCTTCATAACTTGAATTCAGGAGATCCCACTATCTGGTCATAATCCAGGCTTGGCGATTGTCTGACACTGTTATCCGGTCGTAGTCTGGTCTTCACAATGACTTGTAGGGGATTAAACTATTATCCGGTCGAAGTCGGGTTTCATAGCTTGCTCTGAGGGGATACCACTATCTGGTCGTAATCCAGGCTTTGCGGTAGTCTGACACTGTTATCCGGTCGTAGTCCGGTCTTCACAATGTGTTGTAGCGATCAAGATACTATCCGGTCACATCCGGGCTTCATAACTTGAGTTTGCGAGAATTTTATCTTCAATGACTGTAACTTCTAACAGATGATGAAGGAGTTTGAACGACCGATCAATCTGAAATGTAACTTGTTCTGGAGAAAAATCCTGGACAAATGTTGGGGAAATAAACCCATAAAGGAAGAACTCTGGGGTTACTGAGGATGAGAAATCCCTGTTGTCTGCCCACTGCTTGGGGATTGGAACTCCTTGGTGACTTGCGGGGTGAGAGAATTCTGATGATCTCTACTGGGGAGTTCAGGACCTGGTAGATTTAAGCTGGAGAGGTAAGATTTGAGAATCTTCAGTCCGATAGGAAGTATCTCTGTGGGGAGGATGCTCACTGGTCTGGTTCCAACGGGGATTGACAGTTGGAAGTTTTAGCTCCGCTGGGGATATTGAAACTTGACTCTGATGGGAGTTAGCTTCTGGAAGGTTCTCAGGCTGGGGAGATCAGTTTTGAGAAAGCTCTTTCTCTGCTGGGGATCCTAGAGTTAAACTCTGCTTGGGGACTCCTTCTGAAAGGGCATCGAGACATCTATCTGTACCTTTCACCTATCAGTAATCATCTTTTCCTGATTTGAGAGGAAATGATTATGTTCAAATGCATATGCTTACTTAACAAAACATTGGACGTTTCTCAAATAAACATAAGTGTGAAAGAAAGACGAAGCAAATTTGTGTATTTGGAAAAGTATTTGTATTAACTTTCTATGAGCGTATTTGTACAAAGGAGACAGGAATCCTAGTAAGAGGATGTCGCCGTAGGAATTGAAAGTTTTATACAAAAGCAAGATGGCTATGTGAAATAATTCTATGGGATTCTATTCTGCTATAGCCTTCACAAATCTGAATATTTGTCCATTCGATGCTTCGTCTGCCGATGCCTGGATTGATCAGAAGCTTGAAGTTCGTTGATGAAAAGATTGTCCTTAAAGTGATCTGACGAGACATAGTCATACGCTTTAATTCCCTAACTTTTGCCTGAACCGCCCTTTCGGGTTTTCGGTTCACCGGGAAACCCATTTTTGCCCAAGCCGCCCTTTCGGGTTTTCGACCTGCCGGGTGTACAGATTTTTTTGTTTTATCCCTAATTTTTGCCTGAACCGCCCTTTCGGGTTTTCGGTTCACCGGGATGCCCATTTTTGCCAAGGTTGCCCTCTCGGGTTTTCGACTTGTCGGGTTATTTCATGCGTAGTATCTTTTGACTATATCTGCATTCGCGGGGTGCGGCAAATTATCGCCATCCATGGTGGTCAGAATCATCGCGCCACCAGAAAATATGTTCTTAATCACAAACGGTCCTTCGTAGGTAGGAGTCCATTTTCCCCTGGGATCACTTTGCGGCAAGATAATGCGCTTGATTACCAGATCCCCAACTCGATACTCCTGTCGTCTGACTTTCTTGTTAAATGCCTTGATCATCCGTTTTTGGTATGCCTGACCATGACAGATAGCAGTAAGTCTTTTTTCGTCAATTAGGTTTAATTGATCAAATCGAGTTTGGATCCAGTCGTCTTCGTTCAAACCTGCATCCTTCATTATTCGGAGAGAGGGTATCTGGACTTCAATAGGCAAGATCGCTTCCATGCCATAGACCAAAGCAAAGGGAGTTGCCCTTGTTGACGTTCGTGTTGAGGTACGGTACCCATGAAGAGCGAACGGCAACATTTCATGCCAATCTTTGTAGGTCACTGTCATCTTCTGCACAATCTTTTTGATATTCTTATTAGCTGCTTCTACAGCCCCATTCATCTTCGGTCGGTAGGGAGAAGAGTTGTGGTGCTGTATCTTGAATTGCTCGCAGAGCTCAGTGATCATCTTGTTGTTGAGATTGGTACCATTATCCTTAATGATCCTCTCAGGTACACCGTAGCGGCAGATCAGGTTATGCTGAATGAACCGTGCCACTACATTCTTGGTTACCGTAGCATAGGAAGTCGCTTCAACCCATTTTGTGAAGTAATCAATTGCTACCAGGATAAAGCGGTGCCCGTTAGATGCTGTAGGTCTGATTTCGCCGATCATATCAATGCCCCACATCGCGAAAGGCCAAGGTGCTGTCAAAACATTCAGAGGAACCGGAGGAATATGCACTTTATCAGCATAGATTTGGCATTTATGACAGGTCCGGGAATGCTGATAACAGTCGGCTTCCATTGTGGACCAGAAGTATCCCGCCCGAAGGATTCTCTTTGCCATGGTATGTCCACTGGAATGTGTTCCAAAGGTACCTTCATGCAGCTCGGCCATGATCTTTTCTGCTTCAGTCTTATCCACACAACGTAGTAAGGTTGAATCATGGTTTCGCTTGTAGAGAATGCCATTGCTGAGGAAGAATTTTGCTGCAAACCTTCTCAGGAACTTCTTGTCATTAACAGATGCGCCTTTGGGATACTCTTGAGCTTCAAGGTACCTCTTCACTTCATGATACCAAGGTTTCTCTATTACCTCTTCGATCTCGAGATCGCAGCAGTGTGCGGGTTCATCTTTCTTCCAAATAATGATCCGGGGCGCCTCATTATCCCATTTAACTTTGAACATAGAAAACATCGTAGCTAACGCATCTGCTAACTGATTCTCCTCTCTCGGGAAGTGTTCAAATGTTATCTCGTCGAAATGGGGAATCAATGTCAGCACATATTCCTTGTAAGGAATAAGATTTGGGTGTTTCTTATCCCACTCGCCTTTGATCTGATTGATCATGAGAGCGGAATCTCCGAAGACACTCAGAAACTTGATCCTTAAGTCAATTGCAGCTTGAAGACCCATGATACATGCTTCATACTCTGCCATATTGTTGGTGCAGTCGAAACATAGCTGGGCAGTGAGTGGAGTATGAGTGCCTTTAGGAGATATGATCACAGCGCCGATACCATTACCCAAAGCGTTCGAGGCTCCGTCAAAGTGCATAGACCATCGAGATCCTTCTTCAGGTCCTTGATCCGGTCCAGGTACTTCATAATCAGTCACTACCATGATATCCTCGTCTGGAAATTCAAAGTTCATTGGTTGGTAATCGTCCACTGCCTGGTGTGCCAAGTGGTCTGCCAATACACTTCCCTTGATTGCTTTTTGAGTCGTGTACTGGATGTCGTATTCCGTCAAGATCATTTGCCATCTTTCTATTCTTCCGGACAAGGCGGGCTTTTCGAATATGTACTTGATTGGATCCATTTTTGAAATCAACAAATTAGTGTGAGTCAACATATACTGTCTCAGCCGGCGAGCAGCCCATACCAAAGCGCAGCAAGTTTTCTCGAGCAGTGAATATCGGGTCTCACAGTCGGTAAACTTTTTGCTAAGGTAATAAATAGCGTGCTCTTTTCGGCCAGACTCATCATGCTGCCCCAGCACACACCCCATTGAGTTGTCAAGCACTGTCAAGTATAAGATTAGAGGTCTTCCTTCAACCGGTGGCATAATAATGGGTGGTTCTTGGAGATACTCTTTAATTCTTTCGAAAGCAGCCTGACATTCGTCGTTCCAACGTACTACTTGATCTTTCTTCAGCAGCTTGAAGATTGGTTCGCAAGTAGCGGTTAGATGCGAGATGAATCGGGCAATGTAATTCAACTGTCCTAGAAATCCTCTGACTTCTTTTTCCGTCTTGGGAGCCGGCATCTCTTGTATGGCTTTCACTTTGGCAGGATCTACTTGAATACCTTTGTCGCTTATGATGAAGCCTAGCAATTTTCCAGATCTCACCCCAAAGGTGCATTTGTTTGGGTTCAACCTCAGCTTGTACAACTTCAAACGGTCAAACAGCTTTTGTAGATGGTCAAGGTGTTCTTCCTCAGTTTGGGACCTTGCAATCATATCATCGACGTATACTTCAATTTCATGATGGATCATGTCGTGAAATAAAGCAACCATGGCACGTTGGTAGGTTGCCCCAGCATTTTTCAACCCAAAAGGCATGACCTTGTAGCAAAAGGTGCCCCACTGAGTAACAAAAGTGGTCTTCTCCATGTCTTCAGGAGCCATCTTGATCTGATTATAACCGGAAAAACCATCCATGAAGGAGAAAACTTTATGCTGGGCAGTGTTATCAACCAGAACATCGATATGAGGCAGAGGGAAATCATCTTTAGGGCTCGCCCTATTCAAATCCCTGTAATCAACACACATTCGGACCTTACCATCCTTCTTCGGTACTAGAACCACGTTGGCAATCCACTGAGGGTAAGACGTCACCGCTAGAAATCCGGCATTAAATTGTTTCATAACCTCGGCTTTGATTTTCTCGGACATTTCTGGACGCATCCGGCGGACCTTTTGTTTCACCGGGGGGCAATCTTCCTTGGTAGGCAGGTGATGAATTACTATATCGGTATCCAACCCAGGCATGTCTTCGTAAGACCAGGCGAGGATTTCGACGTATTTATTCAACAGCTGTATTGGGCGCTCCTTGACACTTGGTTCCAGATTGGCCCCCACTTGTACTTCCTTCCGATCTTCCTCCGTCCCTAATTTGACAGTTTCCAACAACTCTTCGTGAGGTAAGATGGCCTTTTCTTCTTGCTGTAAAAGTCTGGCCAGCTCTTCCGGTACTTCACAACCTTCACCATCTTCATACTCAGCTTGATTGACCAAATCTTCAGAGTTATTGAAAGACGTAGCAGAATAGTTACCCATAGAATCCAGAGTGGAGGGGTACCTGCATTCGTGAGTGTGGGTGTGTGTAAGGGATAGCCATCCTTAAACAAACAAAATGCAAAAAGGAAAGAAAATGAACACAGCAGTTTATCAATGAAAAACGTCCAATGAATCATTAAACATGGCATATGGATATGAAAATAGTCAAAACCCTTACAAACAGACCTACATGCCCCGGGCAAGACGTGAGGTGAAAAAGTAGTGTACGGATTGTTCAAGAGTAAATATTACAAACCAAAAGGAAATGTTTGACAGATAATTACTGATTAATAAAAGTAATGGGGACAAAATCCTTTGCCTCCCAGTTGTGTAGTCCTCCTTTGATGGTCGGGTAGATCCAATCTTCAATGTCGGCCTCTTCGTCTTCACCCTCCAAAGCGTTGATTCCATAGGGGGAAATTTTGACAGGCGTCCTTTCAGTTTTTGAGCGGCGCATAGCTTTCTGCCCCGCAGCAGTGAATCCTAAACCAAACTTATCTGTTTTGTGAGGAATATCGGGCAACTGACCCCACGTTGAGCTCTTCCCTTCCTTCAATGCAGCCTTTGCGTCTTTCAGAGATGCCATCCTAGCCACCTGCTTCGGAACTTCGGCCACCACTCTTGCTACTGCCCCTTCAGGAGAGACTTCCTCGAAGTGCTGGAATGGTGTTTCAATGAATTCCCCTTCCACCTCTACATACCGAAAAGAGTTCAAGTGGCTGATCATGTACTCCTCTTCACCGTGTACGGTGATGATCTTTCCTTTGACAGGGTACTTCAACATTTGATGCAAGGAGGAGGTGACAACCCCCGCATGATGGATCCAAGGCCTACCCAACAAGCAAGAGTATGACGGACGGATGTCCATCACATAGAAAGTAGATTTAAACACCTCAGTGCCTACCTTGATGGGAATATCAACTTCCCTATGGACCATCCTCTTCGAACCATCGAAAGCTCTGACAATAATATCACTCGGCTTCAGCTCCAAACCTTCACAATCCAGCCGGTCCAAGGCTTTTTTAGGCAGTACATTCAGCGAAGAACCAGTGTCGACCAAGACATGTGCGAGAGTAGTTCCTCGGCACTCGACTGAAATGTGCAAAGCATCATTGTGGTTTCTACCTTTAGGAGTTAGGTCGGCATCAGAGAAACCTAATCCATTGTCTGCAGTAAGGCTGGCCACGCAATTTTGGAATTGGTCTGCAGAGGTTTCCTGGGGCACATGGGCTGCCTTTAGGAATTTTATCAATGCTTTAGCGTGTGCCTCAGAGCAAAGTAGTAATGCTAACATGGAGATCTTCGAGGGGGTTTGCCCCAATTGCTCTACCACGTCATAATCACTCTTTTTAATTATCCTCAAAATCTCCTCCATCTCTTTCTTAGAGGTCTCCGGGATGACCAAAGGTTGAGCTCTCGTCCTGACGAGCTCATCTTGGACCCCTTTTCCCTTATCAGCTGGAGAAGGAAAGAAAACAACAGGAATAACAGTTTCTTCAATCAACGGAGTTTCGGCGGAAAGTTTTATTGGCGCAGGATTAACTCTGGCAGCAGCTGAGGGTCCAAAGATTGCCTTTGGGGGGGGAAATCTCTGGAGAAAATATTCTCCCACTTCGGGTGATCTTGCTTGTACCAGCAACGTTTCCAATGCTGGCATCCTCTTCATCAGAGCTTTCTTCGGTCACTTCAACTTGTTTAACACCATGGTAGTAGATGTCTCCACCGTAATTCCATGGTATTGACTTGTCAGAACTGTAGGGGACAGGCCCAGGCATAGTTATTTTCAAGGGAACAATCTTGGTAGCTGATGTAATCTTAACAGGCTTTCTGACGGCCTTGGAAAGATTGGCGTGAATGGTGATAATTGAGACATCTTCAGTAGGGGTTGGAATAGCAGAAATCTTCTCAAACAGAATTTGTCGACTGTCTATCAGGCTTTGGATGCCTTTCTTCAGTGACGGGCAGTCAAATGGAAGAGAGTAGCAACAGTAACAGTCTTCTTTGCATCCCGGGAAAATCCCGGCTCTTAGTAGGTTTAACTTGATTGTTAATAGTGGAGTCATCAGGTCATTGACATCAGAAACATACAAATCTTCCTCAATAGCATTGACATTTCGACCATGTTTCGGCATCGGAGTAGATATCATGTTCGGCTTCTCCAGAGCGTCGAATTCCACCTCTTTCGCATCTATCAAGTCTTGGATTTTATTTTTGAGCGCCCAACAATCATTTGTGTCATGTCCGACGCTATCGGAATGGTAGGCGCACTTAGCATGGGGATGATAGTGCGGTGAAGCAGTATTCACAACTTTTGGTGCTTCCCTAATCTTGGTGAGATTCAACTTCAACAGGTGTGGAAGAACTTGCGCAGGTGTCATATTGATACGGGTAAACTGCCGTGGTGGCCGTTCTGCCCATTGTTGTTTAGGTCTGGACTGGTTATTGCGAGGCTGATCGTTTGATGGATTTTGGATCATTACGGCCCCCACAGTCGACCGGCACTCACTTCTTCCTGCTCCTCTTTGAGAGTACACAACAGTCGTTTCCTTCTTCGCTGGAAATGGTTTCTTAGCAATTGTAGATGCAGAGGCCTCCTTCTGAATCTTCCCATTCTTGATACCGGCCTCTACCCGCTCGCCAGTCAGAATTAATTCAGTAAACCCTGCGGAGGAGCTACCGATCAGGTGGTTAAAGAATGGATCAGACAGGTTCCCCAGGAACATATCAACAAGCTCTCTATCAGAAAGGGGTGGCTGCACCCTTCCAGCCAAATCACGCCATTTTTGGGCATACTCCTTGCATTCCCTCACCCGAGGCCATCCCCATACTCTGAAGCTGAGTACGGGTTGGTGCCAGGTCAGAGTTATACTGATATTGGCGATAAAAAGCAGCCTCCAGATCCTCCCAACTACGTATCTCTGATCTTTCCAGCTTGTAAAACCAGTCTAACTGTGTGCCAGACAGGCTATCTTGAAAGAAGTGTACCAAAAGGTTTCTGTCAGAAGTGTGAGGTTGGATTCTTCGGACGTACGACCTTAGGTGCATTTTTGGGCAAGACAGCCCATCATATCTGGCAAAAATTGGTACTTTGAACTTCGGAGGGATCACAATTCCAGCGATTAATCCCAAATCTTCGAAATCCAAGCCTGGAACTCTCTGCAGCTCCATAGCTTCCAACCTTTCTTCCAGACCTTTGTACTTATCATCGGCGGGTGGGTATTATTGATCCGAGTAGTCTTCGTCCTCTTCAGCCTCCTCTTCTTCCATATCAGACTCGGAAGGTACTGCAGCCGCATTCCCTTTACTGGTTCCCTCCTCAGAAGTAGGGGGAAATTCAAGCACTCTTCTGGCTTCACCTTCAAACCTTCTCCCTAAGGTAGCCACCACGACTCTTTTCTTCTTTTTCTTCACTTGGTCTTTATTCCCAAGCAGGGTTTTCAGATCCTCCTGACCCTTAGCCAAGGTCATCAGGAGTTATTGAAACTGTGCGTTTTGAGCCTGCAAGTCCTTGACCGTTTGCTCGAGATCCATCTTACTGAAATAAACAGCAGAAAGATAAGGAAACCTAGTGTGGAGACCTGCTTATGCCCATGATGAATGGTATGCTTATGTATGCAATGCATTCAAGGATTCTAGAAATTCACAATTGTTGCAAACAAAGAAGAACACACGTCATATTAATAAGAAGAAAATTGTCAGTACATAAACGCCCCATGGGCCAAATATTACAAGAAAACTTCTCAAGGTAAAAAGACATTGCGCATCCTCTTTGGTGCGATGTAGGTGTTGAGAGTCTCTTCCTCATGGAGTCGGCGGGTAAGCTCCAAGACCTTCTTCTCACTGGCGTAGAAGTTGGCTTCAAAAGTATCTCTCTCTTCCCTGAGCTGGATCCAACTCTTCTGCATCTCCTCCCATGACGTTGGCATGTCGGGGTACCGGACGGTGTAGGGAACCTCTTCTTCCTTGAAGGGCTCTTTAATCACAGGGAGAACATGATGGTAAGGCATCATTAGACTCTGGGCTCGGGTTCGTACCCACTTGAGATAAGGCTCAAGAGGGATGGAGTTCTTGTGTCCCAGCGTCTTAGTATCTACCTTGTAAGGCATCCTCCAGGCTCTGATGAATCTTTGGCGAAGTCCTTGCGCATCGTTGTCGAAGTCAAAAACTAGGTCGAGAATCAACATGTCGTGGGGGCCATCCCTCCGTGCATATCCAAACTGTCTCAAATCTAGGCAAGGGTTATAGGTAATGCCTCCCCTAATTCCAAGTAATGGAACATTAGGGAACTCTCCGCAGCGATCGACGATGATGATATTCTCTCTGGACCGAGAGCACCAATGCACATCAGAGTGGGTGAGGGTCATCAACCGTTGTGACCACTTTAGGCCTTGGTCATTCTTCAAAACAGACTGTGGAAGGTTCGAAATAAACCACCTTTCAAGGAGAGGAGTACAACACATGAGAACACCCCTCTTTCTCATTGTTCGAGTGTAAAATGAGTGAAGAATGTCCCCAAGCAATGTTGGTATTGGATTTATGGATAAGAAGATTTGAACGGCGTTGACATCTACAAGCTGGTCAGGATTTGGGAACAAGACCAACCCATAGATAAGAAGGGCCACAATTTCTTCAAAGGCTTGTAGGTCCAATGAATTCCAACATTCTTGTGCCTTCTCAAACAGGAATTTTGCTAAGAAGCCTTTGACACCGCTTCTAGTTTCCCAATGTCCCTTGATGTCGGATGGTTGCAAGTGTAGTGCTCGAGCAACATCTTCAGGCTTTGGTTCCTTTTCCGTACCGTTGAAAGGTAGTTGATTAAGGATAGGAATTCTCAAGAGTTGAGAAAATTCCTCCAAAGTGGGCACCAATTGGTAGTCGGGGAATGTGAAACAGTGGTGAAGGGGGTCAAAGAACTGGAACAAAACCTTCATCATATCCTCTTCAATGTTGGTGTTGACTAGGCTGAGCAGTCTACCATGTCTTTCACCGAAGGGAGAGTTTTCAGGAATTCTGGATGTGAGCTCCTTGAGTTGAGGAGAGATTCTCACAAGGTTGACCTGGATAGTTTTCCTGCGAGGAATTTCCATGACCTACAAAACAAGAACAAAGATGAAGATCTAAACCCTTGAGATGGTTAGCATATGCATATGATGCTTCATGATGTTTATGATGTATGCACAAACATATGTACAGGCAAATCACACAAAACCCTAGTTTCAGGCTTGCATGGGTGTCATAGGTAAGTACCCTCTTGAGTGTAGTTGGCTTAAAAACCTGTCCTATAAATAGTAACTGGGTTCTAAGGAGCTCAATATCATTGGATTGTTTTTTGTGTTCATCGTTTTGATTTAGCCACTTAACTGGCGACCAAAATATTCCAAGAAAACAACCCTCAATGAGTGTAGTATCGAGTATCTACCAACTTCGGACTGCACCAAAGCCGGTCATCTCACTACCCCTAATGAAAGGCCAAGATGGTCAAGTAAGGTTCTAGGTCATTAGTGCTTAGTGACATTGCTCAGCGGCCCCGTACTCTCCTTGATTGAACTCAAGGGTTACCGGTACTCACAAATATGTCGCACTAATATAGCTATTGCTTCAACCGTGTCGGTATACCCCGCACAGTTTCCACAACGTATTGCTATATATGAATGTTTCCCAAATCCGTGTGTAGGATTTCAAGCCCAAACAAGAGAACCACAAAGGTAAAGCAAATCAAGTAAACAATTAATCATGCAAGAGGGTGATCTAAAAAAAACCCTAAGGTAACCCCACTTTTAAATTATTCCCCAGCAGAGTCGCCAGTTCTGTGATATGGTGGGAGAACTGACTTGAGGTTTTGCGTTTGTATTCACACTTGTTCGGTTTAGCAAGAGTCGCCACCGACTTTTTATTTTATCCTAAAGGAAAGGTTGAAAAAGCACAGGAAAAACCTTTTGAGATATTTTGTGGGTTCGAGGGGTAGATTATGAAAAGGGAAGGTATTAGCACCCTTTTCATCCATGGTTATCCATGGGCTCTTAGTTACTTGGTTTTTTAGATCACTTGCCTTGATTTTTGATTGCTTGAAATTGTGGTGTATGTGTGTGTTTTGAAAATGTTTTTGAAATAGACGCCTTTGTTTCGGCAACCAATGTAATTGACTCATGTTTGAGTGTTTTACAAAAGTGTGTATCTTTTCGAAAAGATGTTTCAAAATGTTTTTGAGATTTTTGTTTTGAAAGTGTTTGTGGAGTGTGGTTTTTGAAAAGGAGGCAAGTGTTTTTGCAAGTTGATCTCAAGTAACTAAGAGTTTTGTCTACCCCTATTGTACTCAAAGGTTTTCTCTATGTTTTCAACCCCTTTTTAACAATTTTGTTCCACCATTGAATTTGGTGGACAATCTTGCGTTTAGGAAGTGATTGGGATGGGCGCGGGTCATCGTATGGACCATGAATGCAATGGTGCCAAGTGTCTTTGGCAATTTGCTTAAAGGGACTTGATCATTTTGATAGGCGACTTTCGAAAGCGTCATCGAGGGGCTTATGATCATTTGAATTTGTTTTGCCAAAGAAACTCGATGTGCAAGCATGGCCCATTTTGGAAGGCAACATGTGGGATTACCCTAGGGGGTGCAAGTGTGATTGTGTATTGAGTTCATGTATTTGTCTTGTATTAGGTTATCTAGCGTTTGATTTTATGTACATGCAAACCCTAGGTCTAACCATGGTATAATTCGAAAGCGGTAAATTGCGGGAATTTAAAGTCTACGCTATTACAAAATGAGTATCCGGGAATGGGGGTACAAATTTACAAATGGGGATGAGACTTTAGGAATGTAGTGTCCAATAATTTACAACCAAATCGAATTGCGATAAAAGTGTAAATGTAACGTATAACAATGTATAAGAATAGTAATTGTATGATGTATCAAATATAAAATGTATTGTGTTTTTGTAAGTGTAATTTATTTACAAGTTGAGATGTGAATTTAAATGTATTATTAAGTGTATTATATGTTTTTGTATTATGTACAAATGAAAGTTTTAATCTTAAGACAAGAAAAGTATTTATTTTAAAGAAAAATTATGTATTGATGTAATTATGTACAAACAAAGTTTAAATGAAAATAAAAAAATGTTTTAAGTTTTTATGTATTAATGTATTTTAATTAATTATGTACAAAATTTTCTCTTCTTAATTAAAAAAAGTTCTAAAGAGTTTAAACCTAATAATGAGAGAAATCTAATATTTATATATTAAATGTGATAGACAAATATTAATAAAGTTTCCTTTTTTACAAGAAAATAAATTAATGTGTTATTTTATTCATAAATAAAGTATATTAGTTTAGAGTGTATATATATATAAAGGATAAAGAAAATAAATAAGAAAAATTAGTTTATGCTGAAAAAGAATAAAAGAACAAAAAAAAGACTGAATAGGCTTAAGGGGGGTTTGGCCCAAAACAAAATAATCATATTAATTAAAAAAAATATGTTTGAATACATGATGGGCTTTAGGCGTGTGACTGGGGCAGAGGCCCAAACGATTTCACAATTTTCATTTTAGGGTTAAGACGGTTTTGTGTCATTTGGAACACGCTAGGGTTTGTGAGAGCAGCGGCGGCGTCGTTCATTTCGTCACCTTCGTCTTTGTTCGTCTCTCAAGTCCAGAGCCATGGATTCAGAACACCCTCGCTCATGGCCACTGGGCTTCACCCTCTATCTCTCCTTCCTCCCTAATCGAACGCGGTGATCTTTTAAAAAAGGTTTGGTTCTGAAGCTTTATACATTTTTACACTTTGCATGTTATGATTTTGTGATTATTGATCTTGATTAAGCTTTGTTTTCTGTTGAGGTGGTGGAAGGAAAGAAAGAAAGACATACTACCTTCGTCTCCTGGAGATGGAGGAGAGATGGAGTTTGGAGGCGCTTCGGAGACCAAAGCGAGGGGATGGTGATGATGAACACTTGAGCTAACTTGCTGGTTTGTGTATTTCGCCTTTTCTGTTGCTTAATGATGCATTTCTGAAAGCCTAGTATATCCTTCTTTCCTCTTCTTCTTCCGTCCCTCTTTGCTTAATGCTTTTTTATCTCCTTGTTGCTTTGATGATGATTTGGTTGCCCGATGATGAGGAAACTCTGAGGGTTTGCATTGGTTGCCTTTGAATGCTTGTTAGCTTCGTATACTTCTTTATCTCCTCTTCCTCTGTTGACCCTAGTTGCCTTGTGTTTGGTTGCCTTAATGCTGTATGATTTGTGAATGCAAGCCCAATGATGAATATTTTCTGAGGGCTTTTTGTTTCCTTGAATGCTTAGGCTTGACAGTAGTTTTGATGCTTGGCGAAGCTTGACAGATTTGTGTTGTCTTGGAATGGTTTGTATTAGCTTGGTTCAAGGTTTGACAGGTTTTTGGCTGGACATGTTTGAGGTCACATGTTATGTGTTCTGAATGGTAAGCTTTTAAGGCTTTGGGAACTGGTTTGGTGTTTTGACTTAGGTAAAGTTTTGGTATCTTGAACTTTAGGTTTCAACAGGTTTATCGATGGTTAATGGTTTAGGATTTTGTTTATGTTTGATGGCTTTACTGGTTCATGCTTCTTGGCAAAGGTTTCAGGTTTGTGGCCTGGGATGCAGGTTAGTGGCTTGAGGGGTTGTAACGTGTTATGTTTTTGCTTGGAGGCTTGAACAGGTTTAAGCAGGTTCTATGGTTTTAGGCCATACTGGTTTATATTTGATGAAGCTATGCTTCAGGCTTATGCAGTTTTATGTTATTGACAGGTTAAGGGGCTTGGTTGGTTGTGTGTTTAGGTTGATACTTAGACAGTTTTTTTTGCTTATCCTTGGACTTGGTTCCTTTTTCTCCTTTTAAGGGCCTTGGCTTGAGCTTTTTGTGATGTTTTTTGTATATATGTTTAGGCTCTTTGGCGCTTATGATTTTGAATGCCTCAGATTTGATATTTTTTCTTGGTCAAACTGATGGGCAGATTTGCAAGGTTTTAGAATTTCATGTTTTGTGATTACTTCTGCTGCATATGTTCTGTCTACTTTTGGATAGCACTGATACATGCTTCTTTTAGCCTTCAGCCTCACTGTTTTATTGCAGTTTTTGTTTTCTATATTTTCTTGCCTAAAGCCAAAACCTGTAAGCCTATTTCTTTTCTCTCTTTTTCTCTCTCCAGTACAATTTTAAAACATTAAACAATGTTTATGTTTGTACTTCTAACTGAAAAAGCAATGGCCTAGGGAAATGATGCTTTGATGCTTGCTTGCAATACATGTTTAACTCTGCATATTTTGTCTTCTTTTCCATACTTTCTGCTTCTTGACAGCATTGATGGCCTTTTGTACTTGTTTGATATCTTGCCATATCCCTTTTGGACAGCTTTTCGTTTAGTTTGACATTGGAACTTTATGGTTCAGTTTGGATTTCGTACTTGCTCATGCTGTTTGAGACTTTGGAAATTATGCAGTTTTGACAATTTTGAAATGTGCAATTTTTAACTTTGTGCATTCGTATTTAATTTGCAAACGTTTTCATCCCTCTTTGTGAACCGGGAGAAATCTTGTGATTTGCAAAGAGGGCGAACTGATCCCGGCCATTTGCTTTTAATGATGAACCCGAATTAACTGTCTGTCTCTTAATTTCAATTTATCTGCAATTGACTTTCTTTTCTTATTTTTTTGCAGATAGAATCAAATGAAGCGGAGGGAGCATTGGATACAAGAATGAAGATTAGGAAACTTAGAAAAATTAGGATAGTTTTATTCCAATTTTAATCACTTGTAAACATTTATTATTATGAATACATTGTAAATAAATACCGTATTCAAACAATAATTGTAACGAATAATTAAAAAATGAATAAAAATCCACTTTTTTATCAGTTAATTCCTTTTCTTCCTTTCAATTGTTTATTTATTATTTATAATTCTTTAAATTATAATAATTGAAAATAAATTCCAACCATTTAACTCAGAATAATAAATAATCCATAAACGTCCGGCGTCTTGAATAATCAAAGCAATGCATCGTCAAATCATACATGCCCAAATTTCTTTTCTTCTCACTGATTTAGTCAAACATTGCAAACTCGGTCCAAATGCCTCAGTCCATATCTCAGGATAACTTGAAAAGCACTGTAGAATTTAAATCTTTCTGAGAATGCACGCACAAAAACCCTAATTCCTGATCAAATGCCAAAGAAGCGTTCGCCTGATCAAAGTTGAGCCAAAATCAACCAAACCCTAAACAAACTGTTTGAATTGTTCCAGAGCCATGAAGATCAATGAAAACCCTAAGTTTATCTGACTGACGAGAAAAGTCTGTTTGACCGATTCTTGAGCCAATCTAAAAAATCAGGAAAAGCCTGAGGTTGTGATTTCTTGTGGAAAAATACGAGGGCAAATTTTGGGGTACAACAGTACCGATAGCCCTTGAGTAGTCAAGGAGAATACGGGGCCGCTGAGTGATGTCATGAAGTACTAATGAACTTTTAGAACCTTTACTTGAACAACTTGGCCATTAGGACGTAGTGAGATGACCGTCTTTGGTGCAGTCCGAAGTTGGTAGATACTCGATACTACACTCATTGAGGTTTGGTTTTTTGGGATATTTCGGTCACCATTAAAGAGGCTTACGCTGAAACAATGCCCGAGAAAATAAACCAGTGATATTGAGCTCCTTAGAACCCGGTTACTATTTCTAGGACAGGTTTGAGCCCAACTAAACTTGAAGAGGGTACTTACCTATGAGACTCCATGCAAGCCTGAACTTAAGGATTTGTTTGCCTTGTTTGTATATATTTACTTGTACATGACATCATAAACATCATAACATCATACTCATACTCACTAACCATTTCAAGGATCTTGGGATTTATCTTTGTTCTATTTTGTAGGACATGGATTCTCTTCGCATGAAAACTACTCAAGTCAACCTTGTAAGGATCCCTCCTCAACTTAAGGAGCTAACTTCAAGGATTCCTGAAATTTATCCAATCACCGTGAGACATGGTCACCTACTAAACTTGGTTACCTCCAACACTGATGAATACATGATGAAGGTGCTCTTTCAGCTCTTTGATCCCTTACACTATTGCTTCACTTTTCCCGATTATCAACTTGTGCCAACTTTGGAAGAATTCTCCCAACTCTTGAGGATTCCCATTCTCAATCAACTACCTTTCAATGGTACAGAAAAATATCCAAAGCTAGAAGAGATTGCTCAAGCTCTACACTTGCAACTATCTGATATCACAACAAATTGGGAAACGAGGAGTGGTGTCAAAGGCTTCCTAGCAAGGTTCTTGTTTGAGAAAGCCCGAAACTGTTGGAACTCTTTGGATTTGCAATCCTTTGAGGAAATTGTGGCTCTCCTCATCTACGGGATGGTTTTGTTTCCAAATCCTGACCAACTCATAGATGTGAACACTGTCAAAATCTTCATGTCTCGTAACCCAGTGCCTACTTTGCTAGGGGATATCCTACATTCCTTTCACACTCGCACTTTGAGGAAAAGAGGTATCCTTATGTGTTGTACTCCTCTCTTGGCAAGACGGTTTATTTCGCATCTTCCCCAATCTGTATTGAAGAACGAGCAAGGTTCAAGGTGGTCCCATAGGTTAATGACACTCAGACATTCAGATATTCATTGGTGTTCCCGCTCTTTGGAGAATGTTACTATCATCGACCATTATGGAGAGTTCCCTAATGTCCTTTTGCTTGGCATTAGAGGAGGTATCACTTACAACCCTTGCTTAGCCTTAAGACAATTTGGTTACACCCGAAGGGATGGTCCACACGAGATGCTTATTCAAGGTTTGGTTTTTGACTACGAGAATGACAATCAAGGTTACCGTTAGAGGTTTATCCGAGCATGGAGGATGGTGAACAATGTGGATAGCAAGACACTAGGACACAAGAATTACATTCCCCTCGAGCCTTACCTTAAATGGGTATGAGCTCGTGCTCATAAACTTGTGATGCCTTATCCCTCCATCTTACCAGTCATCGTAGAGCTTGTGGTCGAAGGAGATGTTCCCTACACTATCCTCCATCCTGATATGCCTACCTCTCTCGAAGACTTACAAAAGGGTTGGATCCAGCTGAAGGAATAACGAGATACTTTCGAGGCTCAATTCTATGCTAGTGAAAAGAGGGTCTTAGAGCTTACGAAGAAGCTACAAGAAGAGAAAAGTGTGAACGCTTATCTCGCACCAAAGAGGATGCTTTCGGTCTTTTTATCTTAGAAAGTTATTTTGTAAGCCCAAGAGGCATGATGTAATCTTTCTTGTTTTGTCTAATGAGAATTAACGTTTGTTCATTCTTTTATCTATACAAATTTAAATTTCATTAATCCTTGAAATCATTTGCATATACATATTCCATGCATCATAACATGACAGGTTTTTGCATAACAGGTTTCCTTATCTTTCTGCTGTTTATTTCAGCAAGATGGATCTAGAGAAAACTGTGACGGAACTCCAAACCCAGAATTCTCAGTTTCAGGAAGCTCTACTCGCCCTAGCCAAGGGGCAGCAAGATGTGATGGCTTTGCTGGCCATTAAGAAGAAGCCAAAAAAGAAAGCTCTACTCAACATGGGTAGAAGGTTCTAGGAGACAATCTGTCAAATCCCAGTAGGAGGAGACTCATCTGAAGAGGACGAGAACCAGGTCGGTGAGGTCAAGAGTACTCAGGATGAATGTGCTAATGATCAAGAATCTGATGATGATTATTTCAACAAGCAGTATCCACCCGCTGATATCAAATACAAGCAGTTAGAAGACAAATTAAAAATTGTTGAAATCCAAGCCGTCCCTGGTTTAGATTTTGATGATTTGGGTTTGATCTCTGGGGTAATCATTCCCCACAAATTCCAAATACCAATATTTTCAAAGTACGATGGGGTTTCTTGTCCCAAACTCCATTTGAAATCTTATGTACGCAAGATACAGCCGCACACTGCTGATAAGAAACTTTGGGTTCACTTTTTCCAAGAGAGCTTGGCTGGAACACAACTTGAATGGTTTTATCAGTTAGATGGTTCTCGTATCAACACTTGGGAGGATCTAGCTACTGCCTTCTACCATCAGTATCAATACAATGCCAACTTGGCGCCAACAAGGGTTCAGTTACAAGATATGACCATGGGAAAGAATGAAGGATTTAAGGAATATGCACAAAAGTGGAGAGACCTTGCTAGTAG